>JAWWEE010000001.1:31319437-31407830 GCA_035221455.1 Xenops minutus | reverse complement strand
CTTCTCTTCTCTTCTCTTCTCTTCTCTTCTCTTCTCTTCTCTTCTCTTCTCTTCTCTTCTCTTCTCTTCTCTTTTCTGAACAGACTACAGGCACTTTGCTGAATGCTGGGTTAAGTGTGGGCTTGAGATGAGAACTGAGCCTTGAGTCCTTACAGCAAAAAAAGATGGGTAACTTGTAAGCAGAGGCTGACCTGAAAGAGATTTTTCTTCCTGACATCCAAATACCTTTGCACTTTAAAGGATTTATTATAGGATTTGAATTTTTCAGAGAAATCCAGCCTATGGCTGTCTAACCATGTTCAATGGGGATTTAGTGTGGTACAAGAGACAACAGCCTCTGTGTGAACACTTGCAAAGTGTAAATTCCACTGAATGTGGAGGAGTCTTTTCTTGAAAGTCACTGTCATTGCCCCAAACCATTCATGAAAGCATCTTTGGGAAATATCTCTTTCCAAATGCACCTCTTGAATGAAATATAACAAAGTGTTCATTTAACAGAAGAGCTTACAAAGAGCTGTATTGGGTGAGGGCAGGAGTTGTCATTCATGGTATTCGACCTCTGTCATACAGAGATGAGGGTCCAAGACAGACACATGGAGCAATTCCTCTGGCCACCTCCCACCTCCCAGCAATCTACTGTTCTCAGATTACTAGAGCCAGAGGTGGTATTGTTGTATTTAATAACCCTTGATGGATTTTTCATCAGCTGTCTGCTCCTACCTTTGGCATGTATTTATGCAAAAGAGCAGCAACAGAGAGCAGTCATGGTGTCTCATTATACACCAGCCAGGAGAAACAGAAAATAGGTCTCAACCTCCAAAGTTAGGTTTCCAGACTTTTCCATTTCCAGTTCTCATTATAGTTCTAGCATTTAAACATCCACATGTTCTTCGCACTCATATTCTTTGCCAAGCATCCATGCAAAGCTGCCAGGCTTCATTCTTTTGACTTGAGAAATATTTACATTTTGTTGTGCCTCTTTATTGAAGGTAGCGTTACACGAGTGTTTCCTAATATCATCTGTATTTGGGAATCTCTGTTGTACAATCAAAGGATAATTTTCCTCTAAGAATTACACTGGTCTTTTGAAAAGCTATAATATTTCCCGTTTCATCTGTCTATTACCTTTGGCATTCTACAGGGAGAGAAAAAGCAGCAGCAGCAGAGCCCGGTAAATTCTGAGATCTGTACTATTTGGCAGACATTGTGGGTTTCATGCTGTTACCCATATGCAGAAGCAAGCAGAAAAACCCTGCTGGTGCACTGGTGAATGACCTGGAACTATCTTGTGAAGGATATTTTGATACAGGACACTTGTGAACAGTAGGAATGTTTTCAATGAAGTGCAATACAATCCTTAAACTAGTGCCTTGGATAACTAGATGAATTGCTGTTTTTTTTCCATGGAGGCAAACTATCTCTCTTTTGGCCAGAGGCTCCCTCTGCTCCAAAGGCACTAGCAATCTTTTTTTTCTCTCTGATTTTCTAATTGAGTAACACAGATTAATTAAACTGAAGTGTGTAATAACCCAGTATGTTGCCTTTGGCACTAAAGCCACTTAAGAAATTCTTATTACTATCTTTTTCCTTCTTCTGCAGAGTCTGTTCATACAGGTCAAACAAGTCAGATAAAAAGAAAAGGAAACAATACTTTTACAATCAGCATAATTTATTACACTTATTTAAATTCCAGTCATGCAGATGATGGTATTGGCCCAAATCAGTGAATAGAGAGTAATGGGGATCCAGCAGGACTGATCCCAGTGCCTGGGAGTACAAAGTCTTGCATCAACTTTTCTGCAAAAGTGTTGTAGGATGACAAATTTGGAGCAATTATTTTTAGTTTTGATTTAGCTTGGATTTTCCTGCTTCAAGCCTGAGCATGTGCCTAAAAGCTTATTCATTTTCTCCAAGTTTTTCTGTTGGGCTAATAAAAGATAAAGTCTCTTCCCACAAATGTTGCCTCTTTCAAAACATGTTTTCACTTGAATTCATCGTTTGTTGTTTTTCTCATAGTAAGTAGAAAAACATGGAGAAAACTTGACTGTGAACTATTCAAGAATGGAGTCTTAAGAGCCAGTACTGAGCACCATCAGCACCGGATGAGGATTAATTTGTGGAAGTCTAAACTGAGGATACTTTAGAAGTGTGTAAGATCTTCAGTTCCTGGTGTTAGATGTGACTAACTTGAGGCAGGCTCGAATCCTGTTTCATAGCAATGAATGCTTGCATTATCGACTCCCTTTGGAAGCATCTCAGCTGGAGCAGCTAAACCCTGAGGCCTTATAAACAACCAAACACTTTTGCAAATCTTGGATTTCCTTTGGATCTGTCCTCATGACAGCTTTTTCCTTTCTGCTCTATTCTATACCACAGATGCATCTTCTCCCTATTTCTATTCGCCTTCAGGGTAAACACTGTCTTTTATCTAGGTTTGTATGGTAGGCACCAGTAATGCTGCTTAGAGTCTCTAGACGCTGCTGCAATGTGCATAAATAAAATCAGAAACTACAGAGTTACAAAACAAAAACATTTCAGGAATGAAGCAAATTGGAGAAAGAGGACAGCTACCTAATCCAGCTGAAGATTTTTTAAGTCATCTGTAAAAGCATTAATAAGTGCTTTTCCAAGGTCTTCTTTAGAGTACTGTTTACTTTTGTAGTTAGAATCTTCAGTGTTGTTTCTCTGCTGCACTATTTTTTTCTTACCCTGGAGTTATAGAAATAGAAATTGAAAGCCCTACATAAAACATCCAGCATTTATGTGTTCTGCCTAATTTGTGAATATCCTCATAGCAATGCAGCAGGCACTTTCATGCTTTCTTCCTCTGCTGACAGTCAAGCTTAGGGGAGACTTTGCCCCTTAATACAAGTACAGCTGCATCACAGTCCTACCTGAGATCCCTTTTGAAGCTGGTCTTCACTGGATTTCTGAAGAAGTCCCAACCACCAGTCAGCTGTGATAGGAGCACTGTGCTAGGGTTTCATTGTTTTCTTGTGCTCTCTGTTCTCCTGCCTGTATTTGTGATCTAGAGGGTGGCATTCGTCCCCCACAGTGGGTGGGCTGGAAATAGAGGATATGTAATGTCCCTTCCAATGCAAGCCTTTCTATGATTCTATGATTTCTATGATTCTTACCTCTTGACTTTGTCAGTGACAGGGTTCCTCACTGGAAGGGATCTTTGTTTTTGCAGACGTAACAGGGGGGATGCAGGTGGTTTAAGGTGTATATCCTGCCTTTGTAGAAGTTCAGCAGCATCTGAGCTTTCCACCTTGGAACAATAGCTGTGATGCAAGATCTGTGAGACATTCACCACTGTCTGGGTGTGGCAGATGGAAACCAAAATCCACCTGGATGCCCTACCTGGCACCCTAAGAACAATAGTGATAGAAGTAATAGTTAATAATCATGACATGGGAATATTGGTAAGGAATTTTTTTTTTTTTTGTATCTTCACATGGCTTTGTGGCAGATCATCACATGTACCATAGCACTTCCTTCCTTACACAAAGTTATACTCTCTGGAGCAATCTTTTTTGTTTATGGTACTGATTACACTTGGGTAGGTGATTCCAGACATTTATACTTGCCCAAGGGGCAAAGGAAGCATCCTTGTCTTTGTTGTTTGACTAAATGGCTATGATTTTTTTACTAAGTGGCTTGCTCTGTGTGGGATCTGACAAGAGAATGGAGCACTGTGTGATGCTCTGTAAGGAGAGATGACCAGGGTGAAAATCTCAGAGGCAATTCTCTCTAAGTACTGGGAGCCATTCCATGTGGGATCTGTATTTTGCATGGGGGCAGGCTAGTCTCTCCAGCAATTCAAATTTGGACAAAGAACCACCAGTATTACAGCCCTCAGGCTCACAAGTGGAGCTTTTGTGGATAAAACAAAACCAAACCAAACAGAACTTTTTTGTTGCTGGGGATTTTTTTTTTATTTCTTTTGTTTTATTTTTTTGTTTGTTTGTTTGTTTCCTAAGTTTTATGTATGGTTTTATTGAAAAGGCTTGAAAATGGACAGGGAGTGTGAAGGCACTTCTGATGAATCCAAAGTGGATCCCACCATCAGAGCAGCTGCATAGCAGAAGATATGGTTTCCAGCTCTGCTCCCAGCCACTGGGTGCATTGATTCAATTTGCAGTGGAAAATGATGCAATTGTTTTACTAGTTCCACAAAGATAAATGTCTGTATTTCATCAGAACAAGCACATAAATGAGCAGCAGCTCTATAATCTATCCTTCTTGATGACACTGGCACTGAGCACATTTGGCTCTGAAGTTGGCAAGTCTCTTGTTTGAACAGAAACAACTTTGAAAAGGAAAGTTTAATAAGCCAGTGGAAAGTTTCACATTCTTCTTCCTTTACCCCTCACTCCCCCACTCCCCCGTTCATCCTAAATCAAATACATATTTTTACTCCATTTGGTTTTCTGGAGCGTGTTTCTTTTCTATAGGTTAAGGAAGAGCATTGTAAACCTCCTTGGGGCCAAACACATCTGCATGAGTTGGCTTTCAGATGGTCCTTTGTCGTAAGGCAGTTCCAGATGTTGCAATTCCTCCTATTCACAGTGTGGTGGGCACTTTCAGTGTATGATGTGGTTTTGGTGGCTATTTTTTATTTTACACTTCTTATTTACCATAGGCCAGAGGGTTTTAGGAAGCTGAGTTATATAAAGGGGGGGGTGGACAATAATATTTTTCATGCATTGATACTTGGCAACAGTTTATTCTCAAGTAAGAACAATCAGTATCTTATCTTTACAAAGTGAGGAAACTTTCAGCAGGATCAGTACCAAGCTTCTTTGCATGGTCCAAAATCCCCCTCAAGGAGAATTTGTAGCAGCTCCAAGGATGTCAGCCTGCATGAAAAATTTTGAGGGAGCCCTTTCCTTCTGCTTCTTCAAGAAATGTGTATCTTGAAGAGGACAACTTATCAGCATAGAGTTAGATGATTGCAGAGCAGCAGAGGAAAGAGAAGGGCAGAACAGGTCTTCCCTTATGAAACGAGAACTGGGCAAATCTGTTGAAGGTCTGCCTGTCCCTGTTGCTCCCCAGATAAGTCTGCCAGTTCTGTGTGTTCAGCATGTCTTCTTCTTGATTTGTTTGTACACTGAATAACAGCAGATTTTATCAAACTAGGGTTGCAGGAGAAACAGAGGCTATATTTTGCTTTCTTAGTGCTGCCATTTTTATTAAAGTCTTCGGAATATTGCAGTGTCTCTGGCTGTGTAGACGGCTGACTTCTCTGACACACTGTGTCTTTTGCAGAAGAGAACTAGCATTAAAATAAGTGGCAACTTCTCGATTAGGTATGTGCATGTGGCAATTAGGGCGCCACAAATGGGTTCACTATGCTTTGAGACAGAGCTCATCAAATTGTGCTGCCTGAGTTACTGATACAACGTGAAATTGTTGGTAAGATGATTATTTACAAGCACAGTAGTATATTTAAAGACAGGTAGTAATGCACTGAGGTGGAATTTCTCCATTAAACAATATGACTTGCCCAGGAATAAATATGGTGATGATAGCTGAGACAAGGAGAACAAAGAAGAGTCACAGAACAATCTTCCTTAGGAAGGTGCAACAGGGCAAGCTCTTATAAAATAACTTCTCTGGGCAACACTATCAGGTCTGCACAATGCAGATACCCATGGAAATGCTAGATGTCTGCTTTGTCACTAATCTTAGCAGAAAAGTCAAGGACTTTATGAAAAATTATGCTTCCCTGGAGCTATATGTTGAAGTGTTCAGCTCTCCTTGACTTCTGAATCAATCCCACATCAACACCTAAATAGAAACACACTGACCATAATGGTCAAAGTCACTGATTTCCAGTGGAAGACTTTCAAAGGAGATAAAGAGCAGAGAGAAATTTTGGTCTGTATTTGTTGGTATATAGTAGTATATATATTCAAGCATAAGGGAAACCAAGTTTGTTTCAAAATTTGTTTCCACATAGGTGCACTGCTCTAGAACGCAATTTAAATAAATAAACAAACAAACAAATAAATAAAAATATATATATGAAAAAATGCTGATAACTGCTCAGCAAAATTTTCTAAGCATCTGCATAAATGTCTCTAGTGATGGAGTTTTAAATGCTGGAAATGCTGGGGCAGTGTCTCTATCCTCATCCATCCTGTGGATAGGTAGAGATCATCCTTCCCCAAACTTTTCCCACTCTAGTCTTTCACTTGATTTGTCTTTCCTTTGGGATGAAGGATAGATTGTCATTCCCTGTCCCCTTAGATGCCATCTCACCCAGCATGGCCTGCAGACAGCCTAATGGTGTGGGTGCCAATGACCAAAAACACTTCAGGAGAAAAGAGCAAGTGAAAGGGGGAGAGAAGACGGAGTGAAGGGTAAATCTCAGTTTGGCAGTTAAGGTTAATTATTGGGGCCATCTCGGTAAAACTATGAGCCCCGAGAGTTACTTACTATAAGAATACAGACTATTTCCTTCTTTGATAAGATGGGATGGAGGCCTTTTTATTCCAGAGATCTGGAAGAAGCATGTCTTGACCTTAACTGACAGCATCTGCATCTGTTTTGACTGTATTGATGAATAAGAAAACAGTAATGTGGTGGTGGTGGAGCCCTGGGGAATATTTATAAGGCACATTAGTATGGCAAACTAAAACAGCTATTGACAAGCATGAAGTTCAGAAGCTGTGATTTTGCCTGTAGCCATGACTGCTCCCCCCTGCCTTGAAAACCCTTGTCAAGACCAATCATTACAACATAAGGAGGCAAGAACAAGGTGCCATTTCATTGAAACAAACCTAACAGAATAGGGAAGGACAGCAAAGGGCTTTGGTAACCTTAATGTTAATTCACTGGGGATGTATGCAACAGGGAAGAGAAGTTTCATGTCTGGATCCCTCCTCATGGGAGAGATTAGGAAGAAAGTCTCCTTGATTTTTGGCAATCGGTCACATCTAGGGAATTTCAGTTGATTCTATTAGGATGTTACTTGCTTTGTGTGCTGTGACTTTTGTGGTTTATAATAAGGGTTTTTCTGGAGTATATAGAGTCATAACTCTTTTATGGAATCTTATAAGATGCTTTAAAAAGTCCTGTAGTAAGGATTTCTTTATTAAATTAGTAGTCAGCATAATTTCTAAAGAAACCAAATTACACTTCAGTAGTTTTTTGGTATGGGAATATTAGAGTTTTAATCAAGACAAAAGTACAATACTGGTCCTCTGACTCTTTTGTCAGACATACAGCAGTCACACATGCTACTGGAAAGCATTACAGGGCACAGAATTCAAGAAAAGAATTAAGTAGGTTTTGTTTCTAGATTTGAGGATATCATTTTTTTTACTTGAATAGGGCTTAACACTTAATTGTTCTATTTCTCAGTTTCTCCTGTAAAATGAACATAATACTCAAGCAGACCACAAGGATGTATTCTCAGTCATATTTAATTACCTCTTCAGTGATTCAGATTAAATTTTATTTTGTTGAAGCAAAAACCCCTGTGTGAGAACCACCACAGCACATTACATTGAATCTTCATTTGTGTCTTACAAAGTCTGCAAGTTAGCAAGAGAGCACAGGCGCCTTAAAGGGTCCCTCTGCTCTGCAGAATGTAGAGTGTCAATTGTTTTGGCAAGCATGACTGATTTTTAGTTGTTTAGGGTAATTCCCTACTGGCTGTATATTTTCTATGGTATTTTTGAAAGAAATAGGATGTCATATTATCAAGAACAAGCTTGAGCATAACGTACTTGAATTATACTTTCACCACCAAGTTCCCCTTGTAACTCTGGCTAAATCAATTAATGGCTGCCTTTTCTTCCTATCCTTAAAAAAAAATAAAAAAATAAAAAAAAATTGCTGTATTCTTTAGGCACAGTGATACAATTTACATGTCAGAAAATTATTAGCTCTAAAGCAACAGAAATCAGGGCTGTCCTCCACCTTACTTGGAATTTCACTCAGACTTCTGACTTTTCAGATTTAAGGTACCAACTGCACTCTTCAATGTGACAACCATCAGAGCACAGAGATTTTCATGCTTGTTAATAACATCTTTCCACATTTATGAAAGGAAAAATAAATTGAAACTCATTGTCCCAGATAATTTCTCATTTTGTGATCTCACTACCTCATTTTCGCCGTTCTTCTTCCTATGTTTATTTAATCTCTTCTACGATCTAGGCAGTACATATTGTTTGCAGAATATTTTTTGAAATATTCACCTGTCCAGAATATAGAGTAAGAAAGCCTTGATTCCAGAGTGCTCTCCCTGGCAGCTACTGGAAGGTGAGGAAGAAAAAAATAACTGCAAACAAATCTTAAAATATATTAAAAAAAAAAAAAAGGTGACTTTTAAAGCTTCATATCAGAAAATATTTGCTAACAAGGGAGGAAAACACCTTAGAAAATTAAATTACTCTTACAGAATTATAAGTTGTCATAGATTTTTTTTTATTGCTTTCTAACAAAAGATATGGTGTATTTGAGGGTCAACTTTGTCATGCTTACAACATAGTGTGTCTTTAACTATACTTGCATCTCATGTACCTGCTCTACCAACCTAATATTAGAAGATGATTTTTAAGACCACTTTATCCTCCCACTCCAGAAAAGCACTGTTGCGTACAACAGTATATTATGAAGTGCACACACACACTATACGCAGTGCTTTCACTAATCCTCTAGAAGACAACAAGCAACCTGGTCTGTCCATTTTTCTGGAATTCTGTTTGGCAGGAATCAGATCTGGTTTTACTCCATATTCAAATACTGTACATCGTGGCCATAAATTCATGTCTTTTTGAGTCAAATTCCCTTTGGCTTCAGTAGGAACTTATGGGGCCACAAGTGAGGAAGGATTAACAAAGGATTTGTCAGAGATTAGTAATAGATCAGTCCATGTTGACTAGAGGTTTTGAAAGGTTTAAGTTAGCAAGAATGAGGGAGCATGGTGGAGAGTGACATTGGAAATATGGACAGCATGCTGTCTGAGCATATCCACAGTAGCAGATAGTGTAATCTCATTTGCTGCATTAACTAACACAGGGAAAGTTGTTGAGAGATACCTCTGAGAAGAGGAACAGGAAAACAAAAAGATGTTACATTTTCCACTGAAATTAAAGTGATGCTTAGATACACCACTCCACACAGGAGTACAGCTCTGAGCCATAGACTCTTACACAGGCACAGTGTCCCCAGAAGAGTCCTCAGCCTAAGGTTGAGAGATGGAAGGGAGCAGATGCAAAAAGGTTAAAGGTCTAACAAACAGTGAGTGTGAACAGGAGCTCTCTGTGTCAGACTTAAGCAAGCCAAAGAACTCAGAGTCAAGAAAGCCAGAATAGCCACACCATTGACACTTATTTCATCACAAGGACTACAACACTTCCCTAAGAAGTGCTCTTTTTGAGTTGAAATATAGTAAGTTTTTGTTTGGTGGCAATTTCACCTTCAATTAAAAAATACAGTATATTGGTCACTCCACTGGAATTTTTGGCAAGTTTATAATATTCTCCCTGTTCTATGAGTTTAAACAATTTTAGTCTGAATTTAACTAGCTTCTTCTTTCAGACAGTAAATTTTGCAGTGTCTTCCTATGATATTTCGTGTGGTAGTAGATCTATTTTTCTTTGTACAATGGATATTTCTTTGTGACACAAATTAACCCCGTAATGAAGGAACGGACCTTTGAAGTTGGCACTGAAACAGCAATTACTTAGCAAGAACTTTTCCAGTACTCAGTTCATTCCTTTGATACCAAAAGAAATTTGTTGATTTAAGAGTGTCAGGGAACATGACAAAGAATAACATGTTTAGCCTGTTGGCTGCAGTTTTTTCAGTAATTCAGATGTCCATACCTGCTGCAGTCAATAGGTCCAGATTCTCCCAAACTAACTTGTGATTAAGTTTCTGACTCTGGTGTTCATTTTGGCTAAGTATTCCAGTGTATGTAGCCAATACTATTATGCTGGATGCCAATTTGGGTCCTAGCGTTTGCATGTTAAATCAAAAATACAATTCTCAAAATGTGATTATGGGAGATGCAGAAGATGGAGTTTCTTCAGCAGTGGTCCAAACCTTAGTCATATTTTTTCTTTCCTTGCTCAAGTTCTTTCAGTTGAGTTGAGTTTTATTAAAGTACCTTCAGTTTAGTAAACTGCCTTGGGAACTTTCAATACAAACATGCCAAACACGGTCAGTCAGTCAGTCCTCTCTCTCATCTCGTGGTTCTGTAGATGGTGAAAGCTTGTGGACTCTGCCCAAATGAAAATAAAGGGATTGATTTAGTGCATTTGGACACCTAGAAGAAGCTGCCTTTCCTAGAGGTGATTTAAATTTGTATTTGTTTTTCTTCTCAGAGCTGTGGAACATGTTTGACAGGCTTTATATGAACCCCCTAAGAAATTGTTTGGTTTGGCTATTATGATGCTTAATCCTTCCCACATTATGAGTCTGTGAATTCCTTACTAGAGGGTATATGTTCAAGTTTTTTGTATTCTGTCAGGATAATGCAAGTTGACAAGTAAGCAGGGAGATTATAAATCTAGACTTGAGGTCTTTTTCGTGGTAGGTGAAAAATGAGATAGAACTGTTTTTGTGGAGAGGAGTAAATCTCAGTGGTATTTTTTTCAAGCATCAGACAGTGTTCTAGTCGTGTGGTTGCCATGAAAAACAGTATGAAAGGGTCATGTGTCTAAAACTCCTACACTATGGCTCTTTCAAAATGTACCTGTGGTTCAGTGGTCTAAGGATTGGGGTTTCTAGAAAATGAAAAGGGCTAGGGCCTGCATTTTCTATATTTGTTCCTAATTTCAGTGTTCAAGGGAATTCAGAGGACCCAGAAGTATGCAAGTAAGGTCTTAGGGCAAAATCCCAACAAAAGGGTATTATCAAAGCTTCATTCAACTATATGCTCAGAATTAGTTTCTTGTGAGCTTGATAATTTTAAGATTTCATTTAAGATTACAGTAACCCCTTCCCTACCACATCATATACCTGTCTTCTCTGCCTGCTCTAGAAATGTTTCTTCAGTGATGTTTGGCTGTAAAACATCTCTTTCCCACTCTCCCTCATCCATCTTTTATGTCTTTTGACAGCTCCCTTTCGCATCACCTGATGTTCAGACCGCTTGTACTGTTCAAATCCTCTGCCCTCCTCCCCCAAATACCTCAAATATCTGTCCTTCTCTGACCTCTCCCCAAAAACCCACTTCTACAACTGTGCTCCTAAGAAGTGGATTGAGATCAGCCAGAGAGATGGCAAATAGGACCTGCTGGTATTTCTGAAGCCAAAGTGACTGACATGCAGAGATTTAGCTTAGATAAACCCCTGCTTTTATGACCGTGACTTTCTCCATAAAGCTCACTTGTATTATCTGCTTGAAGAAGTTATGATTCTTTTTTTCCTATACAAAAAAAGTCTCTGAGCCACAGCCTAATTTAATTTTTTCTACTTTGGAAAAAAAAGCACTTATTTTACCCCATCAGAATGTGTCCCTGTGAATATTCAAAGCTAAAGCATTTTAACTCTGAGCCTTAGATTATCCTTCTGGCTGCAACACCAAATGAACAACTTTGCTATATATAAGCAACATATATATATATATAGTAATATGCTGTAATATGTTGTGTCAGCCTCAAAAGCCACTGATTTTTTTTTTCCTTTTACATTTCCTTTCTGTGAACTGTGTCCCTAAGACCACAATGTGCTTGCAGAGCCACACTCTGGAGACTCAAGCAGCTACTGTGTTTTCACATCACCAAGAGTGGAGCTCCCACTGATGTCATGAGAGTTTGGTGTAGGATTCCAGCAGAGGATGCACCGGAGGAGAAATAAGAGGGCACCTGATAAGAGTTCACAGGCCTGATAAGAGTTCTGCAGCACAAACAGGAGAGCACCATTTTCACCTTAATTATCAGTCACCTTCTTTTGTGGTTCAATGAAGGATGCTCCATTTTAATAGAACATCAAGACAGGCATCTAGGAACTGCCTGCAGTCCCACAAAAAAATGGCACTGATACCATCTTTAAAGTATGCATCTCCTCTCTGCTGTGAATTTTAAATAAAGCACTCAGCAAGCAAGGGAAGATTGAAAAACAATGATCCTTGGTGATAATCTCCAGCAAACTAGTTCAGTTCTGAGCAACAAACCAAGAAGAGTCCTTGGAAAGGATTTACTTTTTTAGTACATGCCTTAAAAATAAATTGCAATATTTCAGTTAGTATGACAGAAATGTGCAGGTTTTTTCAAAAGGCAACGGTGATAACAACAGGCTTATTAATACTAAAACCTAAGCTATATAATTATAATAAAACCATTGAGTCTCATTTATTTTATATAGATGGCAGTATGCAAATAGAGAGCCATCCGCTTTGATAGCTGCAGTAGCTATGAAATCCATATTTGAAGAATTTCAATCCATTTTTCCTATAGCATGCAATGCTCAAAGTTAGAAAAGAAGCTTTCCCCCTCCTCCCCTCTTCTTTCTCAATATAACAATGCATTTTAAACTGCTCCAAAATTGCAAAGCTATTTCACAATTTCATAGAGAGAAAATGGCTTGAGGGAACCATTTGCTTTTTTATGCCTGGAACATCAAAATAAAATACCAAGTGGGGAAATGAATTCTGTTGTATAAAGGATGGGAGCAAGTCAGAAAGGGCTTTGTGGCAGAGAGTGAGTTGCCTCAGGAGCCTGAGTGGGATTCCAGAGCCTAGCAAGGGACCTCAGAAGATATGCTGAGGCTGCCTGAGCATGGCAGGAGATCTTATAAGAAACCACAGCTCTTTATTCTCTTTTCATCTAGGGACATGTCCTGCATGGTCCTCATCACAAGAGAAAGGAAGGGTGTGTGGAATATTAGAGATTTCAGTGATGTAAAAATCAGTAGATTTTTGTGGTCTTTCTGTCTGTCTGTTGTAAAATAGAGGATCTGAGATAAATCCATTCACTTCTTTATGGCTTTGTTACCCCTTAGTGTTTTTTTGTGAGTGATGCGCTCTGCTTAAAGCAACAAACCATCAGGAAATGCTAAACTTCGTTTGGAACTTTAACAGGTTTATTGCTCCAAATTAAAAAGTAGCTAATAAGCTTTTCTTTCAGTGGCTTCAATGGAAATACAGATATGTTTAGATGTCTTGAGAATGGGGATGTTCTTAGGAAATCAATGTGGAAATTAATTTCAGGATTACTGAAAAGTTTGATGAAGAATTTACTGGTTACCTGTTAATCACACATTAACCATTGGGGAGGACTCAGAGCTTGGCTGTGTCTTTGAACTCAGCTGCTGCACATCGGCCAGGCTGAGATTTTAACTGGATACTGGGATGTTCTTGTGTTCTCTTGCTTAGCCAGAGGCTTCTTCTGTGAAATTTGAATGCTGTTATTCTCCAGGGTACAGCACATGTAGTTCAACACTCTAATTTTGAGCCTCAACCTGCAGAGTGACCTTGGGCAAAGTACTTTGTCCTGTCTACTTTTGCTTGCTCTTCTGTGCAGATTGCAGGAGCCTCCTGCCTTTGAGCACCAAAGATTGTAGTCAAGGGCAATACATAACACTGAGTACCAAAACCAACATGTAAGTGTCCTCGCCTGAGACAGCTGAAGAGAGTTCCTCAAAGCCTTCCAGCGTTTTCGTAGTGATCTCCTCTCGGTAGCCAAAGCCATCCTGGACAAAAGCAAGAAGTGTTCCCACTAAGGCATAGCACCTTTTAACTGCAGAGGATTTTGTTGCATTTCCTAAAGGCCTTGACATGCCTTTCCTTGGGTTTATGATTTATCCTAAGGGACAGGTCTGATATACTTTATCATGAATTCATGGTGCTTTGGGAATGCAGCATAAAATTCCAGAGGTGAAATCTGAATGGTGACCAAAGTGAAAGACCCTTGGGTATGTACGTCTTAAGCAGCTCTGAAAAGCTGTGACTGAGTTATTTCTATGTGGCTCCTTGTCTAATAGGGAAAGACATTGCACTTATACCTGACACAAATTTAGAGACATCCATGGGGCTTGTTTTTCCTTTGAGGGCATAATTGGTGTATACAGGGACAGATTTCTGGTGTAGCTGTTCCTATAGACCTGGTTTATGAAGACATATGTTTACATTGGCAAGAGATTTTGACCATTTGGTTTAGCACTAACTCCCTGAATGCTGTTTTTTATGCTAGTGACAAAAGTCATTTGAGGTGTTGTAACCATATCATGGCAACAGGTCTTGGTGGTATAGATGAATAACATCAAATCATGCTCTATTTATGTGTAGATATAAATGCATATTTCCTTTGGAGCATATTTCTGTATGTTGACAACTGCTTTTATATACAGCAGTATATATAAAACCTTTTATATATATCATTTATGGATATCATTCTATTTGTGTGAATACATATTCATATAAATCCATGCCAACATGCATTAGAGAATTACATACTCAGTGTTCACTGCCTTCCCTTGCCATTGTAGTTCCCTACTCAATAGCCACATTTTAGAAAAATCTCCAGTTAGAAATAAAATGGCTTTTTCACTCATGCATACAGAAATGTCCTTTAGATGTGCTTGAATTTAGGCCACCAGATCTTCAAAAGCACCAGGCAGGAGTACTATGTCCCAGAACAAAATGATTGTCACAGTGTGGTTCCCCTAAACAGGACAGACCTTCTCACACCACTTAGCTATAGAAGGCAAAGAACGCATGAAAATAGAAAAATCATAACTGTTTCTGTGCAGCAACTGACATTGTGTCTACAGAAATTTTTTTCCCCTGCGTAAAGAAAAATAAAATTTAAAAAAATCTAACCAAACAAGTAATACATTTACATAAAACAGATATTGGTTTAAGGAATTGCATAATGGAATGTCACTGAAGCTTTCTGTGAATTATTTTTTGGACTACAAGTGATCAGCACAAAAATACATCTGGAGGTCCATGAAACTTTCTTGTTTTCTCCCAGTGAGCTCTAGATCACATAAGAAAGTGCAAATCAGGTTTTGTGACTCCTCTCCTTAATGACTTATTGAGGAACATTTCTTCAGAAACCCTGACTTAGTTTGCCATTTGTTAATGTAAAAACACAACAGTTCCTGAAAAGATTGAGGTAGGTATATACAGCAGCTAATAGAAACATGGCTCTGTTTTGGATTCTGTATGTAAAAGTATATTTTCCTATTTTTGGACTGCAAAAGTCAGAAGTAACCTTTCCCACTGGTGGATTGAACCTGAATTCTGGAAAAAAAACATGAGGAATAGAGTTTTGGCAGAAATGTTACTAAATACTGTGTTTTGAGTGAGGGAAATTCAGAGTTTAAAAGGGAATGGACTAGGAAGAGAAACAGATAAAGCGAGACAGGTCATTTCCAAGGGGGAAGAGATCAAGGGAGAAAGGGGTTGAGTTTCAGGACTGTGGTATCTGATTTGATTGGAAAAAAGGGAATTGCCAAGATATAGCTCATACATATTTTACTCCAGATACATAGGGGGAAAGGGAAATGAAAGACTTGCGCTGCAACATGTATCCTGGCTCCACATTGCCAATGGGAGACTGACCTTGAAATCTGCCACTGCATGGTAAAGTGTGTCAATATTGATTATTACGTTCAAGGTGACAGGATGTTTTTCAGTTTGGTATCATGATTTCAAATAGCTGCAGTTCTTCACAAGCAGTTGGGAGTACCTAATCCCAAGAAAACAGATATGATGAAGTTAAAGGATCAAAGCCCATTTCTAGATATTTTTCAATCTTTCTTTCTCCTTCACATACAGGCATTCACATAGAGTCCTTCTAAACTACATTCAGATGCTCAAGCTAGCTGTCTCCCAAAAGTGAATTTTTACATTCACATGTATTTTACAGACATGTTTTCACTGGCTTATAGAAGACATAACTATTATTTATAATTTCATGGTCTAGTTCAGAACTGAGATTGGCTGAAGACATTTTTTACAGCCACCGGCTTGCTTTGGTGAAACTGGATTTAGTAATAACAAATTAGAATAACAAAGCTTATTTCTCTGAGATTCATCACATACTCAACATCCCAAATGAGTTACCAGATAAAAATCAGTGTTACCTCATTATTCAGTTAAAGAAACTAAAAAGCATAAGAAAAAAAAAAATGTATCCATATATCTTCTGCATTTTAGCATTTTTTTAATGTAGATTTTGCTGAATCGTCCCATTCCTTTTCTCTACTCCTCCTCTTTCTGCCCTAGAAAAGCAAACACATCTAGTTGCCTTAGGAAGAGATGATGTATCAAATTTACAAAATAAACCAAAGCCAAATTTCCTGTGAGGTATGGCTGGGGGAACTCTGTTGAAAGCCACATACCATCACAACTTTCAAGTCTGTATCCAAAATATACACACTAAGGCAGCTGAAGATTACAGCACAAACAAGGAATCACAGGTGGGACATCCTTCATCAAGGCAGCAAAGGAGACCAAAGCCAAGGTTTCATCTGTTCTTGCATTTCTTAAACTGAGTAATGCCACTGGCTCGTGTTCCTACAACAGTTGTACCTTTTTCTGAGATAGTAGGGAGCAGAACAGAAATACCCAGCTGTATTTTGTCTTCTCTGCCTACTCTGGTGCTTAAACCGCTGCATCCGTAGAGGAGCAGTCCTCAGACTGCTGATATCAGCAGTGCTGCCTTAAAGGCTGCCTCATCCCACTGAGGTGAATATCAGACTCCACAAGTGGGATGTAACTGGAACATATATGTGAACATATCCCTGCTTGCCCCAAGCAGTTACATGCTGTTTGGTTCATTACCTGTGTTAACCAGGCTGGCTACTGCAGCTAGTCCTGGCTCTCTGAAATGTCAAGTACCAGCAGCCCAGGCACTGTCTGTGTCACTCTTCCTGCCACAGTCTGGAAATCTCTTAAAGTACATGCAAGTCTTATGAGGGTCTCCCAGAGTCTATGGAGATGGGAGGAAGAGGATGTCTGGATGCTCTGCAGCGATTCCCAGGCTGAGCTCTTGGTTGCAACCTCTGAGCTCTCTGCTCTGCTTGGCTTGTTGACCTGGCTCTGGCTGAATCACTTGAGTCCTTAGTGCATGGACTTTCTCTGACTGCTCTTAACACTCAGACCAGGCACATCAAAGGTCCACCTAGTCTTGTGTCTGTCTCTGACAGTAGCCATGTGTCAGCACTTAGGGAGGTGTCTGAGAACAGGACACAAATGCTGCGGTATTTCCCAAATACTCTGCCAGCCCTTTTCCTGGTCAGATTATAAATTCCTCAAGATGGAGAGAAAATCTTACACTGTTCTTCCACAATAGGATCCCAGTCAATTGTGAGGGCAAGTGGTGTTTGTATCGTATAAAAAATTGTTAATTAGTGGCCTGTGACTGGAAATTAGAATTGGGTTCACAGCAATATGTTTGTTGCTGCTACTTTCAGACAGGATGGGAAAGTCATTTCCATACTCTAAACAGTTTAGTGCTTCATCCCCATCACAGGAATTAACACAGACAGTGGTAGCAAGGACTCACTGAGGGTCTAAAAGTGTTACAGATGATAAGTGCATAGCAGGAAAGTCAGTTATCAGCTAGCAGATCCTGGTGTTACCTTCCAAGGCACAGAATTATAGCCTGCCCCTTGCCTTTTGTAGGTCACCTTTCACAGTGTTACAGACCCACATTAAAATGACTTGTGATTAACAACAGAGCAGGGCTTACCGTCTCTTTATCACTCTGCAGTGAAAGGAAGGGCTTTTCTTTAATATCGTAGAAAAACCTTTGTGATTGAGACTTCAGACTAGCTACACAAGATTTGCATCACTAAGAAGAATTGCTTGGCTTATGTTTTGACACAACTCAGCTCACTGTTTGCATTATTCACAAGACTGACAAAGTCCTTTTTTGATAAAAATCTTTTTGCTTTGTTTTGTTTTATGTACACTATAGTAAATGCTTCCTCTGGTCAGTTACCTATTTAGACGAACTTTTGCAGTGTAAGTGCTGTATTAAAACATCTAAAGAACCAGGTATTTCTAAAACGCATATTTAAAAGTAGATCAGTGGTGCAACTTTCATTTTAAAAAATGTAAAGAAAAAATAAATATAGTCACTAAAAAGAAAGACACTGAGAAATGAACACTTCCAGAAATTTCCTCTGAAAGTCGATGGCTTGTTTGGAATCTCTACACCTGTATTTATGCTGGTTAAAAAAAAAAAAGAAAAAAGAAAAAAAGAAAAAACAAACAAACAAACAAACAAAGTTCTAAGGACTTAACTCTCTCCTAAAGGACAAGTATCTGTAGCCTAAAGGACAAAGGTAAGAAGTTCACATTGTCATTCCTACCTTCTCCAGAGATGATTTGTTTTGTTGACATTCAGTAGGAATGATCAAACCCAAAACTTGGAGACAAACAGTGCCAGCAGTGGGGAGTCAGCTGGAGCTCAGCTCCTGGCCCCTGGTAGTGCAAGAGTGTAGATGTGCCCTGTGATATCTGGGACGAGACTTCCATTCACCTGGAAGAGCTGGAGTCTGAGACATACTCCATCTTAGAATCGTGGAATGGTTTAGATTGGAAAAGCTCTCTAAGATCATTGAGTCCAACCATTAACCAGCACTGCCAAGCCCACCAATAAACCACATGCCCAAGCACCACACCTACATGTCTTTTAATTTCCTCCAGGTATGGTGACTCAACCACTTCCCTGGGCAGGCTGTTCCAATGCTTTACAATACTTTTGGTCAAGAAATTTTCCCTGGCACAAATGGAGACCTTCTAAGCTTCGTGTCCTATCACTTGTTTCCCGGGAGAGCAGACCAACCCCCACTTGTCTAAAACCTCCTTTCAGGCAATTGTAGAGTAAGAAGGTCCCCTTGAGCCTCCTTTTCTCCACGTTAAACACCTCCAGGTCCTTCAGCTGCTTCTCATCAGATTTGTGCTTCAGGCTTTTCATCAGTTCTGTTGCCCTTCTCTGGACAAACTCCAGCACCTCAATGTCTTTCCTGTAGCGAAGGGCCCAAAACTGACTGCAGGATTCAAGGTGCAGCCACACCAGTGTTAAATGTGAGGGGGAAAGCCAGGTGCCAGTCATCATCCCCCGCTGACTCACTAACTCAGTGGAATTGTACTGACATCCGCCAAGTGTGAAAGCATCACCCAATTTAGTGCACAGCCTTCAGCAAGGGCTGTACATCATGAGTTGGTTACAGCAGCCCTAAAGAAGCCAAGAAGTACTACAAAGTGCTCATCTCTGAGTCACAATTTCCTCCATGGCTGGCTCTTTCCTACAGCTAAAGCAACAAATAATCCACATCTCGTGTACCACATGGACTTACCAAGAAGTGTTGAAGTAGAGATCAGTCTCTGTTCAGACATGCTCCTCTCAGCCTGAAGCAAGTAGGAATGAAACAGTGCAGCTGTGTAACACGTTTGGGATTCACCTAACATTCCAAAAAATAGAGGGCAGAAATACTATGTCGAGCAGAGCTAAAGCAGACATACAAACAACTGCTTGAAAGGGAAAAAACCCCACACAATTGCATGTATTTCAAGTCATTTAAAATGTCTTAATTCTTCTAGCATACTTAAACATTTTGAAAAATAATATTACAAATAACCTAGAGGAAATTTACAATCAAAGACTTTCTTTGTGAGGAAAGTTTGAAATCATTTTGTTTAGAAAGAATAACCAACTCATAGGCCTGGTGACTATATAACACCAGCTTTGATTGCTGCTTTTTTATTTTTCACTTGTTAGGTGAAGGATCACAACTGAAACTAAACTTTTGAAGAAAATTGACCAAAATTGTCAAAATTTGTCAAATCTACAAAAATTTATAAAGAGCAATGATTTTTGATCTGCTGAAGAACTGCAAATTGCTTCATTGGACAAACTGAATATTTCATCTATCATATGTACATTAAAAGATTTAATTAATTTTGAGACAGTGGGTGTTTTTAACTCCCACAGCACACTAACATGGCCTTTCTCATAGAACTTACTGTCCTGTTGCTAAGTGTTTGCACAGAGTTGCTCAAGTTACTCAGTTTGCTCTATGACACTTCTCCACAAATTTTAATTTGCAGAGATCTCCAGGATCTTCTGAAAGTAAAGGTACTGCAGTCATGCAAACTGTTAGCATCATTGCTTTCACAAAACTAAAATTGTATTCTTAAACTGCTTAATAGTTGTTTTAATCCATTGGAGGTTTTACTTTTGTTGCTCAATTGAATAACAAATTAAAAATTATCTCCTTGTCTTCCCCACCTCTCCCCTGGAGTGCAATTTTTGTTTTATATCTAGGAAGAAAGGAAAATAAAAAAGAAAAAAAACCACAAACAGTGAAAAGCCAAATCAATTGCATGATACAGCATTTCCAAGCTGGTCTTGATTCAGATCAGTATCGGCAGTAGGTTATTTAGAAAGTACTTTCTGGACTTGCTGTTCTGGGGTATTAAATTTTAAAATCCTATCAGTGGGCCATGTAGTAGGAATCATGAAGAAAGTGCATCCACAACAGAACTGCATGCATGTAATCTGTCTACAGTCTGGAGGTATTTTATTTATATGCCTGCTCTTAAATATCCAATTGATGAGTCTCTAGTGACTGAGATTACTGTAACTCATGCCCAGCATGTAATTTATAGTGCAATCCCATCTTGCTTGTTAAGGGTTGCAAGACCATGAAGGTATCTTCCCCCTATACCAGCTTGGCATTCAAAGCCTTGATCTGGGAAATGTTGCTCCCCTGTTCTCATTATAATGCTCTTTTGGCATGCACTGCCTTCTGGTATAGGGAAAAAAGAGTCACCATTAGCAATTGAGCATATTAGCAATGGATTGGTCGTTAACATAACTAATGTGATGGTCTTCCCTTCCTTCATTTTGCCTCACTAAATGCCAGCAGGAAGTGGACCCTCCAGTTACAAGTAAGCAGTGGATGGAGATATCCCTTCCTTAGGCCTGGAATACATATCCAGCTCTGACCATCCCTGAAGTGAATAATCAGAATGTTTTATGACTGAATGAGCCCAAAGCCATTTGTCTTTTGTGCCATTTTTCTCTTCATCTCATATCAGAGTGGTATATCTCTAGACTGAGGAGGAACAGATGGATCTATCTGACTGCATCTTCATTTCCTCAAAGCAACCATTTACATACAAGCCTAATCAGATCTGATGACAAGACTAGCTCTGGCTAATGCCCAAGTTCCCCACCTGCAATCCTACACTGAGCTTTGGGGTCCCCAGCATAAGATAGACATGGACCTGTTGGAGCGAGTCCAGAGAAGGCCATGAAGGTGCTCAGGGGGCTGGAGCATCACTGCTATGGAGACAGGCCAAGAGAATTGAAGTTTTTCAGCCTGGAGAAGAGAAGGCTCCGGGGAGAATCTTAGAGCACCTTCCAGTATCTAAAAGGGCTACAAGAGAA
Source organism: Xenops minutus (assembly GCA_035221455.1). NCBI lineage: Eukaryota > Metazoa > Chordata > Aves > Passeriformes > Furnariidae > Xenops > Xenops minutus. Next base: position 31,386,453 of record JAWWEE010000001.1, on the reverse strand, counting down.
CTGGAGAGGGACTTCTGACAAGGGTGTGGAGTGACAGGGCAAGAGGGAATGGCAGGTTTAGATTAGATATTGCAAAGAAGTTTTTTCCTGTGAGGGTGGTGAGGCACTCACAGAGGTTGCCCAAAGAAGTTGTGACTGCCCCATCTCTGGAAGTGTTCAAGGCCAGGCTGGATGGGGCTTTAGGCAAACTGCTGTAGTGGAAGGTGTCTGTGCCCATGGTTGGGATGTTGGAACTAGACAATTCACAAGGGTACAAAAGCAAACAGTTGCTTCTGTTTCTGTGTCCCTTGCACACAAGAGAGGGAGTAGGAAGGTCATTTTCTATAGCCTGATGAAGGAAGATGAGTGAGGCTTCTACTCAAGAATAACAGAAAGTTGAAGAGGGATTTCAGCCACTTCAGGAATAGAAGTGGATTTAGTGATCTAGTGCATTGACTTGAGGACCTAAGGAAGCAAAAAGGGCAGAGAACTGCATTCTGGCGTGAGCAAAGTCTGCCAGGGGCTGCACTCTGTTCTGCTACGGAGATAGTCTGAGAAAATAGAAATGGAAGTTGTGCTGTAATTCTTTGTGAAAGCAGTTGAGTCATCTTTACAAAAATCCCATGGAAAGACCTCAATCAGGGTTAGACTGAGTCCTTTTCCATTTTCCTGTATGCTTTCTGAGGCTGTCCTTTTGCACTTCTACAACATAGCCCAGGTGACACATCCATCATACCTGTTCTTCTGCCCTGTGAGTTGGCCAAAGACAGAAAAACAGTGCAAACAACCCTCCACCATAATTCCAGCCCTATTATAGTCATTCTCTTGTGTAACATGCAAAATAAACAGTCTGAATTGCTATTTACCTTTTTTACATGGGTCATATGGCAGCTTCCCTCTCCCTAGAAAGCACTTCTTGGTAAGTGGTAAGCCCTCATAACTGTTAAAAAGAAAAAAGAAGCCTTTTCACATGCATTGAGACTTGCATTGTGAAGAGACAGGAGAGTCAATTTGCCTTCAGTCATTTGTTACCATAACTCATTGCAGTGCTCAAGTGGGTCAACTAATGTTATCACTGAGCATTGCGATGGGGAGGAAAGTTAGCACTGGCTTTGTGTCCCAAAGGCTCATAGGAAACAAAAGCAAATCAGCTAAAGAAATAAAATAATATGCTGATGAAAATCTTTTTTTTTTTTTTTAGCTGAGGGTCACTATCTGGCAGATACTGTGGGTGATGGTTTTTTTTTTTCTTGATCAGTACAGTAAATTTTGCTTGGAGGAAGCCAAGTGAATCCAGGTCAATTAGATTAGAACAAAATAAAATAGGCTTTGGGTATGCTGGAAAAGAAATTTTCCCAAGTCCTTAGTTGCAAAAGGAGCAAAATCTCACAAGCTAGTGCAGGTTAAAGCCTGAAGAGCAAAGCTGCAGTCACTTCGAAGGTATTCAAATACCCCAAATTATTTAAAGTTATTTTGATCTCTGTTTCTGTGTTAGAATTCTGAAGCCTTCACCAGAATCACTCAATATTCACAGCACTATAAGAAGCATCCATAACCTGTCGTGTTTGCAGCATGACAGGATGTAAAACACCATTGTCTGTCCAGATCAAACAAGGTCAAATTATTAAAATACAAATCAATCTGTTATTGTTTAATGTGCTGCTCTCTGTGAGTTGCATACGTGACTGACCAATAGCAGCACATTGTGTTGTGTGCAAGTCATTTTAGGTAAAGATGGTTCATCAGCAATGAGATGGTTAAAGGGTCTGCACATTTTTGGGAGGATGGCAGAAAAAGTAAAATATGATTGACCTTTCTGGGAAGAATTGAAGTCAAAAATATAACAAGGTAAAGAGGTATTTATTAAAAATACTCCTTCGCACTTTCATAGCTCGGCTCATATGACAAATGACAGCCAGCTAATCCTCCTATGCACTTTGCAAAGCAGTTATGTAAGTGATGTCCCCGTTTAGTAGGTGGGGGAAAAAAGGCAGGAAAAAAACCCCAATCATTCTCATGGCAACAAAGGGAATTCATGCAAGAACTGGAGTCTGCAGGAATTTCACTTTTCCCTTTACATTACTCTTACATGTACAGGATGTTCCCTTCGTGGTGACTTCTGAGCTCTGTTTCTGTCTCATTCTTTCTTCTCTCTGTTTTAAGTGACCTGATTTTATCTTTCTTAACGTGAAGAGAGGCTCAGCAGCATCTCTTGTTTATGTGCATTCAGAGGCTTAGAGAAGCACTTCAAAAGTGGGGCATGTGTCATTGTAACCCTTTCCTGGCTGTGATGCCTCCTTCCAAAAACGCCCAGCTCCATCTGCTTGGCAAATCCATGAAAGGGATCTGTCAGAAAGAAAAACTACAAAATTGGGCAAACTGAACATATGTAAACTCATCCTATACTGGGGATTTTCTTAGGGGCTTCAAAGTTCTGTAATTTCTCAAAAATTAATTCCATAGGTTCAATAAAAATCATAGTATCTTTTTTCTATCACATCTACAGTCACCCTGTTTTCTCTCTTCCCCTTCATATAATTATTTCACCCTGAAGAGGATTTTCATGAACAAAACTCTGCTGCTCACTGCTCTGTGTAGCAAGGTGTAAACACCATGGTGGCATCTTTCAGGGTTTTGGGAGCCTTTATTCTGCAAGTGTGAAGAGTGAGGCAGAGCAAAGGAGGCTGTTATACACTGCTGTCCTCGTGCAAATGAGGGATTCTCACCAGCCCACATACATTTGATTCTCCATCACAGCTTTCAGAGAGGGGTTGTACTTTGTGCAGCGATCTGCTTACCTGTTTGCATGTGCTTCAGCACCTTTTTAGATCACCCTTTACATATGGAATCATTCTACTTGAGTAAGTGTAAGCTCAAATGGACTTTCTAAGCATAACATGCCCTATCAACCAGGCCACTTTTGCCACATGCGTTCCCAAATCCTCTTATGTTTTACAAAGCATCCTATAAAAGACTGTGGTTTAGCTTAGGAGCCTATTTGGAGAGGCATCATGCAAGGGAAGGGTGTCAGATGTACATTCCCTGCCAAAGTGCTTTTGAACTTATCTGTCCTGTGTAGCTAATGGAACAGAGCTCTGGGATGCTTCAGTTTTAAAGATAACTCTGGATCTGTCTTCTTAGAAAAAGCATATGAGGTGCTTGGGAAGTTGCCATGAGTCCAACCAAGCCTGGGAGTCAAGTGGCTGCCAGGTGGATGCACTTCGAGATGGATGTGAAGAAAATCCTGAGCAGAACCTGCCAGCCCAGCCTTCATGCAAAGTACATGATCCTCATTTTTTCCCTCTGTGTTATTTTGCTGTTGAAAGAGAAACATGATAAAGGTAGCTTGGGGTTGCCTTGTCTTAATCAAGGATTTGGATGGATCTTCAAAAGTCCCAAATCTTGAAAGTACCTCTCTGCAGCTAGATCTAATGCTTGCAATGAAATTAATGTAGAACTGGTGCCCCAGTGGTGCAACTGTGGAAGACCTGCCTTTCACTGTCACACAGGTGTAGAACTGGTATTAGAGCAGAACTCCGAGATTTATATAAGGCATTAGGCAAATCCCTGTTTAATAGGTTACAGGTTTGAATTTTCAGCCTACAAATAAGAAAAATCTAAGATCTGACATCTAGACCTAAGAGTTTTTCTTCTGACACTTGCTGTATATTGAAAGGCTTGATCCACTCCCCATGCTGCCAGCCAGAGAGGGTAAATGAGCTCTACACTGGCCACATATTTTCAGCCTGCCTCTGCAGTGTTTTGTTCTCCAAGGACTAATTGCTAGTGTGATCCAAGCAAGAAAAGGAAACTTTCTGCAAATTCTGCTATCTCATCACAAACTAGCCTTGGGGTGAAATTGTAGCCCAGAATAGACTGAAGAGCGCTTCAGGTATCTGACAGTCATTCAATGCTGTATGAGATGCCACAAGGTATTCCTAAAGATGGACATGACATGGGCAACAAGCTGTGGGATGCTCCAGGAGATTTCAAATGGGACTAGAAGCCCCTACTTAGGCAAGTGAGTAACTCTTTTGGAGTTTTGCTGTTGAACTCATCAAAGCTAGAATTTTTTTTCTCAGCATGTGAATCCCGTAAATATGTGACATAAAATCTGGCTTTCAGATAGAAACTAATTTTTTTAGACTCTTTATAGTTTTGGAATAATTTCCTCATTATCCTCAACCACTGTGGGAAAGGCAGGGTCTGAGTGTGCGGAGGGATGGTTTTGCGGAGCTGATGGAGGGTGTTAATACCCCCAGTCTCCCCAGACTGCTGTCTGGCACCTCATTCATCTGAAGACCTCTGAGCATATAAGGTCTGTGATAAACAAAGGGGGTCTGTCTTGTGCCTCTGGCTTTCCAGTGGCTTATTAAAGATTGGATTGTTTAATGTTATCCTTTAACAGAGAGATATTTCTGTGGATAGGGAGACTCCTGTGTCACTGGAAAAGAAAGAACAAGGCTTTCATGTTACTTGTTTAAACCATTACGCAGTGATGTTTTGTTGTTTGACATGCCATTGCTTCTTGCTGTTTCTAACCAGTCCCATTTTTTCATTCCTTGTGGTTAATTATTGCTCTCATTCTCTTTCCGGCACGACTTCTGCTCTGTTACTGGATCCACAGGGGGAAAGTGACTGAGGGAAATAAGCACAGGACCAAAGAGCAGGACCAAAATTAACTGTCCCCTTGGGAAGCTTGAGTTACTAGCTGCCACATATGCACATTTTCCTTGCTAACAGTGAAGGAAAAGTTGACAAAGAGCTTGTCACCAAGAGCAGAATACAGAGGAGCAGAAAAAATTTCTGCAAGTAATTTGTATTGCCTACCCATGACAGCCCTGTGCATGCAGTTCACATTCAATTATTACTTTCTATTATTCATTATTTGCATTACGGTAAGATCCACAGGTACCAGCACTGTGAGACATTCTACTCTAGCACAGCCTAGATGTTTTTAGCAGTATAACTATGTTATCTACTAAAATAACTATACTGTTACAAACCAGAGTATTGCATCACAGCAGACCTGCCTTTCATTTTTGCAGCTTATTCTCTTCCCTACACAGAAAAGATATGATGCAGGTGTAGACATTTTTCTGTTGTATTGAGTATTTATATTTGAATATAGCAATGGTAGTTTAATGCTTCTATAGTTTTAGGCAACATCAGTCCACAGATAAATGCATGTTAGACAGGCCTTGTCACAGAAGGCATGTCTCAGTAGACAGCAGGTGAGAAAGGACTCAGAGGCACAAAGGAGTCATTATTCAGTTGAATGGTGGTGGTGCGCAAGGTGCAGGTATCATCCCTGAATGTGGACTAGTGTTTGCCTGCTACAGTAGGAGACAAACTACTCCTCACACTAATTTCATGCCAGTGTCAGTGCAGCTCTACTGAAGTTAATGAAAAGTAGGAGTAATTCTATGTAGGCCCCACCTGTCTAAAGGTCAGGTTTATTCTTTGCAGCACTGGAGGTTGCAGCACTGGAGGGTGAATGTGCCAGGACCTTCTCAGAGAGTAGCTGGCTGGAACACTATAGTTTTGCAGCCTAAAAGAACACTTATAGTCTGATCCACCTTGAAGAGTGTGTTAGGCATCTTCTTCCCAATCACCAAGTTTGAAAACAAAAATAGAAAGGAATTCAGGTGCTGTTACAATTTGATATAGTTTTTGCCACATTTAGCAAGTTGGCTTCAACTTGTGAAAAGAGGTGCTCAAAACATTGTTAGAATAAATGCACCTACAGAATATTCTTCAAGGCTCAGTGTGACAAATACTAAAGCAGACAACTTCTGATGACTTTTTCTCCAGGATTTTAATGCAGTGGCTCTGAGATCAGCTATTGGGCAGCTCTGGAGCCAGTTGCTCCTTCAACTGGGATGTCAACCTTTTTGTAGAGCAAGAGCAGTAGAGTGGTCTGTGCAGCAGGTGGGGTTGGTTAATGCTTCATATATCCACAAAGCTTTGTGCTTGAGGTAAATTCTGTTGCTATCCATGTTCTCAGAATACTCTCTTTTAGGTTGGCACCAGTAGCATAGCACTTGTTTGCAGTAGGTAGAGAAATCTAGAAAAAGTCTGAACAAAGCAAATAATCCTATAAATTCTGAGCAAAGGTGCCAGGTTGGAACAGCACCCTTTAAATTTTGCTGAATTTTTGGGATGTTTTGTTCAAATACAGTTATAAAAGCAGCAAATGCTGATTTATAAATTATTGGTGTCTATGTGGAATATTTCTGCGCATGTGTATTTTTTTAAACACCCTGTCTGTACAGTGAGATGCATCAAACCATATGAATTACCTTGTTTTATCAGTTTCTGATTGATTATGATCTCCATAGTCCTAGTCAATATACTCTGTAGATTTAAGAAGCTCTCTGATCTGAATTGTAGTCTAAAGTAGAGATATACATGTCAAAGCCAGTGGTAGCTGGCAGTGAGTGACATATATCAGTGAGAAAATTTCTGCTATGGCTTTAAAACTGGGAAAGCAATGGGTTGAACTACTAAGGCATTGCTTGGCATTGAGCTACACTGCTTCTCTCATGAAATGTTTGACTGTGACGTTTTAAAATATTTCAAGTATGCATGATAAAGACATGTTGTTGAGTATAAGCACTTACAGGACCAAAGATAGGCAAATCATCAGTGGGAGAACAATTGTCAGGATGTCAAGAAAATTAAAAAAAAAAGAATGCAAAAGGAACTGGGATCATAATCTTCAGACTGAGTTGCTGAAGTACGAGAAACCTCCTGAGATGCCAATATGCCAGTGCTGCTTTGTATTGTACCTTGGGAAAGAAAAACTTATTCAGAAATATCTGATGAGCATCAGATTCATCATAAAAGTGTCCCTGATCATCGGAAAAAGAGAGAAGCACTGAAACAACTGCTTGTAGATGGTCAACAACGTCCTTTATTAGCTAACTGAGAAAGTGTGGGCTAATGTCCCTGGAAATATTAATGTATGGAGGTCATTCCATATAGACAGGGAACAAATCCATGTATCCTGTTTCCCTGTTAGTGCTCTCTCTCTCATCAAGACTGACTCTTTGCCTCCTCAGCAGAGTGGACAATTACTGGGCTTGTCACACCATCTGTTAGTTAAATATTTGTTTTATATGTTGAAAATGTCTGCATTAACTAGCAGAGGATTTAGTTTCCTCATTTAAGTACTTTGTGTTGCTTGTAATTAGGTACTAAAATATTCTGAAGTGTTTTTTATGAATTCTCACTTACTGTGTTTGGTGTGATCACCTTCTGCATATGGCCATAGAGCCAGGAAAAAGTTGCCTGAAATCTCCACTTACTACAGATTAAATTACCTTGTTATGGTGTGAGTATCTTCTAGTCTGCTTGCAAAGGTTCTTGGTTGGTGTTTCTCACTGATGCTCTGATAATCATCACTGTACATTGGGCAATTTCAGGTCTATGAGTACAGAAACTGGAAGTACTATCAAGAAAGGAAATACTGTTTGAGCATCATTATTGGGGTATGGAAAACACAACCAAACAGCTGGACATTTGCAGAGACCCACCTACTGTTATAAAGATTACATATATATATATGTATGTATGTATGTATGTTATCTTTATCCTGACTTCCCATTTACTTCCCTAACTGTGGACAGTGGTGGGACTACAAGCAGTTGGTATATGACACTATCAACAGGACAGCACGAAACTTGTTACCCAGCTCCAGATCCTTTTAAAGGATCTGTATCAGCAGCTCCTAGAAAAAGAGAAGGGGAAGGCAAGGACTGGAGATGGGCCATTCCTGTGTTAAACAAAAGACAGTATCACTTTACAAAATTTCACCTATGTTTGCCGTCATCTTCACACAACTGCCTTTTGAACTAGTGTCTACTGGGTGGTCTGTCTGTACTCACTAGATGTAACAGCCCAAACTCTGTTTCAAGTACCAGGGTGCTAGATAAAAGAACATCTTACTTCCAATTTAGTTTTAAAGTTAGTAGTAATTAGGCTATCTTTCTCTTCTTTGGATAGTCTGTGCTGTACCACAGGTCAGAACTGATTTTCATCACATGCTAATTTAACTCAGAAGGTTTCTGCTGGATTAGAGGAGGTAGAATGCACGTGGGAGGAGAGGTCCTGTATCTGTAAGTACTATGGTTAAGAAATATTTCCGGATTATCAGACTCATTTGGAGGCCACTTACTTTCCAAAACAAGCTTCTCAGATTCTCCATACATAATCTGCATAGTCTACAGGCAGACAGGGATCAGCTATTCACTCCACAGCCTGAAATGCCTGAGGCTCTTGTCTCTGCTTATATCCATTACAGGTAAACCAAGGCTGATTATAGGGAACACTGTACTTCTGATCATGTCAATGAGCATAGCTAGCAAGTGTTCTGGGGGCAGATTCTCATCTCATTTGCATTGGTGCAAATCAAGCGTAATTGAGTTATTCCAGATTGAGAACAGGCAAACTGCCTTAATAGGATTTTCTGTCTCAATAAAGATATTATTGAATTCAGACAGTGACTCTGTTTTGACACTGTTTTCCTTTGATTTTATGCTGATATACAGTGTTTAGCATTGGTTCAGAGCAAAGTCCACAGTATGTGCAAAGACAAGGACACTTCAGAAGGAATTATATTTGAGTCACAGTTCTGGAACCACTTATTGTGAATAAGGTGTTCAGCAGTTGCTCCTAAAACAGACTGCTTCTAGCAAGTCACGTACCTGTCTGCTGGCCCTAATCAAATGTAAGCTCAGGGGAAACCAGTAGCCTCATGTGCCATGATCACTCATCAAAAAAATGGGTGGAGAGGAAAGTCTCCCATGCACCAGGATGACATTAAGCTTAGAGAAAAAAGGCATTCTTCTAAAAAAAAAAAAAAAAGACCAGTTTGAAAGATGATTTAAAGACAGAAAATTCTTCACATGACCCTTTAAGACAACAAGACAACATAAGCCTCTTTTTGTTTCCTGCCTACTTCAGCCTGTTCCTGGTCAAGAACACCACAGCTAATAATTGTGTCAGAAAACCTTCCTGTCTGAAAATGATCTCTTCCTAATGGATAGATGATTCCATATGGTTTCATATGTCAGAGATGGAGAGAGAACATATTGGACGACTGGCCACAGCTGGCAGTTCGTGTTAGTGCCATATGGATAAATGTGTGAGCTCTCCTGCATTGTGTATTTCAAGTAAACCATTTATCTAAACAGGTGCTGACCCACTGGGAATGCATTTTTATGGTCAAGCTTGCAGCATGCAGCGACACAAACCACTCTGTTCACCCCTCTTATTTCTGCAGTGCAAACCCACAACATTTAGGTATCATTTGCCTCCATTCTGAGTAACTCCATTGATGTCCATAAAAGCACACCTGGGCAGACGCTTTGTAAATGAGACCTGAATCTGGCTCACTGAACTGTGTGGATATTATAAGACCGGTCTCCTAAATCCTCTTTGGGAATCAGTCTGTGATATTCACTTCGAATAGATATTGCTATATCATATGCAGGGGATTAAAATCACCCCATTTATGAGGCTGTATAAATAAAGAGTCAGACTTTCCACCTCCTTGAGCTACTGTGCTCTGTCCCTGATTACAGCTGAAATTTTTACACTCTTTTCCTCTCCATACCATAATTGCCCCTTTGTCTAAACATGCTTCATTTTGGAATTCCTCTCACTTACATTCCTAATATATGCAGTTCAAGGTACTTGCTGACTGATTTATGCTAGTCTTGTGTGGCTCCCTTGGAAATGGAGCAGAACACATTCCATCCACCTGCGTAATAAAACCAGCTGGTGCAGGGTGGGAGCACTCAAACTGCAGCAGAAATAAAATTCACCTAAGTTTTGACTCAGTTATCTTTCTCTCCATCTATTCCTCTGATTGTCTGTGGCATTAAAATCATGCCTAAGGAGCAAACCCTTGTTAAAAAAAAAGTCTCTAATTATGCTGTTTATTCTAGATTTCTCTGTCACTGCCAAAATCAAATACTGGGGTGGGGGAAAATGCTTTGTCTGCATTTCTGAGCAAGTATTTTGATAAGAGTGCAGACCTGTTAATATAGTCCTCTAATCCAGAAAGTTTTAATATCAGTTAAACTCTCTGGGCTCCTTCTAGAAACATTGAATCTCAGAATGGTTTAGTTTGGAAGGGACCTTTAAAGGTAATCTAGTTCAACCTGTCTGGGACTCCTTCCACCAGATTGGGCTGGTCAGAGCCCTGTCAGCCTGGCCTTGAATGTTTCCAGGGATGAGCATCCACCACCTATGTGGGCAGCCTGTGTCACTGCTTCACCCTGCTCGTTTCTATCTGCTCTATATCTACCCTCTTTTATTAAAACCCTTACCCCTTGTCCTATCACGACAAGCCTTACTAAACTCTGTACCCATCTTTCTTATAAACACCCTCTAAGTACTAAAAGGCTGCAATAAGGTCTCTCCTTTGCCTCCTTCCATCTGCTTTACAAGCAGGGTAACTCTCCTTATCACAGGAGATAACATTTTATATGAAGTAAATTTAGTCGGTTTGGGGCTAGACCAATCTATAGTTCAAAGCTCAGACAAATAATTTCATTAATGAAATTTGATCTGGATTTCCCATTTACAGTTATACCAACTCCATGGTGGGCAAAGGGGCAGAGTTAGTCTTGGTAGGAAATTCAGGAATTCAGGTATGGTTGCAGGAATAAGCCTCAGAGTCACAACATTCTTTTCCCTGCTCAGCAGTTTCACATCAGTAATAGTTCACTTGTGACTCCTTAAGAAGTGAGAAAACAGAGTAAGCCTCAACCCGACTCTAATGCTTATCTCCCATCATCTACCCTGCTGTACCCACATCCGAGGTGCCTGGTCCCTCGCTTCAGTTCATTTGTGCTCATCTATTTCAAACAGTACTTAAGCTTTCGTAGTGTAACAGTAATAAGGCAGTTTAAATAGCAAGCTCCCAGCTGTGTTTGGTGCACACTGTGCTGCGGGAGATTAAAAAGAAAATCAGAAAGTGCGTGATGGAGATTAAAGTAATTCTGAATTGCTGCGTAGAAGACTGAGTCCTCATTGTGCCTCTTATCTGCTGTTTGAAGTACCATTACTTAAGCTCGGTGTTTGGGGGAATGAAAATAAAAAGTCTTTCTCAGAGGATGTGAGAAGCCATTTCAAAAGATGATGCCTCTCCAGTAAATAAAGCACAAATGTTTCAGGTCAGCACTGAAATGGTGAATGAGATGGAGTTTCACCCAAAAGAAAACTTGTTCAACCAGGAGGCTTTCAAATCTCCTCGCTGAGATAAAGAAGATCAAAGTGTTTAAACACGTTGATCCACTACTGAGGAAAATTTAGTGCGGGCAACAGACAGCAGCTGCAGTATAGCTGGCGTGTCTAAACTCACAGCAGGGGACTAATTGCTCCTATGGATATAGGTTTGCTTTACAAAACCAGGTCTGAGGGAATGGCATTCTCGTTCACAGAATTATGGAGATCTATTGATAAGAAGCAAAATGCCAATCTACAGTATGCAGCATCAGGAGGGAAAGAGTGCTGTGAGCCAAGCAAGGGGGATGCATGAGGATCCTTTACTTTTATCCAACTTCTATTGTGCAGTGAAAGATCCCATCAATTTACTCAAGATGATAGTGTTAGCTTCACACCATCCTTTATAATTAAATGAGGAAGAGCAGCTCAAAGTCAAAACTTAATGACAATGTTCTGAGAGGAAGCCTGGATAGGGGGGTTAGAATTCCAAATTTTCCATAAAGAAAGGAAACTTATTTTTATACAAATTATTAACTGGCATGGAGTGGAGGGTAATAAGGCTGGTTATACAAAATTATTCAGTGAACTATTCCTGAATGCAGTGAACTGTTCCTGGTACAAACACAGCTGTAAAGATACTTGTGACAAGTCAGATAGAGAGGCTGTTATGGATCTCATTAAACAGGTTCCTTCTTGCTGTCCCAGCACGTGACAGAGGGTGTATTCCCATTTTATTAAAGAACTGAGTAGAAAGAAGGCCTGAAGTGAGGGTTAGTGATGAGACTTTTCCTACGACACAGAAGTTGTTTCTAGAAGAGATACGAACTGAATGGGATTTTTGCATTTGGATATGAATATTGAGATGTTTAAGTTCTTCTGTGTAGCTAATACCTGAATGCCCATTTTATATTTATTCTAAGGGAAATGAAGAAAGGTGCTGCAATTCTTATCCACAACATCTTCCCTATAAAAGTATCATCATAGGTACTCACTAAAAAGCCATGGCAGCTCACCTGCCCCAGTCTTTCCAGTTGATAAGGGAAGACGTTTTGAGTCTCGGAGGAAATTTAAGTAGTCCTGTGTTGAGTCATTACAATACAGTACAATATACCAATCTAGCTTCAACTGTTCAGCCCTCATTTGCCATTTGCAGTTCTTTTGATAACAGCACATTTCACTACATGCATATATACCTGTTTATGTATATGTATGTAGATACATTTTTGTGTGTGTATGTCCAGCTGTATAAACAAAATGCATGCTTTGACCTTTTTTAATACCACCTCATTCTTGGGATTTTCCAGAAGTATCTAAATTATTCACCCTGGGATTTCAGAATGAATCCCATTCATAGGTAAAGGAGGGAGAAAACGGAATTCAGAGGTCACAGACCTCTCCTATTACCACAAATGAAAACCTTTTCATAACTCTACCTTTGATTGCTCATTTGCATTGGGGAGCCTTGTAAAACGTCAATACCCTGCCTAAATGTAGGAGGCAAATTCTCACATGGTTTCCAGAAAGTACGTCACAGCATGCCTACATTTGCCTCAGCATGAGGGCTAGCAGGACAGGCTACTACACATGCAGCAATGGGGTAGATGTAACATGTTGTGGCCTGAGGAGATAGAATACAGTTATGAATGTATTCTCTGATGGGTGAAAGGCTTGATTCATTTGGGATGACCTAGAACATCCAGCCTGGTCTTTCTTTGCTGATTTGGAAAGGTGCAGGCCTTTCTTAAGTATTATGTCAGACCTGCCAGCCCAGAAGATGCCTTAGATAGGTGGAGACATCTCTCAGAGTCAGAAGCACCCTTGGTTAGATGCAGGTGAACCACTGCCCATACCTCTTTGTACCTGTCATATCTTGGGGTGTGATCACATTGAGCTGGAGGCAGAGGCAGGGAGATGAACAGTAGGGGGAATGAGAAGTCCCTACATGATCCACCCTTTCTCAATATCCTCCCCAGCAGTGTTATACCCCCAGGAAGTGAGGAGACAATGGTGAGGAGCACATCCTTCCAACACAGAAGCCCTGAGATTCAGTAACAAAGACCTTGCCCTTTGTTCTCATAGTACTGTTCTCACTAACAACCAATTGATTTACGCTGGTAAGTTACAAATTAAGGAATGGGTTTAGCAGCACATTTCAGGCTCCCAGTCATTGGTATCTGTCATTTTTTATTCTACTCTTAAGCAATTTGCAAATACAAATATTTCAGTGGAGTTTTTGTGGAGAATGTGCTGTCTGTGGTAAGCAGGATAAAAACATTGCAGGTCTCTATTCTGCTCAGCATTTCCAGGAGCGAGTATGTCGAAGTTCAGATGTAAAAATAACTTCCAAAATGACCAGACTGGATGTGTTAGGTGATATGCAGGAGTATTCATAGTCTACAAGAAACACGGGATCTATATAGCTTAGTCCACAATTGCCAGCCTTTAATGGGGTCAAGTTTTCCATCCTTGTGCTCAGTAGCTGTGCTCCTCTAAACTTCTCAATGTCAGCTTACCTATCCAGTGGCAAAATGAGAGGGCCAAAAATATTACCCTTCATTTCAAAGCTTTGGAAAGGTTTTAGATTATGGATCAGCATTGGATAAAGGGAAAGATTATTGCTTCCATTTAACAGCTTTAACGAAAAGTGTATAGATGGTCAGATTATATTTTATTGTTAGTCAAGGCTGTGCTGAAAGAACTGAAGCTCTTACAGGACAACAATCAAGCAACAATTATAAAGGCATCTGTTGTGAACTGGGAAACATACTGTGGTACTTTTCTAGGCAACACAGAAACTATTTTGCAGTGTATAGTTCAAATAGGACAGAAAAAATGTTTTTACTTCTGAAATGAACCCAACAGAAAAAATATTCTTTTCCCACAGATAAAGGAGTAGCTGAAAAAATTATCCAGAAGCCAAAGAAGACTTTTTTTTTTCCACAGTAGACCAGGAAAATATTTATTTTGGAGAAGATATTGCACAAAAGGCATATTTTATTGCTTTGAATTTTGCAATATGGATTATGAGTGTTTTAAAGTGAATTTTGCAGTAAGATCCAAAGAAATGTTTTACATGTGGGGAAGCTGGCTTCCTAAACTGCTTTGCCAGCCTTGATCAGATGGGTATAGAATCTGCTATAGAATGGTTTGGCCTGGAAGGAACCTTAAGGATCATCTAGTTCCAATCTACTCAAATGGTCTGAAATGCCACCCACTAGACCAGGTTGCTCAGACCTCCATCCAACCTGGCTTTGAAGACATCCAGAGAGGCAGAATCCCCAACTACTCTGTGCAGGCTGTTCCAGTGCCTCATTAGCCTAACGTAGTATAGGTATGTTAATTTTAAACTCTGCAAGTATAGGACCAATTTCACTATGAGAAAGAAGCTGGTGCATTTTGGTACAATTCCTTCACCCACCTAAAACCTAAGTTCAATAAATCAAATTTCTGAAAAAGAAGCAACTCATTTAACAATGTAAATTTTATTCTGATGGAAATGCCCTGTTTCTTTGTTCCACTTGGCCAAAACTGGATATCTTGTCTTTGAGTTGGCTTGACAAAACAAGTTATTTACCAGATTTATTATCGTGATTGACTGCAATATTTTGAACAGTGTCATTACTGAAATGCTGCTTAGCTTTTGTCAAGGCAACATTAAAATTAATGCCTGAAGGACTGGTTATTGCACTGAGAAAACATAGCTTTTGGTGAGATGCATTGACTGTTAGCTCATGCATCTGAAAACTAGGCGTCTGACTTAGTCTAGGTTGACAGCTATTTAACTTCTACGATGTAGATGTCTAAAGGTATCTGAGATAAGTCTATGATGACCAAAGCATATGCAAGCAGATGAGACTTAAATATGACACAATTAAAAGTAGAACATGAAAGCCAATTTTTTGCACAAAGCATATCTGGTGATCTTGTAACAAGTGAGAAGAAGAGCTTGGTATGCAAAAGGCACAGGACCACAATTCTTTGATGAACATTAAAATGTAATTATGCCGGAACTCAACAGAAGATATTCTGTATCCTTTACTTGTGCTACCATTTCCTAGAAATCAAATTTTTCACTTAAAATTACTACACACTGAGAAAATTATCTTAGTTCTGAGAAGCCTCCACTGTGTAGTCTTTTTCCAACCTGCTCTATAAACCACTTAAAAACCAGTCTTACCATGCCTAAAAAAACCCAAAAACCAAAAAAAATCCAGAAAAATATCAGAGACAAAATAATGTTAAATGGCCCCTAAAACACAATTGGAACAGATTGGGATGTGCAAAGCACTCACTCCACTGTGCGCCATTTTGGCTGATGAAGTTCAAAATTGCCCACTTCACTGAGCAGCTTGTTCTAGTGGCTAATAACTCTTCCTATGAAGAAATTTTTGCTAAAATCCGATCTAAACCGCCCCTGGTGCAACTTGAGGCCATTTTCTCTTGTCCTGTTCCTTGTTACCCAGGAGAAGAGACCAACCTGCAGCTCACTACAATCTTCTTTTCAGGTAGTTGTAGAAAGTGATAAGGTTATGGTGGTGGTTGGGTTTTAGTGACTGCAAATGAATGCGCCATCTTACAGAAAAGTGTCCTTTGCCTCTAAATAACCCAAGAAGACTCTCGTCTGCTTTCATTTGCTGCCTTTTGGAATATGTCTGTGATCTCTAAATACATCAGCCATGCCTTTCTGTTCTCAGTGGGGGAACAAAATAATGAGAGGTTGTCTTGTGCGCAGGGCTGCATTTGGGAGGATGATTTTCATCTCATTTCTGCATGCATTGTCTCTGCTTCCCACCTCACTCCACTTAGCCACTGTGTCAGACAGCAAACCCCCAGTCATTGCTAGAGCAGAGGATGATAATGGAAAAGGAGGTGGAGAGAAGTGTGCAGCCCAGAGATAGTCAGAAGCAGCAGCAACCAGTTTATGTATATATTTATGTATTTAATCCTGGTTACAAGTGTCTCCAGCTCATCAGACTGTCCCCATTCACCCACAGCCTGCTGAGGGAGCACTTGGCTTCAGGCATATATTGAAGTTCTGCTGTCTCAAGTGAGACTTAAATTTGGCTTAATGGTAAATGTCTGCTAAAAACATTTTTAGGGGTTGGAAAAGACTACAGAACATGTGTAACTGCTTTTACAGGACACTCTGATAAAACCTAGAGGTAGGCAATAAAGTATTCCTGGCCAGAAATGCATAGTTAGTACAAACATCCTTGGTGAGGGCATGTCCATGACCTTTCCTCAGCCTCCCACTGGCAAACAGGGCACGCACAACCATTTCTTGTGCCTTTGAGGTTGATACTAATTGCCATAAGGGGCATTTTCTTGCAAAGCGGCCACTATTAGGAGCAATTCCATTGGTACCACAGTAATTCAGGAGTATCTCAGGTACTGTGGGCTAATCAAGGATGGACCAAAGCAGCACTCTATCTAGGAAAAGCTTCACTATTTCCAGCACTGAACACCACTTAGACCCCTCAGTTGCTTTTTGAATATATGATACATTTGGACATAACACATCTGGAAAACCCTCAAGCAAGCAAACTCCAAGGCAATCCAACCATCAAAAGTCTGGATTAAATAGCACAGGTGGCAAGAAATTGTTCTCTCCTTGTGTGTGGTCCCTGATGCAGATGCCTTGTTTTCAAAACACTTACAGTGAAAACATTTTTATCTTTGGATGTTCTTCAGGGTAAAGCATAATACATCAAAATAAATCATTGCATTTTATACCTGTTACAAATGAAAGCTGATGCACCAAATGTCAGGGTTGTTTGCTTTGATTAATCAATGAATATTGAGTTTTGCTAACAGTGTGAAGGAAAGAAACAGTAGTGAAGGTGGAAATGTTTACTTGATACAAAGATATATAGATAAAGTTTCATCAAGATTGTGTGGATTAGTGATGATATTGTTTCAAATAAAGCAAAATCTCCATTGGATCTGTGTTTTAGTAGACAAACTGTACCATTTCCTCTCTGTACTTTCACTTAGTAAATGAATTCAGTAATCATCATCTTTCAAAAGGCATTCATTTCAATTGCTGTGGAGAAAACTTCTGATCAAATCAAGAGCATTAGCTTCAAGGCCACCCTCCTTCCTATGAGACGGGAAGTATCTGTATGATAAATTAACTGTAGGTGAATGCTAAGTCTTTAATGAGAAAACCCATGCTCTGTTGGATTCAACCTTTCATGTGAAAGCTGTTTGGGACCTTACTGAAAAGAATGTGTTCATCAAGAGAAAAACATAATTACTGACTTGTCAACAGACACAAATGAGAAAGCCTGGTGAAAATGAATTTGAAATTAATTCCAAAAAACACACACACACACACACACACACAAAGAGGTTTTCTATACTGTTTTTGGAAAACTTACTTTGCACTGCAAAGTGATTTATGACAATTGGAATCTCACTATTTCTGCAATTAATATTACTGGATGCTTCCTATTCAGAGTAATGTTAATCATAATAATGCAAATGAAAGTATTATTGCAGCTATGCCCCAGAGTTTGTATTTCATATTGAGCCAAAGTTTCAATATTCCTCATCCTTTTCAATGGAGCATTTTCATTGTATGGGTAGATGAATGTGCACCAAAGGTAAAATAACTGAATGAATATAAAGCAGAATAGTATGCCTGCCATATAGCTTCTCATTTTCCCATTTTACTTTAAATTCCTTATTTTTCAAGCTTTTTAAACTACTAATAAATTGTTGTGATACACTGCTAATTACGACTCACCAAAGTTGTGTATAATATAAATTGTACTGGTGATGGACTTAGACTAAGTTTCTTATGCTTATTTTTAGCAAGTCAAAGGCAATTCACTTCCAATTGGGCCACGTTTAAAAGTTTAGAGTGAAAAAATTGTGAAATTATTTCCTAATATGAGGATAATATTGGTGACAAACATTTTATCCTACATATCTTTTAGTACTAAATATATTAATGAGAAAGGCAGAAGCAAGGACACATATTAATTTGGACATGTATTTAAAAGACATAATGAGTATTTATAAATTTTCCTTCTGCAAGTATATTCTAAATTGTCTTCTTCATGTTGTTACCTCTCTCTGCGCTCCCTCAGATCATTTCTTAGCTTGTGATTAGTTTCTTTGTGACTCCTGATGCTTCTAGAAATATTTGGTCCCTTTCCATTCTTTTGTTTGGTTGGTTGGTTGGTTTGGTTTTCTTTTGGTTTTGTTTTGTTGTGGTGGTTTGGTTTGCAGGTTTTTTTTGTTTGTTTGTCCCCATGAGTTTCGATTCATGAGGGGGTGGGAGGGAAGAGGGGATAATTGCATTTTTTTTTAAAAAAAACCCTGATGGCTTTTATTAAAAAGCACATAAACCTGAGGTTTCTGAGAATATTTCAGAGTTCATTCAGAAACAAAAGTTAATATTTCAGAAAATAAATAACCCACCTAAAGAAGACTATACTACAAATGCCTTTCTTAATTCTTCTCACTGTAGCAGAAGGGTGCTTTTTATTTTCAGAAGGAATGTAACTACCACATTAAAACTGTGTATCAGGCGGTGACAGTGGAAGAGGTTGTGCAGGTAGTCAGGGTGAGATCCTACTTTTTGGGGAACATAGAGCAGCAACTAGAGGCTAAATGTCCATTACATGGCATAATTATACTCTTCATAGGAAAGGAGTCCTTAAGCGGGGAACACATTTTAGACTCTGCATATCTGAGTTCAAATCCAGTATGAACATTCTGCATAACATCAAGGAAAGGACTTTGGTCAGGTCTCCAGAAATATCTCAACAACCAGCTGAATGAGAAGGAGATGTCTAAACAAGTTTCAGAATCAGATCCCACAGATCTTGCTATATGTTTTCTACATCCTGTTGTCTGGATTAAGCAGTTATGTGTTCTGAGTACCCAATTCTCAGCTTTTTTTAATCACTTTACATTCTTTGGGCCCATTCTTTCAAAATGGCATTCAGGTAATGATATAAATATGTATATACTGGCATATAAACACAGAGATTTGCTTTGGTTTAGTGTGTTGTTTGGGGATTTTATTTTGTGTGTGTGTGTGTGTGTGTGTGTGTGTGTGTGTGTGTAAGAAAAGATGAGATCACTTTGATGGTAATCCCAGAGATACACAGACAGGCATGTCCCACTAACTTCCAGAAGACAAAATCAACCATAAACTCTCAATTTCTAACCATGAATGTTAAAGGATCAGAGCAGACAACCTTCTTATTCTCTCTGTGCTGGAGCTTACTCCCCAAAGTGGGAATAATAACACTTCCCTGCCTTGTCAAGCAGTTTAAAAATACATATATTAAAAATCAAGGCAAGTATAGATATTATGGTTGCAGGGGACCCAAAGTGTACCAGAGTCCCAAGAGAGGAGTCACTTTCACCTAATTTTCAGCGCTCCCAGAAAAGCATTCTGGTAAGGGATGGCCTCTTGTTTTCCCTGTCATTGAAGTGAACATCAGCAAGAGAAGAGACTCACAAAATTAATTCAGATTGGCTTAGATAAGGACCTTGTGATGCTGATTAACAACCATCCACAGGGCCATTAGCAAAGTGAGATAATAAATGAAAATGTGTTGAATTGCATGAGTTTTGTAGCAGGGGAACATCAGGGAGCAGTCTTGAGTCCAGTCATCTTTAAATATCTTCATTCATTAGCAAAAGACAGGAAAAGAGTACATGTTAATTAAAACCACAAATGTTCCAAATTGGGAGGCACTGCAGTGAAGATAGAGAGATTAGAAACCTTAGGCAGGAAATGACAAAATGAGATGCAGCTTTGAAAAATGCATGTGGAGGAGAAATAATCTGTATGAGGACACAATCAGCAGCAAGGAGGGTTCTTCAAGAAGCAGAATTAATGGGAGGAAGCCAAAGGATGTGGACTGCAGAGTAAAGGGCAGCAGAGCAGAGCACCTATTTAAAAGTGACCTTTGCACCTTTCAGTGGATAACTTGGATCACAATTAATTTACAATTGGCAAGAATGAAAGGTCACTGTAGTTTTGGACCATATATGCAGAAACAGGGTGCCAAAGAAGGATGTGGAAGCCCACCTCTACAACAGTATGCTACCACATTATTCAGGCTTCTAATTTTATTTTTTTCCTGTTCTGCAAGACCTTGTGCACCAGAGTGCATGTAAAACAGATGCATATCAAACAAAATGAGTGGCCTGAGAAAGCTGCTGGCTTTGGCAAATTGACTTTCAATGAAACTACCCACACTCTCTTGCTGCAGTCTCATCTCCACCTTTCCAAGTCCACATGGAGTTTTGTCTCCCTGAGACAAGGAAAGGAGCTAAGAGATGGGGCTTGAGACTAATCAGCTAATGAGTCATAAAAGAAGAGAAGCTCCAGTGCTGTTCTACACTTGCTTTGAACCTCCTGCTTGTGGTGTGACGGATTTGTCACACATGCATCATTACTTTTAAGCTGGGGCTCCTCAATGCCATAAGCAACTCAGATATGACATAATTTACTGATGTAAGTGGAAACAGCAAGAAGCTTTTGTGTAAGATCTCAGTCGTTTCACTCTAACAAAGGGAGAGGATTTAAGAAAGGAGATATTTGGGATAACCACATAAATAAAAATGCTTTCACCTTCTGAGGCCTGCAAAATCAAAGAACGGGAAAGGAATAATTGCCATGTTAACTGGAAACCCTTGAAACTACAATAGAGAAATAGGTAAATTACTCTTTTGGCAAAGGGAAGGATGTTTGCACAGTTAGTCAAGAATAGGCATTCAATTCAGAGTGCTGTACAGAAAACCTTCGTTTGTATTTAGTAAATGCATTTATTTTCATGGGATGACTAAGCATACCCTAGTAGTGCTGATGTGACATTACATATGCAGGAACTGCATATGTATAGATGAGGTTTTTATGAACATCCCCAATAACTGTTAGCAGTTAGTTTTAATTAATTTCTATTTAGAAAATAAACTAAAAATCACTGTACAAAGCATTGATTTATTTTTTTTATGTCTGTGTATTTTTACAGGTAGACTGAGAATAACACGTCTTGGTTAAAGCAGTATCCTACAAGAAGCATTTGATGGATTGCTCCTAGATATTTCTAAGAAGGCAGGTATAAAAAGTGAGTATTAATTCCAGTACAGGGATGTTTTAATTATGTTTTGTTGTCTAAAATGAAATTATGATAGTTGTAATGTTTCTTGTAATTGGAGTCATTAGGAATTTCTCTAATTTCTCTAGAACATGCCTATTACTGACCTGTGCCTATTTTTATTATCTGACAATGATAATTTGCATCGCAGTCCCAGTTAAGGATCCAATTTTGCTGTGGCAGGCACTCTAGAAACATAGATATTCTTTGCATGAAATAACTTATATCTTAGTAGAAATCAAGAAGGTGTGGATAGTGACAGACAAATGGAGACTCACGGATGTGTTAAGAAAGTGCTGGTCAGTATGACAGGCTATGCTTACAGCACATCTGCAGCCTAGACCTTGTCAGAGCCTTTTAGACATTACTGTAGCGAAAGGAAGAGAATAACAAGGTTATTTTATAGATATTTGTGGAGAGCAGCATGAAAGAAAATACAGAAGCACTCATTTAAAAATCCAGCACATGGAGCATGGAAAATGACTCTATGGGTTGATTGGATGCAGACAGCCTAGTTTCGATAGAAACAGAAAAGAAAAATCAATGCTATATCTGGAAAAAGGGCCTTTGCACCCAGAACAAATTTACATCTATGATGTAAATGAGAGTAAGGGATTCTGCAGTAATTAAGATGTTCAGTGATAAGGTCTGAGATAGGAGACTTACCTAGATGGGTAGAGAGAGAGGAAAGACATTACTGTAAGTACAATACATCCTTAGAATATGTATCTAGCTCCAATACAACTGGGAAGTGGCATCTGAGATAGGATTGTGAGTTGAAGATGATACCAACATTACACATGTGAGAGGATGGTGGCATTGTCCATGGTGATCAAGAAGGAAGGTTGCTGGAACTCCTTAAATGAAAGGAAAACAAAGATAGGATTGTTCAGTACACAGAAAATGACAAGGAAGCGGTAGAGAAGCAGAACCCTGAATCAAAGAATCACTGAATATTTGAGTTTGACAGGGACCACTGGGGACTGTCTAGTCACCTTTCTAATCAAAGCAAGCTTTCCTAGAGAAGGTTGTTGAGGGACAATCTTTAAGAGCTTCTCACCTGGAAGGTGCCTATAGAGCACCTAGCACTACAGATGCTGGGGTACTAGAGATGGAGGCTGAACATCTATAGCTGCTGCTATATACAGAAGCAGGAAATGTTCACGTCAGCCTGGAAAGTCTTGATGTGAGTGATGAATGGAGAAAAAGAAATGCCTGTTAATGTTAAAACTACAAGTATGGTAGGGGGTGTTCTAAAACTCAAAGCCATGAATATAAAGTGATATTTAAATGAAATTGGTGCAGAATTATATGTACTTGCAAGATAGAATGGAAGTGATTAGTGAATACCAATGCTTTAATCACCAGCACTACACAGATACTGACATAAATAAGAAGAGGCAGTTTCCAAAGCATAATAGCTCTGCCTGCAAGTTTTGAACTGGAGTTCGTTCTTTACTCTTTGGGGAGAAACTGCTTGCTCCTATAAGGAATTAAATTGCTTTTTGCATAATCATAGAAAGCTTTGGGTTGGAACGGACCATAGAGATCATCTAGTTCTAACCCCCCTGCCACAGGCAGAGAAGTATTAGGGCTGGCGTGAGCTGAAATGTTGTGTCTGTAGTAAGGGTTCAAAAAGTTGAGCCCTGAGAAAGATCTCACTGCAAGATAAAGGCTGTTCGTCAAAGAAAAAGAAAAAGGGGGAAAAAAAAAAAAAAACAAACAAAAAAGAGGTGAAAAATTGTCAGAAAAAGAAGTGTTTTCAAAGTCAAGGTTACATGGTAAGTGGTAACAGTATAATGAGGTGACAGCCTGCAGGAAACTGAGTGGAGAAAGGAAAAGGAGAGGAAATCTCTGCTATAAAACTTCCCAAATTGCTGGGAGTTGCTGCACATGACAGGCTCTTCTTATTAAGAGATGGGAATTTCACAGGACATGCCTTTTTTACTGAAGGAGAATTCTTATCTGCCAACATAATCTGAAGACTTTTTTCATTAAAAAATGCTACTCAGTTTTTCACAACTTTGATGCATTTGATAACACTTTTTGCTTCCAGGAGATCTGAGTAGTGACAAAAGTTCAAAGAGTCGGTAATAACCCTTGAATCAATTATTTGCTGTGGATTCACAGATCTTTTCCCCTGTTATGTCCAACTGGGCAGTGGAGTTAGTCATGCCAGCTGTGAGGCAATCACATTTCCCCCTCAAGGGGCAGGTCCACAGCTGTTTCCAGGTATGCCATACTGGCTGGTCCCGTGCTATCTGCTGAGTATTAGAACTATAGAATTCTTTGCATTGGAAGGAACCTTCAAGATCATCTAGTTCCAACCCCCCTGACATGGGCAGGGACACCTTTCACTAGATCAGGTGGCCCAGGGCTCCATCCAACCTAGCCTTGAATGCTTCCAGGATGGAGGAGCCATGTCTTCTCTGGGCAACCAGCACCAGTGCCCCACCACTCTCACAGGAAAGAATTTCTTCCAAATATCTAATCTAACCCTGACCTCTGTTAGTTTAAAGCTATTCCCCCTTGTCCTATTACTCCATGATCTTGTCGGAAGTCCCTCTCCAGCTCTCTTGTAGCCCCTTTAGGTACTGGAAGGGGCTCTAAGGTCTCCAGATTGAACAACCCCAACTCTCTCAGCCAGTCTCCACAGGACAGGTGCATCATCCTCATGGAACTTGTCAATGCACACAGAAGATGAATATGAACAGTACAAATAATAAGGGCTGTTATTTTACTGTGGCATTAAAAGAAATAACATGCCTCAAAGTATGTAGAGTAGTTCTTTGGGTGCTTTTCAGCCAACATCTTTGCTTTGGAGCAGCCAACACTGACTTGGGAGCAGGATGACTTTTGGAGCTGCTGTCCACTTGCAGCTCTCAGGGGAAACTGTGGCTCGTTGCTGATCAGACTATTCTCACTCAGGTGAGGAAAGACGGATTTAGCTAGCTGGCACTTGGTCTGCAACTTAAAAACACTGGTTGTTGTTGTTGGCCATAATGTCATTCTGCTGCAACCTGTGCACTCTTTTCCTTTCTATTTTTCTGTTAAACACCATAAGGCAACTCTTGTGTATTTGGGGACATTTGAAATTGCTTTATATAAATAAGGTTTTACGAATAAGATTTTGTAACAAAAAAATCCCCTTTTCTCAGCCAATTAGAAACTATTAAACAATGGGTATGTCTTTTCAAATTTCCTTGTCCCCTGTTTTCTTAGCCTTGATCGACCTGTCACAGGAACTACATGGTGTATCTTCTTGTTTACACTACAAATCCAAGATAAGCATCTTTATGAACTCTATAAGCATCTAACACGTTGGGCTCCTGATACACTTAAAGCCTCTAGGTGCTATAACTATAGAGCTGTTATATAAAACTATGGAGCTGATCATTCTTCCCACAAGGAATCTTGTTTCAGCCCACCATATAGAGAGACATCTTTTTGAAACATTCTGTTTATTCAAATCAATGTCATGCAGTGTTAATTAAGCATTAATTGATAATTATTTCTTATTTTATGAGGGGCCAGATCATAATTTTTCTTGAATAACCCTTGAAGTTTGGCTCAAGATACTGGAGGAAGGATGGAGTAGCCTTGTCTTGGAGACTACTAGATGCATTATTTATTTATTTATTTATTCATTTGCTTATTTATTTTTCCTGTCGAGTGCATCAGTTTCCATAATCCTTTCCCCTCCCATTATTTGACAGATGAGGAACTGGAATACAACAGGAAGGCTGTAATTAGAAACGTGGTTGTGAAGTGTGAGGTGGGGTGGGTGGTGCGTGTAGAAATCAGTATGAACTCAGAAGTTTATTATGAGAACTGTTTGTAAATGGTCTGTCAATCATTTTGTCCCTGTTTAGATTTGGGAGTGAATTGCAGGTGTATTTCTTGGACGCATCAGATTTTGCTTTTCTTTTGCTTTGCTGCAGAAAGCTATTTTCAGTCCAGGTTTTGTTCCTCCTGTTGTGACATGCAGGAGATGTGATCTCACACCCTCCCAAGAATTGATACACAACAGCAATGCAATAAAAAAGATTCCATCATTACACGGTTTGGAAAAAGAAGTAACTTCATAGCAGTGGAACCGCCTTTAACTGCAGACATGGTGTATCTCAAACAAATCTTCCCCTGGGGATACGTATTGCTCATCTCCTTGTAGATTTAGCAAATACACCAAAATATCATAACATCTTCCTTCTGAAAACTACATGCTATTTGGAGAGTAATAACAGCATGGGTTTAACCCACATCCTCCACAGTGAAACCATACCACTTGAAGAGGCTGATCTCTCTAGATGCTCTGGCACAGTTTTGCTGCTCTCATGATTTTACTGAGTTTCATTCAGAGTTTCGTTATCTATCTCTGAATGGTCTCACAATGTCCATTATAGGCAGATCTAACAGTGCCATGCATGAGGCCAATACAGCCTGTGTGCCACAGTCACAGCTGGTGACTCCAAACAGCACAGATGCCTCAGTGGCAGCTATGCATCCTCAATTCCCTCTCCATCCCTGCCTGTCTTCCCCCTTGCAGCAGATGTGTACCTCCTATAAGCACTGTAGCATTGTCCTCAAGCAGGTCTGAACCCCACTGTACCATGGCCAAAGCTCCTCAACAACCCTTACTTTGCATCTCTGATTGAGCAGCACAGCCTGTAGTGCTATTGCCACCCCTGGGGACTGAGCGCAAGTCCTGGTTTGTCACTCGCAGCCATGGTACAGAGAGCTGACTTCCCTATGGGCTCCAGTGGGAACTATGCACCCAGGGATTTTCATTCCAATTTACTTTTCATAAAATCATAGAATCACACAATGGTCTGGGTTGGAAGGCACCTTAAAGATCATCTAGTTCCAACTCCACCGCCATGAGCAGGGACACCTTCCACTAGATCAGGTTGCCCAAATCCCCAACCAGCCTGACTGTGAACACTTCCAGGGATGGAGGAGCCACATCTTCTGTGGGCAGTCTCTGCCAGTGCCTCACCACCCTCATAATGAACAATTTCTTACTAATAGCTAATAGAAACCTGCCCTCTGTCAGTTTGAAGACATTCCCTCTTGTCCTGTCGCTCCATGCCCTTGTCAAAAGTCCCACTCTAATTATCTTGTAGTCCCTTTAGATACTGGAAGATGCTTTTGCTCATTTGTGCTGACAGATGTAAACTCGTTTGGTTTATGGTAAAGCTTGGAAATGCTCTGGCTGTCCCAAGCTAGACTTGTTTGAATTTACAGATTCTAATTAGACATGGACTTACAGGGAGGCGTGACAGTGGAAAGAGGGAACCAAGATTGCTTTGGGGAACACTAGCATAGTTTCCCTTTTGCAGGAGAGCGTAAAATGTGTCTGTACAAAACAAATCAAGTTTTCTTCATCTCATGTTAGTGCTAATTTTGCAACTATGTCCAACTCTATCCTCAATTCTGCTGCTGGGAAAGTTTGTATTTTGTGTACTTTCTCACTGGGGTTAAGGGGCCCCTACATATCATCAGGCAAAACAAACAAGAGATTGAGTAGTGCCATTCATTTCTCATCCAACATGATAACCCAAAACACAGAAGTATGGAAGAACAAATGAAAGTGCGTTATAGGATCTGTCCTCACCTGGGGGAAGAAAGCATCCTTGAGTACTGCTGCTGCAAAACTGTTCAGCATGTGTTTAACCCCTGTGAGGGGTCCTATTAGGCCCTAACATGACAGACAGGCTTAAATACAGAAGACAATTTAAAATACACTTCAACATGTGAGATTCTTCCCCAACTCCATTTTGTAAAAATAGGACAGTGCTACCAGTGATAATAATAGACAATCATCAATTTGCAGCAGTCTCTTTTTTTTTTTTGCTGTATTGCTAAATTAAGTCTAGTTTATTTTCTTGTGCTGGATGCTAAGCAGACAAGACTCTTACCTGGTCTAGGCAAAGCAATAAGTTCTTTATTTTATCAAATTTAACATGTTAACAGGAATGGACAATCTTACACAGTTGAAGCTACTGTCCTGAACATCTACAGTGTTAGCAATATTAGCAATATATAACACATGTATATAGATAACACAGCATTAGTTTATTAGCAGTATATTAACCTAATGTGGCCCTGTTGGTAAAGGCAACTACATTAGCTTTTAATGCAGAGGTCAGCACCACTGAATTGCAGTCCAGCTCAGAAAGACAAGTTGCACGTGGCAACATTCATGAGGATCTTCCAAATCTAGCTGGAACAACAAATACAAGGGCTTATGAGAACAGTAGCCCAAGCACAGAGAATCCAAAGCCTGGAGAAATGTCTTTCTGAGCTGAAAATCTGGCT
This sequence comes from Xenops minutus, assembly GCA_035221455.1. NCBI lineage: Eukaryota > Metazoa > Chordata > Aves > Passeriformes > Furnariidae > Xenops > Xenops minutus. The sequence goes on along the minus strand of JAWWEE010000001.1, from coordinate 31,358,791 downwards.
CAAGGAGGTTTGTTTGTCCCTGCATGCAGAAATTTGTTTTCTTCGAGGATTGCTAAAAACAAGGTACTCGTGGGGAGAGGAAGGTGCACTCAGACCTACAGAGCAACCAGTCCTTTTAGGAAAATAAAAATTAGCTTGGCCAGCCTCATGCAGAGTTGCTGTCCTGTTTGAGGCAAATATGCAATTCACCTGCAATCGTCACTTTTCTCCGTCTGTGCCAGGGAACTTGCATTTTTAAATGGAATTACCAGGCACTAGGGAATAATTCCTCTGGTTGTCCCATCAAGGACAGAGTAGGAGAGGCTTCCCAAGGAGCTTCTTCAACAGGAAAACGTAGGATATGCTCTTTATTTTTACAGGATCTTAATTCACTCGTATTAGACCATGTGTAAAAGTAATGCAGCTGTGCTGGGCAGTGCTCAGCTGCAGAATTTGCTCCAAGGGCTGTTCCCAGTTAGACTCAGCCACACCCTGAAGGATTCTGGCAAAATATCTTTGCTGTCTGCAAAACATGTGCTCTGGAGTCATAGGTGATGGTCTTGATGAAGTGAAAGAAATTTTAACACTTCTCCTACACACTTCCTTACAAAGGAGGCCATCCATGACCCTGAGAGTCTGAGGACTGAGTTTCAAGATGTCATTTATCTGGACCATGCTTTTGAGTTTCTCTTTATTTTCTTAATTCCATTGAGGGGTTTTTTGCATGTTAATGGTGTGACATTTGCCAGGGAAAACATTTGCAGCAATAAATCTCATCAAAATCTCCACCAAAATCTCATCTATTTCTTGACATTAATTTCAATCCTTTCCACCGCAGCTGTCTCCCTGCAGGTTTCATCTTCATGCTGGAAGACAGGGATTTGCTCATCGTGCTCCACTGCTCTCAGAGCAGCCTCTGGGTATTACATGATGGGAGGGCACAGGGGAAATTTTTTTTATTTTTATAGTTAAATGCAGTGGCATAATTTCAACACTGCTCCCCCTGCCTTGATCTTCTGATCTCTTTAACCAATTCCTTACCATTCCTTGGTGATCTGTTAGCATACTTATCCAAGTAGCAGAACTCAGAAAAATCTGGGAATAAATCCATTGGGAGAACTGTTTTCCCTGCTTATGTAGACAGTCTACAGCAGACACATCTGTTTCATTGGCTCTTGGAGAGGGGACATTTTCTCTCTCCCTTCCATTGCACTGTCCAACCGTGGTAAAAGCAAAAAGCATGAGTGCTATGACAAAAGCAAACAGAACTTGTACAATGATATGGTTTTCTGCTTGGGCAGAAAAACTGTGTAGCTGCATCATTGAGCTCCCCAGGGAAGAAGCAGGAGATCTGCTATAGGTGTCAAAGTGCTGATGGCATCCTAAAAACTGCCCTCTTGGGCATAATTCTGTTAACTTGATTTAGAAATTAAATCAGTTTGCAAGCCTATGCAATGAGTGTAAAACTGAATCTCTTAAAAATGTTAACGTTAAGATTTGCTGACAAAACCTTGGGGCAGCAGACAAGCAGGTCTGGGGCACATCTAAGGAGTATTCTGCTTTCCACCTTTACACACTGGATTCTTCTTTACCAAAATATGTTAGCTGGACCCTGCACGTGTTGAAAATAAAGCGGTGGAGCATCCCAAAGGGAAAATTTAAAAAAAAACAACCAAACAAACAAACAAACAAAAACCTGGCAGCTTGTTTGTTTCCTTGCTCAGTTTTTTAAAGCCTGAAGTTATCATACCAGGGGCAAACTGAGGGCATCAGCAGGGAGACATACTGCTTTGTGGTGGCATGACTTGCTAAATTGATAAAATGCATGACGTTTCCTGACACATGCATATTCTTAGTAGCTGCTGATGAGACAGGATGAGTGGTAGTGCAAATGTTTGCTAACTTGGGGAGGGCTTCTGATATGGAAGGTATGCAGAGATATCTTTGAAGTCTGTCGTACCCAGGCATGTTTGTAACTGGGTTCAGTGGTGGATGTTCATTCTCCAAGGACATCTCAAAGACTGTATCAAAAAAAAACAGGAATCATGTCACTGGAACCTTCTTCAAGTCATTGTGATCTGGAGTGCTGACCATCCATGTGGATGTTGGGGTTACAGGAACTCATGTGTAGGCTGTACCCTGCAATATTCAGCAGCAGGATATGAATTTAAGAGTTGACTCTAGACTCCAGTTTGAAAGCAAGTCTTTTGGTTTCCCCTGACATGTTTTTCCATAATCGTGCCAGAGGAACCGTAATGGAATTATCAATTTGATAGTTTCTGAGACAGCTTGGACTTTCTGGGAAGACACCTGTGAATATTTTTCCTCTTCTTCTTTGGCCATCTCCTTTATTTTTCCAGGCTTTCATCCAAACTCTATGAGTGCATTTTGATTCTTAGGTCAGTTACTCCCTGGTGAAAATAAATGTATTTAGAAAGTCATCTGGAAATCCAGATCAAATATTAAAAAATAAAAACACCACTGCCCTTCAGCTCACCAAAGCCTGGACCACTTGTGCCTCTTTTATTTTCTTTATGACCTTTACAAAATTTTCATAAGAAAAGGTGGCTGCTGTCAGACTAACAACACTTCTCCTATCTGTGTCTCTCTGTTAGTGGAGGATGCTAATAGCAAAAGAGAGATAATTGTGCTTTAATTGGGTTCTGCTTGTTCAAAGAAGGAGGGGACAACGGATGCCTTTTTGTTCCCATGGCCTTCTAGATAAGTTTCTATATAATGCCAATTAAGAGCAAAATAAGGAGTATGCAAAACAGATGACAACTGCTGCTCACCAAGAGTCATTCTTTTGTGATTAAAACAATGGGGCCTTTTACCAAGGGTGCTCTTTTTGCTGCTGTAGTTTCCCTTGGTGTTTTATTACATTTTGCATAGGCTTTGCTGCTGCATGGATCAAGCCTAGAAAAGTTTAAGATGATTGTGACAGTGGGTGCCTTCCAATTGTATATGTATATGCATATATATGTGTATATGTGTATATGTGACTGTGTCTGTACACTTACCAAAAGCAGAAAGGAAAGTTGAATTAAGTTATTTTTCCCCTACAAGTTATTTTTATTTTGTTTTTATTTCAAAGGTACCTATTGTATAAATGGGGAGGGGTCAAGGGGATTTTTTTTCTTCTCTTTATATGCATTTTTTTTCTTTCTCCTTGTTTGTTAGTTTTAAGGGTAATTATTCACCAGGGCCTTTTCAACTGTCAAATGCAACAAAAGATAATCCAGCCTCTTCTCTTCCCTGCCCCCACACTTGCCTTTTTTTCCAACAAAAGCAGGCTTTGTTGGGGTTGGTCATCATTTCACAGGGATCCTTCTTGATCCTGCAAGTTAGGAACACTCTTCAACTTTATATCAAGGTGACCTCTTATGAATGCTGGGAAACTTGGTATGTTGCAGCTGATGCTCTGCCCTGGGTGCTGCTGTCTATGGACAATTGCCAATTTGACAAATAAATGCTCCAAAAGCTTTATTTTCCTTCAAGCAGGATTTCTAACTTACTACATGAACTGATTATCAATTTATCTACAATGCATACTCTGGCATTAGCCTGTCTCCATCTAAAACATAGTCCTAACCATCAGCTTGGATTTGCAGCTGCATTTGACTGGGATGAGCCCTTTGACTTCCCAAATTGTGTTTTCTTTTTCCTCTATGGCTTGCAGCTCCTTGCTGTTGAGGAAGCACACAGGGGAAAGAGCACTGCTCAAAGCCCATGCATTTTGCAGACAGAATTATACTCTTTATAAACGGATCAATATATGACGATCTCCGGCTTCATATAAATATTTGCTTAGACACTAAATTGATCTTGTCCTACATTTGCCATAATTTAAGTCTATGAAGCTATAATCAAGACTCCTTGATAATAAAAAGAACCCATCAGCAATTATACTCATTCACTTCACCATATTCAAGGCTATTTCAGCATTTCACTGATAAACTCCTGTTTTCAATCAAATTTGCAACGTGGAAATCAACACTGCGCACCAGTTAATGATGTTGGAGTGCTTCGTATGTGGCATTTTGAAGCTATATCAGTGTGGAGATAGGAGTGATTTCTGAGGGGCTTTGATATGGAAACTAGATTTTACTAAAACTGTACCTAAAACATTCTCTCAAAACTCAAACTGAGTCCTTTTGGATTTAGATGTACTTTTGTATTTCTGAAAGTTTTCAGTAGCCAAATTTCTTTGAAACCAAGGCATCTAAGGATGCTTCTGCCATATATTTCTTATCACCGTGATCACTTAGCATTTTGTTATGAAATTATCTGGCAGTATGAGTGATATTAGAGACCCTATGCACTAAATTATAGATTTCCCATCCCCAAATACTTCTGTTCTGTATAAGAAGGAATTAACTAAAAAGTGTGTCTGTTAAGGAATATTATTTCTATTTTACAAGTTGGGAGTGTGGCCTGAGGGAGATTTGTACTCTCACAGTGTTATAGACGAATCCCTTTAAGGAAATAAATTGAAGCATCACAGAGTTTGTTTTGGTCCATGTTACAGCAGGGAAATTTTGTTTAAGTATTTGGGAAATAATGTTCACGGTTAGTTTAGTAAAGCACAGTCACAGGAGGAAACTTCATCCTTGAAGATACTAAAAATTGGTTTGGGTGAGGGCCTGAGTCATTTGGTCTAATTCCATAATTATAATTAGATTCTACTTCAAACTTGGCCCTGCCATGAGCAGAATGTTGGACTAGGAGGTCTCCAAAGGTTCCCTCCAACCAAAGTTGCATTATTCTGAACTTTGGACTCCCTCCCCTCAACAGATATGTATGTGCCTATACATATAATAAGAACCCAAAAGAAAGCATATTTTAATAACCAATAATGGGAACAGGTTTGTAGTTAGATGCTGGTAAGGACATCCAATGGCAAGTATCATGGGTTATGCTCATTGGAAGAAAGGGCTAAAATCACCTCACTTTCTCAGTGACTATGTGCTGATCATAAGACAAAGTTGTGTGTTTTAATGGTTTTTCATTATTGAAATTACTGTTATTTTAAATCATGGCATTTTCAAGGTTAACCCATTTTTGTGGTTTAGCCCTGACAGGCAGCTAACCCTTACACAATTGCTGGCTCACTTTTCCCAGGTGAAATGGTGGAGAGAACTGAAAGGTTAAAACTGCAAAAGCTCATGAGTTTCCATAAAGACAATTTCCCAGGCAAAGCAAAAGCCATGTGCACAAGCAAAGCGAAATAAGATATCCATTCATTACTTCTAGCATTATGCAGATATTTGGCCATCCCCAAGAAGGCAGGGCTCTGTCATATGTAATGGTTACTTGGGAAGACAAGCACAGCACCATACCAGCTACTGTGGAGAAATTTAACTCGATTTTGCCAAAAATTTATCCGTCTCCAAAACTCTATCCATCACCAAAATATTTTCTGAGCTGGACTTGGCTTTACTATCCTGAAGTTTCATTATCCTGGGACATATCCTAGAAAACATATCTGAGACATCTATCCTCATCTCTAACTGTTAAAACTGCCTAATAGTGCTTTACAAATAAATGTGTTAAGAAATCCTCTGAGTCCCTCCTGATACCTTGTTCATTATGTATGGTTACACCAATTATTAAAATGGACTTGTGTTGGGAGTGCAGCACAACACACACTGAAGAAAGTCAATCTTTTAATCAGGTTTTTAGTTTTGCTTTAGTACTTGGGAATTATTTTTTATTTTGTTGTGAGTTTTTTTGTGCAAATGAAAACTTTAGGCAGGTCAGAATACAACATAAATAATGAACAAATGTATAATCAAGTCAAGAGATAGCCTCTACCGTTTCATTTCCATTAAAGATTCCTGAGGACTTTTATAATCAGGCCAAATAAAGTCTGGTTTGATTCCTCATTTGAAATTCTTTCAAACTTCATTACACCCTTGTAGTCTTTGCTAATTCAGAAAAATATCTGTTCAGGACTTGCTTTTCCCCTCTAAACTGACATTAGCATCCTATATGGAAAAGATATACCTTGTATACCACAGGGTCCACCTGTGCTCACCACACTTCCATCACTGCTTGACTGGTTCATATTTCCTAAGAAGCCTGAAGCATCCAAAGCCATTAGCAACCCAAATGCATCGTGCTCCCCTGGAGGAAGACAAATAGAATTAGACCTGTTTTACAGATAAGAAAACTGGGGTCATTTCCCAGCTGATGTCTGAAGTTAAGCACCTAACTCACTGCTTTCAGCTGTAAAATGATCTAAGCACTGACAGCCCACAGTGCTGGCTCTTTACCTTCACTTTTGATACCCAAATGTTCAGCTCCTACTATCTTTTCCTGCTCCCCCTGTGCCTTCTGTCACAATATTTCAGGTTTAATTGGCAGGAGAGCAGAGGCCCCTCATAATTATCAAAACTTGGTGAATGTGCAGCACTGCCTGTGTCCATTTAATACCTGGCTTTGCACGTAAGGTGGCTTTTCTCAGGCTTGTCCCCCAAATTTGCTACAGATAAATGATCTCTGACCAGAAAAACAGGAACTGTAGAGGAGTCTGGAAGCAGTCACCTGCTTGGTCTCCAAAAGGCCTTACAAACTGTTTTGCGATAAAGTGAACAAATTGGTATTTAGAGCCTGGACTCTAAATCAAAGAAAACACATGGAAAAGCACTTAATAAGTAGCACTCATTATGAGATTATCACTGGCTCCAAAGCCTGTGGGGAAGGATCATATTCTGTTTCCTTTATCAGTCCCACCAATAGCTGGAGCCAACACTGATATGTGGGGTTGTCCCTCGGGATTAATTACCACCTCCTTATGGCTGATCATTAAAAACAAAAGTAAAAGTCTCTGACCATGTATTTCCATAGGAAAATCAAGTGAAATAATTTTGATGTTAGTTTCCATGCCAGCATGCTGAATGCAGTCCAGAGATTCTGCCCATGGAGGAAACAATCAATTTTGCACACCAATTTACAACTGGGGGTATCTTTACTGGTGTTGTAGAGACATGTGTGAGTCACATCACATCAGCACAGCCATCCTGCCCTGTGCGTGCCTGACCCCACTTCCTCTTGCTTGAGAATCGGCTCCCAGCAGCCATGCTGGCACCAGAGATTAGAAACTCAGCTGCACAATAGCAGGTGGAGAGCTTTGTTTTTTACTCATGATAAAAATATGTATATATATATATATATATATACATAAAAAGGCAGTTCCTTGCTGTGTTGCTCTCTCCATGATCAGCAGTTGTCAGAGTGGAAAGGTGGAAGGGAGGAAGGATTGTCATCCCTTGCATGGAGGGTGGTATCTTGTTTCTCAGAGCAGCTGCATAGCCCTTGGGAACTAAACAAGAGGAGAGGGTTGTGTTCAGACATAGGGATGTAATGCATAGGAGAGCAATGCTAGAGCAGTTCCTTCCAGTTAAATTAACCTATATTTCTTTTTTTCTTTTCCCAATAGAATTTTTACAACCATTTTTATAGAATTTCAATAACCCCTTTCTGATTATAAGAAATTATGAATTTCCATTTTTCACAATACAGTAAAATAACAAATAGATGAGTAAGAGCTTGAGATCATCCTGCTTGTCCCTATTTCAGGCAATAGTCATCTCAGTTAAAAAGCTGTAAGTGTCTCTTTCAAACTTTGTGAAGAAAAAGGCATTTTAAATGTCCTGTTTCCTCTCACCTTCAGTGAACATATAAAACAGGGTGGCTAAATTGAGCACAAATGTGTAACTTTTTATTTTCTATCCATTAGGGGAGTCTAGTAAACTAACAAGGGGCAGCTGTCTTGTGAGATTAATCTCATTTCTTACGTCCCCTGGGTTTCTTCCAGATATAGTCACCTCCAGAGGAGATTCATAGAGCTTAATGGGCAAACCACCCTCAGGAATTTCCATTCTATCTGCACCAATTAATGGAAGAAAATCCAGGCCAAACTATCTTCTTACCTAGACACATCAGCCAGGTTGGGTGAGATGAAGCTGAACCTTACATTGCCCAAAAGTGATGTAGGTGTGAACACCGCCTTGGCATTGTCATGAAAGCATTTATATTGGAAAAGACCCTTAAGATCATTGATTCCAACTGTTCTTTGCTTTCCCCCAGACAAAGTCTACCACCTTACACTGTGCAGCTGCACAGCCAGCACTGCAGGAATGCTGTCTCTTGGATACCATATGGAAAATCATTTAAAATTAACCTCAGGGCTTCTTGATGAGTGTTGCACGTTGACTGATTGAAAAAAGACCTGTGAGTAAGTGATGGCTAATGGGTGTGTTAATCAAAGCAGGACACACAACTTGAGAACATAAAGATAAAGGCCCTATTTCAAATACAGAGAAGATGAGATCAAGTTTGACTTGTTGTCCTTTCATGCTCGATGACTATTAGGGTATGTCATCCAAAGAGTGGAGAATTGATGCAACTCAGGATAGACTGTCTTAAAAAGGAGACTAAAATCAAATAAAAAGCAGTAAAAATACCAGAATACAATTATATGAAAACCTTTCCTTTTCAAAGTATGTTCTTGAAAACCTTGGAGGAATTAAAGTTGGGTTTGAAGTGTTGTATTTCATACATTTGTATGTTCATCCCAGGGAACACATTATCTGGAGATGTTAAACTGAATATGTTTTTTTCAGTTTAATAAACTAATACTATATTGGCACGTTGATCTTCCCAGATGTTGAATAACTTTGTGGGCTTGTTGAATACTTAAAAGTCCCATGAAAGTTTTGGGACCTGAGGAATTATACAGATTTAAAAAAAAAAAAAAATTGCCGATTCATAGAAGTAGAATTTGCCATACTTTATTTTTCAGCTTTTGGCAGTGCAGACATTCACATTTTGGCTGGTTACCCTGGACTTTATCTACCATAAGTGAAGGTAAAAAGCCTTCTGCAGAGCTCTTTAGCTAATGTATTTTATATGTGTACATTAGGTTAAGATGAATTACACCTGTAAACCCTATGTAGATAGCAATACTACAGACATTTTAATGAGGGTGGAAAATTTGCACCCTTCTCATTATTTCAACTAAAGTCTGATGTTATTGTGTCACACAGATTTGCAGACTCTGTCATTTACCTTTGTCACGTCGATTATGCATCTTCTAACCAAAATAAATAAAGGTATCTATCTCTGATGTCCAATTACACTGAAGAGTACAGCTTGTACTTTTGTTCTTTGTTTCAGCATTGCTCTTTAACCTCACAGGAAGCTCAATACTATTAATCAGTCCTGTTAGCCTTAAATTTAAGTCACAGTGTCTCCTAGATAAGTTTGTGGGAGTTCAGGTTGTTCTTTGCTTCTCGTGAATGGACTATGGGGAAGGAGAGATCTCACGGAGTTGAAGAATTTGAAGGACTCACATTCTGATGGTCTGAATAAGAATTACTGAGAATATTACAGTAAACAATCTATTTCCTGAGGAGGCATGAGAAACTCTTCCTGAATAGTTGCCACTTACAAACTATTTTCTTCTCCACAAGATTTAAAAAGAGACATTTTTAAATAACATAACACACCTCCTCTTCAATTGGGAAGCTGAGACAGAGTGTGGGTAAGTGGTTTTGAGAAAGCATTTTCCTGAATCAGTGTTGAAACTGCAGATAGTATAGAAAAAAAGCCTAACCCCCAGAAACAAAATTGCTCTTTTCCTGGTGACTCTTGTGACTGGTCACAAAAGCAACACACACTAAGATTTCCAAAAACTGCATGTTAAAAAAAAAAAAAAAGCAACTAGCTAAGCTTCTGTAATTCTTTGTAAGTAGTGAAGATTGGATGTGAATTTAAATACCTAATTAGGGATGTTCAGAAAGATGGATGCTAGAGTTGCTATGATGATCTGAATTGTGTAGTATTCAGGTTCATATTTAAAAATTGGGTAAAACGTTGCATGCTGATGGCCAAATGCCAGCTTAAGTATCCCTCTCTTCTGCAAGTTCTCTGTGGATACGGTGGCTAGTCCTCCACACCTTGCTATGAAATGATTTAGGAAGAAGATTCTTTCATGGGCTTTACTACTGTACACCTTACATCTCCTCGGTGGTGACAGAGGATTTGTGACTACCACCTCCATGGAAGTGTTCAAGGCCAAGGATGGGGTATTGAGGAACCTGTCTGGTGGAAGGTTTCCCTGTCCATGGCCAGGGGATTGGTCCCTTCCAACCCAAACCATTCTACAGTTCTAGGACAGCAGAAAATATGGCAGAAGAGACATCATTCCATGGGCCATATCCAAATTCATGGGCCATATCTTGATCCAATATGCTGCATCAATGTCCAGTCATAGCTTTCTTTAACATTTGCATGTACATATATCTATATGGACTAGAGTCTTAAAAATAGACACACACATGCACACCAAAAACCACAAACCTTTTTGGCATTTATACAGATAAGGCCAATTTTACTGGCAAATATTTTGCTTGGCACGGATTCAGCATGTACTAATAGCTTAATAATTTTGGCAGACACACCAATGAAAAATGTTACTGAACCAGACCCAATTATGTGTATAAAATGTAAACAGTTGTGTCTGCTGGGGATAACTGCAGTATGTTGTCAAGCCACGGCTGTAAATTACATATGGTAGATTGGTCTAAATTTGGTTTTGACAAACGACCGTCTGATGAGGTTGTTTCAGGGCCACACAACGGATGGAAGGACATTATCAGCAGACCGCAATACCAGCATGGCTTTTGTTCCAGCTCCTGGACCAGCTTTCCAAAGTCTGTCAGCTCTGATAAAAGTTTCAGCCTGGTTTTCTACAGTTTGCTTTCAGTAGACCCTCCACAGTGTCCTCACACTTATAATGAATTCATTCTTGATAATTATTTTTCATTCTCCATATTAGACATCAGTGGATTAGCTATTTAGGTTATTTCTTACTCTGGAAAAATTCCTGTGGCACTGGCAGAAGCTGAAGTTTTACAGCAAAGCTTTGAGAGCACAACAAAGTCCTTTCTTACCTCTTTTATACACCCATTTTGCTAAGCTGGATATACATATGCCGTCGAAGCTTCTATTCAGCCCTTACAAATGAAAAGCAACTCTGGAAACTGGCTAAAAATGCTTTGAGAAGAATCTGAGTTAAGTCTGAGCTACAATTAAAGAATGGCCATGATGAAGGCGGAGTGGGTGGCCCCTGGAAAAAGGGAGAAAAATAGTGAAGCTTTTCAGAACATGGCTATGAGAAGACCCCTCCAGCCCAGCACCTGGTGAAGCCATCAAGCATGCCCTCCCAACAGCTTAAATTAGAGTAACACTGCAACACAGCAGGCTTCTGCTAAAAGCAGGCAGTGAGGGAAAAGTCTTAAAAAGAGCCTTTTCTGAAGCATTCAGGTAGAAAAGTGTAAAGTAAATAATGAAGGCTGAGGGCAGTGCACAAGAGCATGACTTTGCATTCCTTTCGTGCCCGCTGCCACATAGCTCAAGGAGAGGACAGAAAATGAACTGCTAAAGGATGCCGAGAGCTCTGCTCTGGCTTTGCTGAAAGCCAGCATCAACAGGGAAAGGAAGTTAGAGCCATTTGGAGCATAGCCTGCCACCAATCTCTGCCCTTAGGAGACTTTGCCAGAGAGCCTATAAACATGCATGCTTCCGTAAGTGGCATGTTATAAATATGGGTGAGTAACAGCATTGCTGTAGAAAAGCAAACAAGCTATTATGTATCACCACCTTTCTATGATCAGTGTATTCTTGTAGAAGTAGGTAGTTATTAGGAGAGATTATTGACTGGGCTTTGTCCAGCTTCGTATGAGTAAGCTTAATTTTTAAATAACAGTGGCTTATTATTCAGTCATTCGTACAACATTTTCATTGAAAATTCCCCATCTTTAGAAGTCAATTTACTTCCTTAGCTTCAAAGCAACATTGCATTAATTGTTTCTTCAGGTATTCACTGACATATGCAGAGAAAACAACAGAGAATTATAGGTATTTTTAGCTTGAAAAAATGTTTTTGGTATTGATTCTATTACCTTTTTACATATATATAGTTATACACATTGTAAAATACATCTGAAATAAGGAACGAAAATTGAATATGGAATAGTAGTTATATGGCACAGCAAATAAGGAAATTACTCACTTTCTGTTCAGTGCAATGATTTTGAGCCAGATGATATAAGAAAAAATTAAATTATGGATTTTGTTTAACTCTTATAGTGTTACTGATACAGAATGAGTAATCCTGACGGGGCATGATTAAACTTCAGGCACAGATTCATTAGAGAAGATAGGGCCAAGACCAAAATTCTTCAAATAGAGGAAGCTGTTTGCTTATTGAGATTGACTTTAGTGCAGTGTTCCTTCTCCTCCATGAAATGACATATCATGACTTCCAGTGTGCTTTAAATGAACATCTTCTTTGTCCTGATGCACTTTCTCTTCTGAACTAGGCTAATGGGAAATAAAAAGTAATCATACTATGGGACTTTCGTGAGATCACACTCTCTGTGTCTTGAATCTCTACTACATTAGTAAAAATCAACCCCAAATGATAAATGCCTTGGTCAGAACTCCTGAATCTGATTTTATTTGTTTGTTAGCTGGGGAACTGAAGGGAACTCTCTCTTCATCCTCAGTGCACAGTCAGTGTGTGGAGAGGGAAACTGGGCAGTTATTGAATCTGAAAATATGTCTCACAGGAATTCTTCCAAAGAGGAATGCAGAACTACCTTGAATATAACACTGTTTGTATGTGGAATTGGCACTCAAAGCAGGAATCTTGGAGAATCACACACAGCAGGATTTGAATGAGGAAGAAAGACCAAGTACATTTGCAGTTACCATCCTTGCATTTAGAGTTTTGCACAACTCTGCATCTTCCTTGTCCTTCAAAGCTTATTCCTTTAATTTCTCTTTCCCAAAAAGATAATTCCTGTCCTCTTCCATTTGCCCAAACTTAATTTTCAGTAGCGACTTACTCTAAATGTAGATCTCCATTTTCACTGGGGAGACATCTTTTCTTTCCTGGTAGGTACCTGCATATGTTTATATGGAGCTATATGTTAGCTGTATGCTACTGAAGAGACATCAATAATAGATTTTTAAGAGACAAGAAACCCCTCAAAATGGAGATTAGAAACCTTGAGAGAGCTGTTTTAACATCAGAATATAAATCAGATGCATTTCAATTTAACACATGTAAGGAATTTATATTCTGGTTTTGTTTTAAATTGTTGTGTTGGACTTGCTGGCTAGTTGCTTTAATATGAAAAATAATGTTTATGTATGTACAGGTACGTATAAAATATACAGATTAAAAGGGGGAAAATCCAGTGGAGAAAGGTATTGGGAGTAATAAGCATTACTCCTTTCTTGACAGACACCCCAATTTATTTCTCTGGGCAGCATACATGATGCAGAGATCATTATACTACTCATTATTTTCTAGCGTATGGTAGGAGAAAACTAACTTATAGATTGCATTACTTTCCACCTCTAACATCACGGCAAACTCCAGTAGTTACAACCTGCTTGACTGAGCCATTTAAATAGGGAGCAGTGGCAAAGTCCATCAGGGATTTTCAAATACATGAGGAGTGTCTGATTGCACAGTGACCTGATAGCACAGTGCAAACATCAATAGACTGGTCATCAGCAGGAATCATTTACAATTAGACTGAGCCCTGTCCCTTTGAAGAAGCTGATATGTTTGGCTAGACCTACAGCCATTCTTTTATCCTATACTGATTTTTATTTTAAAATATCTGTAAGGATTTTTCATACGAGCTGCTCACATGCTGTTGGCCAACCATTGTTTGGGGGTGAGCAGGTTTAAAAAAAAAAAAAAGAAATATTCAGAGACAGAAATTTTTACCAAATATAGGAAAAATACTTTTAATAGAAGAATGCTTATGGTTCTGACTTAGAAAGCAGAAATCTGCCAATACCTTTACTCATCATACCCAAAGTTCAGTTTCTTTAATGATTACCATTAAAAAGCTGAGCTTAGCTGCCTATTTCATGACAAATTGTTCATCTCCTGAAAGTTCTTTTTCCACTTTACACAGAATCTGGAGTCTGAGCATACCTCAAATATAAACATACAACTTCCTGACATGTAAATTTGGGGATCTGAATCCCACTCACTACTTTGGAGATAAGATACAGTCAGAAATTTTAAGTAATTTTCTATGATTGGAAATGATTGCTGACTTATCTATGATTGGAATTACACTTCAGAAATATTCTAACAGCAATATTTGGTGACTTGCTGTAGGACCTGGGGTGTTCCTGGACATCCATTCTTCCTTCAGATTTTACTAGGAACTGGGAGGTTTTAAAGAGCAATTTTGCAGCACAGTTCCCTGCTGAAGTCCCAGGGAATATTTACTAAAAAACCTAGCAGATGTTTCAGTGGCACCAAACCATAGTTGTGCTCAACACTGTGCAAACTTATAGTAAGATATATATCTGGCCTTGAAGAATATGTTAACATAAACAGGAAAAAGCCAGGAAGGCTGTAGACAGTAACACCCCAGGGTGTTACTAGCTCCCTGGTAACATCCAATCCTTAAGTTTGCAGTCATTAACTCAATTAACTATTGCTCATTAACTGGATTAGCTGACTGACTGGAAAGTGCGTCTTCGACAGAGCAGGCGGATGTGCCAGGAGCACTGAGAGTCTCACAAATTTGTGAAAGAATTTTCCCTGCATGATATCAGCAGGAATGACTAAGCTTTTCTAAAAAAAATGGTAGGTGGTCCATTGAGGAATTTTCCCCAAATATTTCCCACCCTTACAGGGGATTTACAACAGTGGCCATGCCCTTAGTCTGCCCTGGTTTTTATTGGTGATCCAACATAGATTTTACCTCTTGCAGTTATAGGTGCTGAAGGTCTTTCCATTGTTACACTGTCTAAAGGAGTGATTTACAACTTCTGCTCAGGGTATGTGAGTGGATGTTTTGTGGGCAAGGGCTTGGCTTTGTTGCTGAATAACCCAGTATTTACATTAGGAGCCTTCCTGCCAAATCAGGCATCTTTGAGGTGGGGTTGCTGCATCTGATGTGAGCTACGCCAGTCCCTGGGGGAGAGACGGATTCATCAGAGTGTCTTAATTTAGGTAGGTCTTAGAATTTGATATAATTGTCTGTGACTGTAGGGGCCTAAACATGAAGGCATTCCCTTCTGGTACTCAGGGAGATAATGATGACCTATGAATGGTGCTGTAGCTCTTTTCTAACCATTTCTTTCTCTGTTTGCTAAAGAATAAAACAATAGTGTGAAGTTTCAGCTCTCTTGTGAGCTTAACCAATTACTGTTTTCCTTCAAGCTATATAAATTGTGTGCATTTAATATTTAGTTATCTCCAGACTGTTTACACTAATTTTCATTTATACAATGCATCTACTAACAGAGGTAGAGTGCATTTCTTTTTCTATTTCTCTTTTGAATGAAAGCCTTGAGGGAAGCCTGCAGTTTTTGATCATGCTCCACTTTGATGTAAGCAAATGTTTAAGTTATACTCTGGCAGAATGTCTGAGATTCATGTTCATGAATGATGCAGGATTTGTCCTCCTTCCTTAGCTGCTCTATTTATAGCCACAACTGTTTTTATTTTCCATGCAGTCATGAGAGAGAAGGTGAGAAGGAAGCAACCACAAGTCCTTTGTCTAAGCACAGCTAAGTTTGTTCTCATGCTTTGCTGTGTTTTATATTCTTCCATGTTGCATTTCATCCATCTATCCATAGAACAGATAAAGGTCCTTTTCCAGCCCTGGCCTCTGGGGACTCAATTCTCTACTGTTCTGTGGTGCTCCACAGGATCACGTACTGTGCAGTGATGTGGCTGCAAAGAGCCACCAGGGAAAACAATGAACGTATTTCTGTGTTCACAGAATCACGGAATAACAGAATCACAGAATGGGTAAGGTTGGAAGGGACCACAATGAATCATGTGGTCCAACTTCCCTGCTCAAGCAGAGTCATCCTAGAACACATCAAATGGGACTTCGTACAGACACTTTAATATCTCCATGAGGGAGAATCCACAGCATCCCTGGGCAATCTGTCCCAATGTGTGTGCTTGGCACCACCAAGAGCCTGGGTCCATCATCTTGACGCATTCCTTTCAGATATTTATATGCATTGATCAGGTACCCTCTCAGTCATCTCATCTTGAGGCTGAGCAGGCCAAGTTCCCTCAGCCTTTCCTTGTAAGAGAGATACTCCAGTCCCTTAATCATCTTTTTTCTCCTCCACTGGACCCCCTCCAAGAACTCCATGTCTCTTGTACTGAGGAGTCCAGAACTGCACACAGCACTCAAGAATACTCCTCACCAGGGCTGAGTATAGGGGTAGGATCGCCTCTCTTGACTTGCTGGCAGTGCTCTTCCTAATGTACCTCAAGATATCATTGGGCTTCTTGGCCACAAGGGCACACTCCTGGCTCATGGACACCTTGCTGTCCAACCAGGCCCCCAGGTCCTCCTCCACAGAGTTCCTTTCCAGCAGGTTGGCCCTCAGCCTGTACTGATGCATAGGATTATTTCTCCCCAGATACAGGATCCTGCATTTGCTATTGTTGAATTTCAGAAAGTTCTTCTCTTCCCACCTCTCCAACCTATCAAGGCCCTTCTGAAGGGCTGCACAACACTCTAGGATATTGGGCACTCCTCCAAGTTTTGTGTCATCAGCAGACTTGCTGGAGAGGCACCTTCCCTTCATCCAAGTCACTGATGAATAAGCTAAAAACCACTGAGCCTAATATTGAACTTTGAGTTTCCTTAGAGCATGTTCTGTCTGCTGACCTAGGCACTAATGCTGGTTTTGCAAGGGTGTAAATTCAAACCAGCCTCCATTTGCACACAGAAGAGACCAAATCACAAACTCTGGTTGTTTTGGGGTTTTATTTCCCAGCATTTTGTTTGTTTGTTTGTTTGCTTTCATTTTTGCTTTTTTCCTTTCAGAAATGCTCTTTGTCCTGTTAGACAGCAACCCAAAGCTGTAGTTGGCTGTGCTAGAGGCTGGGATGCTGTGATAAGGTTGTGCAGGGTGCTAAGAATGGGCAGTCATTCTCCAGGGGAGGATGTGCAGTTTTGAGCTGCTGCAGGCTAGTAGGAAAGGAGGCAAGATTTCTTCCAAAGGGCATGTCTTTGGTGGGTTCAGTGCATTGTTTTTCCAGCATTTCATAGTATGGTTTGGATAGTACCTTAAAATTTATCCAGTTCCAACCTCCATTTGATGGCAAAGCTTCCATTTACCTCACAAGGGTAATGAAAACTATCTATGCCTGGCAGAAACGATGAAATACAGTAGGATATTGGTAAGGAATTAGTGCCAGTGCACCTGGCTCTTTTGTCAAATAGAATCCCTGCTTTCCCATATCTTTCTGTGATTCAAGATTGCTATAAATGTTTGCACTGATGGGTATATTGGACCATTGGAGGCTGGAATCTGACCAGGAGATACCTTTTGGAAGAGTGATAACAACAAAAAGTGTTGTGCACAGTTCACACTCAACAGTGAGTTTGCCTAATCAAGGCAGAACAAGGTGGCATCAGATACCTCCACAGCACAGCTTTGTCTTTAGTAGGAGAATATTAGGAGGTAAACTGAACATAGAGGGTACTTTCAGGGACACAATAGCTAGATCCAAGAAAATGTGACAATCAAAGGCTTAATTAAAAACAAGTGACTGAGAAATGCAAGTTAGAGAAGAAGCCAATAATTAAGTTTTATGTAACAGAACAAAAGCTTTGCAAACCCTGCAGAGTTTGCTTTGGCAGGATTTTAGAATCATATAATCACAGAATTGTTTGGGTTAAAGGGGACCTTAAAGATCACCTAGTTCAAACTCCTTTGCCATGGGTAGGGAACCTTCCACTGGACCAGGTTGCTCAGAGCCACATCCAACCTGGCCTTGAACACTTCCAGAATGCTGTCCTTTTCTCCTGCTTGATTCTGTGAAGGATCAGACCTGTGCCTGGAGTTTGTAAGAGGGTTTGTTTTCCAACTAGTTTGTATTTCACCATTTCCCCTGCTTTTTGCTTTGGGAATCCGGGTTTCACTATGACCAGTACTCAGATCGCACTCAGTGTCCAGGGAAACTATCTCAGACAGATGGGGAGAGCTTCAGTGTCTTGATGTTTCATCACCAGTTTTAGAGAACCCTCAGTGGAGAACCAGCTATTAAAAAGATATTTTGCGGTCTCACATCTCCTAAGTTTACTCCGCAAAAAGAAGCACACATTTTCTGAGCACACTGCATTCTAACTCTTCACTCTGTTGGCTGTGCTTTAGTACTCTGCATGGTAGTTTGACATTTGAAGTCTCACAGTTATCGTATTTCCAAATAGAAACTTATGGTCTGACTTACTGTTTCCCAAACTTTTGAAAGTTGCCTTTCACCAAGTTAGGTGGTAATGTCAATCTGCTTGAGGGCAGAAAGATTCTGCAGAGGAATTTGGACTGGCTGGGTAGATGGGCCAGGACCAGTGATATGAGGTTCAGCAAGACCAGGTACTGGGTCCTACGCTACTGCCACTATAACCCCATGCAGTACTATAGGATGGGGGAAGAGTGGTTGGAAAGCAGCCCAGAGGAAAAGGACCTGGAGGTGCTGTTTATGAGCCACTGAACATGATCCAGCAGTGTGCCCAGGTGGCCAAGAAGGCCAGTGGCATCCTGGCCTGTATCAGCAATAGTGTGGCCAGCAGGACCAGGGCAGTGAACATCCCTCTGTGCTCGGCACTGGTGAGGCCACACCTCAAATGCTCTGTCCCCTTTTGGGCCCCTCCATTCAGGAGGGACACTGAGGTGCTGGAGCAGGTCCAGAGAAGGGCAACAAGGCTGGTGAAGGGTCTGGAGCACAAGTCCTCTGGGGAGTGGTTGAGGGAGCTGGAATGTCTACCCTGGAGAAGAGGAGGCTCAGAGGTGACCTGAAAGGACCCAGCTGGGTGTCAGTCTCTTCTCCCAGGCCACAAGCAACAGGACGAGAGGACAGAGCCTCAAGCTGAACCAGGGGAGGTTCAGGTTGGATATCAGAAGGAATTTCTTTACAGAAAGAGTGATTAAACATGGAAATGGACTGCACAGGGAGGTGGCAGACTCACCATTCCTGGAGGTGTTTAAGAAAAGACTGAACTTAGTGCCACAGTCTAGTTGACAAGGTGGTGTTTGGTGAAAGATTGGACTTAATGACCTCAGAGGTTCTTTTCCAACCTAATCAATTCTGTGATTCTGTGATTCACTACAGTGGAACCTCTATTAAATCTTTTTGAGACTAATTCCTGACTCTAATCTCTCTGGTTTGTTTCCCTACATTCTTTTAATTATCATTTATATCTATATTTCCTTCTTTTTTTTTTTTGTGCTAGTGTTCAAACTTGGGAAAGTTCTTGTCCACTTCATTATTGCTTGCTGGATTTAGTTTGAACAGACTATTCCCATGCCAGTAAGCAGAATTTATAATGTCATTTATATAACACGCACTACTAAATATTGACAAATGCTGCTTTTGAAGGTTACCCATTTGCTATTGACCTGCCCAAGGTCAAACATCAGGGCAGTGGTAGAGTGCAATATGTCACTTACCTGAGTGCCCCTGGCTCTGAAACCCTTTCCCAAATCTCTGGCAAACAAGCTAACTCAGGTAACAAAAAAAATATATTAAAGCACACAGCAAGTGTAGTTTCTGGGAAAGGACTTAAATAGGGCCTTTTTTAGAAAGAACTGATGACAGACATCTGCTATAGGGAAAGAATAGAGACAAGGCTTAAGAAGGACCAAGAACTTTACAAAAGACTGGTGTTGTTGGTGATAGTGAAATACCACAAAGCTAAAACTAAATACCACAAAGAAGTTAGGGGATTTGCTATTTAAGATGTTTTACAGTGAGCAAGCCCAATGGACAATACAAAGAAAGATCAGACCCTCGTTTCCCCTTCCTTCTTTTTTTTTTTTTTCTCAAAGGCAATGCTGATGAATGCTGATCAAGAAATAATAGAGAGCAGAAGCCAAAAGGCACAGGCTTCCCAGCAAGCCTTTGAATCTTGACCACCTCTGAGATTTGTCTCACCATGTTGCAGATCTGTGAGAGTCAACAGCTGTGTTTTACCTCCCCTTTCCCTTGTGAAAAAATAAAATACAATAAGAAAAATGAGCAAAGAGAAGAAACCATGTGGAGAGAGAAAGGGGGAACATTACATGAGCACTAGAGACATCAAGGCTGTGTACATCTGTGAAGCACAGTTCTCTAAGCCTCATGATTGTAGCTGCAGCACCATGAGTGTACTCAACAGGGTTCTTCTTGAGTTTCAGTTAATATAATTTTAGAAGCACTTAAAAGTGCTGAAACCCATTGGAAATAAATCTGAAATAACCCAGCGGACTTATTTTTCTTGCACTAGCTTCCACTTATAAAATAGCGTACACAAACATCCCATAACAGGAGGCTAGATCATGTTTCCATTTACATGGATGGAATGAATACCACATGATTCCATCACTAAATAGCATTAAAATATTCATGAATGTCACTCAAAGAATTAAATAGCAAAAATGTTTATTGTTTTTATTTTTTTCTCATACATGTTTGGATTTTTTAGCTTACTGTTTCATTGCAGTAAAAAGTAATGATGAAAGCAACATAAATACCAAATGAAACTATTTATGTTCACAACCTTCCTAATGTAGCAAAATTTAATTGCATAAACACAAGTGTAATGCAAAGGTGAATGAGGGTGCTCGATGTACTTTGTTTTTCAAATATACTCCTGAGAACATCACCGATCCTCTAATTCTTCTATTCATTTCCCTGTCTTGGCAATGCCTGGTGGTAGTTCAATACAGAAGTGTGATGATACTTTATTTTGAAGAAAGCACACAGAGTTAGGGATTATTATATCAAATTTTGCAAGACTCATGTAATATGTGCTTATCTTTCATTTACTTCACACTAGCTGAATAAATTGCCACTCTCTGCGGTTTAATCAGGCTATGCTATGGATCATGCTATCAAACTAGAAATAAATGAAGGTGGATTAATTAAATAGTAAAGGAACATGTCCAAACACTCAGCTGGTGATTTCTTTTTTTCTGTTTTTCTTTCTATGTTGTTGAAAGAGCAGTGCTGTACTATTGAACTTCCACTGTAAAATGCTATCGACCCTTTTTCTCCGCCTTCCCTCTCCTGTGTTTAATTTTGTCAAATTAAGTAAAAATCTGTCAGATGGGAACTGTGGGCAATGGCTTTCCATTTGCATTTGTTGTCACCAGCTACATGTCTTTGGTCCTCTCCTTGCTCTCCTTCTGGACAGCTCCCTCCCAGCCCTTTCCAATGACTGGACACATCTCAAATACACAATGAAACTAGTTTGATCATCAGATTAACCTTTGTTATCCTCTTTTTTTTTTTTTTTTAAAGGGAGAGCTCTCTTACATACTTCAAATGCTCTTCAGGTCTACTCAGTAGCACACTAGTGAGCTTGTCTTTTATTGGCCTCACAAATCAGCTCATGTAAGATTTCCATGGCACTTCTCAATTTTGTGTACACAGCATGCTTTCCACATGCAAAGTCTATCCATAGCAAAGTGTGGAGGATCTGGCTGCCATTATTACTTAACTGAAAATGGTTGTGAATCTTTAGAATGACTGGTGTGCATTTGAGTAGTTATGTTTTCAATTCGTGTGGCAGGGGCATATACAGCTGATGCTGAACTGGGCTTGTCTATGATTGTCTCCAGGCTGCCATGAGAGCTTTCATGCAGCTGCAGAACCACTTTGAATATTTCATTCTGCATCCTTCTCCAGGCAACACAATCTATAATAATGATAATTGTTACCAGATATGAACCATTGATTGCATCTCATTTTGGCAGGACATGGGTAATAAAATCAGAATATGAGGATGTGATTTTCAATACTGTGTCCATCTCATTCACACCATCAGTGGAAGGATTGTTAGTGCAGGTATAGTCTAGATATGCCTAGAGATTAAACACATCCAAAAAACATGAAACAAGATTTTTTTTTTTTTTTTTTGGTAACTATTTCAGCAGATTATATCTTGTGCTTATCTGGATAACGTATCATATAAACACAGAATAGTTTGCATTGGAAGGGACCATAAAGACCATCCAGTTTTGACCTCACCCCCCCCCCCCACCCCGGCTATGGACAGGGACACCTTCCAGTAGACCAGGTTGCCCAAAACCTTATCTAGCCTGACCTTGAACACTTCCAGGGACAGAGTATCCACAGCTTCTCTGGGCAACCTCTGCTAATGACTCACTTCCCCCCAGTAAAGAATTTCTTCCCAATATCTTATCTAAACCTGCCCTCTTTCAGTTTGAAGACATTCCCCCTTGTTCTGTCACTCCATGCACTTGTCGAAAGTCCCTCTCCAGCTTTCTTGTAGCCCCTTTAGGTACTGAAAGAGGCTCTGAGGTCTCCCTGAAGCCTTCTCTTCTCCAGGCTGAACAACCCCAATTGCCTCATGCTGTCACTGTAAGAGATGTGCTTCAGCCCTCTGATCATCATGGCCCAAAGTTGTCTGGAGGTGGGTTTAATTAAAAGAAAGCATTTGCAGCTGGGCAACACTGAAATCCATGTGAAGATGGAATCCACAGGCTATCAACTGAAGGATAAACTGATGTATTTTTTTTTTTGACTAAATATTCTAAAAAAAAATCAGTAAAATTACCAACCAAGAGTAAATGTCTTCCCTTGCTAGGCTGGGAATAGAGTTACAACACATTTACACTCCCATAAATGAGATCAAATTTGGCCCTTCTTAATTAATCCTGGGTCATAGTGAGGATTCACAGTTCTTTACTCTAGAAAGCTTGAAATAGCTACTAAGAACATATTTTAATTGACAAGTGTATTCATTGCCAGAGAGGGGTATAACATGAAAAGGGTATTAACACCCAACTGCACTCTAGAGGAAATTTAAGACACAAACATACTGTACATCAGATAAAATCTGCATTACTGCTCACAAATGTGGAATTTCATTGTCTCCACTAATGCTAAGCAGTGCACATCTGCCAATTAAACGTCTCTCCATTCTGGTGTCCTCTCTGTAGTCATAGGTCTGTTCACCCTGACTCATTGTTACCATTGAATTAGTGAATTGGAGCTGAACATCTTCGGAGTCAGCAGATTATTTGCTTCCTCCCTGAGGGTACTACAAAGCTGGAATAAACTGACAGTTTCCAGATCTCCAATGGATATGTCTCACAAAAGCAAGAACACTAGGATAGTCTGATGCTTAGGGATGTTATTTGGTGGCTCTGATTCTCCTCTCCATCAAAGCTGCTATGAGAAGCATCTCCTGCCTTCAGTCAAGTTATCATCTCAACTGCCCTCCTGGGTCACCTTCCAACAGCTGTTGTGATAAGTTAAGGATTATTTAGGGCCCATTACAAACTGCTGGGGATTGCCATCGGTTAAGGAATCTAGACCACACTCAATCCAAGTAACAAGCAGATGTTTGGATTGGAGAGAAACTTGGACAGCAGTTCTGCAGCTCCAGAGGTTTTCCTTACACAAAATTGATCTCCCAATACTAAGGCTATGAATTTAGGCTTGGTTTGGGTCAATGAGGCTTTCTGATTGTATGGAAAGTATTTCAGCATTGTGCTATGGGTATGGATCTCCACTAAATGGAAGCAGCTTGTTTTCTTTTTCCAATAAAGTCCTGAGTGGTGGCAAAGTGGTTAGGAGCTTGGCCCACATCTCCTTTGTTTGGTCTACTGAGAAGCAAAGGCTTTTGAAATCATTAGTACAGATTTATCTACCTCCATTAGGAATTATCCCGTGTAGTAAACCTAAGAAGTGGAAGAGAATTGACCAGGCTATTCCATCCCCAATCCAACATAAGACTGCTCATTTTCATACAACACTGCGTTTCTATAGTGCTTTGAGTAGTCACAGAATCACAAAATGGGTAAGGTTGGAAGAGACCTCTTGGGGTGGTCATCTAGTCCAACCTCCCTGCTCAAGCAGGGTTGTCCTTGAGCACATTGCACAGAATTGCATCCCAACTTCTTGGTTATCTCCACTAACAGACACTTGATGACCTCTCTGGCAACCTGTTGCAGTGAGCAGTCACCAGCACAGTAAAGAAGCTCTTTCTAATGTTCAGGTCAGTTCAGGTTCACATCAAATGCTTTGGGGTTTTTTTATTGTTATTATTTATTTTATCCAACTCCCCTAAGAAATCCAACCATTAGGAAAATATTTCATTATGTTAATCAGAAATTTCCTTTTTTTAATCAAATCTTCTTCTGAACTGAAGAATAACACTGATATATTTTTGTTTTGTTTTGTCTTGAGCTTGAATGCTTCAGGTTTCTGTGGATTTTTATAACCACTTTTTTTCAAACTGCTTGCCAAACTGCATATGTTTATTGCAGATGTTTAATAGACCAGTTCTTCTTACCTATTCTCTTTAAGCTTTACCATAAATATATCCACATCGATATACTTTTGGTAACCACCTAGGGATATATGACACACTTCAAACCTGCTCTTAGCAGAGTCGTGTAGAGAGACACACACACTTTCCTGCTGTAGGAGGTAGAAATGAAACTGTAAAGAGTTGATGACACCAATCTATGAACTAAATAGAAGGGGTCACTCTACCTTCCCCATCTTTCCTCCCAGAAACACTTTAAATCAAATGTAGAAAGCAGCATCACCACTGTTACAATTGTTCATGTTCTGTAGCTTGACTGTGATGCAGGACTGTAATACAGAGAAAAAAACCCATCACAGTTTATTTTTAAAATGTTGAGGAGTAGCAAAGCAGCTGGAACATCTGCTGAAAACAGTGAGACCCTGGTATTAAAACTCAATATTTCCCATAGCAGAAATCATCATAGAATCACAGAAAGGTTTGGGTTGGAAGGGACTTTAAAGATCATCTTTTTCCAACCCCCTGCAATGGGCGGGGAACCTTCCCCTAGGCCAGGTTGCTCCAAACCCCACCCAACCTGGCCTTGAATATCTCCAGGGATGGGGCCACAACTTCATACCCATCCACAAGGAATAGCCCAGGAATTATGGAGGTGTGATCCTTCTTTCTGCTCTGCTGATAAAATGATCTCCTGTTTTGCAGTTATGGAATGTAAAAGTAGAATTTCAGGAAGCCCTTTGCAGGTATTAGCTATAGAAACATAATGAAACCATTTTCATTGTATTAGTAAAAGGATCTGCATTTGCATGCCCTGCAGTGGGATCACTGGGACTCAACTGAGCTCACTAGGTCCAACATTTGCTGACCTGGGACAAGGCAAAAAAACTTTTCTGGATGGATTAGGCCAATTTTCTCTTACCTTGGAGCTTCTAATACACCATGACAAACCCTGACAGTCTCCTTCATTTGTTTCTTCTATTCCCAAAACAAATTATGGAATATGTCCACCCTCCTCACCACCTTAAACTGACAGATAAAAACTAGGTTTTGTTGCTGCTGTTGGTTTAAGGCAATAAGAAATATCTGTCATGTTTCTGGTATAATTAAGATACAGTCATTACATGAGTACCCTGCTGTCACTCATGCATTTCAGTGGCTTAGGTCATAATCTTAGGGAACTTTGATAATCACACAGCTGATTATCTCCACTGAATGGTCTTTTCCAGGCTTTTCTTCAAGGTACTGTTTTTTATCTCCAACAATGACTCACAGGGCATTGACATAAACAGCATGGGCTACATGGACCTTCTACTCTACACCAAGCCCCCTCTCTTTCATGGCCGGTATCCCCAGCCAAGTGTGAAAGAATGCATTTATCAGCCAGCTCGCAAGTGGTTAGCAGGGCTTGCCAGCCTCAGGCTGCTAAAACCTCTGAGAAACAAATGCTCTGGATACACAGCTTGCAGTTCTGATGGATGTTTCTTCCACCATGCCGGTCCCTTCCTTGATTTGGGCAACCTTTACTGCCTGTTACAGCTCCAATATCACATTTTTCTCCTGTTTGCATTTCAGATCCTGGAACACACTCAATTTTTTTAAGCTCCTATGCATACTCAAGACCTGTTTGCTTCTTTCATTATACTGAAGCTGATTCTCTTGATTTGAGAAGGTAAACTCTATGGTCACCATAAGGAAACCACACCCATTGAAGGTTTTTCCTTAACTTCCCCTGGTTAATGCGTGCTGTCTTCTCTCTCTGTGCCTGCCAAATGAGCAGGCTGCGTCAATCTCTGCATAACCTTTGCTTCTTAGATGATATGAAAGTGATTCCTGCTTAGATTTGAGCTCTGCAGGCAGGACCTTCATTGTCCTGGGACCACAATGTCATCCCCAAGAGACCCATGGAATATAACCCACCTGGAGGATCTCCATAACCCAGCCACTGTGTGCAGCTGCCTCCCTGAGAAAAGGTTTGTCTTTGGATGGTCTTCCAGGCTAATCTGATCTGAAATAGCAACAGTTATCTCACCCTATGAATCAGGCTGCTTCCGACTTCAGAAGATGCCGACTCCTCAGCTGTCAAAGTGGTGTCTTTCTAGAGAAGTAAAACATATGTCTGACAGTTTCTGTCTGGAGTCTACATATTTAAATGAGGCCTGAAAAGCAATACAGATAAAAAGAAATGTCCGACAATCCAGCTCTGTTTTATTTAAATGACAGTTAAAGAAAAAGGCTTAATAGACAAATCTTAGGAGGAGCATGTGAAGTCACCCCTGAAATATCCACTCTTGAGTTCCATGAAGCATCTGCATATTTGGATACACTTAACTAGAAATGAAAAAAAAGCCAAGACATAAAAGGCAAGGGAGGAAAGGAGGGATTTTAACTGTTAAGCCTACAAGATTGGGATGAAAACAGTCTCTTTGTTGGATAATGATTAACTTACTCCACAGTGACAGAAAAGCATAAACATGCCAAAGCTGAAACTAGCCCAACTGTAAGACTTAGGCAAGGTCTGAACTGGGAAACAGAAGGTCTCTCAATTTTCTTCCTCTTTACCTCTGCTTTCCCAGCTGCAACTGGAGCTCTGCTTTACAACACACCATCTGCGGTCATTTCATAGACTTTTTTAATGAGAAGATCTTTTTGTTCATCACAGGAACAGCTCAACAAGTAAACCTCTTATTTATGAATGCAAAGTCCTCTAATTATTCTACCTTCCTCTTTACCTTGGTGTGATATCCACATCTGAGAACCACAAAACTAATGGAAGCAAACAGAAACTCATAAATAGAAAGGGCTTAGCCAGCAAACAAGCTGGTCCTTTGTATTGTGATGGATAGGCAGGAGCGTGGCTCATTGCTACAAATAGTACCACTTAGTTGCATGTGCTTTGACCAGGCCCAGAGCATTTGACCTGCCTTGACCACTCGTTCTATCATCTTTTGATTCATAATTAATTCTTTTGATGGATGGCACTTTATGGATGTCAAGAAAAGTCACAGCCTTGGCCTTGGGGGAGACCCTACCTCTATGTCAACCATCCTGAAGATAAATAGCAGCATAAGTGCTGCTGAGCTAGGTAGCCTTGGTCTGGTTAGGTATCTGCTAAGTGGGTTTTTTTCACAGAAAAATGTGCAAAGATCCAGGCTTTGATTCATTTGTTCATATGCCCCTCAAATACTAACTTATTCAGCTTTCATTCAAAAAATCATAGACTCATGGAATAATTTGGCTCGGAAGGGCCATCTAATTCAACTCCCCTGCCATGAGCACGGACATCTTCAACTCAATCGGACTGGTCAGAGCCCCATCCAGCCTGAACTTGAATGTTTTCAGGGATATTGCAAACTACCACCTCTCTGGACAACCTGTGCCAGTGTCACACCAACCTCTTTTTAAAAGACTTCTTAAATATAGCTCGTCTGAATCGACCCTCTTTTAGTTTAAAACCATTAGCCCTTGTCCCAACTCAACAAGACCTGCTAAGAAGTTTTCTCTTGTGCAATATGAAATTCATAGGTACTTTAACATAATGTTCGAAATTCATCTTGGGGACAGGCTTTCAGAATCAGGCCATCAGGGTGCTCTGAACAATCATGGCTCTGCATTTCCATGTCTCTGAGGCAAAGCTTTTGTTTGTTTGTTTGTTCTTGTTTTAGTTCTGAGTAGTTTCTTATACTCATGTCTGACCAGTGTTGGCAAAAAGGCCAATTCTCCCAGCATGGCAGGATTAAAGTGCTCTGTCTGCTGGTGAATTCCATGTGCTTATGGGCTTCAAAATCAATTGTTCATAATGCACCTTGTTAAGGTGAACACTTGAAGGGAGAGAGGAGAGAAAGGAGAGAGAGAGAGAGGGAGGACATCTGTTTCAGAGCAGAATGAAATCATAGCTGCAGGCAGGCATAGGAGAGATCAAGGGATGCTTTTAAAATATTAACAAAATTGCAAAACAATCCCTAGGGGTGCTTTAGGAATATTTGATTTGACAACAATGCAGTTGCAATTCATTCTTTGGCAAGAGCTGGGAGAGATACCATTCACATCCAGTAATCCCCCCCAAATGGCATCTTTCTTTCTTAAACACCCCTTCATTATTGTCCACATTGTTTGGTGATTTGCAGAGCTTCATGTAATAGCTTGAAATCAGAGATTAGAGTTGGGATGGCAAGCTGGCAGCATTTCCTCTCTGGCTGATGTTGCCTTCACTCCTAGGCAACCTGCTTTAAATTATATCTGCTCCATCAATGGGTTTTTAATGAAAGATCAGTTCCATTTAATTTTCATTTTTCTCTTAAATAAAAAAAAAAAAAGGAAGAAAGAAAATTAAATTGAATGCTGAGAAAAATTATGCTGCTCAACAATCTTGGGAGGAGAGGGAAGAAGCAGTGTTTTCCTTAAAAGGACAAAGCCAAGGTCCCACTTCTTGTTATGTTCAAGTTTGCCACCTTTAAGACTACCAACACTCAGCTCTGCCAAGGTCTCTGGAATAGATGTAAGGTGATGCTAGAATGGGCTAAAGGACAGGATATCACACTGATTTCAGGGCTTGTGTAATTAACTTAAAATCAAAATAAGAAGAAAATCTTCTTTCACAAAAGTATCTGCAAACTACTGTAAACATGGAGGTACCTATTTCTTTGTGTTTTGGCCAGCTGCAGTTTTGGCTCTGCTTATGCTAGTTAATTAAACAATACTAAGGAGTTACTGTTTATATTATTGAATATCAGCTAAACAACAATTAATAAAGGTTCCTGGCAAGGTTTTGACCTGGGCAAACAATTTCCAAGCACAGCGAAGGCATCAGCACAGGCCAGGAACCAAAATGCAGAAGACTACACCACCCTGTTTTGGATACTAGGAGGGTTTTTATATAGATTAAGGTTTCTCTGTGCCAGTTGGCCTCAGTACCAGGGAATAGTCCCAGACTGTTATTTACTGTAATGAAACATTTAATTTACTCTTGTAGATATCTCCTTTGTGTCTTGTATTCTGGTTGAGCTGAGTTTCTAGATTACATTGGTAAAAAATCTGGTTGAGGACCAATACATTATTAGCATTCCTGTTTAGTAATAAATGTAACCATCGAAGCCATTTACAGCTTTTGTTGCTGTTTGCTTGTTTGTTTGCTTAAGGTTTTGTGGGGCTGTAAAAAAAAAAAAAAACAGTTTAAATACGTTTGTTTCCAAACTTAAAAATTACTGAGACCGTCTCTTATGTCTTAGTGAAATGCTTTAATTTGAGCCTTAGCCTATATAAAACCCTGGGCCAACTGGAAAGCTGCTGTAGTTCTCATACCTGTTTATTATAAACACAGGGCAGAAAAAGGGTGGAAAGTGTCAGCTAAGGAAGAGACACAGAGAGGCATGTTAATATTGACATAAATAATGCACTGCTTAAGCATTCTCCTGGAGTGTTTTTCTTTCTGCAATCCATAGGAGAAAGCATTGGGCTCAGAGTTGAGATCTCAACCAGTGCCTCTGCCCCTTTCCCATCACATTTACTTTGTTTCCAAAATTCTGGAGTCAAGTTCATGATCTACACCTTCTCTCCTTCTTCCCCCTTGAAACAGCTGCCCTCTCTGACACAGATAAGCTAATTTGAGCTGAAAAGTATGAAGTAAGAAAGCCACAGGCATGTTTGCCTTAGGCCAGGATCTTGACGGTGTCTGTCTGTGATCCTAATGCCCCTTCCCTCTACATTTATGCCCAGCCCTCATGCTGAGAGCAGTTCTGCACAGCAGCATAAAATCAGGGGCTTAAAATATGCTCAAGCCCAGCTGCTCTCCTGCCCTTGTCACAGCAGAGAGAGTGGAATGGAAGGTGGAAGGAAGCTCATGTTTCCATCCTTGTGCCAACCCATCTTATGCAGTGTTAATAAACTGTTTTATAATGCTGCGGTTTACAGTAATAAGGCTTCAGGATACACTAATAAGGCTTCATTTATTTATTGCTGCTGCCCTTAGAGGACCATTAAGAAAAGGTGATGTGGAAAAACAAGCCTGGAAGGGAAATATTCCATGTCACCACAAGTCAAGACAGATCACCTCTGTCACATCCTTGGGCTCTGTTTTTGGCATCGATGACACCATGCGCTTTCAGAGCTGCAGCTGGCAAGTCCTCATCAGGGTGAGATGACCACTTGGTGCAGCTTCTTGTTCTTGATTTACCATCTAAGGAAGTGCTGAAGCAGGCATTGATTGATGTTGGCTGGGGAGCAGAGCACAGCCTTTTTTACCACAGGCTCCCACTATGACTGATGCTCTTCCATCATCACTTCTGCATGTGACTTCTGCATGTTCCCCTGCAGCTCTTCTTCAATTACTTAAGAAACAATCCTCTTCAAATCTGCTTGTTTCCATTAAACATATAATTACACAGAGAATATTGTTTGACTCATTGGCTCTGCTCCAAGCCAATGCACAGACAATAAACCATGCCAGGATAGGAGGTAAAACACATGTGAATAAGATTTCCACTTACAGCTCCTTCCTTTGATGCTGTACTCATCTCCCCCCTCTCTGAATTACAATTTGCAGCATTACACAAGCTTAGTTCAGAAGATAAAGCTTAGCTATGGACTTCTCCTCCACATTCCTGGACAAGCTGAAGTGCAAGGGAAGTGAAAAGGCACTTAAGGTCCTCCAGTCTGGCTAAAATCTTCACACCCTCTCCATCCAGATGTTGTAACATCTGGGCATGCAGAGCAGACAGGAGTTATGGTGCAATCCTGAACAGGACAGCAGGATGACACAGACTTGGGACCTGCCTTTACCCTAAACACAGCATTGTTGTCTTCCATAAATCCTCCCTCAGGCCATAGCTTTGGCCAGCAGCAAATTCTGGCTGTCCTACACCTCATCCCACTGTGCAGCAGTGAACCAGATTGGATCCCTGGTCTGCAAAAAATCATTTTTGATTTACTTTCATTTCTGCAATCATTTTATACCAGAAAAGAGCCATGCAGATGCTTGTATTATCTCAAGGAAGGAAACATACCTGAGTAAAAATGACCTGCCAGGGTGACATAGGAAAGAGGTATTTGCTTTAATTTTTTTGTCTGTGCAAACATTTCTCTGCCGTGAAAAACCGTAATGTAATGCATAAGACCTGTGGTGCCTTCCAAAGCAGTAACAGGAAAAGAAGCTAGAATACAGTGTTTCTCATCACAGGAAAAAGGGGAAAAATATATTTGAGAGAGGAAGGTCATAGAGATGGGAGGAAAAAAAAAATTAGACTTCTCCCCTGATTAGAGTCCAATCAACTGACCTGCAGATTTGGCTTTTCATAAGATTTCTATCACCATCACCTTCTAGTTGAAGGTATCCCTGCCCATGGCAGGGGAGTTGGAACTAGATCATCTTTAAGGTCCCTTCCAATCCAAACCATTCTATCATTATATGATACCTAAGTGTATTGACACCATTCATTGACAGAGGAATTAATTGAATGCTTTTCAGATCATGTCACAGCACCACCCCCGTATATTTGGGACAGAACAGCTGATGATACTGATCCCACCCACAGGTGACAGAAAAAACCAAGGAGCATGGATCATACTCTGCATTTTCCTAAGAACAAACCAGATTGTTAAAAGAATAACAAATTTCACCTCCTTTCACTTTTAATTACTGTTTGCAGGGTGCATCTTCCAGCAGCAGGACCTTGTGTCCATTCCTGCATAGAAGGGCAAGGGTCACATTTACATAACCACAAGAAAGCTGCAAAGACATGCCAGCCATTGGTGTTAGCAGGACTGAAATATTCCCATCTGCACGAAGGGCCACTGAGGGAGCTGCTAGAGCCTGGTGTGCGTTCTCCACCTTTAGCATCATTGTGGGTATTTGCCTCCAGTCTGCTATGTCTATCAAGGATGGGGAGAGGCATTTTCTCTTTCATTACCATTCCCATTAATACATTTGTATTTTGTGAGGTGATTGTTTACATGAGCCGTCTTGGTTCTCTCCTCCCAGGGGAGCCATTAATTTATCTGCTTTGCTTTCCATCAACGGGAGTTGACAGAGGGAGTTATGGGTTAACTGCTCTGTTTAGAGCGAGTGGCAGGTGCTGGTATCACTCAAACTAAATGAAAATATAAATATCTTTTTACCTACCCACAAAATCAGCTTAAATGCACAGACCCACCGTTTAGGTTCAACCTGTTTGTAAGCCTAATGACCCAACACGGCACTGAACATGTTTAGTGACAGCTTGAAAGCTGAGCTGCCCCACACCCCAGCTACATATAATTATGGAATGAAAATTTCAAAAATACCTTAATTGTAATAGGCGATATGCTTATAATGCCAGAAAGTGGCCTAATTTTGGAGCAAAACCTGCTTCATCAAACCCAGGCTGCCCTGAAGGTCCTCAGGGGCAAATCAGAGGCTCCCAAGGTCACAGGTTACATCTGAAAAAATTGCCAATGTGCTTTCTTACATGTTTCTTTGTAGTTTCATTTTGGCTCAC
Source organism: Xenops minutus (assembly GCA_035221455.1). Lineage (NCBI taxonomy): Eukaryota > Metazoa > Chordata > Aves > Passeriformes > Furnariidae > Xenops > Xenops minutus. Next base: position 31,325,982 of record JAWWEE010000001.1, on the reverse strand, counting down.
TCTGGGAAGGAGATTTTCAAAATACTCCAATTTCTTACTTTCATTCCTTTTTGTCCTCAGCACTGACACTTTTGAAGGCTGAAATATGATGCAGTGCAGCCCATACCATAAATGTGAACATTAAAAGGTTCTGTACAGGGAGCTGAGCTTATAAAGCCCCATTTTACTTTCCAAATGAAATGAATGGAAAATACTTCCATATAATTTAAAGGACTTTGGATCAAATGCACAATTCACAGAAGCCATGCTGGTGTAAAACCCACTGTTAGTCAGAAGATGACACGACAATATCACTCCTCACTGGTCAGAAATATAGGGAGAAAAATAGTGATTTGGGTAATATCTTAAAATATAGCTTATGCAAAACATGACTTACAAAGCAAAAAACTCCAAAGGAGTAAGAAAGATCTAATTTTTTTTTTAACATTCATTGATCCTACACAGGATTCTAATAATTGCTACTGAAATAAAAGGCAAGGGGAAAAAAGGAAGAAAAGAGAAGAAAAAGAAGGAAGAAAAAGAAAGAAAAATATTAAAAATATGCTGACTGTGTTTGACTGGTTTGCTTACAACAGCTTTCAACTTTTCTTGAAAACAGTGTGGTAAGGACACGGCCGAGAGAATGAAGTCTTAACAGAAATTGCAATTAAAGGAAGAGAAACTTTGTCTGTAAGCAAGGAGGAATAGATGAGGTGTAGACATGGTTCAAAGGGTTTCAGCAAGGCAGCTTCCATGAAGCAGCAGCAGCTCTTTTGGCAAGAAATGGAGTGATACTATCTCTCAGAGTCACAAAATGTACATCTGCCCATGGATGGTGGGGACTAGAGCTGGCAAATATGTAGTGGAAGGGTTATTAGAAACCCCCAGTTCTACTGCTTGAAAAACGGTTAGAAACACAGATTTTTTTAGGTCAGGCAAGTTTTGCATGCTGTGACCTAAAGGGGAAACAGCTCCATCTTCCAATGTAGATGATAGAAAAGAGCATCCCAAGCTGTTGTCTTTCCCACCCCAGTGTGTTGCCCTCTTGCCTGAACCTTGCATCTAATTGTGAAACCGCATTATTAAACCAAATTGATATTAATCTAGATCAATTAAAGCTGGAGAAGGCTAAAAGAATAAAATGGTAAAGATTGTGCAGATAAGGGCTTTTTTTCTTTTCATTTACAGACAATTTCCCTGATCTGCTTATGGTGTGGTTTTATGAACAGCTGCATCAGTATCCTCAGGGAGGCAGGAAGCAGCAGGGTGGCTGAGCCCTAGCAGGAGGGAACATCTCAAGCAGGGTTTGTCATCAGAAATATTGAAATGTGGAACTGTTCCTCTACCAAGGTTGACATTTTCAAACCCAGGAGCCTGAACTTTGGTGAAAACAAACTTATGTTTAAAGGATTCTTGGCAATTGGATTTCCTGCAGATTTCTGCATCCAACAGATGTAAACATTGATCCAGCTTCATTTGGGCAACGATAAGTGCAATGAGACATTTGGCTTCAGGAGCTTATGACAGAGGATGCTGTTGTCTCCTCTGTCTCCATCTGCACTGTTTCCTTCACGGACATAATTGCTAATAAATTAACCTTTGTATACTACTTTGAAAATCATGAGCTTAAATATAGGTTTTTATTAGCTTATATCCTGGCAAAATATTTCTTTCATACAAATTACTTTTTGTAATTGAATTATCCTTTGCGACTTTTAAAACTTAAAAAGTGGCTGGACCTCTGCTATTTATCATTCCTCTCTGCAAGGTAGGAAGGAAATTGGGTCAAGAATTTATTGCAAAAAAGCAGATAAGCATTTTACTTTAGTGTTCTTTTATGTCCATGATCCCAACGAGCCTAATAATCTTTGCAAATCATTAGCATGTCTTGGCCCAAGATCCACCCTGAAAGTGTATGATCTCACCTCATAAGTTTCTTGTTAGACTCCTAGACTCTCTCAGGCATCTTCTTAATAGTGATACATCTCATAAATTATTTATTGAAATGACATGCTTAAAAGCATCAAAAAAGACCTTTTACTTGGCTGTGAAACAGCTAAGAACGGTTATATCTGTTTTTCATAAAATGGGCCCAAAAGGTTAAATGCCTTGTCCGGGATCACACAATAAATTAGTGGTACTGCAGGGCATAATAGAAACTAGTGCTGTTTCCCAGACTCTTACTCCTCAGCAGTAGACATAGCTATCTCTTCATCTCGGTAACTATCGGATCGTCCAAAATGAAGAGGGTTTACTTGCTACTGAAATCCATAGCCTCCGTCTCTTAAATTCTCTTGTCTTTTGACCTTGGTGGAGATGCTGAACTTGGTGCTTTGGATGTGGGGTTTTTTATTCATTTTCCAGAAGACAGACTTTTCAGAAATAGATGGTTACCTATGACTCAAATATAACATTCACAGTTCAGAGATATCCACTGAATGAGACTCCATGTGTTTTCCGAAATGTGCTCTGGTAAGTCTCAGTTAAAAGATGGAGCCTGTTACTGAGTTTTGCTCTTTTGTCTTTTACTTCCTAAGGCGTACAAAAGATTGTGTTTGTTGCATCTATTTGAAACAAATAGTAATAATTAACATTTATATAGCACTTTCTGCTTCTTAAGCACTGCACAAACACTAATTACTCTTGGTTTAGTGTAAACTAATGTAATCCCACTCTGTTTTACAATCTATTTGCATCTTTTGTTGACTGAGAGCTAGTTCAATTACTTCTAATCTTTGGTCTAGCTAGTCATTAAAGGTATGACTAAGAAGAGCCATTTACATCTTCAATTGCCTTCTCCCCTCCCTAGCAACTTCATTTCTTGTTTCCTTTTCTTCCCACAATGTCTTTCACTGAGTATTCTTACAGCTGGATTCCTTAGCATGGTAGCAAAGCTTTTCCCCAGAAAATCGTGGGCCTTTCCACTGATTTTGTTAAATTATATAAAAATTTACTCTTATAAGAATGATTTAATAAGTCATTCTGTTCTGCCACAGAAAGTCATATATGTTGTCCTACAGCAGACCAAAAGATTTGTTACTTAGTCACTAAATTAGTGATTTTAATACCAATAATGCAGAATTTATTTTCCAGTTTGGACTTGGATAAACCACTTAATCTCTTACCTAGTATTTCATCTGCTGAAAGGTGTGGAAAATATTTGGCCTTCATGAATACTGGCATGGAACCCAGCAACTCTAGTAAGCAGGCTTCTGGTGTCCAAACAGGAGCTGGGGTTTGTATAATCTCTGCCACTGACTTCTGGTGTTGTTTGGTCAGGTCACCTCCCTTATGCAAGTCTGTTGTGCCTGTAACATGGGAGAGATGCAAATGTACCTCCTTGAATGGCTAAATCAGTAACAAATCACAAACATGCAGCAACACAAGTGAATAACTTCACTGTGTGGTGAATTCAACCAAATGTAGACTCCTAGTCCTGAATGAGTCAGCTTAGGGGTCCCCTTGGAGTCCTTAAGGAGAGTCATTTAGGGGTAAAAATAATTAATTCATGACTGTAATAGCTGTCTAAATTATTTTATATGAATTTTGCCCTAGAAATTACTCTTTTTTCTTCACTGATTATAGAAAGAATCAAATGTGAGCAGTTTGGCTGTAAATGTTTGAAGGACTGATATCCACAGATAGGTGAGACAAATTTGACTTACATGGGCAGCCTGATCACTCTACAACGTAGATGCAAAATCAAAGCATAAAAACAGAATCTGAATTTTAACTTCAGAGTTTTGCCATGTGGAAAAAAAAACAAACAAACAAACAAACAAACACTGCTGTTATTCTGATATCTTTGGGCAAGTAGAAGAGTAGCATTTTACAAGAATAGAATAAATGTAACATTTTATATTTTCCCCGAGCTACAGTATCAGTTATTATAATTTAATAAGCTACTTCCTTAATCACCTTGCAGTCGAGCAGCACTTGTACATCTCAAAGAGTGTATTAATGTCTGTTTTGGAAGGTCATGCAATCACAGAATCATTGAAAGGTTTGGGTTGGAAGGGACCTTAAAGTTCATCTGGTAGCCAAGGACACCTTACATAGACCAGGTTGCCCAAAGCCCCATCCAACCTGGACTTGAGCACTTCCAGGGATGGGACAGCCACAGCTTCTAGGGCAACCTGTGCCAGTGTCTCACCAACCTTATAGGGAAGAATCTCTTTCTAATATCCAATCTAACCCTGTCCTCTGTGCCTCTGAAGTCAGTCCCCTTTGTCCTACAACTCTATGCCCTTGTCAAAAGCCGCTCCCTAGCTCTCTTGCAGCCCCTTTACGTGCTGGAAGGTGGTCTAAGGTCTCTGCAGAGCCCTTTCTTCTCCATACACCGTACATACCCTATACACATCAGTACTAAGCTTCAATCAGGTGTAAGACTTCTTGCCAGAGCACAGTCTGTGTCAAGCCAACTATGATTTGCAGGGATAGCAGATGAAGTTCTCATGGTAAGAGGGACTGCATGTGCTTAAAATATCTTCTTAGATGTGATGCCCCTCCTTGTTATTCCAGTGAGGGAGCCCTTTGTTTCAGAAAAAAACCCTAGCATTTCCTATTTCTAATTTACTATTTTTATCTCTCTCTTTTTCCCCCATGGACATTTTACCCAAGGAAAATACCCTTCCTATTGCATAAGCTTCATGTGCCATTGAAAGTTAAGCTCTGGACACAGGAGGGGTTACACTGATAATCAATCCCTAGCATCTCTCAATGCACTCTGATTATCTTACATAGAAGTTCTAAAATGAATCAATTCATGAGCCTTTGCAGTCTTTTTTACAGATAATTTCTATTTCAATAAACTTAGTTTGAAGTTTGATCCTTTAGGGCATTTTATCAGAAAAAGAACACAGGTTGGTTTCTCTCCCTCCTGAAGGAGAGCAAGGACAGATTACCCAGTATCACAGCATCTGTGAGAAGAGCAGGGACACTTTTACACATGATGCCATAGTAATACATGACCAGATTGGCCTTGTGACTAATCCCACAGGAGTTTTGTGTGTTAGTTACTTGAATCCAAGTAAATTGATAAGATAGTTGACTTTGCCTGCAGAAGAAGGATGGTAATACTTTTTTCCTGTGCTGTGTGTCCTGCCTGATTAGGTAAGAATGTCCATCTGCTGCAGGAGGTTTTCCATCATATTGTTCTGCACAGTGTCTATAGTATTATTAAATAGGTAGACACAAAATAAATCCATCCCTAACAATGCTTTTTGAGCATAACTGAGTATATTCCTCCAAACTCAGTTAAGCCTTTGGTATCCTCTGCCATTTGATAGCAGTAGTGAAAGCCAATGCAAGCATAAATAGAATAATAAATCTATTGTTTTCACAGACAAGCCAGTGAGAAAAGGGCGGACAAAAGGCAGATCTTACAAGTTTTACATTACAGGTCTCTTTCAGTTAGAGCTGTCACACTGTGAGCTGCTCAGACCCCAGGCTGCATCCAAAGGATGTAGAACAGGAGATGATCTGAACTCTGTTTCACATAGGAGGAGCACACCAACGTGATACTTTTACTTAGGGATACAGATACATGACAAGCTTTATGATTTAAACTTTATCTACCAGCAGTTTTCTCTTAGTTTTCCTGCAGCTGATTGTGTCAATGGTTTTAGAGGCAGGATTAGATCCTGTGGTGGTCACCACAGGGAGAAAAGGCAGACTTACTCTCTTTACTAAAACAGCCTCCATTTACTCGTCTTCCCTGGGAAGAAATAATGCATAATGGCAAAAAATAGTTACATCTGAGAGTGGTTATGAGTTCAAAGGCTTTTTACTTATGGGAAAGGGTGAGGGCTCATGACTGTAAATGACAGTTTTAAAGGAGACAAGTATTTGTTCACACAACAAATAATCACATTGGGGGTCTATTCACAGGATGTTGCAAAGGCCAGAAGTATTTAAGAGTCAAATGGGATTAGGCAAATTCTTAGAGGACAGGTTGGTGAAGAACTGCCAAACACAGTGGTCCTTCAAAGAAATTTGCTGAAGTGTATGAAGGAAAAGGACCAACCTTAATCCTTAAATTGCCATTCACAACCACTTTCCCCTTCTCCTCTTCCAAACTGACTGCATCCAGCCCATACAGGGGTAATAGAGTCGGATAGTTTCCTTGTTCAGTTTATTGGCAGAAAAGCAGAGACACAGAGGAAGTGTATCTGAGCATGGCAATTCACTTACCTAGTGAAATAAAGACATTGAAGGGCACAAAGTGTGCAATGGGAGTTGTCTTGGGATTCTTGCTACATTTTCATATGGGTCACCATTTTACTACAAAGGTCTCATGTAGGCCATAACAGCCCATTGAGAATTAGACTCAAAGCTCACCCAAGCGTGGGTACAAAGCATAGCGCCCTGACTGAGACCTGTACCAATCTGTTCTTATTGTCTAGGAGATGAGACACTGGCACAGGTTGCCAAGGGAAATTGCAGATGCCCCATCTCTGGAAGTGTTCAAGGCCAGGTTGGATGCGGCTTTGAGCAACCTGGTCTAGTGGAAGGTGTCCCTGCCTGCCACAGATCTGTGGGGAAAATCGGGATCGACCACACCACAC
>JAWWEE010000001.1:31262589-31319174 GCA_035221455.1 Xenops minutus | reverse complement strand
TTTCTTGTTTTACCAAAAAAAAAAAAAAAAAAAAAAAATTAAAAGGGCAGACCTCAAGACTTTGTTTTCCTTTTCTGGAAGAAAAGGGAAGGATTCTCCCAAGAAGACTGAGGAAACCTGTGCTGAGGACTTTCACCTAGGATGCTTCAGACACATTCAAAACTTCATCCTGTCTGATTCAGATTAGAGTCTTAAATTTTAGCTGTCTGTATCCCAGGTAAGAGCCCAAATCAGCAGATGGTGCATGATGGAGGAAGAATGGGGATGCTTTCAGTGACTACCTGCATTTTATGTCACCAGCTGTTTTTCACTCTGAGATTTGCTAATAAACAGGCTGGTTTCATGCAGGTTTTGGATATTTGGCACATCACACCCCCAAACCTTGAGTATGACATAGTGACTCAGGAAAAATGTGCAGGCTGAACCTAAAACAGTTTATATGGTCAGACTGTCTCTTCTGACATTTATTATTTAAATACCTTTATGCATTATCTATTAAATTGAGGTTCTGAAGAAAACCCACTTCATTCAAGAATGGCTAATAGACTCATAATGAGAATTTCAATATAAAACTAAGATTGTTTTGACAGTAATTTCCATTTGAGGGGGAAGATAGAGTAGGGTTCTGATGACTGCAGCTGCAAGCTATTTGTACTAGTCAAAAACTATTCAAAAGTTTTGTTAACTTCTGGCCCCAAAATCTTCTCCTAGCACAGGTTAAAGGCTCCAGCCCATGAGAGAAGACTTAGGGGTTTGCAAATCAGAAATAATTGAGATAATTGCGTTCTAGCCTCCTTCATGCTTTCCCACCATACTTCAAATCTCCACTACTGTTTCAAGCTTTCTTGAGCCTCCAGCTCCTTGCACTTGTAGATTTATTCACAAAAAGGTCACAAACCACATCTTTTGGATAGGACATTGCCAAGTGCCTAGCAAGTCTCTAACCAGTGGAAGAAAGGCTTAGTGGTTAAGACCAGAAAAGGGAGGTTTTGTTGCTTTCTTTGAGCACTGGGTAGAAGCCAAGCAGTATTAATTCAACTGTTCCTTCTCCTCTCTTGTGCCTGCTTCTTTCCAAAGCCTGTGCCAAAAATGTGAGAGGATGTTATACCTATAGCTTAATTTATTTCCTACAAAGGCCTCATGGGATTTGAACCTCTGTTATAAATCTGAAGCTTAAAGTTTAATAAAAAACACAGGAGCCCTTTATGTTATAGAAGAATCTCCCAGAAACTTGATAAATGGTACCATGCTGTTTAAGCCATGGTTGTGTATTTATTAAGATCAGGTCATTGCTGACTCTGATCACCAGGCAATACAAATTTTATTTGAATCACCCCTAAGTACATGCCTAAGCATTTGCTGAATGCATTAGAACAGTTACCACTACCTTTATACCAGCTTTGTGCTTTAGAACAGGTATGGAATGGGAGGCAATGTCATCAATAATTCTGGACAACAGAAAATGACTAAATAAGATTTTTCAGGTTCAACATTTTGTGTAAAGAAGGTTGGGTTTTGTCAAGGTCAGGATGAAGGGGGCTCTGGACAACATGAACTAGTGGGTGACATTCCTGCCTATGGCAGGGGGATTGGAATGAGATGATCTTCAAGGTCCCTTCCGACACAAGCCTTTCTATGATTCTATGAAATCAGAATATGGAGCCCTGAACCAGGGACTTCCATCCTCATGGAAGTGTGATGGGACTGTTACAGTGGACTGCACTGTTACAATTAAGATACAAAACACCAGGTGATGACTTAACAGTGTGGGATATTAATAATCACAGACATAGTGTCATTTAATCATCTGAACTCACAACATCTTTGGTTGCAGCTTAGAATCCTGAGTCTGATTTCCCAAATAGCATTGCTAGTCTGGCTATCTGTTGGCATCTTCAAGAAGATTAATGTACATGGAGGTGAAAAGCTGTCTCTTGTTTGACTCTGAGCGGGGTTTTCATCATTCACCATGGTATTTCACTAGTCACACACAACTGCAATTGTACATGTTCCATAGTCTTTCTGACTGAAGGACACTATCCAAACATGAAAGACCATCTTGTTAATAATACCTGAGGTTCATGCTGCTCTTCTCCAGCAAAGATTTCAGACATGCATCGGCCAATATTTTTTTAAGTATTCTAATCTACTTATCTGACTTGGTTCTCAGAAAAATCCAGGGATCTGTATCAGACTCAGCCTGGGAGGTCAAGAGTCTGTTCTCAGTTGTGTTGCTTTCTTCTTGTACACCTTAAGCAATTCACTTTGACTTCCCATGGATCATCTCTTCCTCTATAAAGCAAAGGAAAAGATACTTTCTCTCTACTTACCAGCATTAGGTCTTAGTTAATGATTCAATCTGTGAAGCCCAAAGGAAGGAAAATAAAATCCATCTGCTTCTCAGTATTCTATTGCTATGCTCATTCTACAAAGGGCAGCAGCAATAAAAATACAGAAAAAAATTGACTTAAGCCATGAAATGAGAAGATTTAGTTTAAGAAGACAAAAAGCAGGCCCTATGAAGTAAGATAATGCCATTTTTGCATAGGCAGTTTTGAGGAGGAAAACAAATGACTATGGGAAGTCAATTTGCTTCCTCCAGCACAAAGGTGGAGGTGGAATCAACCCACCAGGATTCACGCTCACATTTTCATGCAGACAAGACATTTCACTCTTCCAGTTTTCTCATCACCCTGTTGCCATAACTATATGGGAAACACATAAAGCTATCTCTGCTATATAAACCCTCACATTTTGACAGAAAATTGGATGATGTGACATGCTGCCTTGCAGAACAGGCGCTGTCTATCACCTTGCTGCTAATCTCTGTGATTAGTGACCTGCAATGTAAGTCAGCTATCAAAGACCACCTGTCCTTTTTGCTGTAAGCGCCTCCTAGCATATCACTTTGTGGTGTCACACTCTCTTGTCTGGTTTTTGATTGATGCAAGTTTGTATTTTGAGCAGTGACTCAGAAAATAAATCATCCCCCTTGCCATTCATTGAGTGTGATTCTGCAGCACAAAGCCAGTGTTGTTAATCAAAGCTCCAAAGAGCAACAAAAAGCAACAGAACTGAGAATGAGAAGGATAGATATAAAGGATAAAACATCATAAAAAAGGATTATTTGGGAGCCAGCCAAAGTAAAACCAAAACACAAAGAGCTGCAAATAAGCATTGTGTTTGCTGCACTACTGCACCAGAACCAGAAAGCTGATATTTTTGTTCTGCTCCTTGACATATATGCAAGGATGTGAGAAGAGTCCCACACCTTTAAAAAATATAACTATTTCAAGGAGTCTGGTTTTATGGGTTTCTAGATGTAAGTAAACCTTTCTGGGGTCAGTGAGATTTTTCTGAGTAGAATAAGTAAAGCCTGAATAATGTTTCTGTTCTGAATTGTACTCCAGACCAGCATGTAGTCCAGCTGGGATTGCATACACAGAGGGCTGACAAAAATAAGAATGACTGTTGCAATTAATGGCCCTTAAAAAATTATTAAAAAAAAACAACAAAGAAGGTGAAATTTGATGTGTGAATGCAGACAGCAGTAATGATGAAAGAATCAAACAGAGCCAGAAACACTGTGTTGTAGGACAAGAAAGCCCTTTCCAAATAGAAATGGTTCAGAGCAGGAGGGTGATTCTATGGAGAGAAAAGGAGTGCAGGGACAGAAAAAAACATAGTAGAAGCCTTGTTTTTTTTGCATCCGGACCAGCAAGTTTATGGAAGCTCTTAAAATTATGAGGAGCAATCATGAGCTAAAGACGGAAAGAAACTGGTGGTTTAGTATGTAACTGAGATGAGTGTGATTCTTTGTATTTGTTGTGTGCCAGAGAAATCAGGAAAAATGTGAGGTGTTGATGGCACAGATGAAATCGTAGCAAAAGTGAAATCTAGACACAAGGAGCAGCAGATAAAAAATAATAATCTATCACAGAAACACTATGAGGCAAATTCCCTGACAACACAACTCCACTGAAAGTAAAGTACCTAAACCATCTGGAAACTGGGCCATAAAACTGAGATGACAAGAGGTACATGTCCATGGAGAGGTGCTGGAAACTTACTTAAGTCAGTTAAATGCAACAGTTCTTTTTTTAAAAAAAATAAAAATATTCATTATGTTTTTGGAGGTGACCTTTCTAGTCAGAAAGTCAGGCATGACTGAGGTAGTGAGGCAGGGAGAAATAAAAAGTTTAGAAGACTTAAATTTATAAAGACATGAATGAGTTGGGAATAGAAATGCTCTTACAGAGGAATGTGCATGTGGATGGTGCAAATTTACAGGGCTATTTTTGATGAACTGTAGGAGGAATTTCAGTTTTTCAGCACCTTTCTTTACAAAAAGAAAACCCTCCATCTGATGGGAATTCAGTCAATTTCCTCATGGTTTTTTTGTAATTTCCTAAGTTGGAAGGTTACTAATGGTAATTACAGACCCTGTTTGTACCTTGTGGCTCTGACTGCAGAAAGGTTTTCTTGGCACGTGTGCCCTTCCCTCTAGAGGGTTTCTAAATGACTGGCCCTCCATAGGAATTGCTAAAATGCTCAGAAGCAGATAGAAGCCACCTTCCCTCATTTCTTTTTTACAGAGTAACCACTTCTGGCTCACATTTTGCTATCTCCATCCCCCATGACAATAAACCACAGTTTCGGTGTTCATTGTAATGGCTCTCACTACAGGGCTGTGGTGAAAAAGCCTGTTTTAAGGTGTTTTATTCAATGGTGGAACAAACTTGGTTCTTCTAAGGATTTCACACACAAAAAAAAAATGCTATAAAGGAAACAAACAGATTCAGTAACAAGTGCAAAAAAAGTCACAATTTTTCAAGCCCAAAAAAGCTTTACATTTTTTTTAAGGGAGGAAGACAGTGCACTGAAAAGCAATCAGATGTTCTATTTCTTTTAGCTCTCTCCAGTGTGAAAGCACCAATATGTTCGATTCAATGCAAAAAAATACCTACCAGTATTTGGTAGATCTCTTGCATGCTACTACTGGTCCTTAACATAACACAATTTCCTTCACTATTGTTTCCACAGTCGAGCCTTAGTTTTTGCATCCTTGCTTTGCAAAACATTCAACATGTGTCAGTTTTAGCCAGTGAGTAATCCCATTTTTATTCGCTGTGTTGAATTTGCATAAATGAATTTAAGTGAATGACTTCAGTGGGTTTAAAAACATATTTAAAATCAAAGTGGTGCTCAAATTTCTGCGGATGACTTAAGCAAAGCTCAGTTATATGGCACTCCTCCTTTTACCCTCATCTTCCCATTAGTGTGTGATAGTTTCTATGCATTTTGTTGACAAATAGAAAGTGTGAACTTGGTCTGCCACAATCACTGGAATAGACTGGGAGAGAATTAAGTGGATATTTGGGGTTTTTTTCTAGTAATGTTAGTTTCCAGGAAAGAATGCCACAGGAACTATACAGGGTGTTTGAATTGCTATCATTGCAAACTTCGTTTTGGAAGTTAAAGGGACCAAAACCCAGTTAGCAGTTTTAGCAAAATCAGAATTGCAGAAATAGCAGTGTGTCATGGTTTATTCCCATGAGAAAGCCAAAGGTGTAAGCCTCTTTTTCTTTGCCCAGCTGTGGGTGTATCTCACAGCCCTCCTGCAGCTCTTACTCCTTCCCACAGTCTCTCTTCAGTATTTGTTTAGTTGTGCTTGTGCCAGACACCTTGACTAGTAAGGAATTAATAATAAAATGTTGTTCTTCAGGCTTCAGCATTAGTATTACGATTTGTAGGTTTTCAGAACCTGTGCTAAGAGTCTTTCATGCCTCACACACATAGTTTTGAAACCCACAAATGCTATATTATACCACATCCCTTTAAACCAACTTGCAAAGTTCACAGCACATCCATCCTCAACTATTGCACCATAGCTGTGTGAGGGCAGGTATAGATTAGATATTAGAAAGAAATTCTTTACTGTAAGGGTTGTGAGGCACTGGCACAGGTTGCTCAGAGAAGTTGTGGTTGCTCCATCCCTGGAAGTGTTTGAGGCCAGGTTGGATGAGGCTTTGAGCAGCCTGGATTAGTGGAAAGTGTCACTGCACATGTCAGGGGGGTTGGAACTCGATGATCTTGAAGGTCCTTTCCAATCAAATCATTCTAGGATTCTATGAGTCTCTGAAATCCAGGGCACAGCATCTGAAACAAGGCTTAGGTCTGAGTCATGGAGGAGTAAGATTTCATTAGTACATTCAGGGTTTAGCCTTTCAAGAGAGAAATGCCAATAGAATGTGATTCAGTCCTTGCCATACATTTCCATATGTTTGCTATGAAAAAGACCGAGAACTGATAGTTGCTTTCTGAACCTCTTCCTTTCTGTTTTTAAATGCTGCTGGTAAACAACAATATCCTGAGATGGCATTTAGAGACTCGACTTTTGTTCCTTAGTTGTCAGGAGGACTCAGTTCCTGAGAAGCCCAGACCATAATTACAGATTTTCAGTGTTTGGTTTGTGGGTTGTGTCCTTTTCTTTAACTCATAAACCAGTTTAGATACTAAAAAACATATGTTACCATCTTGATGCAAGTTATTGAGGGCTTTTTTTTTTTTCCTGTGGCTTCTGTTGCATTTAATAAACTAGAAATGAAAACACCATTTAATAATTATTTTGACAAAGGTACTTTTAACATGCTTTACTTCTGTTATCTCTTTTCTCTGTGTGCAGATAAGTATGCTTGCATACTGCTGCACATATACATTACTTTTCCAACAGACATAAATTCCAAACCATGTTGTTACATGAAGAAGAGCACTATCATTTATTTACACTTTCTCAGCTCTGCTTAAGATCTAACATATTTCCAGCTGAGTAAAGATGAGCCCTCTGAATAAGAAGACATTTTTGTCCAATTTCCATTCATATCTCATCCCTTTATTCTTCTTTTCTCCCTCCCCCTTCCCACTTGCCTTCTTACACTGTCTCAGTCTTTTGTTCATCTCTTCTAACTTTGCAATCTGACAAAACACTTTTAAAACCACAGGACAGCATTTTTCCAAAGTCCTCTGGATGCCCAAATAGAGACATTTCAACATTACCTGATTTCCTAGAGATTAGGTGACTGATGAATACATGCCTCCTGGAGGTGTCTGAATCATTTCCCATGGAAAGAAGACACAATATCACAATCAGCTTCAAATTCCTAAGTGCGTGCTCATTCAGACAGAAGCAGGTTGCTGCGTGTATGTGTCCTGTTAACAGTGGCAATTATTAAATGAGTCACACATAATTGAGACTTTCTTTTTATTGGTAATTGTTCTAAGAGGGTTTTCCTGCAATCCATTGAGTAACATCTCTTTTCTTCAGTGCAAGAATGTATAAAGAAGGCAAATTATCTGTTGAGTGCCCAAAGGCATGAATTTCTTTTATTCTCTGTTTCAGGTTATTCCAATCTGACCACCACAAGGACGTCATTATTTTAATGTTGAATACTCAGACAAGGGTGCCATGGATGTAAAAGAGAGGAAACCCTATCGATCTCTGACTCGGCGCCGCGACACTGAGCGCCGCTACACAAGCTCTTCAGCTGAAAGTGAGGACAGCAAAGTGCCCCAGAAGTCCTACAGCTCCAGCGAGACCCTGAAGGCTTATGACCAAGACTCCAGGTTGACCTACAGCAATCGGGTCAAAGACATGGTGCACCAGGAGGCTGATGAATTCTGCCGAGCAGGTGGGTTCCTTTCAGCAGATGCAGCTGTGAGCTGTGTGAGTGAATCAGCTGAGAGCTGGAGCTGGGTGGGGGGCTACCTTTCAAGGTCTCTGAGGCTGAAAGCAAGATATAAGAGAGAGATTTAAAGAGAGAAGCAAGGGTCATCTTCATTGCATTGCATAAGCACTGTGTGCAGAACAATGTCCTTAAGTGGCCTACCTATACCACATGTTCATTAGAACTTACTAAAACACCTTTTCTGTGTCTGAGTCTTTCTTCCTCCAACAGCACTTTGCTACTTCCTACAGGGAGATTAGACCCCCTGTGCAGATGCTGTGCAGTACTGATGTGGTGTGGAAAGTTCCCACCTGCTCATAAGACCTTTCACTATGTCGTGTGCTTGCTCTGTTGTGAAGGAAGTCTACAAAGATGCTAAGGCAGAAGACAGTGAAAGAAGAGTGTCACTGCCCTCAGTGTCTATCTGGTGTACAGCAACACCCAAGAAGCCTGGAAGAAGGAAGATAACTGAGCTCCAGATGGGTTGAACCACCTTTGGCATTGTACTTGGCCTGAAGGCTTTAGGTTTGACTTGGAGACATGCTCCAATTTTAGAGGAATAAGGAACCACTTTAGGACTTATAGGAGCCCATTAAGTGCATCTGAGTCACAGTCTCTGTGCATATGTGGAGTTTCAAGGGTCACCACGGGCTCCACAGTCCTAAGAGAGATTCCAGATACTCTCTTTTTCATTGCTACCCTGAAGTCAGTTACATTTTCACTGCTGCTTTTGCCTACATGAGGTAGATTTCTAGCCCCAGCTGGGTCTCATCTTCATTTTTCTGTAGAGACATGAGTGTTGTAGTTCAGAAGCCAAGCAGGACTTCACATGAATTATTTTTAGAAGTCCATCAAGAAAAGCATAAAATGGCAAAGTGAGTGAAATAGAGTAGGCAGCATTCCAAAAAATGCACGTGAACTGGCCAACCCAGAGTGGTCCAAGCACATCCTCTGCAATTTGGAGGAGCTGATTCCCTAAAGGGAATGTATATAATTGCACTCATTTAACTTGGGGGCTGCTTAATTTCACTCCTCAAACATCATGCATTTTTGGTTGTGGTGCAAGACTCATCTTTAAGGCACACACACAAGCAAAATGATTTGCAGAAGTATCTTTGAGTACATGGCTTTGGTGTTTGTATTTTGTATTTCAGGATAGCTGCAACAGGCAATAATCAAGAAAAGATGTTGTAAAGAATACTGTGACATCATAAAAGCATTTTTCCCCTTAGCAACTCTGAAGTACTTCATCCTCTCTAAGGAAGCTGCAATGTTCTAAAGAAAAGGAAACTTTTTAGGTCATTGAGTCTGCTCACTTCATACAATATATTCAGCATATAGGGTAAATGTGATTTAGTTCAGATCAGCAGTTTTCAACTTGAGGGTCTATGAGGCCATGCAGGTCCACGGACTTCTCCTAAGAAGCCCACAAAAGATTACTTTTCTTGAAAAGGGAGTATAAGTTTACTATATACACGTTCATACTTCCTCAGGAAAATTTTAGGGGGTAGTAAGAAATAGTAAAAATTACCAGTGTAAGTGGCTGGAATTAATTGAGAAATTAAAATTAATCATGTCAGTGCATCAGTTCTACTTCTGATATAACACTCATAGATTGTTCAGTCTCAAACTTTCTCCCAGTTTATCCTGAGAGTCCCTAAACTGGCATGAAGGATGTTAACAATAAGCCATGAATGGACCTCACTTTGTGATGCTGCTTGGCTTCATGCCAACTGAAACCAAGTCTTATTAGCCTGCTCAACATCAACAAGGCAAAGTGAATTTCTCTTCTGCATTGGTTTGGAAGGCACGGGAGGGAATCATTTCAAGTAGACCAAATAAATTCAGTAAATAAACAAGTCAGCATTTAAATGGTTTTAGCTAGAATGAGTGCCAGCAAACATGCAAGTCAGCACAGGAGAAAATAGACCAGATCTGAATTAAAAAGTCTTGGATATTTATTATCTTCCTTTTATTGACTTGAGTTCTTCCAGCTTAAAAGGCAACAGTGAGCATAGAATATGAAAATCAATGCATCTGCTGCTGTTTATTGCAAATAAATTTGATTTTCAGTTAATTGTAGCAGTCATTTTTCATAATTTATGAGCTGCTGTTACTGGATAGCATCAGTCATGCTGCACATTGATGTGCCTGATGATGCTGAGTGTGGCTTGTTTCAGGGAAATGTAGAACTCACAGTTAGTGCCTCAAACACGAAAGCAAAACCAAAAGATGATGATTCCCAGTCCTCTACAAAGGACAGTTTAAAAATTATCCTAGCCTTGCACATAGATCCAAACTGGAAGAGAAGAGCATCTCTGGGGAGATACTGCTTCCTTGTGTTTATCAAGTTAATTTGCTACCTCATGCCATGAGGTCATAGAGGACACTCTCTCAAACCACTTTGCAATCAAGTTAAATGGATTACTTTGCCACAAGCTTGCATGATGCTTCCCACGTAAGGCCCTAGAGCTGGGCAGAGGTGTGAGCCCCACGCAACCTTTTCTGTCCACTCTGTCTGAAAGCTTTAATCTTGTTTGGTCAATTAAAAAGGTGTGAAGTTCATGAATGCTTTATGTACTTTGAGTGTTGTCAGCTGCAGATCCATAACCAGCTGAACCAGAGTTACTTCCTCCCGCCATCAAACAGTTTCTTCTCTGAGTTTTACATGGAAGGATTGTCCAGTCCCATTATTCAGCTTGCATTCAAATATCTGCTCTCTGTTCACTATGAGCTGCAAGGTCAACTGAATGAAAAAATGCGATAAAATAGCATGTAGTTTAAGCCAGCTGTCTTCTGATGCATGTGTGCTCTAAGACAAGGGACCTTCCCCAAGCAGCAGGGTTCAAGGACAAGCCCAGGGTGTTTCCACAGGTGTGAAACTGTACTCTGAAAAAGTAGAAATCTGATTGTTTCTGTTGGACACACATTTTCCAGTATATGCTGTTTAACATCAACAAATGGAAATGTGAGGAGAACCACACAATTGTGGGTCTTGAGAAGGGAGAAAATTATAGCTCAGTTTTGGATACAACTTTGATGAACTGCTTTCGATATTGAGTAGGTATGAACTTCAGTGTTCAGAAGTAAGTTTGTGCCTGAACTTTCCTGGAGATTGTGTATTCAGATTTATCTTGTTGAAATGTTTTAGCTGTAAACACTGCTCAGTTCCTTAATCCATCCAAGGCATAGCATAGCAGAAGCAGGAGTGCATTGAGCTGTATAAATGCACTGTGCAACTAAAGGCACTCATGGGTGGCCAAAATCTTTTCAAGACATTCAGGATTGAAAAATAAATTCATGCATTAATAAATAAACAGGGATTAAAACTGCTCTCCCCAGCCTTCTTGTAGAACTTTCCAAACAAAGTGTGCTAATATTTGAAGCCTCATTCACACCAATTCGGTCTGATTTTGAAGCTCTGCAGGTAACTAGACATGAAGTCAAGAGTAACTTTTCAGGTAATATTTTTAGTCAGCTAAACAATTGCATCTATTTGCAGCCAAATAACCTCTGCTGTGACTGTATCAGAATGAATAGCTAAACTGAGTCAAGGTGTGAGTGGTCAGCAAGAGGAAAGTGAAATCGCCAGAGGAAATTTAAAGCCCCACTATGTAGTTTCAGGGATTTCAATGAGCAGAACTCAAATTCTCTATTGTAGTGAAGTTGCCAGGTGTATAGTAGGACTTTTGATCATTGCATGCCTCATTTTGCTTTTCTCCCAAGAAGATTACTTTTTGCCTCTCCTAAAGAGTTCCACCATGTCTACATCTGTTTATGCTTTCAAATTTGATGATTTTGTTTAACATACCCTGAGTTTTTCTCGGGTCCTGGAAGCAGGAATCCAGCTGTTTTTTGGCCTTGGCATGTGAAAGGAGGTTGTTGCGATGGGGGGCTGGTCCCTTCTCCCAAGTAACAAGCAATAGGACAACAGGAAATGGCCTCAAGTGACACCAGGGGAGGTTGAGATTGGATATCAGGAAAAATTTATTCACTGAAAAGGTGGTCAAGGATTGGGACAGTCTACTTACAGAAGTGGTGGAATCATCATCTCCAAAAATGTTAAATAAAAGTGTAGATGTGATGCTTAAAAACATGGTCTAGTAGTGGACTTGGAAATCCTGGGTAATGGGTGGACTTGATTTTCTTAAAAGGTCTTCTCTAACCTTAATGATTCTATGGTCCTTGGTCTCAGACTGATCAAGACCACAGAAGCTGGGACTCTTTGGTATGATGCTAGGACTTGGGAGCTGTTGTGTCCCCCGTGAAGACAGAGGATGAACACTTTTGCCATTGATTTGTGCTAGGTAGATCTGTGCCCTAATAAAGAATAACCAGGCTGATGTGTTTTCTCACAGGAGCCAACTTCTCTTTGCGAGAACTGGGCCTTGAAGACGTGACACCCACCCATGGGACTTTGTACCGGACCGATATCGGGCTGCCTCACTGTGGCTACTCCATCAGCACCGGATCAGATGCTGACACAGAGGCAGATGTGGTCATGTCACCCGAGCACCCAGTGAGGCTCTGGGGGCGCAACACCAAGTCCGGACGCAGCTCCTGCTTGTCGAGCCGGGCCAACTCCAACCTCACCCTCACCGACACAGAGCATGAGAATACTGAAACTGGTAAGTGGTGACAGCACATTGGGTGTCAGCCTTGAGCTCTACCAGGAATGACTCTTCTTGCCACTCCACCTTAATCTTCCTTAGGTTTTGTGTTAGGGGTTTTTTTTATCAGACTTGGTGAAAACATTCTTCTAATAGCCCCATGTTGTGGCCTTTTGTACTGTCCTACAGATTGTTTGTTAATGAACTGCTGGAGAAGCTCCTGCTTATTTATCACAGCGACAGAGATCATTAAGTAGCTGTAATACTCTCTCTGCTTTTTGCAGAACCTTTCAGACATAAAGCATTTAAATCTCCCCTCCTCTGGCCAATGCTACTCTTATCTTTGCTACAGATTTTCAGGGCAGATAATTTCCTTATTTTCCTTGCTGGTTCCTTGACAGTAGCCATCTCATTTATGTAAATGGGCTGACTGCTCTCTGAAGGAATACGATGGCAAAATATTTTTAGAAGACTTTTTCTTTGTGCAAAATAAAAGCTGAAGGTCACAGATTTTTTTATCTCTGTAACTTTGTGTCCCCAGCTGCAGGGATTCCTCTGTGCATTTTGTAGGTCTGCAAACCTTTTGGTCAGCAGTTCTGCCAAGCAGTGGAGGAAGGAGAGAGGATTTTGATTGAATTGCAGCTTGACCCAGGAGTTCATCCAGCCCTATATGCCTTTACACCTTTAATTCAATTATAGCACAGTCTGCTTCTTAATATAGCTGCTGCGTACAAGTCATCAGGCGCTTGAGCTCAGTGCAGAAAGCTGATGTGAAATGACTGTATCACTTGTTCTTTTCATGCCACAGTATTATAGTGACAAATGATGATAAGTTTTCCTCTGGAAGCCATGACATGGTGAGACATACACCACCCACATGATTTTATGTTTAACTCCAACAAAATTACAGTAGAAGCTTATTAAGTTTCTGCTCAGAGATAATGATATATTAGGCAGAGTTCAAAGATAAATGGCCTTCTGCTTAAAGGATGTACAGAAGAATCTTTTTAAATTATCTTTAAATTATTTTTTTTAAGTTTCTTAGTGTAATATCTTACAGGCAGACACACAGTGCTAGGCTATTTTGTCTTCCTTCTGACCCTTTTTTTGATGAAAAATCAGAGGGATCATCAGAGTCAATTAGAGTTTTGCATACTGACTAGAAAGCAACCAAAAGCAAGCATCTTGCGCTTCCATCCCATTCTTTATCCAAAGCTCTCTCTTGTGCTTTCCATGGTGGTATGTGAGCAGCTATGATCCTATCCCATACATTTTTCTTTCCATGCCTACTCCAAAAACCAAAATACAGAATTTTAGGGCTTGATGTGGGAGTTTTTTTGGTTTTGGTGGGTTTTTTTTGGTTTTGTTTTGTTTGTTGGGGGTTTTTTGTGTCTTAAGAGAGCAGAATTGCATTATCTGCTAGAGTCTTTTTCTCTGGTTTCTGTAATGCTATCTCTACACTTGCAAATGCAACTTTGTACCTACAGATCACTTACAAATCAAATTATATTATCAATAACACGTTAGCAACTTCACATGCCTTGAAAGGCTTCTCTGAAAGTAATCATGGAGGCACTAATACTCATGTCAGCCTTGAACTCCTCTTCCTTCAAATTTAGTGACACACTAACCAGTCATTGAACTATCATTTCATAGCAATTAGAAAAAGGGAAATGAGAGAGATGGAGAACATACAGTATTGTACAAATGTAGAATGAGTTTCTTAGCATTTGTAGTCTTAGATGTTGGGTATTTGGAATGAGAAAGGCTGTATCATACCAAAAAATACATAATTTGTGTAGCACAAATAAAATCTAGATCACCATGGTGTCCAGTATGTAATTGTATTGCTCGTATTGACAAAAAAGAGGTGGTGGATTTGAGAGAAAGTATCACGATCCAAACTGTGCTGGTGCTGAGCTTCATGTGATGTTTAGAGTTCCCTGGGAAGGTGTTATGGACATCAGCCAGGTTCAGTTCAGAAAAACTTGTCCAGAACTGAGAGAAAGAGATATTATTTCAATATAGAGATTGCGCTTGAATTGGTAGTATAAAACATATCCAAACAAAGATTGCAGCGGAGGAAGAACAAGGATTAAGGAAAAGTCTGAACTTTACACAAAATTTGAGCATTTTATTTTTGTAATTGTTTGGCACAGATAAAGCTGTGAAAAATCTTTGTGCACAAAACCCTCACAGCCTGAGACCTCCAAATAAAGCCTGAGATCCTCTCAGAAGCTTTGTCTGACTAACACAAAAGTTGCTCTGTGTTTCTTTCCTTTCTTTACATAAGCAGTGTTACTCTGGGCTGCTAGCTATCACACAGGCTATTTTGAAAAAACTCAGATTTATAGGAGAAATGTTTTCAAGAAGACATGAAATTTTGCTAATGGCAACATAAAGTAACATAATGCTATGACTCAGTTTACAGGATACCTTTATGAGTCAATATTAATTGTTGACAGTATTGATAGAAGTTATAGCCTTTAGCTGAAGTCAATATGGACTTTCTAAACCTGCCATCAATAGAAGATTTTATGGGCCCCATTAAACTAACTTTTCCAATGAAGGTCAACGTCAGCAATTTTTATGCTATTCATTATTTATCCAAAATAAATAATCAGAATTTACTTCTGATGTTTGTAAATCCGAAACTGTCAAAACACGATTCTACCAAGACATTTATTATGTTCTTGGAAAAGAAGAGGTCTGGCTCCCTTGAAAAGCGGGTTTTGTTTTATTTCAGGAACGGTGATGCCTTGAAGGAACAGATATGCTGCTCAGAAAGTGTAGTCACAATCCACCCCTCTGTTTTTAAGGAAGCCTATGAAGTGCTCTGGTTCCATGGCATATTGCAGTCCTTAAATCCCTTGCACAAGCAGCTGGCATGGAAAGTCATGCATAGATTTATCTAAATTGTTCCCTGGCTTTCATAGAATCTCAGAATGGTTTGGGCTGGAAGGAACCTTAAAGATCATCTATTTCCAACCCCTTGATATGAGCAGGGACACCTTCCACTACAAGATTTCCAGAAGGCTGATTGCTCTTATTATGTAAAGAGTTTGTTTTCACTGAAGAGTTGAGTTATAACTCTGGTATCACCCTGAGCTCAGATCCTGCATACCCAATCAGCCACAACTCCTTCCCCTCTAGTGGGCAGTGCATTTTGCTCGACCTGGATAGTCACTTTGCAGAGTGAGGGGACAGAGGGGACAGCTCAAATTGCTGCACCTTCTCTGGGGACAGTGCAATCATTGTGTGCTGCTGATTTAGCACTTTATATAGCTCAAGGGTTTTTCTGCAGCATGACCATCTAGGCTGAGCTGTAACTGTGAGCTCCCATTAACAGTTCAGACCCAAGCACGGAGGGGAGTTTGGTTCCTGGAAGTCTAGCAGTGATGTTAGGAGTACCTCTTTCCTATGCTCTTTTGCACTATTTCTCAGCAAGACTGATTCAAGGAAAAGAAGGTCCTGAAGTGGTCATTTGGATCAAAGCCTGGACTTTACTGGCGCTACCTTAGGTAACCCTGAACAGGCTTTATACTGAGCCAGCAAATGCTTACCATAGAAAAGAGCACAATGAAGAAGAACAACATAATAGTCTTCCAGAAATTCACTTGTTTTGCAGCAGTATAGTTACATAGAAAAAAATAAATATTTCTAATCATAAGAATATCATCATAAAAATACAGTACCACAGAATAATTTATACTGGAAGGCATTGCTGAAGGTCTCTGGTCCACCTCCTGCTTAAAGCAGGGCTAACTTCGAGATCAGATTGGGTCACTCAGGGCCTTGTTCAGTCATACTTTGAGTATCTACCAGGATGGAGAGGCTACAACCTCTGTATCCTGGTTCTGGTGCTGACCACACTTGCTGTGAACAACTCTTCTCCTAAGATCTAGCAGGGACTTCCACTGCCACAGCTCATGTCCATTGCTCCTGCTGACATCTCCAAGAACAGTCTGACTCCATTACTCTGAATATCACTCATACCTAAAATAGTTAAAAAACAGCAGCTAGGTCTCCCTTTAAAAATGTCTTCTGCTAGCTGAACAAAATCACCTAAATCCTCCTCTCCTCATAAACAGTTTGTAGACAGTTAGGTACTGGAGGAAATAGTTAGAGGAGTACCTGAGGAACTCCAGTACTAGAAGTTTTTCAATGTAAACTAGACAAATAGTTGCCAAGAATGGTCTAGACTAGATGCAGGCTCAGTCAGAGTGGCTTTCCATGCTGGCCTCTTAAGCCTCCCTCTTTCTCCAGTTTCAATGTTTGTAGCATTGTTGTTCTTTCTTTGATTTTTAAGGCCATGCAGGACCTTTTAGGCTGGGCTTTGAGCACCTCAGGCTTTTGTACTGCCTAGGGCATCCTAACAGATGTGGAGGTACCCAGTGTTTGTGTGTAAGCACCCATGAAATGTGTTGTGCATATTTCCTCTAGATCTATAAGGGAGATCAACCCAGATCCACCCAAAGTGTTAGGAATCATGCTGGTAATCCCTGGAGAGGTTTGAATTTGAGAGATGGGCACAAAATGTAGATAATCCAATATAAAATCCCACTTTTTCCTCTGCCTTCAGTGTGATCATTAGCTTACTATTTTACTCAGAGCAATGACTGCAAGATTACTTTAGACCTGGATCAACTGCAATTTTAAAATCTGTCTTTGTGAAAATGGAGATTCAACTCTTTTTATTTTAATAAAAATAAAAATACAGCTTAACTTTCAACTCTTCCAAAGAAGGTGTTACAAACTAAGAATTCACTTTAGTTGTGATCTGGGCTCAGTGTTAATATCTACCAAGGCATGTAGCTGGTTAAATGTGAGAAGGAACATGATAGAGGGAAGCAGTTTTCTTCCTTAGCAAGACAAGTCAGCAGCGATAAATGCCATGCAGAGTGGAGCTGATGTTTCTCTCTCTCATCATCTCCTCTTGGGAAGAATATGGGCAGTGCCAAATGGGCAGAAGGATCTCACAGGCAGGATGATCAAAATCAAATGGCTCAAGATAGTTCAACTGATCAAGATGCTCAGCTGTGATCTATCATGTAAAGAAATTCTTGCAGCAGAAATGTGACTTCAGCAGACTGGGAGATTAATAGATATGAACTAAAATTCCAGATCTAAGCACCCTGGAAGCCAAAAATTAGGATGCAGGACCTTTGCTGTAAATTGCTCTGTACCACTTCCTTCCATCTTCACAACTGAGAACTATGTAGGAAATGTCATCCTGCAAAAACTTCTGCCTGCCTTCCATGTTTGCAAAAGGTTTGAAAATGGCAACACTGGACTCAGATCACCCATTTAACAATGAACTGGATGCAGGTATTATCACCCCAACACTTCCACCACACATATGTAGATCACTTCTGTTTAAGAAGAGCAGTTTCATCTCAGTGTTCATTTATCTCTAGCTTCACCTCTGAAAGAACCAGTCAGTGCCAAAAGTCATATGGTGACTACAGTAATACAGATGCTTAGTGGTGACAAGATTAAGAACACCAATTTATTTTGGACTCACATCCTACAAAGAGGAATAATTTTCCCTTCCAGGCTGGATAGGGCTCTGAGCAACCTGATCTAGTGAAAGGTGTCCCTGCCCATGGCAGGGAAACTGGAAGGTTTTTAAGGTCCCTTTCAATACAAAGCATTCTATGAATTTGTCATTTAGTCGCTACTGTTCTGAGTTGTATTTAAACGAACTTTAAAGTTGTTAAGCAAACAACCAGCCCAATATCTAAACCTGCTCTCCAAGCTTTACCAACTTGACCAGAAAGGTAGGGGATATGTTAGAGTTCACTTTTACTTTATCATCAAATAAATTGCCTTTCTGGAAAATTCTCATAAACTGAAGCACAGTGGCAAACAGGAGCTTTAGAGCTCGATTGGTAGATCTGCTTGCTCTGCTATCACAGACTCAACTCTTAGCCATTTTAATTGACATAGCATAAGATTTAAAGAGCATTTCTTGCAGTAACCACTACATTCTCTGCTTCCACGCTGCTTAAGCCATTACTGCTCCTGGAAAGAGTGCTTAGGAAACTGCATAGGATAATGAGGACTCCATAGAACTGAATGCTTATAGAACATATTAGAAACACAGGGGTATATTAAAGCAGGAAATAATTAAAGATAAGTGTTTCAAACAAGGAACACCAAAGAAATTATATCATTTTACTTCTCCTGGGTTGTTAAGGAATCCAACTGATGCCTTAATTTGTTCAGTGGCGATTGATACAGAGCTCACCACAGCCTTTGAAGGCTCCTGTTGCCATTCAGCAGAGGTATATCAGGTTCTAGGTACATGGTAGTAACTCTGTTTTTGCAAAACAGCATGCCTGTTTCTTGTTTAAATACACCGCAACATGCTCTTTGCTGCTAGGTTTCTGATATCCATTTTGGCTTCTTATTAAATCAGAAACTGTCCCAATGATCAAGCCATATGCTCCAGAATTTCATCAGCTTATTCCAAATATTTTCTCTTCCGAGTTCTTTTACAACAGGTAAGAGCTCTAGACAAACAGTAATTATTTTTGTGTCCTTTCCTTGTTCCCTTTGGTTGTTGAGAGCTCATCTCCTAATATTGTCTATATTTGCTACCAGGGGCCTTGCAAGGTTCTCCTAAATTGCTCTGACCCTCTGCAGAGGAAGGATTTTTACTCAATCTTCTTTACATTCACTTTCCTGTTTCCCAAGTCATGTTGACCCAAATCACTGGCCCAAAGTACAGTTCAATATATCAGCACAATTAACAGTACCAGAATTACTGTATAATCTCAGCATTACAAACTATTTGTTAATACCCCAGTTGAAAATCCACGGTGACTTTTCTTTTTATTACCATGTTTTGCTGAGTAATTTCCTTTCAGGCTTCATACAGTCTATTGTTAATATTGTTACCGTGGTTGCAGCAACATCATCTCTTTTTTTTTTCGCCTTTGAATTAAGCAGTGCATTATAAAGTACTTCCAGTAAATGAGTGTGTGCTTCAGACATGCTTCTTCTGCAAACCATGTAGGAAAAAAATGTGATACTCAGACTCTGGAGTATTCAGAAACAAGATTTTTTAAAAAAAAAATCACAATAAATAATAATAAAAAATGTGCTATGAGCTATACTTTATTAAGTTTCCCTTATGGCTTTTAGTAGGGGAAGACAAGAATAAATTAGAATTACCCAGTCAAGATCAGGCATCTGCTGGCTGTCATCTTTCACTTGCCTCCTATCAGTTGTAACCTTAATATTAACAAGATGTCTCAGCCTGAAATAAAAATTAGCCAGAACCCTGACCACTAAAGATCCATCATCAATTGCAGAAGCTAGTAAAGAACTGCAAAAAGGAATAGTACATCCAGAAGGAAATTTTCACTAATATTCTTCCTTGTTTCAACTTATCCAAAGTCTTACACTGCTCCTTTCCAGGCAGAATATGCAAAAAATTCCCCATTTTAACAGTACATGGGGATGGCTTGAGTATTGCAATTTACTGAAGCCACGTTATAGAGTTATTGAGAGACTTGGTGATCACTTGAAATGTAAAGGCCAGGGGAAGGAATGTGCCTTCAGGCTCTCAGACCATAAAGATACTAATATTCCTATGAAGAATATTAGTCCTGAAAAGGAGACTTTTTACTGCATGACCATCAAATGCTACATTCTCCACTGAAAAATGTCTCCCTTGAAGGCTGTCACATCCTCCTTACTTGTGATCCAACTTTCTAACCACTGACATTCTTGATGATGAATTCCTCATATTTTCTGCCCTCTTTTATTTTTTGTCCTTTTTTAGATATTAGACCTGAGATGCTTCTAGAAAGTGAATAGGTGAGTCATCACCTCACTTTTTCACAAGAGCCTCAGAAAAAGTTTTACCTAGATGGGACAGCAAATTGATGGGGTTTAGGACAACAGACCCTTAATCTCCCTTCATATTCAAGCAAGCCTCTGCCCACGGGGTGTAAAACAGCCTTTCAAACACGGGTGTCACTGTCTGTCAGGCAGGATTCAACCCATTGGAGAGCAGGTTGTCCCTTTCATCGCATCACAGAGGGAGCCAGCAGTGTCTTTCCTTCCCATTTAAGAGGTGAAGGCACCAGTCATTAAACTGAGTTTAATGCTCCAATTGATGCATTAGTGATCAGTGTCTTGATTTTGTTCCACAGTGAAAGAATTCCCACTAATTTTCAGGACTTATTTATCTCATTGCTGGCCTCTTTGTCTCCAGACAAAAAGAAGTCTTTCCATTTTCTTGTGTTATTATTTTTATTCCCATATGGTATGTCCCATAGAGAATATATTTCCCGTATTACTGTAATCTGCATCTGAAAGGATGCTGACATTAAAGCCTTTCTCAGCATTATTCTGCTGTAATGAACTGCAGTTCAATATAGGTTAGTGTGTAGGTTTCACATTATTATTATTATTGTGATGATGGTGAAGCCATGAGGCAGGAAAAAAAAGGCACAAAGTGTAGAAACTCATTAATAGCCTGGATATAATGGTGGAGAGGGCATGTACAAACAACATTAACAGATGAGAATTTACTGTTCTTTACAATTACACCATTATTTTTTGTCCTTTCCTTCACCACTTTAAACTGCCTTGTCATGGAGATCTTTTTTAAGAAAAATAATTGCATTTATTAATATTGCAGACAAGCTGCCAAATATTCTGAAAGCAAATCTGTGCATTCCAGATTCTCATGTCTGTATTTCTGAATTCCCATTTGGACAACTGGATCTGCTTCCGAGTCCATCACACAGAGTGTTAGTCCACATCTCATTCAGTCTCCTCCCATGTCCCTTGAGGTATCTGGCTTTCCTTCTTTCAGTGAAGATGTATCTCCATCCAAAAGCAGAACAAAGTGAGAGGAAGGAGCATGTTATTTTTGTTTTACCCATGCCCAGAGGTGCACACTGAGCTCCAAATAAAGGAAAGCATAGCTTCTGCCATGAGAATTTGTTCATTAAAATCTCATTGCTTTATTTCTCAGAGGATTTTGATTAAATTTTAGCAACTTTATTCAATCAAGGGCAGTGATTGAAAATGCATTACTGCCCTAATTCTACAAAGTTTTCAGTGTTTCTTTGGACTGCCCCTAAAAACTTTAATTATATGCTTTAGGGCAGGTTGTTGTTTTCTTTTTCCATTCCAGCACAGATTGCACAGAATCATGTATATAAAAAGAAAACAATAATTCCTCATTTTTTACACAGGCCAATAGTGACAGGGAGCAATTTTAAACTAACAGGCAAGAGATTTAGATCAGATTTTAGGAGGAAATTCTTTACTGTCTGGATGGTGAGACACTGGCACAGATTGCCCTGAGAAGCTGTGGCTGCCTCATCCCTGGAAGTGTTCAAGGTCAGGTTGGATGGGGTTCTGAGCAACCTGGTCTAGTGGAAGGTGTCCCTGCCCATGGAAATGGGGCTGGAACTAGATGATCTTAAAGGTCTCTTTCAATCCAAATCATTCTGTGATCCTCTGATTACATCTGGAGGGACAACTAGTGTAAGAGGTTGCCACCCTGAGTACCCATTCCCATGCCCCTGCAGGGGTTCTCCATCCCCATGGTCAGGATAACACAACTTTTCATGAAATCCAGCTCTGATTTATCCCCAAAAAGCATATGATTTAAAGCCTTTCCTCAAGGATGCCAGCACAGAGAGCTCTGATTTTAGAGCTACCACTCCACTCCTGTCCCCCAGAGAGGTCAGTTCAACCCAGGGTACAGCAGCAGCAATCCCACCCAACAGAAAATATTCCTGGCCTGGGTCAAATAAGGGCCAGTGAGGGAAGACAGTGTGACAAAAACACCTGGGAGCTATTTAAGCCAGCACTGCCAGCCAGGAAGAAGCATTGCCAAGCCCTCTTGGAAATGCACCCTTGTTCCAGCTCCCCAGCGACAATGAGCGCTCTCTTTGTTCACACCAAGTCATTTTCTGTGCAAGACTTATTTTCTTCTCCAATCTCCAGCATGTTCAAGTACTTTTATTACCCTTACTTTGGGAGGAGGAGGGTGAAATTATGATCAAATTCCAGTTTCCATTTAAATGCAGCTTGGATGTGAATTTCAAATAAATGTAAAACAACAAAAAAATACCAAAAAAAGCTAGTAATCATCTACTGAATAAGAAATCTGTTGTTCACCATTTTCTCTTCATAAAAAATGTAAAAAAAAAAAAAAGTAGGAATCTGAATAAATGCATGATAAACTATATAATTGCTGAAATAAATATGTATAGATATAAAATACTTTTTGATTTAGCATAAAGAAGCAGCAAATTATACCAATCAGTGAGAATCAACCAGTTTTAAAAGAAAATAACTGAAAAGCACACATACAAAACAAGATTAAAACTGATTATTTAAATTAAGATTCCCTGTTTCCTGGTTTAAACCATGACTACAATTTAAATCAAACCACCCTGCCACAAATAGTTTAGGGACAATGATTTCTACCACTTATATAATGTACAGATTTTATAGCTGAGAGACCGTCATGTTGCTTGTAAGGAACATGTATGTACTGAGCCTTCATCTCCAGCCATGTTCTTAGTTTGGGTCTAGTTTGGTTTACATTTGAAGGAGGCAAATGGTAATCCTCATCTGAAAGACTGGGAATGTGCAAGCCCACAAAAAATTCAAGATTTTTTTTTCTTTTGGGAGTTTTGCTTCTTTCTTAGGATGGAAATTAAAATGAGATTCAACTTCAAATTCAGAGCCAGGCTGGCCTGCTGATTCCCCAGTAACACAGGGGCTGGAAAAACAGCCTCGACCAAAATTAGAATATGAAGGGAAATGTCTCCCTCTCTCTTCTTTGCATAATTATATTCCACTTAACAAAATTTCCTTTGCTGCTGTAGTTGGACAGGGTGTTTCTCCTCCATTAAATTGCTCTGGTTTGCTGCTGTGCTCTACCAAGCAGCTGTTAATATTCCACCCCAGAGGTGTCTGCAGTTCAGTGATGGGTGAAATGATTAAGGCTCACAAGGCACCTGATCATCTGGAATGAAAGGTGCTACGTAAACATACCCCATTAGTTTTATTAGCACTCAACAAAGCAAACTTTACCTGTCGCTGGTTCTGCTCCTCCTTGGCATTTAGTACAAGGTGTTCCCTCTGGAACACGTGCAGTTTGCTGGATGCATTCTTCACCTGCCCTTAAAGAAGCCTGTTACTCAGACTAGTGATTTGACCCATCCTGTGTTGGGGGACTGCTATGAAATGAGTGCTGTGGTTATAGAAGTTTGAAGAAGTGTTAATCCTGGGCCACCTCTCAGGAAAAGGAACATAGTGACCTTGGGTATTGCAGGCACTTACTCATGGTGTCAGAAGAGTAGAAAACTTGGCATGGGATCAGCCTACAAAGAAGAATAGGGAAAGGGCTTAGACCAATGTCCCCTGATGGAGCTGTAGAGAAGCATGCTAGAAGTTTGATTGATAAAGAGGGTTTGGTTGGAAAACATTGACTTAAACATTTATGCAACCAGAATAAAGATGTATAAATTCACAAATTGTATGCCTAAACCAGACTTCTAACAGACAGCAGCAGGGAAAATGTGCTCTCCTTGTCCCCTTCCAAGCCACAGTGTCCCTCAACTCCATCTGAATATTTTTAACTGTTGACTGTCCATCAAGGTTCCCCCTGAGGGGAGTCCTTGCCATTCTGTCTGCATAGGAACCCTTCCACTGGTATGTTGAATGCTTTCAAGTCAGGGTTCAGTTTGCTCTCTTTGGTCATTTTCCTTATGTAAATGGAGAAAGCAGAAAGCACAAAAACTCCATGGATCCTAAGGCTGAATGGGATATTTTCACAGCTCCCTTTGTTGGGAGTCATGTGTGTGAGCTGTTAGACCTTGTGATACGAGTGAATTGAAGCAGAAACCTGGTGAAACATCACTGGACAGTCTTGCTCCTTTAGTGTAAATGGATTAACCCAGTCCTTATTTGGTCAAAAACTAGCAATGTTCTGAACAAAATAAAATTATTATGCTAATTGTTGGATTGTTAGATAGTTTATGGGGCTAAAATGGTAAATATTGAGGTTGTAAGTACTAGAACTCAGTATAATGGTTCCCAACATTTCAGTGGCTATCCAGTGGAAAACTGGAACAGAAGAGTTAGGACTAACATCTCTGTAAGCAGTATGACCATTTAAAAGATCAGTTCCCGAAGGAATATTTCAGAAGGGATTAGTGCTTTTTCCTAGGGCGCTATTTTAACACCTTAGAGCAGAAGCTTTTTTTTGGACACTTTTCGAAAGAGTCATGGTCTGGACTCTGAAGCAAATGCAGCCGCCAATTATTTTTATCTTAGTCACTGTCACGAGAGTTTTGCATTCTCTGCATCAGATTATGATTGGTCCCACATAACCACAAAAAGTAAGAGAAGATATTCAGGAAGGGTTCCCAAAGACACCCTAGACCTTATCATCTATTATTGCCCCTGAGAAGTACTCTGATAGATTCATGTCCCTGTAGACAGTGATGAACTGATTCCTTAACCTTCTTTTAGTTCTTTTCTTCTGGAGTTTCTCACTGTAAGTAATGTTTTCCAAAGCTTTGATGCTTTCATGATCCATGTAATGTTTATCAATGTCCTCCCTGAACTGGATTTGGTTAATCCATTCTTGGCCTTGTCTAAAGATCTTGCCAATGTATCTGCATCATTCAAGAGAAGAATGTCCAGACCAGGTTAGAGATAGGGAGAGGTCAATACCCCTTTTTCCCCAGCAGACACAGAGAGCAGATAGATTCTGCTGAGAGAAATCACTCAGATGCTTTCCTGGAGAAACAACTAAAAAAATCTCTCCCAGAGCTGCTTCCCAGATTGATGTCTTATCGATGGCATGTGGGGGTTGAGAGGATAGGAGGGACAGATGGTCCATAAGGTTCCTTTGAGCTACAGCCAGACTCAAAGAAGAAAAAGGAAGATTGGTGAATTTCTGGAAGAGCTTATTTCCTCCTTGGACTTGAACAGGGTGTTGAAATTCATCCAACAGACTCTGTAAAGCCTTTGGATTCTAAGAAGAAGACATAGATCTACAGCCTCATTATTGCTTATTCGGCTGTTAAACAAGGCTGTAAGGAAGGAGGGAGACAATAGGGTTTGCTTCCTTCCTGTTTATACCAGCTCCTCTCCAACTGGAAATGTGCTAATATGGCTGTTGTGAAATAATTATTTCAGTGTTGCTTCTTTTGGCACAAGTGTCTGTCTGATCTTTCAGATTCTATGTAGAGAGTTACTTTGAAATGAATAATTCCAAATAATTTTCCCAGAATAATTATATTGGTATATTTTCAAGTCTAGATAAGCCTATGAATAGGATTCCAGACTAGGATAGAAAAAAAATAATTATCAGATTCTTTACTTGCACGTTTTCAGAAATATGCAGACATATCTTCACTTGCAAAAATACTATCTGAAAACTGGTTAGTGACTCTGGTTTCTAATAATTTTAAGTAAGAGTGTTAGGAATTACAGGGAATTCAGAAGTAGGGAGTATTTTGAAAATATCACTGTGCTAGGAAAGTTTGTATGGAAAAGACCAGGAGTTAGGATTTGTTGAGGTTCTGTGTAGCCCTGCAGGGAGTTAGGAAGCAGTCAGTAATTTCCCTTATGATATGATCATTGAGGTCCCAACCCTCTTGGGAAAGAGAGAGAAGAACAGAAAAACACAGCTTTGTCCGTCTGGTGAAGGCACAACCTTGCCCAGGGGTCACTTCCTATAACAATTGCACGAAAGGTTTGCAACGTGGGTTATTTCAGAGTCTCTTTTACACAGCTTTAGGGGAAAAAAAAAAGGTCTATTGCATGACTCAGACTCATCCAGTGTCTTCTCAGCATTTACTGTTTCTTCCACTCAGATTTTGCATTCAGCATCTTCACTCAAACAACTCCATTTCCTCCCTCCCTTTCTTCACCTTTATTTCTTCCTGATGAGCAATTCAAACAGCAAACTGTTCCTCTTCTTCATTCCCATCAGTGACTCCATTCAAAGTTCTGCCCATGTTCTTATTTTCTTGGCAGAGCTATATTCAGTGAACGCATTTGTTTCTTTAGTTAGAGAACAAAAATATCTGCAAGCAAACTCATTTCCCTTCCAAAGACTTAGGAAAGTAGTGCTGGGAAGGGGAGCAAAGTGCTTTGTCAAGTGTTAGAGGAACAAGAGAGACATCTCCCCCCTGACATCCCTCTTTTATTATTATTGGGAAGACTGTTAGTCTCTCGCTACCTTGGGGACTAGAAACATCTTGAAAAGATCTTTCTTGCAGGCAGATAACAAACTCGCTGAAGACCTGCATCAGAAAGGGAAAAATTACTTGCTAGTAATGATGTTTATCACAGTCCTTCCTCCTTTCCCAATCCTACAAAGGAAGCTATCCCTCATATAAAGGCCAAGTCTTGTGCCTTTTTTTTTTCTGGCAGACTACTCATTGTGCAAGTTCAGCCTATGTGAGCTTGGCTGATGGAAGTTTTACACAAAAATTGGGTGGAAGGAGATGACCACGTGGGCTGATGTGTTTTATTTGAGATAAGCCTGATCTGATAACACACAACATGAAAGGCACCACATTGCTTCTGCTTAATAAATTGGAACGAGGGCTATTCCTGTGGCAGAGCAACATCAGTGAAGTCTGGGCCAGATGTTGGGGGAGTCACACTCCCACTGGACTGAACTTATCAGCGGAGTCCGCTTGGCTTTTTATCACACCAGGACAAGAAAACACAGCTATGTGGCACTGTGAGTTAGTGCTTTGAAGGAGACTTTGATTTCATCTGCTCTGCATGGATGTTAAAAATCTCACAGTGCTTTAATGGAAAGGGTGACCCAGGTTTTTGTGCTAAGGTGTCTTTCTCATCAGCAATGGATAGTTAGCACTGAGCCAGCTGGCTGACATCCTCAACACTACAGGAATCTGCATCTTAGAATAATAACTCCCTGTTGCTAAAATTTAAGAGAAGTAAATGTCACGAAACTGCTGTAAATTGGCAATGTGCAAGTCTCCAAAGTGATGATGTGCAAGTCTGCAAAGTGTGTGTGTATGCATGTGATTCCTTTGGATGAATTTTCATCCCTGTTAATTATATCTACTTGATGTTTCATGCTCTGTCATGGGAAAGGCTGGGACTAGACCCTAGGACTCTAACACCCAGTCCCCTGAATCTACTCAAAATGCTACTGAGATATTCAGGGAATAGGAACTGATCTGGCACTACTAAGTCAGCCCTCTGAAACACTCAAGAAATGATGGTATATACCTCTAGCATGGTCAGTCCACTGTATTTATGGGACTAAAATAAAGTTTCTGACTGTAGTAGATGGCATTATTTAGTAAATTCAGGGGGAAAGTGTCCATATATCAGTTGGTTTTTTTCACAAAGGCAAAAAGAAAAAGTATTCCAAAGTGGCTATTAATTACTTAAGGCCCAAGTAAGTGACTACCTTAAAGCAGGTGTCCACCTAGTAATATTTCACCTAATATCTTATTATATGATGATTTAAATGTTAAGATCAGTCAGGTTTAAGGTGCTGAAGACCTTTTCAACATGATGAGCATGAAATGCAATTTTCCTGGAGATGACCTCAAAAACAATAAAATGATTTAGGTATAGAATTATAGAATAGTCTAGGTTGGAAAAGCTTTCAAAGATCATCAAGTCCAACCATTAACGCAGCACTGCCAAGCCCACTACTAAACCATGTGCCCAAGTGCCACATCTACATGTCTTTTAAATCACTGCAGGGATCGTGACTCCACCACTTCCCTGCACAGCCTGTTCCAAAGTCTGACAACCCTTGTGATCAAGAAACTTTTCTTAATATCCAATCTAAACCTCCCTTGGTGCCAGCTGAGGCCATTTCCTGTTGTCCTATCTCTTGTTACCTGGGAGAAGAGACTGACTCCCACATTGCTACAACCTCTTTTCAGGTAGTTGTAGAATTCAGTCTTCAATATCCTCCTATCTCAGTTGCTTAATGAATATCTGTAAGAAGTTGAAAAGAAGGAGCAGATACACAACTGAAGTACCGATCCAAAGAGGTCAACTTTTTCATTTTTGAAAGCTTCCTTTTTCAAGAGAAAGATGTTTCTGGTAGAAATGTACATAAATACATGACTTTTTAATAAGGGCATGTAGCTCATTACCCTCTGCAAATTAACCATATCTAATCATATATTTCCTAAAAAATAAAATAGCACATTGCATCTGTTAGTCTTCATTCAACTACAAACCAAATATGCATGAGTACTGTAGTATAAACTGTTCCATCTGTTTCCATGAATGTATAGTCATGCTGGTCACCCCCACACACACAACAGAAGGGACTTTCACTCTTAGCATCTGTCTTCACTGAAGAGCTGTATTTCAACTGGAAGTAGTCATGCTAAAGTAAGAGCAGCACTATAACTCAGATCCTGGTGCCCATGCTGCTACGGTCATCTTATGTGTGTGGCTTTAGGAATACTGGGGAAAAGTCTTCTGGATTTTAGCATTGCCATAAAATGGATCTTCACTCTAAATTCCTGAAAAAATGATACAAGAAAGGTCTGTCCTTTCTGGGGATACAGGGAAAATTGTGGGAAGGTGTCAGATAACAGACATTACTTGAGATGCACAAAATGGTTAATGTCAGCAGTTGGTCTGCAATGATGCTCTGAGTTTCAACCTATATATACTTCTGAGCAGGTCTCTTCAAATGCAGTGCATCACCACATTTGAATCAAGTGCTTTGGTATGTGACCGAAAGGAGATTTACAAGCAAATCTGAAGCTGCAGTGCAGGTTAGTGTCCCGGGAAAGACAAGTTACTATTTTTAGAGAACATGAATTTGTCATTCAGTGTGTGACAAGGTCGACACCATTCTCAGTTTCTCTTGCTCTTTTCCCTCTGGCCTGCGCATCTCAGCACTCGCATCAGTGCAGAATCATAACAGGCAATGCCTCTTCAAGATTCAGTTCCTACTAATGGATCACAAATCAGTCCAATATAGACAATTCCTCTACGGAAAGAGGAAATTGCTGTCCATGGAGACCATTGCTCTATCCTGGGGACTGTGCTGACACAACCTCAGCACTGAAAAAGGCCAACCTTCTTCCTCATGTAGTAACTCACCACTGTCATAGTTTCACTTGAATTCCCCTTCTTGTCAGGCTTCATCATCAGGCTTCAGGATTTGTCTTCTAGCACAACAACTTACTTTTTTGGGGTTGAGGAAACCAAAGATCTGCATGAGGGGTGAGCTCTTGCACCCAGTGCCTGTGAGATGACTCTGATGTCACCAGAGCAGATGACATTGTGCCATATCATGTGTGTGTGTGTGGGTGCGCGTGTGTGTGGGTGTGGGTGTGTGTTTTGGCTCAGTACACAGAGGTGTCCCAAGTTCAGCTCTACTAAGCAAAGCAGATACATCCAGAATTTCTAGATGCTTCTTTGAGATAACATTTTACCCTCCAAAATCACATCTCTTCTATGGATAAATTTGATTCCCCTTCTTTGCTCCAGCTACCAACTTCTTTTATGCTTCCAGTAACATGGCTATTGCATTCATCATATTTGTGACTTATTTCTGGGCAAACAGGATCCTTCCTCTGATGACTTGGGCTTGGTTTGCTGACAGTACATCAGAGTAGTCAGAGAAATGTCAATTTCATAAAATACAGCCAAATTCCCCAGTTGTGTCCAGACAGATGTCCTCAGTTATCACAAGACTACAAAAATCACAGTCTGAAACAGCAGCAATGGTGGGTGCACCTTGGGGACTGGTGACCATCTTTTGGGGGCTGAAGGGGCTGATGAAGAAAGGTGCTGTGGAGAAAGATCTATCCCAGCTGGCCACTGGTGCCAGCGTTGTCATTTTAATTAGCTGTGTGTATATATACACTTATATAATACACACTGTACCTCTTTATCAGCAGGATGGGTTCACTAAATATATGTCAGCTGAAATTACTTTAGAAAGGGCCTCAGCACTCAGCTTCCCACCTGTTTCTCTATGACAGCTGCCCAGACTCTGCAAAACACATCAGATGAAAGGCACCGTAGAGCTACAGCACGATCCTATTATTACATCTAACAGATGAGCAATCAGATCTGAACTGACCGGGGACTGAGCATATGAGGCAAGAGGAGAATCCTTTGGGGAGACCATTACCATGAAAGTAATGCAATTCAGTATTTGTACCAGCGACTCTGAAATTCAACAGCAGTCAACCTAGTACCAGCATCCTTTTAAATATCATCTTTCATTTCTTAGCAAACAGCAATATCCTATAACAACATTAGGACAGGAAAAGGAGGAGAGCTGCATGGCAACCAAACAACAGGAGCATAAAAAGCAAAATCTTGGGGAATATGTAGGAGCTTTGAAAAACAAGGTACAGGGACAGATTTATGTGCCTGAGGTGAATTTTAAGCAAAGGGCAAGAAACAGAGACCACCAGTGAGATGGCTGGGGGAAGCAGCATTCACATAGAGGTCATAGCCCTGCTGATACCACAAGCCCACAATGCTGTTTTCGTTCTTGGGACCCAGAAAGCATCAATATGCATGGAACAAATCCAAGTGGGTGAACTATGCAAATATCTGTGCAGTGGGCATTTGTTTCATCTTCAGGACAAATGGGGGGAGGGGAGAAGAAAAGAATGAAACCTGCTTTGACCATTAAAGACAGCTTTAGGGGAAAGACTGTACAAATAAATTAAAACAGCTTCCCAAGGGTTTGCAAAGCTTTGACTTGATAATGGAAAGACATTGAAGTTCTCTTTTAAAAGTTTATTTTACTCTATAAGGTTATCTTTTTAAAATGCACAAAGAGCAGCAGGCTATCAATGAGCCTTACATTGCACTGCACTGATTTCCTGGACAAGCTCAATATCAATAACTCAAAATCTGGGAATAAACCAATAAACATGGACAGCAGCTGACCTTAAGTGTAACCTTCACACTGCCTCCGTGGCAAAAGGGAAAAGCAAGCATTGAAAATGATAATGAAAGCTCTTGTTTTAGCTCATATTAATATGCACAGACAGCAAACCCTTCCTGATAGATTTTCATTTCATGAGCAAATTGCATGAGGCTCAGAAGATCACTGGGTGAAATGTTGATTTTCAGAGCCAGGTGTCTCACACTTTAATAACCATTTGCTATGATGGAGGTATGCCACGAATAAAAGTGTTTAAAGGTAATGGACTTGGCAGCAGGACATTCAAATTCTCCTCTGGCTTCAGTCACTTCTTATTCCAACTTATTCAAATCTTTTTTTTGTCCAGACTCATTTTCTCCACAGCAATACTGACTCTAAAATTATTTTTCTCCCCTCTCTCCTTCCACCCATATTCTGATGAATACGTTCAAGAAAGAAGCATTTTAAACTGATACTTCTCCAAAAACACTGGCAATTTGGACAGCTACAGGGAAGCCTGGGGTTACTACTAAGCCTGTCTATGTTTCATCTCTCACAGGGAGGGTTGGAGGAGAAGGGCAGAGAAAGGATATGACTGCAGACTCTATAAATATCCGCCAGGTAAACACCAAGGAGGGAGCAGAGGTCTTTAAGCTAAAAGATGATGTTGGCACGAGAACAGATGATTACAAATATGCCAAAAATAAATTTAGACAGGAAACTAAGAATTTTCTAACTGTTTAGAGGATGAGTTCTGGAATTCCTTCCCATTAGGATTAGACAAGAAAATAGCTAGTTTTCAGACAGTCATAAGAAGGCTTTCATGGGACAGTGCCTCATATTTGAGAGATAGATTTGGTGACCTTAAACATCCCTCTTAATTCTGTGTTCCTCTTTCATTTCTGTGTCATCCAATGCCTGCAGTGTCCTGTATAACATGCCAGGGAGAGTTGTGTCAGACAGGTCACTTCTTCACACCAGCAGCCCCTGTTTTAATATACTGCCAGTTCACAAGGTTGAGAGTGACAGCAGTGGTAGCGGATCAAAGACAAGCCATATTTGAAGGTTTGCATCCCATGCAGGGGAGCAGAGGACTCTTAATTGCAAACTGTCCCAGACAGAAAGAGTATCTCTGCATTCAGCACAGGAATACAGGAATAATTTGAAAGTAGCTTGATATTAATCTACCCAACTGCCATTATTCTTTCCGTTTGTGTATTTTTGCCTCGCTGCAAATTCAAGCCATTCAATGAAAAGTCAGAGCCCTGCTGCATAAAGCACTGTTCATATCATAAAAAGGAACAATCCCTGTCCTAAAGGAATTGCAAGGCTTGCCAGAGAAAGAGGTTATTGTCCCCACCTCACATGTAGGGAAATGCAACAGGGGCTTCATTAGGGCTTTATATTTCTAAAAATGGCCTCAGCTTGGGCCCTTACAGGCTCGATCTTACTTTCATCTCCTCTGAAAATAAGAGCAATGGAGTATGAAGCCCGACACCAAAATGCTATTTTTTTTCGATAAAAACATTACTGTTTTGCTTCTTCCACCTTTTGACTTTTGGACCCAAACTACCACCCCTGATGTGCTGTTTCCTCTTGTGTTTGGTGGCTGTCAAAGCCACTTTCAACCTACTCCAGGACTGAGGCAAGTAAAGGATTCCAATATGCCCTCATGAGGCAGAGCTGCCTGGCCAGTTAGTTAGAACATGGTGCTGATAACACCAAGGTCATGGGTTTGATCCCTGTATGGGCCATTCATGTAAGAGGTGGACTCAATGATCCTTGTGAGTCCTTTCCTACCCAGAATATTCTGTGATCCTGTGAATGACCTGAAAGGAGGCTGTAGCCAGATGGGGATTGGTCTCTTCTCCCAAGTAGCAAGCAATAGGACAAGAGGAAATGGCATCAACTTATGCCATGGGAGATTTAGATTGGATATCAGGAAGAAATTCTTCCTCAAGAGGGTTGTTAAGCATTGGAATAGGCTGCCCAGGGAAGGGGTGGAGTGACCATCCCTGAATGTATTTAGAAGACATGTAGATGTGGCACTTGGGGACATGGTTTACTGGTGGGCTTGGCAGTGTTGGGTTAATGGTTTGACTCAATTATCTTAGATGTCTTTTCCAACTTTCATGATTCTATGAATCTATGTACTTTAAGAATTGAGGCAGAAATATGGCTCTCAGTTTTCCTATCTAATAAGCCTTTAATCTGAACACTTAATTTTCTATAATATTTCAAGCTAGCCAGTCTATTTTTTTGCCTTATCCCTTTGTCCTTGATGCTCCCTGCTTAACAGAATTATCATCACCCCTGATGACCATTTTGTTCAGCAGCGATGACTTAGTATTTATACCTTCCATGTGCCCTCAAAACTTTTGACATGGGATAAGAGAGCAAAACAATTAAAACATAATATTCTGCTACATGATGATAATTTTCCTTCATTGGCGAAGATTAGGAAATGGCATTATTGTAAAGACCCAATTACCTTTTTTATGAGCATTGTATATTTGGAAAGTAATAAAACAGAGTTATAAAACTCAGATGATTAGGAATCTCAGAGATGTTCTGCATTTTAAGCGGTGGGTGTGGAATATTCTTTTAATTGCATCTAAGCACAGCCCAACCAATGATTAGTTACTTTCAAAGCAATAAACATTACCTGGGAAGCAATAAAAGGAAATGCAGGAAAGTTATTTGATGGATGATTCCCAGAAGACATAAGGCAAAAGAAGGGAATGTAGTTTAGTGGTTAGAATAACAGCGAAGCAGTCAGAACTCCTGCCATCTCAACCAAGCTGTGAAGCTCATTTACTAAATGCTCTGGAGTTCAACATTTCATTTTATTCAGTGCTAAATTTGATCTAATAATACCAAAGAATCAATGTGAAGCTAAATATACAAGTGTTTTTTAAGGCTTGGAAAGTTAGGATGAAAGAAGCTGTTATGAAGTATGAGTGGCTGAAAAACAAAGAAGAGATTTTGTTGAAGTCTGACTCTGTACGTGCTAGCACACAAAAAAATGGACTAAAGGAAGCTTCTGTCATAATTAGGTCAGAGATCAGCTGCTTGTTTTTATCAGGGAAAGCAAAAATATCTTTAATTTCAGTTCTTGCAGAATTTAATAAAGTCTTGTCTCATTTCCAGTGATTTCCATAGTGCCAGCTTTAACCCTATAACCTAAATCTTTTTAATGCAATCTCATGCCTTCCATACCCTACAAGTATCTATTTCTTCTCTGCTAAAATGATTGGTGAACACGTAGGCAGAACTAGAGAGCCAAAAGCACAAAAGAGGGATGTGCACAAGTTCCTAAGGCAGAGAATCCTTGCAAAGCATCCTAGAAAGCTGAAATCAGACCAAAAAAACACCCATGACTCATTACAGTCTAGAAATTGCACCACAGTGGTTTTCAGGTTCCAGTTAGAATAATCAAAAAGAAAAACTCAAGAAATAAAAAAAAACCAAAAATTATGTTTTCCCACTCCTTTGAAATTACTCTGTTACCTTATCCTTCAAGGCTAAGAGACAATGCGACACAGCGGTTGTTACTCCATCAGTTGTCTCCATTCCTAGAACTGCTGGAAGCCCTGATGAGAAAAATAAGGAAATGAGGATGTGGACATATTAATTGAGTGATAAAAATAAATCTGAAAGACAGCAAGGGGTACAAGCAGCCAGAGACAAGTCCCCTCCTTATGTTGGGTTCTCATGTTCTTGTCAAACTTCAAGTTGCCAACACAGCTAGAAAAACGTGGCCTCTGGCTGCCCTTTTTGAGCACATGGAGGCTGTTTAAAAGTGCAGGACTGAGTTGCCGAGTCCCACCCAGAATACATATCCAAAAAAGAGGTATGTCTTATCACTCTCTGGAAACAAACAAAAAAAGGGCTCTATGGGACTAGTTACTCTTTCATCCATACAAGTCCCTATGAAAACCTGGAGACAAAACTATTTTTAGAGTTTTTGGAACTGATTGTCCTCATTTCCTCTGCCATAGCCAGAGCTTGGGTGCATATCAGCCTTCATAAGCATTATTTTTACTTTGCATAACTCATTTAACTGATACGAGAACTCAGCGCATGAAAAACATGAGCAGCTTTAGATAGACTTTTTTCCCCCAAGTTCCAGGCTGTGATCTTCAGGGACAAACACCGTCCATAAACTAATTAGATCATTTCCTGCCATTGATACGAACAACCTGCCAGAAAATGAGATTGCACGCATGCTTGAGTTTCTGTTTTTTCTGTTTCTGTGCCAAAACATTTCTTTTCCTTAATCACAAAAAATTTTGACCAGGTTTATGTCAGAATTATACAATCTCTTTGTATGTAGCTACCTGACATTGCAGTGTTTTATTCTATAATGCTAATGCAGCTTTCTGAGTTCTTGATGTATCTTTGGCTGTACCTGCTTTGGGATCTAATACTTGTACAACAGTAGACAGGGGGAAAGTTGTGTTTGAGATCATCTGGGTTTGTCCTTTTACTGTCATCATCTTTTATAAGTATTCACACCACGTAAAGCACTTCAACAGTTTTTATGCAAAACACAGAAAACATCCTGAAGCTACCTGTCCTTCTCCAGTGAAGCTGAGGACCACTGTGCATCTCTTCTCTGCTTCAGTTAAGTGCCTGCAGTTAGATGGCATGAATCTGGAGCAAAACCCTGTTGATCTCATTGGGATAAAAGCAAGAGCTTAAAATTAGGCATAGCTGAAGCCCTCTGCAAGATCAGGACCTCAAAGCATAATGCTAAAAGATGCCAAAAACCTTTATGGTTCATTTAATCATCAAGAGCGTAGGATATTCAGCATTTTGCCAAGCTGGCCTCTCCAGCTGAGTTATATTGGTTTTGATTGCTTTTAGTTCACTCATGTTCATGCCCCATTCA
Source organism: Xenops minutus (assembly GCA_035221455.1). Taxonomy (NCBI): domain Eukaryota; kingdom Metazoa; phylum Chordata; class Aves; order Passeriformes; family Furnariidae; genus Xenops; species Xenops minutus. The sequence goes on along the minus strand of JAWWEE010000001.1, from coordinate 31,283,036 downwards.
ATTTGATTTGAATGAAAACCAAGCCTCAAAAGGGACTCTGCTGAGAGCTCCAAAACTTGCACAGTTCTGCCTGAAAATGTGGAAAAATAGTAAGTCAACTTCATTTCTAAAGGACAGAATCACAATGGTTCCTATTGAACAACTGTTTTTGCATGTGGGGCATTGTTGGCAGAAACTTGAAGGGAAAGTAAGTACAGAAAATCAGGGAAAAGTCATTGGAATAAAGATTATGAGAAACTTAAGAGAAGAGTGGCGGGGAGAGAAGAAAGCATATTGTCTGATGGTTTGCTCATTATAGTCAATGATAAAAATCCTATTGACTTTAATGGCACATGATCAGGCTTCCCATGTGTATAGTTAATATTGAATAGGAAGCAGCCTAGTTTCTGAAGGGTTCTTCTGGATTCAGCTACCAGCTGGAACCTAAAACAAAAAAACATATAGGAGCAAACTTTGCATTACTTTGTACATTAACTAGCTGTATATTAGTAAAAATTAGATTAAGTCAGTATAAAAAGTTCAGGTTGATATAGGAGCATTTTTGTACAATTTTAACTCACTTTGCACCAATATAAATGATTTCTCATGTTGCAAAGAAGCAGAGAATCAAGTCTGAACCTTTTTTAAGTTAACAGCTCTTGGGACACCTCATGCCCTGCCAAATTAGCTGAGGATTTAGGCCCAGGAGCACAGATTATGGGAGAGAAAAGGGAGGATTCGTAAATTCAGACTTGTTTTGCAGACCTAGGGTGGTGTGGAAGGAAAAATCGTGTATCAGATTTGCAGTCATTCAGCTTCCATGAGGTTAAACTACCTTTTTTTGAAGTAAGACAAAAACACCCCATTTGAATTATTTGCCTCCATAGTCATAGACCCTATGACTTAGTCCAGATTCTGTCTGCATTCTTAAACCTCTGAGCAATTGTTGGCAAGTCTCGTCCCAGTGCTGGGATTGCAGCTAAACATTTTGACAAACATCTGCTAGGTCTGCCTGATAATCACCTTTTCTTGGTTTTTTGTTTTTTTTTTTGGTGTGCATGAGGTTTTTAGAGTCAGAAATCTGTTTTAAAAGTTTCAGAACAATAAGATTCAAGCTATGGCACTGTCTATAGGAGCTGGTATCTCTCATTGCTTAATTGCAAGGAGAATTTGCGTCTTGGACACCATCCCGGTTCATAATGTTATTAAGTTGATAGGGGAGCTGTAAACTAGGCTTATTATATCCACACTCTGGGATCCTCTGCATCTGACATTCCTAAAGACAACTCAGGAACAAAAAATGCTGCATATTTTTCGTGTTTGCCAGTAAAGTCCAGATGACAACAGTTGAAATAAGTTAAGTGAGAATGTAGATGAGATTTCCCTATGTTGTTTCGGTGTTTCCCTATTTCTTTTGCACTGAGCACATACTGCTCTTGACTTTTAATTCTTGTCTTGAGTACTGTTTGTTCTAGATACTTTGTCCAGCTCCAGAAGTAGCTGCATAGGTAACAATTTGTTTCTTAGACACGTCTATGTTACTTTAAAGAGGCTCTTTCATAACATTCAATCATATGTGAAGGGATTTAATGACCCTGTTTTCAACCTGCTCAGACTCCAACATGAGTCAGTAAATGACAAGGAATGGAAAAAAGTACTTCTGCAAAGGATGTAGAAGACTGTTGGATTCATGCAGTTAAGGCAAATAATTTTCCTGTGTCTGCATGAATGTTATTCCAGTGAGCAACCACAAACACAAGAGATATTATTTCCATTATGTGGCATAGGGTCTGTCTACACTCAAGATTATAGAACAAAAATGGTTATTATGAACGAGGTTATGAATTTTTATATACACACATACTCTTGGGCAAATGCTCAAAACCCTTCAAAAAAATTTCTAACCCATCAGAGGCTTTTCCCTCATCATTTAGAGTTTTCTGGACTGTTAATTTTAATTTTCTCATTCATTTTGTTTAAATTGTACATTATCTCATTGCCAGAGTAAGTTGAGGCTTGTTGAAAGCACTCACTATGAAGGTGTCTAACATCTGAGGTTTTGAAAAGTTTAAAGCACTTCCAAAACTATTAAGAATTACATTTTCTAAGTAATTTGATATGGCCAAGAAACTCACACCCCTCCCCATCTAAATGCCATTGTGAGGATGATGAAGCAATAGAGAGGAAAAATAGCTTCAGGTCTGTACTGGTTTCACACAGTCAGTAAATGCTGTGCTTCAAATATCCTGGCATTTGCATAACTCTATACAACATGACAGATAAGAACAATGAAGTAGAATTTATTTATGGCCTTTTTTCATTATTGCAGGTGAAAGTGATTTTCCTGTGTCATTGAAAATGGATTTTTTTTTTTTGTATTACAAATCTTGCCTCATCTACAGCTTATTAAGAATTCATCATATTAGCATATGTAAACTGATAAGTTTGCCAGGCATTTTTCAGTTGTGCTGAAGCAAGATCCAGGCAAGAACTGAAGTTGGCTTTATGCCCTGAAACAAACAAAAAAAAAAAAAAAAAAAAAAAAAACTGAAAAAAAGAAAAACGTTATTTTAAGTTAAGAAATGTCAGAGCAATATCAGTGTTTTCTGCTGAGCAGATTTAGGTTGTGTCTGAAGACAAGCACAAGCACACCATTCCCAGCCCTCTGCTGATGCTGCAGAGCTGAGTCACCTCTGAAAATCCATGCTCACACACATCCAAACCTCCCTCATTGCCTCAAGGCACACTTTACTCCACTTCTAATTTCCAGTTTTCCCAGCCTACATTAAATCCTGCTGCCCTTCAGGCAGGGAAATCCTACACTGCTGTTCCAGCTTCAAAATCCTTTCACATTCTTCAAGAAGACTGCAAGGTGCTTCTAGTTTCAGCCCTGTTATTCCTCATAAGCCCATTGTTCAATGTCATGAACAATATCTTCTTGTGCAGTATCTTTCCTTTTCTCTAGGCACTAGGAGGAATTTAGCTCCCCTTTTGCCCTTTCCCAGGCAGTGAGGGCATTTATTTCTAGCTAGGTCATGAAAGACATATCAGGAATTCTTAGCTGTTTCCTTGCTTTGCTCCTGCCTTACAGCATGACCCTGTAAAAATCACTTGCATCCAGATCTAGATGCACTAAAGCTGCACATAGTGTGGATGAGGGGCTGTAGAGCTGCTCCCACCTGACATGACCCATGTGGCAATAGAAAAAGGAGAGCAATAAAGCAAAAACAACTCTTAAATTTCTCATTTTGCAGCAAATCTCTCCCTGTGCATCTCTCCAGGGTTGGTCCAAGATACCACATGTGAACAACAGCAAAATGCTTTAAAATACACTCGCCTATGCAAACTGATGTGGTTGTTAGTGGTCCCTGAACAGGGATATTTCCCTTTTCTGTCTCTGATCAATAACTTTAAGAGAAAAAAAGGGCAAAATGCAATTCAGAGGAGAGAAAATAAATAAATAGCTTTCTCCATGCCCACACATGGGTGGCAGGATGAAGGGTGGATGAGGCAGGTCCTCATGGCAAAGTGGCAGAGGGACCATGGAGGGACTGAATATGGACTTTGGCATTTTGTCAAACAACCAAGCCAAAGCACAGAGTTAGTGGTGATTACCATGTCTTAGAGACAAACTTGTGGCTGTGCCAGCAACCACACAAGGGCTCCCTTGCCCATCATTTTATTTTCCCATTTCATCCTACCATGAGTTCATTTGTAAATTGGGGTGGCAAGTAGATTTTTTTCCCTTGTTCCACTGAGTGCAGACTGGATTCACATTTCACTCACCTCTCTTTCAGACTTACTGTATTTCTCCTTTCTGCCCCTACACTAGCTATAATTTTTTGTAGCTGTTGTGTTGCAAACCAGTAGTTGAGGTTTTTTGGCAGGACTGGTTTGGTTGAGGCATGAGAAGGCAATTTAAGTAGAGAAGAGTTTTCCAGGTCAGCCCAAAGACAGCCCCAAATGGGGGCATGATGTGAGACCCTACTTGCACACCAGCAGCAAGCTGCTTTATTTGGGCAGCTAGTACTCAGAAGCCTTTGAAGTAATTTGGTGGTGTCCTCCTCCTGATTTGCAATAGGAGAGTGCCAATTGCTTTTGTTTGGGGAATTGACTGAAAGGCAAGGAAACACCAAAAAAATCAGTGATGGTATTATTCTCATAAATTAATTTTCGATGTGTGGCAAATACAGAATATTGTCTCTGGACCTCTTTTCATGCACACATTTCTCATAAAAATACTATGAACAAACTGTTGTCCTCTACAGGCTTGCTTTATATTTCCTCCCATTTATTCATGATGGGTCTTTCCAGCCTTGAATCTGTGCCTATGCAGTATACATTTCCTCTCTTCCTTTTTCCTAAATGGGATCTATGGTGAGGAAGAGGAGCAGGCAAAGAGAGTAAGTCAATATTAATAGGGGATGATAAGTAGATGCATGAGTAAGCAAACATCATGCAAAATTATGGGCATTTTATGCCCATACTGAAGTATGTTGGTTCACAGTGTATCAGAAAGGGCACCCCTGGCTTTCTGCAAATGCACAGGGAAGCTGGCAATGAGTGCTTGCAGCTAAGAAAGCTGCATAGGGAGGGGAATTCTCCCCCTCTACATGCCTATTGTGAGATTTCACCAGGAGTATTGCATCCAGCTCTGGGGTCCTCAGCACAGGAAAGACCTGGATCTGTTGTAGTAGGTCCAGAGGAGCCCACAAAGATGATCATGGGGCTAGAGGAAGAAAGGGTAAGAGAGTTGTTTGGGCTGCTCATCCAGGGGAAGACCTTAGAGCCCCTTCCAGTACCTAAAGGGAGTAAAAGGGAGCTAGAAAGGAACTTTTGGGAAGGCCATGCAGTGATGGGACAAGGGGGAATGGCTTTAAACTGATAGAGGGGATATTTAGATTAGATATTAGGAAGAAATTCTTTCCTTTGAGGGTGGTGAGGAACTGGCACAGGTTACCCAGAGAAACTGTAGAAGTACCATCCTTGAAAGTGTTTCAGGCCAGGCTGGATGAGATTTGGAGCAACCTGGTCTACTGGAAGGTGTCCCTGGCCATGGAAAGGGGGCTGGAACTGGATGGTCTTGAAGGTCCCTTCCAACCCAAACCATTCTATGATTCTGCCATTAAATTCACAGTTGTCCCTCGATGAAGCCTTTTAGCTTCACTGTGTCCGCAGGAAAATGTGGACAGAGAAAACCACACAGATCATGTCTCACATTGTTCAGGCCAATCAGTGTTGGGATAGCTCCAGTATTGAAGGAGAACTGGTACATAAACAGACTTCCAAAATCTCAGAAAAAAAATAAAATCAACATATTTAGGTCTTTTTTCTTTTACTTTTTTACACCAAGATCAACTAGTTACTGGTTGTTAATTAAGAAATTATGCCAGCAAATGTGCTGCTGCCACTCTAATAAATCATTCATTAACAGGCCATTTCAGTGGGGCTGTTGTTTCCAAGCACTGTATTTAGCTGTTTGAAGCAACCTTCATATACTTCAGGGGGATTAAGCAGTTAGGACTTGGTTATTACCTGATGGTTAATGATGCAGGGCTCTGTGAACTGTGCTGGGAAGTGATGGTTGTTCTCTTAGTGTTTTTTCAGATCTAGGTGATTCCAAGGGAGTGTTAGGGGATTTGTGGGGCTCACTATGGCGACTGATGCCCAATAAAACCACAGATAGGTGATAGATGTATGTTGCAAACACAGACATATAGACCTTGCTTCTCTATATACTTTTAATCTCCAAAGATTTTGCTATTACTAGACTATCAGTTAGAGTGAAATTACCTCTTGTGCTGCTTCCCCAGATTAACAGCCCTTGAAACGTAAATAGCTGAATGCTTTTCCCTGCACAGTTACCCATAACTGCTATTTCTTTTTTTCCATTCTACTTTTTGTTTGTTAGGGGCTTAGAAATGGCAACATTCTAATTCTTTGAGTACAAAGTTGTTGGATTTTCCATACGTTCTTGCCTTTGCTCTTTTGCATGGAATTCTGTTTTCTTGTTAGAAATCTGAGGCTGAATGCAGAGATGCTGGATTAAGGTTTCCAGCCTGTGGGATAGAGGGATCTTCTCCACTCTCATCGTAAGGAGAGGGTCTACGATTTTCTGCCCTAACAGTGGTGATGCAACCCTAAATGCCAACCCTTAATTTCCTTTCCATTAATTCCATTTCAAATTTGAATCCCCATTTCAGCTCACATGGGAAACTTTACCATGAATGCATCATTTTCACTTACAAAAAATTCTGTTTCAGAATGCTACACTCAGCAGATTATAAGTGTATGGATGGATGCATATGGATAGCCCACCTGTAGTCTGTAAATAATTCAAATGTTAATTGTTGTGTTTGGCACTTCAGTGATGGCTTTTCCTTCAGTAACACCTCAAGCCCCCAAGCAATTATCAGGATCCTGCTGTGCTGAGTCTGATACACTCCGTTAGAAAGGGCAATCCATAGCCCAGAGAGTTTGCTCTCTAGTTGCACAATCCAGGCTTCCAAGAAAGTGTCATTAAACAAACAAAAAAAATAGCAAGATTCTTTTATTCCTGTTCATCACATCAATTAGCCGTGATCCACTTTTGCTGATTAAAAGATTTGCATTCAGTACATTGCTGGGCTGACAGAGAAGTGCTGAATGTCTTACATCACAGAGCTAAAGTTCAAAAAATTCCCATATAATTAAAAATATTATGGCAAGTAAGGATGCTGCCTTTCCTGGTGCTCCAGCTCACAGTATTTCTGGAAACAGGGAAGATCAGTTCGGGTCTTACAGTGTTAAAAACCCATGAAGTTCAACTCACCCTACATGCTGGGTTTAGGGTGGGGTTTTTAGTTTGTCTTTAGCCATTGGTGTGATTAAGCACACTGTAAAAATGTAGTATCTACACTTATCTGTGCAAGAGGAAAGAATACAATCTTAAAATAAAAAACCAGGACAAGTGAAATTTGTTCCTCATTCTTCCAGAGAGAAATGGGATTGTTCATCCTGAAGAGGACAAGGCTCCAGAAGACCATAGAACACTTTCCAGTACTTCCATTGCTGCCTTTTTACAAGGACAGATAGTGACAGGAAAGGTCAAAAGAGTTTAAACTAAAAAAGAGATTTAGATTATATGTTAGGAAGAATTTCTTTACTGAGTGGGCAGTGAGGCACTGGCAGAGGTTTCCAAGACAAGTTGTGGATGCCCCATCCCTGGAGGTCTTCAAGGCCAGGTTGTATGGGCCTTGGAGCAACAGAATCACAGAATCAGCTATGTTGAAAGAGGCCTCTGAGATCATGGAGTCCAACCTTTGACCTAACACCACCTTGACTACTAGATCATGCCACATCCAGTCTCTTCTTAAATACCTCCGGGGACAGTGAACACACCACCCTCCTGGGCAGCCTGTTCCAATGTCTGATCACTCTCTCTGTAAAGAATTTCATCCTAATGTCTAACCAAAACCTCCCCTGGCACAGTTTAAGACTTTGCCCTCTTGTCCTACTGCTGGTTGCTTAGGAGAAGAGACTGATACCCACCTGGCTACAATCTTCTTTCAGGTAGTTGTAGAGAGAAATAACGTCACCCCTGAACCTCCTCTTCTCCAGGCTGAACAATCCCAGCCCCCTCAGCAGGTCACTAACTTCTTTTTTTCCTGGATTACAGCAGGACTATTCGGCTCCCCGTCCCTCTCTACCAGCTCAGGAGGCCAGTTGTCCTGGAGACAATCTGTCTTATTGTTGAAGACTGAGGCAAAGAACATATTAAGTACCTCATCCTCATCTTTGGTAACTATGTTGCCCTCTCCGTGTCCAACAAAGAATGGAGGTATTCCTTGCCCCTTATTTTGCTATTGTTGTATTTATAAAAACACTTTTTGTTATCCTTAACAGAAGTGGCCAGAATACGTTCAAATTGTTCTTTCATCTCTCTAATTTTCTTTCTACATTACCTAATGACATTCTTCAACACTTCATGAGTTGCCTCCCCTTTTTTTCAAAGGTGATAAACTCTCTTTTTCTCCCTCATTTCCTGCAAAATTCCCTGTTCAGCCAGGATGGTCATCTTCCCTGTCAGTTTACCTTTCAGCACATTGAGACGGCCTGCTCCTGTGCCATCAAGATTTCTTTCTTGAAGCATGTCCATCCTCTCTGGACTCTTTTGGTTTTAAGGGCTGTTTCCCAAGGTAGTAATCTGAACCAACCTCCTGAATAGGCTGAAGTCAGCCCTCCAGAAGTCCAAGGTAGACGTTTTGTTCATACTCTTCCTTAGTTCACCAAGTATTGAAAACTCCATCATTTCATGGTCACTGTGCCCCAGATAGCCTCCAACCACCGTATCTCCCACCATCCCTTTTCTGTTTGTAAACACCAGGTCTAGTGGGCCCCCAGCCCTGGTAGGTTTATTTATCAGCTGCAACAGGAACTTATCCTCCATACACTCCAGGAATCTATCAGACTGCCTCTTTTCCACTGTGTTGAGTTCCCAACAGACATCCAGCAGGTTAAAGTGACCCACAAGAACAAGGGCTAGTGATTTTGAAACATCCACCAGCTGCTTGTAGAATAATTCATCCTGGTTGGGTGGTCTATAACAGAGTCCCAGCAGGATGTCAGAACTGGATGATCTTTACAGCCCCCTCCAACCTAAACCATTCTGTGAATCTGCCATCAACTCGATGGTGGTTCCTTGCTGAAGCCCTTTAGTGGCACTGCACCTTGGTTCCCTGTTTGCTTTGCAAGGTTGATGTACGGTTGCTTGCCTGCTGCGGGAGGCGCTGTACAAGCAAAATTATCCTGACAAAACTCATCAGACACCATGACGATGAGTTCTTAGAGATCCTTCTGTGCTACAGCTTTTTCTTCTCTTCCAGTCAAGTCTAACATGAAGGTGAAAGAGCCACCATGTTTTCTTTGTTTACTCATCAGCCTTTCAAGGTCCTTGAAAAACACTGCTGGAATGTCCTTTCATTTGTCTGGGGTGTGTGTGGCTCAGGAGCTCTTCTCATCTAACGCGTCGTTATTCCAAGAGGTCAGATTTCCTGGGCTGTATTCTGGGATTTCTAAGTAAAACATGCAGATCTCTGCAGAACATTTTACAGTCTTTTCTGACTTTGTGAAACACATGCAGAGACATTCTCCCTTGTTAGCACCACTGTTACTACTGAATAAAATCTTCATATTTTATATTTATATAATATATATATTTCTATATATATCTATATCGTTCTCTCATCAACTTTACCCTGTAGCACCACTGCCTTTCTCTACATCAGTGAATTATCTGTATATTGTTGTGGGGTGTGGGGCTTTTTTCATGCTGGATTGCACCATGGTGTTTCCTTAACTCATGAGTGGTTTGCCACTCAAAAAAGGACTTAAAAGCATAGTACTGTTACAAAGAGAGGATCAAAGTCTTATCGCAGCATCCTGGTTCGTTTGCCCCTTTTAAAACACTTGAAAACAGAGACAATATGCTGTCTGTGATTTGATCCTACCTACTCTGTGGCTTTGCGTACTTTTCTTGTTCATATATCATATTTCAACGATGCCAGCCAAGCATTTTGTTTATAAAGCTATTCAATAACTTTTCTTTAAAAGGTGCATTTTAATAGGTGCCAAGATCAGATCAGCTGAGCCCAGGCAATCCTAGTGACACCAACAAGTGCAGATACAAATAAAAAAGGTCTTGGTTTAAATATATATTAAACATATAAATGTTTATTATACATTTAATGTATTTATTAATGTGTTTATATATGATATTTTAATGTATAATATGTGTAGATTTAAGGTATAAATACATTAAATCTTGAAGTTCTGTTTGAACATTGAAAGAAGGATTTTCATCAACCTTGGAAAACCAGTTTGGAGTCTTTGGGTCACTACATCTCCTTCCCTGTTTCCACATGCAAGAGATGGGGGAGGTTTGGCACAGAGAACTTACTTCTCTTAATAGTGTGCAGTCTTTTACAAACCATATGTTGCTAAATTTTCTGAGTTGAAAGAATTAATTTCTCTTCCACTTAGGTATATTTATTACACTTCCTAAATTACCTCAGAATCTATAGCTCAATGCTTGTGTATATATATACATGTGATAGATAGATTAGATAGATAGATGATAGATAGATAGATAGATAGATAGATAGATAGATAGATAGATAGATAGATAGATAGATAGACAGACAAACACAATTGAGAATATCTCAGTTAAAAGGTTGCAGGAAGTTGCAAAGGAGGGTGAAAAACATACAAACAGAAGTGACATAAAAACCTCCACCTCCTCTTTAGACCAGGACCATCAAAACAAGGAAAATTTCACACCAATTTCCTTTCTGTCCTGGCATTTTGAGCCACCTTCTTGTGGAGAGTTTTTAATTGTTTTTTGCCTCCTCTCCCCTATCCTATTGACCTTTGCATTCTCACCTACCCAAAATTCAGAGTCCACCACCTGTGCACTGAACAAGGAATCAAGTACTCAGGAGCACAGAGATGGATACCAGTGCTGTGAGTCCATAGCTTTTTCTTTGTTTCTACAGATTCCTAATCAAGAGGATGTTTCCATTTAAATACATATCTGCTCTGTCCACATTTAAATCATGATTTAAATGGACGTTTTTCATTTAGGCTCGATTGTTGCAACAGCAAATTGGGTGAAAAGTCAGAAATCATCACTTAGTAGCTGGGTATTTAATACATCTGTCCTGACCCAGCAAGCCATCCTTCAGCTGAACCCTCTGCTAGAGGTGGCACTTCCCAAATTCCATGAACAATATACTCTGAGCAGTCACTATGCAGTAGAGAATTTTAACTCAAGATGAAGAAATCCTGGTGAAATTCCCATATAAGGATGGAAAGGAGAAAAAAGTGATCTCTAACCAAACACTGCCAAGTCCACCACTAAACCATGTGCCCAAGTGCCCACATCTACATATCTTCTAAATACCTTCAGGGATGATCACTCCACCACTTATCTGGACAGCCTGTTCCAATGTTTTTCAACCCTTTCCAGGGAGAAATTTCTCCTAATCTCCAATCTAAACCTCACCTGCCACAACTTAAGGACATTTTTTCTTGTTCTATCATGTCTTACTTATGAGACTGACTCCCACCTTGCTGCAACCTCCTTTCAGGTAGTTGTAGAAAGCAAGGTTCTCCCTGAGCTTCCTTTTCTCCAGATCTCTCAGCCACTCAGGCTTGTGCTCCACACCCTTACTCCACTCAATTGCCCTTCTCTGAATACATTCCAGCACCTCAATGTCCTTCTTGTAAGGGGGGGGCCCAAAACTGAAGACAGGATTTGAGGTGCAGCCTCACCAGTGCCGAGTACAGGGGGAATACCAAGTACAGTAGGACAGGGGGTCACATCTTCATCTGATGCTGCTCTCTGTGGCTACACTTCTAGTTGAGACAAGAACAGTTTATGCCATTGAAAAATCTGGCCATATGTCTTTGCAAAACAATTTGGCCACTCTAAAGAAAAGGCACATTGCATCACTTTTGTTCTGTGCTTTGTTTCCAAGAGTCATTGCCAGCTGACCAGAGAGAGGTGACAAGAACTACAAGGGTCATTTGTCTCCCTCCTCCCCAGACAGTGTGTGTGGCATCTTAAGGAGCTCAGACATTGGCTCTGGGGAAGAAAAACTGCATGCTCATTCTACAGAAGAAAACTTCTTGAAACATTACAGAAAAATAGATAAAAATAGTCCCATTAACCATGTTGGGGAAACATATATACTTCTCTCAGTCTTCACTATATGATGTAACTCTTATCCTGCAATGCACTTTCCTGGCAGGCCAGATTATATTGTGTAGTAGATGGAGCTTTATGTTAAATTATGCACTGCAAAGGAAGAGGATCAGAGCACTGAAGACAGCAGTAGACATTATTGGATTTACTTTATTGCCTATTGTATAGATTGGAAATAATTTAGGTGCTTGCAGCTCCTCAAACAGAGGAAATTTTGCCACCCACAGGTTGAAAATTCTGGTGAGAATCTTGCTTTCATTTCACAAACAAGTGGTTAAAATGTCGGTTGTCTGCATTGCTTAAGACTAGGATTCAGAGATCTTGAATAGCCTGTAAAAAATAATGAAACTCACTTCGTAATAAGGAGACTTGAACATAATGAAAATACATATTTCTTCTTTCTCTTTACCTTTTGTGCTTTGAGCTTGGCAAGCAAGCTTTCTGGCTTTCTTCTGTAGACCAATAAGAAACCTCTACAAAATCAGGCAACTGAGGGAATTGCCAAAGTTTTGAGAAATCTTTGCCTAGACCAAGATTTTCAGCACAACTGTGAATTTTACAGCACTGTCTCATCTCATACATAGGGAGCTGGCCTAGAACAGGAGGAGAATGACAGGGATATATGGGAGAGATGCATCAGCTGCCAAAAATTACTCTTCTGTTACACCTGGTAAATATCAACATGGTGCTAGTTATAAAGTACTTAGCAGAAGCAGAGAAATGATTCCTTTAATACTGTACCATTAGGAAAATTATGGGAGAGGAAGGGAGAAAGTTTGTCTGTCTACTCTAAATGTATGAGCTAAAACCAGCATTGGATACAAAATATTGAATAAATTCAAAAAGTTCTAATTCCCTTAGTAAGCAAAAACATGTACTTGTGTGCACACATGCAAGAATACACTTTTTTAAGTGTGTATTATTGAAAAAGGTATATATTGATTTACATCAGGTGGAGGTTTGGCTCCATGGCTAAGATCACACATACCCAGCTCTCCTCCATGTCAGATTCTCTGAATCCCAATTCATCTTTTCAATGGTATTTCATATTTGAAATTTCCAGGTCCTCAGCCTTAGTGAAGCCAAACTGACTAGTATTACTATCTTGTCCTTACACAATAGGGCCCAGCCCTGCTTCTTACTGATGCCAGGAGGCTCAGAGCAGGATCCTGATTGAGGATGCTGTGCTTCTGCTGTGCAGCTTACACTGTCAGGGCATCACATGGTATTTATATTTACAGCTACACTGTCAGGGCATCACACGGTATTTATATTTACAACTAAAGACAGATATGCAATTGTGCCTTGACATATACATGCAAACCATTCTGTTTCTGTTAGTTTTGAAGCTCACTGTTTGGATCATGTTCTATTATTGCAAAAAGCTAAATCTCGCAGACAAGGTATTTGCTCAATCCTTGACAGTTTGCATTAGTGGCTCAGGCACCACAGGTAGCTCGTAGCTGAAGCGATTGCAAAGCCCTGAAGAGACAACAACCCGACTGCCAAGCACGGACGCAAACTGCTGATGCTTTGTTTGTTATGATCAGATAACTTACTTTTCTCTTTGATTCTGACTTTGTGAGGATTTTGTGAACAATGAGGTGAAGTAAATTGTGGGCTATTTGATTAGATACATTCTCAACTTCATCATTACTAATCTATCTGTTTGTTGTATGACAGTTTACTCCTTGGTTAATGTTAAACTAAGGATGTGGAGAGGAGATAGAGGATAATTCAGCTTAATTCCTATAGTTTTCGGGAACTTTTTTCTCTGTTACTGTTTGTGGGTTTTTGCATAGGAAAAGACACTGCTTTTTCCGTGCTTTCAAGGTGAAATATATCATAGAATCATAGACTCACAGAATGGTTTGGGTTGGAAGTAACCTTCAAGATCATATAGTTCCAGCCCCCCTGTCATGGGCAGGGATGCCACTCACTAGACCAGGTTGCTCAAAGCCCCATCCAACCTGACCTTAAACAATTCCAGGGATAGGACAGCGACAGTTTCTCTGGGCAACCTGTGCTAGTGCTTCACCATCCTCACAGTAAAAGATTTCTTCCTAATATCTAATCTAAACCTGCTCTCTATCTGTTTAAAGCCATTCCCCTTGTCCTGTCACTATATGCCTTTATAAAAAGTCCCTCTCCAGCTTTCTTGTAGGACCCCTTCAAGAACTGAAATATTGATCTTATCCATGTGATTCCTGACCCAGACTGCAATTCACAGGCATAACCCAAGTGCCTGGTAATGATGAGCTGTGCATTAAGCCAGAACATAAAAACAAAACAACAAAAACCCCACCAGAAACTCCACTCTACAGCAGAGTCTTAGAGGCTCATGCTGCTTTTGCCATTTAATTTGCCAGGGGATAATTAGAGCCTCCTGTGATGATTTTCACTTTGCAGAGAAGGAGATGGAGACCCTTCAGCACAGTCTCCCTCTGTGCATAAGGCATTCCTCTCCTGTAGCTCTTTTTTTACCAGCATGGGGTTCAGAGGCTGGCAATTGACCACAGCAGATTGAGAGAGCATTTTTACTCAAGGATATAACAGTGTTTATGCCTTTTATTTTTCCACGTGAGATAAGCTTATTAGTTTTGTTAGTACATTAGAAAAATACAATAAATAGATTTGAAGTGGTAGGAGAAGGGAGAGTTTGTATTGTTTGGGGCCCTGTAAGATTTCATACCTATTGCAGTGAAGGCTCATTTTCTCCCATGGACTTCTATAGGTCTTGAAATTAGCCCTTTAATTTTTCTGTGGGGTCCTGACACCTCTCTGGTATACAATTAAGTGTATTTTCCTGTTTTGTCACACGTTACAAAGATTGTTCTTTTTCCCTTGGGAATTTGATTCTTTACTCTGGTGAATGGCAGCTTTAATTTCTAAAAAAAATATCATATTTTGATGTTAGAATGAAGGACATACATACATCTATCACCCAGACATGCATACAGACATGGATGAGAGCAATGCCACCAGATTCTACACCTCTACATATAGAAATAACTCTTTGAAATAAGGGATCAGGGTTTTTTTAATCTTCTTTTTGTTGGACACAAGCAAGAGATGGATAAACAGAAATCTGTATGTGCAATATACTGAATTATCTTTGCTCTAAGCTTGTAGTTGTTTTACTCTTTTCAATACTACTTAATATATTACATAAAATATTCCATTCGCTTCCGTTTACTTAATGAACTGACTAACACTATTATTTTCAAGGAAAGCCCTTACATTTCATGGGTCCTATAGTTCTCTTCTCTGGTACTACTATACAAATTATATTGGACTTGATTTTCCTATATATATCCCCATCTCATGTTTGCATTTACACTACAAAATCTAAATTACATTATCCAAGCTCGCAGCCATCCTACATCTCACCTTGTATGTTACAGTAAGCTAATCCTTCCTGGTGACTGTCAATTTCTCCAAGTATGTAAATGAAAACTTGTTAAAAAACAATGTATTTAAATCCCAAAAGATGTGTGTACATGCTGATTGCATTTTTGTGCCTGATAAAGCTCCGAATTTTTCTGTAGCTTCCTAAGTCTAAAATGTTCTGCACTTACAAAGTGGAATAACCTGTGTGTGTCTGTGTTGGAGGTACACCAATAGAGAAAGTGTTGCACAGTTTTTAAGTCTATGCCAGTAATGAATTAAATCCAGTTTTCATACGTCAATCTGAGGATTAGCTTTCTCTGTAAAACTTGGCACAGACATCTTACAACTTCTCAAAACCATGTTTTGGTCTAGTCATGGCATTTCCAAATTCTGGCTCTGGTCAGATGTCAGTAAAAGATTCTGGGACCCTGGACTCCTCACAGACAAGGTCAGTGGAGAAATCTGTACTATATTAGACAGTGAGAAGGAAGCTTTTCTTTCAAATGTTTCTTCAAAAGCAACTTCTAGCATGCTGGAGGGAGAAACAATTCTAGGCTATGTAATGTAAAAGGGACAGGCTGTGGACCTGATGTGATTTTGGGAGACAAGAGAACAAAACACTCCTAGAATCAGAATCATTAAAGTTGGAAAAGACCTCTAAGATCATTGAGTTGAACTATTAAACCAGCACTGCCAAGCTCACCATTAAACCATGTCCCTAAGTGCCACATCTACACTTTTAAATACACATCTATCTTTTAAATACATTCAAGAATGGCGATTCCACGACTTTCCTGGTCAGCCTGTTCCAGTGCTTGACCACCTTGTACCTTGAGCTATCTCAGATGTGTGGAGCAGGGAGAGGTTCATATCCCTGCTCACCTATGTGAAGGATTCAAACACAATCCCTAGAAGTGCTGCTCAGCCTTTTTAAGCTGTTAACAGCAGAGTGAGACAAAATCTTGACATGACTTGTCTGGTAATGTGGCTGGCATGGTAAGGAGATGCAAAAGTAGGCAGGCTCTTGGTGAGCCATGCATGGATTCAGCCCTTCTTAGGAGTTTACAAGCAGGCTGTGCCAGAAGAGCACAAGAAGCCGAGATGTGGGCCAGTCTACATCAGTATGGACTAGGATGCAGGCATCCCTCAGAGTGTAACAGAGAGACAGGCCAATCACAGTGGGGTATCAGCTGGAATAGATCATGAAATCACATAATTATTTGCCTTGAAAGGGACCTCAAAAATCATCCCATTTCAACTCCCCTGCCATGACACCTTTCACTAGACCAGGTTGCTCAAAGCCCCATCCAACTTGGCCTTAAACACTTCCAGGGATGGGGCAGCCACAGTTTCTCTAGGAAACCTTTTTCTGTGCCTCATCAGCCTCCCAGTAAAGAATTTCCTTTTAATATCTAACCTAACCATACCTTCTGTCAGTTTAAAGCCATTCCCCCTTGTCCAATCACTACACACCCTTGTTAAAAGTCCCTCTCTGGCTTACTTATTACAGGTTTTGATTTTCTCAGCATGGTTTTGCGCAGGAGTCCCCACACTAGAAATTCTAGATGCTGTCCCTGAACCCCAAAATAGGAGCTGCAAGCTGTCTACATCTCTGTCAAGCTCATGTAACACGGACACCCAGTCAGCCATCCAAATACCTGTGTTTAACATCTCTGTTTCACCTGCTTATCCTATGCATCATGTTTTATTTTTATAACAACAATTTAGTTTCACCATGCAGCATCCACAAAAGTGCACAAACACATAAAAAGGAATCACATTCACTGCAGCAGTCCTAACTCCAGCAAATGGAGACAACACCTGCCTTTCCTCCCCTTGGCTGTCCATCTCTTACAAGGGTAAGAAAAAGCAGCCCCTGAAAAGAGACTGAACAAGAAAGTCACATGAACCAATGCAAATAACAGCATCTCACACAAAGAACAAACTCGATCAGCTGGGCAAGGGACCTGGTGGGAGTGGCATACCCACTGTGCTGTGCTGCCAATTACAACAGAACTTGACTGCATTGTGATGCAAAAGATACTTTTTTTTTTATTCCTTATAGCTACTTTGGTAATAGGCAATTTATCTTAATAACAGTGGCAGAGAAAATACTCTAGTGGAAGTGGTGTACAGCAACTGACTGTGAAGTAGGCAGAAAGAAATGCAGAAAAGAAACTTCTGTGGGAGCCACCATCACTCTTGTGCACCATACAATGTTTCCTTAAAAATTAAAAAGGGGTGAATTTTTTATCTTTCTTTGTATTTCCCCATGGTATAATGCTACTGCCTGGGTACCTAATGCAGAAATTCAGACCCCTGAATCTCACCCACAATTTTTGCACATCTATTTCCAGCACCATGGTAGCACCTCCAAATCAGTAGGGCACCGTAGGCCACTTCCATCTGCCTTGATCTGCTGCGCTTCTGGTGATATCTATGTGTTATTTTGCTCTGCAATGGGATCCTCAGGTATATTCTGGCCTTAGAGAGTATTTTCACTATTTGACCTGCCTAATCAGAAACAGTTTTCAAACTCCATTTTTATTAACTTGGAAAAAAAATAGTAGTTTCAGACAAAGCTGATGGTAAACAGATGCTATTCAGCTAATAGGGCTTGGTTCTCTAGGTACTCAAACACAGGGATGGGTCTGAAAAGAACAAAACCTTCCCAGCACTTGTTTTAATGAGAAGGCTTTCTTGCATTTGATCATCTGTTTTCTCAGAGGAAAATGTTAAGAAGGCTTGTGATTAGCCAGAGGCAATTCACTGCCCAATATAACACAGACATGGGGGAGTGAACTGCTGATGCTCTCTGTCACACAGTCCCATTCCCCCTCCCTCCCCATCCTCAACTACTGTTGCAGCCGCAGCCAAGGCACTGGATGCACAGTCTGGAATCATACTATCAAAATAATTGAGAAATAACTTCTCTAGCAAAGCAAACCAAGGCAGCTTGCAGGGACTGTCAATCTCCACACTTACAAGCCACAATCTATTTTCACCACTGTAGGCTGCCAGGTTAATTAAATGGGACTCCTCGTGGTGTCAGGAAGGAAGTCAAGCAGCAAGTGTTTGTAGAAACAGGCTTTAAAGTGAACAGCGTATGAGAAAGAGACGAAATTTCCTGGGAACACATGCTTTTGTACATTTCTTGGGAGATATGTTATGCCTTGGCTGTTGCAAAGGGGATGGTCTTTTCCTAAGTGGTGTCCTAGTTAGCCTTGGTGCAGTAACACCTCTGTTCCTCACTTCTAGGGATGCTGAAATGAATCCTCAGCTCAAAGTGTTTTGTAATCAGTACTACTCCCTGTCTAAAAGCCTGGTCCAGAGAGCTACTGAACACCTTCAGCCTCCACGTTTTTCAGGATAAGCCCTGAAAGTCCTCACCTTTTTTATCTCTCTCTCTTTTTTTTTTTTTTTTTTTTTTTTTTTTTTTTTTTTTTTTTTTTTTTTTACAGCCAATGAGCTAATGTTCCTGTGTTTCCTTCACTTTTATGACTCATAAAACTCACTCACCCTTTAATGTAGGAGCATCAGCATCCTTATTCTTTGTGCCTGGAAAAAACACTCAATTACCACAATTAAGACAGATATATAACATTGGACCACTTTATTTTTCACATTATGGTAAGATTATTCACATTTTCATAATAAACCCATAATTTCACATTATGGGTTTCCTAGACTTGATAGCAGGACTAGAAAAATGATCATTTTCAAAAGTTTCCATTTCCTTATCCAGTATCTCCTTACCTTGACTCCTTTAGTAACTCAGAACACTGAAGTCTCAAAGTCACGCAAGTAGTTGTCTATTATTATTAATCACATCAATTTTGTTAAATGCTTGGTTCAATGCAACTGTTAACACTTATCCAGCTTCTGTCATCCATTGATGATATTCCCTTCAAATTAAGGTGCATCCATCCATTCTTGAGTATTTTTCACACCAGGCTCCTGTGATTAGAAAAAGGGGATGAATACAAGGTTATATAGGTATATATTTCAATCCACATCACCTGTTTTGTATATTTAGCCTGAAGAACTATGTAAAACAGCTGTAGATTACCTGTGGCATCACTAAAGTTGTCCAACAAGTTTCAGACAGGGAAAAGGACCAGCTAGATTGTCAGACCTGGGGTTAAACTGCAGGAATGTCAGTTGAAGTGGGACATAAATCTGCTGTCTGAATTGAGCAGATCAGGTGTGAATGAGCCTAAACCACTTCTGTTTTGCTTCAATACAGAGTAATTCTGGCAGACTTGGTGTTACCTAGACAGACTGTTTTGCACTGCAGAGCTGAACCTAACTTAATAAATCATGATTCCCACAGTATCATTTAATGTCACTTGTCCATTCAGTAAACAAATTCTCAGGGCAGGACTTATAGGGTCATCTTGATTCTTACCATGTTTTAGGTGGATTCCTTGTATACTCCCATAAATTCCATCTCTGACTTCCCAATCACAATTTCTTTTCTATATTCTTATTATTTAGACTATTTTTCTGGGTATGAATATCCACGCTTTTCATTTATGCACAAAATCACTTTTTATTACTAAACAGACAGCAAACAAAATCATCCCTTCTCATATGGAAAAAATAAAGAATCTAATGGAAAAAAATGGCTTCTCTATAGGTTTCTAAGAAGTCTTACTCAATTTAGAACAGAAAAATACCTAATTTTCTGTCGTGTTTTATGTGAGTTAAGAGTTGTTCCTGTGAAACCCTTTGGCATAATTCCTGTTCACCCATTTCACACTTTCCATAAGAGCTGTAAGACTGTATATGCGCAACAGAGAAAACCTTGGCTGTTTTTAGTGCTTCATTCCTTTCAAAAGAAGTATAGAGCTCAGCAAAAATGGCTATCAGACCCCAAGTATCAATGACCATTCTTTATGCTAATCTTTCCATTTCCTGCTATTACCAGTTCCAGGGTCAGCAGCTAAAAAAAATAATCCCAAACTATTGTAAAATCATCTGTCATTTTATTTTCTCCCCAAGTCTCTTTAAGAGTGTCTGCAATGAATTACCTCCGTGTCTGAAATGAATTACTACTCCATACCACACAAACACACCATCATTACCTGCCCCAAGCAAGGTCTGGAACTATATTGCTCTTGTACGTTAAACAATAGTCAAGCAATGGTGAAATGCAATTGATTATGTGAAACGTTAGAAAGCTTTAGTAAATCAGCTTCTCTGAAGTCATCTGGGCTTTAGGTGTAGCTGGTTTTGGTTTAAAAGGGTATTACACTTTTTATTTCTCTTTCTTTCTTTCTTTCTTTCTTTCTTTCTTTCTTTCTTTCTTTCTTTCTTTCTTTCTTTCTTTCTT
>JAWWEE010000001.1:31156262-31254169 GCA_035221455.1 Xenops minutus | reverse complement strand
TCCCTTCCCTTCCCTTCCCTTCTCACTTGTTACTGATTATCTGCTCCAAGGTAATGCATGTCTCTATCACTTCCAGCTCCCCACCTTGCACTACTGGTCAGTGACCATCTGTAGTGTTAATGGGGTGTGAGATGAGATACTTATTAATCAATTTTCTTTCCATCTTAGGGAGACACTTGTTTAACAGAACAGTACTTCTGAATGCATCCTTACAAAAGGCAATAGCCAGCAGGTTTTAATTTTTCCTCAGATTTTACACTAAGCATAACTGAGTTCCATGCTCTATTCTTGGCACAAGGGCAATCAAGCATTTTAGTGAAATTTACTTCAGGGATGGTGTATGTTTGCCTTTTGTTAACCAAGCAGTGACTACCAACTTTCATAACAATGTTACCTATTTGTTACCTAACCAGCAGTTATGATGGGTCAGATCCAACTTAATTTTAAACACATAGGCATCAATGAATAACTAAGGTAACTTCTCCTGGAAAGCTACACAGATGAAGGAAGATGGATTTGGCCCCAGATACAATCTTGGGAGATGGGCTGACACAATGGGGTCAAACCATGACCACTGTATGCCCAGTGACATTAAGAAGGAAATTCATGTGAACTGGAGCTTGCACCCTCTTTTACTTTCCATATAAGCATAGTAACAATGTGTTTATACTGAAACTCGGTAGAGATTCCTTAAAATTATACGTACTGGAGGTGAAGTTAATACAGCCAATATATTGCTTGCAGCATTTCATTTTTTCTAAGTACCAGCTTTCCCTTTACAGGATCTCATAAAAACAAAACAATATGTTGCTCTCTTATGGATAACCTACAAGCAGCAGTTGGTGAAGTAGTCACAGTGTCCAGAGCAACATTATATCTTTGATGTCTGGTTTTGCAGCACAAATATTTCAGCGGAGCAAGACATAATGAAACTTTAAGAGCTTGTTAAGAAACTGACTATTACAAAGAACCAGGCTCATTTTGACTCTATTAGAAACACAAGAAAAATAATTTGTCACTTTCCTGTGACTAGAAGGATCTCAGGGGGAATCTCAGATAAGACATCAACATTGTCAGTGATTACTCAGCCTTTTTTCATTACAGTTTATAAAGCTCTGAATAAGAAACCGGTTTATACTGGCGTTCCAATCCTCTAAATGCATTTTTACAAGACCCAGCTGTGGGAAGGACATTTATTCCCACTTTAGAAATGAGGCAAGTGAATCATGGGTAACGGGTGAGTTGAGCAAGTTCATGCTGAAGGGGTTTTGGTGCACTGTGGATGACAATATAACAATACCAATAATAATTCTAATAAATAGAAATCCTGGGTTCCCCATCTGGGCCATAGCATGGAGAGTTCTCCTATTCTTTCTCAGCTGTTTCCATTTTGTTTCTATTTTCCTAAACTGAGCATAATGTAGGTTAAAAAAATCTTCTTTCCTTAGGATCTAAAAGCTTTTCAGAAATATACAGCTATTGGATGGTGTTCCTATCTGACCAATATGTAATACATTTTTTCTGCTGTAATTGTGTACATAGCCATGCTGGAAGAGAAATTCCAGTGATGACATTGCAACAGTTTGAGTGTTTTCTCCATTATGTTATTTCTCCATTATGTTATGTTATTTATGTTAGAGATAACCTTTTCCTTATTCAAATATAATTTCATAGGAAGATAGTTGTTTTAAAACAGAATTAACAATACTAGCTGAACATTTTGTAGGAACTTTCCATAACAACCTGTTTTTATGTCAGCTTCTCTAGAGCCCAGCATAATTTTTACTATAAAATTATTTGAAAATTTAAAACCAAACAACAGATCTTTACTTTTCTTATAGCATATTCATGGAATTATCTGCAGTATAGAAACATCATTTAAATATCAGTGATTTCTTTCTCAGCAATTACCCCACAGTAATATTAGGATTCTCTCACACTCCACTCACTCCATATATTGATAGAGGAAGATATTGATACAGCTGTGATAACTGTGTATCAATAGATATTCAGAATGATCATAATACAGGCAGGATGTGCCACTGCAATGATTTATTTGCAAATCTTCAACCAATCCTTTCCCCAGCATATTATTAAATTAATTGAAGCATGAATATATTATTATTTCATTGAAACACCAGTGTAAACTTGTTTTACTTTACTATATTGGAAAGCAGACCATGGCTCTCCATGTTCCTCTTCTCCAAGTCAGTTTTCACACTCTGCTGCTGCTAAGTTTCTGCAAAAATATATTCAGAGCTGGACTCGGAACACTTATGATCCCTGAGGCTGCCCTCAAGAGTAAACCTGTGTGCTATACTGACAGCAAATCTGCAAGCACAGCCATGGGCCCAGCCACTGTCTCCTTCTGAGTATGCAGGATGTTGGCATGAGTGCTGACATTCATCTGCCAGTGGCGAAGTCCAGGACAGACATGCATTTGACTTGCGTACACATGAGGAACCTCCCCATGGAGTGCAAAGATGGGATCACTGTGACATGATCTGAGGGAATGCTGTGGCTATGTGGGGAAGAGGATGGCTGTCTGCACCCTCTCACCTTGTGGTTTATATGTGGTGGCTATGACTGATGGCCAGATAGGCCAGTGCTGTTGGCTGTATCATGGCATGACTGAGTTGTAACAGCACCCACAAGGTCTACTTATGAGTTCCCAAAGAGATGAGGTCCTGGTGTCTGACATTCTGAAGACCTTCTCTTCCTTTCATGGAGAGACCCTTCCCTTTCTAGCATGAGCTCTCTGTCATCACCTTTAGTCAAGGTTCCAGCCACCATCCTCCTCATGAATGGCTCTCCTTGCACTGTGTCCTGCCCTGTCTGCTCACAGTGGTGCTGCCAGCCCCAGCCTACTAGGCCAGCAGCAATTCTTCCTCTTCCTCTAGGGAGGAACTTTAGCAGAGATCTTCTCTCTGCTGACAGCAGCAATGCTGCTTATGAGTTCCCTTCAGCAGAAAAGATCCTAAGCAACAGGATAATAGCTAAATGACTTTTTTTTCCCCTGACTTGGAGCTGACCTATTTCAGTAATGCGGGGAATATCCTTGTCCCACAGAGAGCGTCTCTGCTGCAACCAGCAGGAACCAGTGAACCAGAAATGCTTTACTGTGAAGTTGTGATGCACTGACACAGGCTGCTCAGAGAAACTGTGGATACCCATCCCTGGAAGCGTTCAAGGCCAGGTTGGATGGAGCTTTGAGGAATTTGGTAGTGGGAGATGTTCCTTTAAAGTCCCTTACAACCCAAACCATTCTGTGATTCTTTGATGCAGAAACAGGACCCATGGAAAACTTGGCCATGGCTTGGCAAACCAACTTTTGTTACCAAAACAGTGCAGCTTCCCCTTCAGGCTGCTCATGGGAGCTGTCGGTCACCACATGAATAAGAGATTTCTTACATGGCCACTGTTCATTCTGGTCACCAAGAGTATTTGACAGGGATAGGTCCCAATCCTTAGCAGTTGTGGTTTCTTCTCCTGGTCCAGCATTATTCAGGATTGGGGATTAGCTGTCAGTAGGCTGTTGTGGGAGTTTGTTTTCCTTTGAGTCAGGCATCACTAATCAGACCTAGCACTTCGTCTCAGGCTTTATTAAACAGAAATCTCTAATCCAGAAAACATTTCCAATATTAAGACTAATTAAGTGTCATAATGTCAGCCAGGGTAAATAAAACACAAAAGGAAAGAAATAAGCTCTGGGAGCTGAACGTGCTTTATTGAACACACATCTGCTACTCTGATCCACGCCTGTCACTCAAGAAGACATCATCCATTAAATCTGATCAAAAAAATTCCCATTGAACTGATAAAGCAGAGGGACTCTTCAGGTGGCTTAGCTGTCGCTTGAAAACTGGCTTGGTGAGCCTGTGGGCTGACACTAGTGCTGGAAGGCAGTGAGGGTTTGAAGCTCTCAGATACAGTATCCTCTGCACTTCAGAACGATCAAGATCAGATCTTGAGGGCTCTCTCCCACTCCCTTGTTTAACTGTGCAAAGGAAAAGAAATCTCTTCAGATGTATTTCTTCACTTATTAAAAGGGTTGCAAAAAATTCAGGCAAAGTGAGTGCTTTCCTTCCCAGATAAGGCTGTATCATTTCAGTCACTGCAGAGCAGGAGTTTTAAAACTCTGCCAATACAAGTGTTTACTTGTAGTGTGAACAAATATCCTGTTTATCACATTTCATTTTCTTCAAGGTATTCAATAATACCTGTTTGGTATTAAAAAGAGAAAAGAAAAAAAAAAAAAACAAAACAAACAACTTCCAAGAAGTAAATAGCTTGAGAAATGTTACTTAGTCATTCTTAGCTAAAGAAACTACAACTATATGTGTCCTCAATCTGGCTTTTTCTGCCTTTCCTCATCTTAAAAATATCTTATCTGGTACTATAAATAATGAGCAGAAGGGAAAGTGATGCTTCATGCAGGAGGGGAAAAGCAGCAGTGGTTGTCCTTAATCATGTTCAAACACAAATCTGGAGAATGAATGAATGTTCCTCCATGCCTTTCCAGGCTTGCACAGGATAGACTAAGCCCGCAGGGATTTGTGTTTCAGACCTTGCTGTCAGTATGCATTACTGCAGGCTTTGAGAGATGCTCTTAAAATGTTTCTAAATAACCAAATGGAGCAACCCTCTCCAGTGTGATAAGCTGTGCTGTTACTACTGCAACTCTGGCAGCAGGGAAAAAGGGAAGGGAGCAGAGCTTTCTTCCAGCTGTGCCCCAGAAATCCTTTGCCACAGTAAGCAATTAACATCAGGTTTGATCTTTCACAGTATTAGGAAGGTAGATGACAGCGTAACATCTGCCTGTGGTTTGAATGTGCAATGCCTGCACTTTTTGCATCCAAACAAGAGGGACAACTGCTTTGGAAGTCAGTGGCCAAAACAAATGGCATTAAGGTATTGTGCAGGATTTCTCTGTGCATGGATGACGCAATGGAAAGGGTCCCTGACACAGCTCAGTAGCTAAAGAATGAGGTCAGGCTTTGTTTAAGCAACACAGAAGGATGGGTTCATTTTTCTCCTGTAATGAACATGAAGTGTTAGGCATGTGGCAGTAGATTCTGCTGCTGTTGTGCAAAAGACACAGCCCTTGGAAGAAAAAAGTCACAAAGATGCAGCACAAGGTATGATGTAAACTTTAATAAACTCTTCAAAAATCTCCATTTTTGCCTGCCTGCCTTCCAGTGACTGCATTTAAACTAATGTTCTAGGGCCCTTTTATGCAAAAAGCCTTATTCCTAGGATGGCTCTTGCAAAATTCATAGCTGGTACTATTCCATGCCCTTATGACATGACAGTAACATTCATTTGTATCACTTTGGCACCATGCAAGTAGGTCGCACCATTACAGTGAAGTTAAAATGAATTTTGCCTTTCTTTAAACGGTAATGGAACAGTAACCAACTGATTAAGGAAAACATTAGCAAGTACCATTTTAATTGATTTGAATGCATGTGTGTTTTGTATTGTTTAGTTTGAGGGCATTTTTAAACAAATAGCACTGTCATTGTGAGCCTTAATTAGATAATAAATTATTAGATAAATGGATTAGAAAGTTCAGTATGGCTTTCACAATTGCTGCTAGTGGCATAAAAATGAGGTGCTTGGCATTAGCAATGCTAATAAATGGCCTAAGGAATGCACTTGGGAAGAATGATGATGTGGCAGCTGAGTGACATGTGAGGACCATGGTCTTTCCTTTGCCCACACCTATTTTGGAAAACAAAGGTGCTCCTGTGCTTTCTTAGGAAAGATAACAGTAGTGCTGATCTGGAAGGGTAAATATGTCAGTTCCCTAAGTACACCTCAAAGCCTGCAGATTTAATGTGGGGCTCATGAAAAATTCACTAAGCACACAGGACATATTCTAAGGGTTAGGCTGCATGGGGATCAGCTCAGAGATCTGACAAGGAAAAAGGCTCAGTATGTGCAGAATATATTCAGTTGTAGGAAGACTCCTTAAGAGGGAGGGAAGTCTGGATCGGTTGGGCTGAATGTGGAGTGCACAAGAATCATTAGGATCTTCCTGAAAAAGAGCAATTTGGTGGATGTTGTGCTGCTTACTCAATTCCATGAAGCGGTAAATCAAGCCATATGGGTCTCAGTGCTGTTCAAAGAGGTAGTGACAGTAACTCAGATAACAGACACAGAGTGCTGCAGGTTGAAAAGTGATGCAAATAATCACCAGCATGAGTTCAGGCTGAGTGTCAAATACCTGAAATTAGAAAGTTGGAAGAGCACTTTGGTATGGATTGAATGTTATGCAGCTTGCCTGAAGACATGGGATACCTTGGATTTGTTATTTTTGGGTTGATTGCCCCTTAGATATAACTGCTTACTTCAGGGGTGGCATTAGCCTGCATCACTTCATCACCATAATCGGAGCAAGTTCACAGAAAGGGTTTGAAGCCTGAATTACGTTAAAGTCATTTTTAGATTCTCAACAGCATATCAAAGAATGGCAGCTTTCTGCTATAGTCTCTAATGGGTGGCCAGTATGGCTGAAATATGAATCCTGCTGAAGTATCTTCAGCATGTAGAAGAAAATACTTGGAAGGGCTTAATTCCTACTTTTTAATGTATTTGATGCAATCTCTTTTGCTGGTCCCCTGAAGCTTGACTTTTTATGCAGATGATTTTCAAGGTGAAGTGAACTTCTCCAGCAATCAGACCAACCTTTGATAGAAATTAACCGCGGTGACAGAAACATTCTTTTGTTATGTATTTCAGGAGCATTTGAATAGATGATTTCTTTTATTTTTTTTTTTAGTATTTAAGTACTTGGTGTAGAGCATTCTGTTGCTTTTGTTAATGAGAATTACAGTTCCAGCTCACTGAAGGTCAGCTAGATAAAAAGTAAATAGTGTTCTACCCCCTCAGCTACATCACTAATATTCTTATCAGTCTATCATATAAATCTACATACAAAAAACTGCAGTTACTGTACAGCATGTTGCATGGTCTATAGACCTTATCACTTGAGTAATTGAAAGTCTTTCAGAGTAAAGTATATGATAATATATGAGGATAGTGTCACAGCTGATCTTAGGTAGAAAGAGGTAAACAAGATGCAAATGGTCTCTTCACCTCTGGTTTTCAATGCTGGAGACATTTGTCATCCTTTAGGTTGTTTAGCAAGTTTGTAATTAGTATCTTTTTCAAGTCTTTTTCCCACACAAAGAGCTCCCATCCAAAGAAAATCTAAAGAGATTCAGAGATAGTAAATACATGGGTTGTTTCATAAACTCATGTAATTTCCATTCTTTGACAGCCACGTGCATGTCTGTTCTACAACTTAAAGTCATGCAGCCATGTTTGGTAGTGCTGAGGCCAATCAGTTAAACAACAGTAAGAGCCCATGACTAAACTGCTTCTGATGAGCTTCGTGCACAGGCAGACAAGCCTAAGTCTTACTGCAAAGTCTACATCACTTTATTGTTTATTCTGAGACTCTCAGAACAACAGGGAGAGTTCTCAGCTTTACGACCACTAGCAAAGCTAGTTGGTTTAGGAAGTACAGTGGGTTTAAGCCAAGCTAAGAAGGAAAGAGAGCAGAGTCAGCAGGAAGAATCCAACTGCTATAATACAATCAGGATCTGGAGAAACATAGAAATTACAAAACCATAGAATGGATTGCACTAAAAGGGACCTTTAAAGCTCACCTAAGGTCCAACCTCTCTGGCAATGAGCAGGACAGTTTCAATTCAATCAGGTTGCTCAGAGCACCATCCAATCTTATGTTGGGAACATTTCCGGGAATGGGGCATCCACCACCTCTCTAGGCAACCTATACCAGTGTTTCACCACTCTCATCATAAAAATTTTCTGTGTTCTGGTTTTTAATTTATTTAATTTCTTTCTGCTTCAAGTGTGTAGCTGTGATGGTCATTCCTTTAGGCCGACTCTTCATCATTATGCTTTTGTTCCTATCTTGCGCCTTCACTTCTGAGAGTGTTGAACTGCTGCCAGGCAAGGAGGCTGTGGCCTCCCTTCTTCAGGCTGCCTGCAAACTTTTACATAAAGCAATAGAGTTGGAAGAAAAACGACTTGTCAAAAAGAAGAAACACTGAGGAAAACTTTGATCAGATGTTGGTCTCTGGAATCAAAATGACAGCAAGGTCCACAGGCTTTCTGAAAGGCTACAGAAACAACACTGGTCCTCTTGCGAATAAATTGCTAGCACTGTTACACATATAGCAATGGCTCTTGTGACATCTATTGAAATTTATCTCTAGTTGTGCAAGTATTTTCCCTTGAAATGCCATAAAGAATATGTTGAGATAGGCATTGTTCTTCTGCCATGTGTCCGACCTAAGTTCTCTTGCAGGTTGTGTAAATCAGCACGTACAATATAGTCACATATTGAGCTTATGAGTGCCACACGTGGTAACAAGCTGAAATTTCTTAGAAATTGTCTTCACATACCTCTGCACTTCCTTCCTCCTCTCTGTCCCTGATTCCATACAGACGACTTGGTGCAATTTTCTGTTCTTGTAAGATCTCACTCTTTTTTCCACATACCTCACTATTTCTACTACCAAAAATCATGTCCTGGGGGAAGGATCTGCACTCTGCATTCAGCTGGTGAAACATATAGTTTTGTTTAGCAGATTTTTGTTTGGTGTGAATCCCTGCATTGTACATACCTGTTTCAAACACTGTGGGAAAAAAATGTTTCACTTCTGGAAAGGAATATTTGTTTGGCCTCGCAGATAGTTTAGTGCATGCTAGTGTTTAAAACTTATTAAAAAGGAAAAATAAAAGGGGGAAGAAAAGTGGAAACAAACAACAAACAAAGGAAAAACGCTTCTTGTTATTTAAATCCCTGTTCATGCTTTGCAGTTTTAATATTCTTTCTACAAGAGATTGACTCAGGACCCTAAATCAAGCTGATCATACAATACACATATTAAAATCTACATTTGGGTCAGAGAAGCCTGTGTTCAGTTTGAAACACAGGACAGAGCACTGAAGCAGAATAAATAATCACAGTTCACCCTGTAGGTCTTTTCCATTCCTAATGCCTCCGACTCTGTGAACCATCAACTAAGTACTCATGTTTGGGCCGTTCATATAGTTGTTGCTCTTTCAAACCTTCACTCTTTGCTGCAGGGATCAACAACATTGTCCAACTCACTGATCTTAAAACATTTTTTGTGCTTCAGGATTTGGCTTACGCTTAAGTTCACATATTCCCCACTGTGCCAATAAAGCAGTGTCCCTGCCACTGTCATTTCTCTAGATGAACCCACTCCTTCAATGGCCCATCACTTTGTGTTCTGATAGGTTTCACTGAAGATTAAAACATCATGGTCTGTGACATTATTGAATTTTAAAACCCCAAGTGTTGGGAATAAATCAGTTTGAGATATTTGAATCGGTCCTTTCATATTTGGAGACTTGATCTAAGCGTGGATGCATTAGATGTATATATTCACATCCCTGTGAACTGTTTGTTTTAAATGCTTCACCATGACAAAAAAAAAAAAAAAGGCACAAAAGACCCACCAAAAAAAACAACCAACCAACCAAACCAAAAAAGTCTGTAAGAGAAACTTCAGAGATGACTGTTCTCTTCAAGTGGGAAACATTTTACTCTCTGAATTTATAATCAAAAAGTCAAACAATTGCTTAAGCAAAAAATTGTTAAACTTGTGCCTAAACCTGAACAAGTGGTTACCTTCCCAGACCTCTTTATGCATCTCTGTTATGGGAATCTGGTTACTGGGAATCTGCATTCACTGAACCACAACTATTTAAACATTTCCCTGCATACATCCCATTCCTCATTTAACCCTAACAGCAGACCTCTCCTATTCTGCAAATAAACACAGGTCTCAGTTCTCTATGGAAACCTTTGCACCAAATATAATCATTTATCATGTGGATATTTGGCTCAGGTTGGAATATGCTGGGTTTCAGGACAGAAGCAGGATGGGCTTTCTCTGTGCAGCAAATGCAGGTTTGGGGACTGGTGCTGAGCCAACAGCTCTGAAAATACATGATTTGCCTTAATATACAAAATGGGACAGGGTATGATGAGATAGTGACAGACTAGGAGACGACAGCTTAGTCTTCTGGATCCCATGGAGAAGTAATCATTTCTGGTCATCCTCACTAGGCACAGGCTTTCAGATGGGGATCAGGATGGGGTTCAGGTTCTACTACACTGTTACCCTTCCCATCATGCCGCATTCACATTCAATTTTCTCAACCACCCAACCAAACCACCTAGGAACCACAGGGACACAGTGTGGGCACACAGCCTCCCCACTCCCCAGATGAGCCCTGGGAATGTGGGTGTCCTGCCCTGTATGTCCCACATGGTGTTGTTCCAGAAGGATTAGCTGCTGTATTATTTTGATAAATGAGGCAAGGAAGGGTGATGGCATGGGCTTTTTCGAGTTGAGATGTGGCTAGAAAGGGGAAAGATAAACTTGTAGCTCTTACAGATTAACTCCTGGTTTCTAAGAATAACATAGATAAGGCAGACTCAATTAGATGGAGCTTACAATCACATATAACGAATCTGAGACGGAAGAGATTGCTGTATCTGAAAGAGAAGTCACCACTGTTCTTTAGATAAGCTCACAGATTTTCAGATGAGAAAAAATAAATATTGCAAAAAAAAAGAAAAAAGGTTTTCCCTGCTTAACCTTCCCAGCCAGACTCAAATTGCCTACCATGAAATAAACAAGGCAGCCCAAACAAAAAGATGGTTTCACCACAAATTATTCTGCTTATTCTCCTATGTGTATTTTTTTTTTTAAAAAAAAAAAAAAGTAAGTTAACAAGTTGTCCTTCTCCACGCATTTGGGACACCTTTAGAATGGTGTTTTGTTTCCTCTCTTTTTTAACAAAAGTAAAGTTTCAACCAAAAATTTGCAAGTAAGACAATCACACAAACAGGCAGAGATGTCTCACTCCAAATATTCTGCACAAAAACAATGTCTGTTTTTTATCTGTCGTGGAAGTAGTTTATTTTTAGAAATGCTAGAATTCACCCACAAAAATAAAGCAGGGCAGCATTTCATCATGACTCTTTCCTCAAAGGTATTTCCTACAAGGTGTTGGATTCACTTTGTATATGATAAACAGCCATTGCTGTGTAATTACCAGTGAGCAGGTACCAGTTCTGAAGGTCATGCTGCCTACATGTCCCTCAAACAGCTGCTTCTGTTTAACATCCCTAATAAAGAGTGGAAGACATTTGATTTTGATCAAGGTTTTAAGAAATACCATATCTACAGAGGCCGGACATTTTCTTTCTCACTTCATCAAGAGACTTTTCGAGATGGAAATGCAAGACTGAGCAGTTTATCACAGAGATGACCTAATTTTGGCAAGCCTTGAAGAGGTCACAGGCTTCCCACTGCCACTAGAGGAAAGTCTTTTATCCTCAAATACAACAGAAGTGAGTTGGTATACATCTTCTGGGCTATATTTTGAGTTAGCTGTAGACTTTTTTATTCTTTTCATAGTTCTTACTGCAAGTTTAAGACAAAAGTGTATACATTTGTGGAGGGATGGCTCATTTTTCCTCCCCCCCCCCACCTCCCCTTTCTTTTTAAACTTAAACTCCTTTTTTATAAAGCCCACTGAAATCCAGAGTAAAAGAGGATTAATTACTAACAGCCATAATTTAGAGACAAATTACCCTCCTGATATTTTGGCTGCCCAAGATATACCATGTAAAAGCCATCTAGCTGAGAGAATGATGCAGGTGATTGTAACCTAGAGTTGTGTTGAGCATTGTTGTGCTTCATCTCCCCTGAAGAATAATGTACAGTGTAATATATTAAGAAGAAAGGGCATAATAATAATGCTATACTTCTATGCAACTTTTCTCATCCAAAGAAGCCATGTTGTTTTGATGTTAATTAGGTTGGTCAAAGAGTTATTCTACAGGCATGAACATTGATTTCAGTGGCGTTGCTCACAGACTAAATATACCCCTGCATGAACACAGACAACAGGATCTGAGATACTGTGGTTTCCAACCACCTCTTTTCCCTGGGTCTTATTGAATAGTGTCTTTGTCTTATACTGTTAGTAATTTGACTAAAATCAACAAGAATGGTCCATGTGGAAAATGACCTTTGGTAATCAGCTCTGTCAAAGTGTGATGCACATTTTGCATATGGCAAGCAGAGCTCAGATACTCACGCTTGTCAGTGCTGGACTTCAAACTAAGAATTGCAGGATTTCACTTTTCTCCCAAGTCCTTATCCAGCAAAGTGTGTACACACACCTTGAAGGATCTGAATTGCAGCCTGGTGTGTGCTTCTCTAGAGACCTGAAAAGCCTGAGGGCAAATATACGTCATTCAAGAGTGCCTCAGGGTTTTGTGAAGACTCTAGTCTGTGTTGGTAAATCCAGTCTAATCCTAGAGAGCCAAGGACTGCTTTTTAAGCTCAGGGACATGCTGTGGGAAGGTGGCTATGAGGAAGCATCCCATTTATATCCCCACAGCTTTTTCATTTCCAGAGCTGTCCTGCCTGAAGCCAGCTGTGTGTGTCTTCACCCCCTTCTGAGAGTCTCACAGACAATTTCTAAACATACTCCATCAATCTTACATTGTAGCTACACATTTCTGTCATGTGGCTCATAAATGCATATGGATTTCCTATAGTGGACTTTTCCACCTACAAGTCTTTTCATAAAGACCTTTTTTTTAACACCATTATCAGATAATATCTCTCTTCAGAGGTCAATCATAAATGCACTCATTCCACTTTATTATTCATAATGGCTTCTGCTTAATTTCTGGTAGGCTCAGATGCTGGGACTACCTTAGATGCTCATTGTACTATTACTCCACTCCCCTGAGATCCCATCTGCTCTGGGCTCCTCAACATAAAAAGTATGTGGACCTTTTGAAATGGGTCCAGAGGAGGCCAGAAAGGTGCTTAAGGGACTGGACCACTTCTGCTATGGAGACAGGCTGAGTTGGAATTGTTCAGCCTGGAGAAGAGAAGCTCAGGAAAGACCTTAGAGCCCCTTCCAGTACCTAAAGGGGCTACAAAAGAGCTGGAGAGGGACTTCTAACGAGGGCATGAAGTGACAGGACAAGGAGTAATGGCTTTAAACTGAAAAAGGACAAGTTTAGTTAACATATTAGGAAGAAATTCTTCACTGTGAGGGTGGTGAGACACTGACACAGGTTGCCCAGAGAAGTTGTGGATGCCTGGAAGTGTTCAATGCCAGGTTGGATGGCACTTTAGGCAGCCTGGTCTAGTGGAAGGTCTCCCTGCCAATGGAAGAAGGGTTGGAATTAGATGATCTTTAAGGTCCCTTCTGACCCAAACAAATCTATTATTCTATTGCCAAGTTGAAGTCTTTTAAAAAAGAACAAAAATAGCTGAGAGAGTTCATGCAAGTCTTTTATAAAAAGGAAAAATAATGGGAAAAAGTTGTCAAAAAGGAAGAGTTTGGGTATACAAAACACCTGGCTAGACATTAATCAATGTGGTGTCTTCTTTAACACTTTCCATGCTTTCATTTGGGAATAAAAGGCAATTCTGCTTGCCATTGCAAGACAGTTAATTAGCGTCCATAGACTTATAAATAGGATTTTACCAAGTAGCCGATAAGCTGGTATTACTAGTGTTCATTTTACTCTGGTTCTAGTCCCTTTTGAGATGAAGGCAGGTTTTATTAAAACAAACCTTTCACAAAATACATCTATTCATTGCAGGTTTCTAGTAAACACCAAGGTGTGAGTGGTAGATTGGTTTAATTTGCTTTTTTTTCAGTCTCTATGCCACTTTTTCTAATAATACTAAAGTTTCTTAAGCAAATGGGATGATCAAGTGGATAGAGCCCTGTGGTGGGAGTCAAGGGAAGTGTTGTGCCCTTATTTGATCCACTGGAAGATTTTGTCCTGGTAGCTTTACTGTTCATCTGTTTTTCTCCCCTAAGAAGTAAACTTGCTTCTGTCAATCAGTTTGTCAGATAAATCGTCTTGCTGGACAGATTTGGAAATTGACTTTGGATTTTGAGTTTATTCTAGTGATTCCTAAGGCCTTGGTGAACAGGTGGAAGAAGAACATGCTGTTATTCAGAAACTGTTCTAATCAGTTCTAGAGATTTGCATAATGCAACAGGGATTTGCAAAAACCCTCAGGCTCAAGGGCATGTGCTTATCACTTGCCAGGGATCTGAAGGGAGCAATTCCTGCCTACACAGCAATGTGCAATTTCCTAGATGTATCATTACTGTATGGATTTTAGCATTGGCTATAGTGAAAGAGACTGCTGAATTAATGAACAAATGAGATGGGGAAAATGTAATGGTTTGAAAAGCACTGCTCCAAAAACTATAATCTCAGTTCCATCAGTCCAGTTTTCCATTACATGGTTTAACAACCACCTTGTAACCAAGGGGAAGGATAAAATAGGAAGTATAAAGAAGATATTCACCTCTTGGCTGACTCTCACAGCAACAGCAAGTAAGAAAGAAGAATGGAATACATCATAAAACCTTTCCTGTTCTTCCAACTGACCTTTACCCACAACAAAATCAGACTTGAATTCTGTTTATTTTACAAAAATCAGCAAGAACTTTTAGAATGCTGGCCATGCTAGTTTCAAATTATTTTAAATATACCTATTTCTTGAGGAACCGCAGAAGTTAATGACTTAAAGAGTTGTTTTCACAGTTAGGGAAAATCCATGCTTGCTTGAGCTTTAAACTGGCATTTGTGTATAATCAGACACAACTGCTTTCTCTACATAAAATGTTACCCCTTCTGTTTTCCACCTAGCATTAACAAAAGCAGCAGATATGCCTGTTGCTGTGGAGATTTTGAGCCACAGCCCAATCTTTGTTCTTCTACCTGGCCTAGCTCACAAGTTACAGCAGCTGAAGGTTTTTTCTCCATGACACATTTTCTGAATGTATATATGTTTTATTGAGTAAACCAGATGGAAAATCATTTGCACAGCTATGCTTTCCCATTGTGGGTCCAACAGCCAAATTCACCACCGTTACTTCATCAACTTCCTTTCCATATATCTTATTTTGCAGTGCCATGCAAACCCCTCTCATCTGTTTGTCTCTTACCCATATCCTGTAAGATTTCCTAGCACCTCCTGGTGGTCTTCCCCACTCTGTTCAGAGCAGATTTAATTTGTGGTGACACTATGTTCCCTGTGTTTTCAGACTTCAGTTCCCCATTTTTTTCAAGTAGTTCAAATGGCCTTCACTCCTGCTGCCTATGTTTGTGTGCTCGCGTGGATGGTATCAGTGATATTATACAGCAAAGCTCAAAAATTAAATCTATATACAATGTATATATCTGTCCATAAATGGATGCATTGAGATTGCTGGCCTTCTCTTTTTTTTTTTTTCCTGTGCTGCTTGAGACTGGGTTAGATTTTCTTATATTTTAAATAATAGGTTTATTCCATGTAATTCACATCAGGTGTTCACATCTTTTTATTACTGGATATGAGTGTTCCCCACCAGAACTAGGATTATGTAGAGGAATCTGGTTGGTGCTTTACTACCAGAAGAGCTTTAAATGATTATAACTGTTAGGAATACAGTTATAAAACCCATGTTGTAGTAGAAAGCTGTTTCTCAAAATGAGCCAGCAAACATCTGTATGTCATTTGAGACCTCGAAATATCAGCCTAGTGGCATATTTTTGCAGGTGTGATAATCTGACGAGTTCGTCAAGAAAACACTTACAGGCACAGGTAGTATCTTTTATTAGAAGTGACATACTTAGAAAAAGTAGACAAGCTTTCTTCAAATCTGAAACAGAAGCAGCAGGCTTCCCAGCTAAATGCAAGTTTAAAGAAATTGCTAAGAGTTTATAACAGAGCTTGTATGACTATATATACATTTTTGCAGGGTAAATGGCATAGAATAATGGCTATCAGAATCCTTTCCTCTGTGCCTCTGTGTGTGTGTGTGTGTGTGTGTGTGTATGTGTATGTGTGTGCGTGTGTGTGTTTGAAAGAACTTTTAATGTTCACACCAGAATAACCACTTTGATTATGAAGCAATTTTATTGCTTCCCTATTCCAGAGACTCTTTCATTGTCTGGAAGGCCAGAATACTCAAATAGCACCAGGTGCTGGCTAACCTACCTTCAGGGACACGCATAATAAAAATCACAAGCATCTAACAAAAAGTAAATGTCATGCCTTTTCACATTTATCTTTGCATCAGCTTCAGCATATAAGAAATTATAAAGGGAAAGAAAAAGGAAAAAGGAAAAAAGAAAAACCAGAAGGCAGCACAGTTATTTTGGATCAGCAGAGATCCAACCAGAACTGCTCTTGAAATAACCTTAGATAAGGAATGCCTTCAGGAGCCTTCAGATGCAGAACAGTTCATCAACAGCACCTTAAACTATCCATGGCTAGAATCCCAAACATAAATGAGTTTTACTGTAGCTTCTGTAGAGATTGAGCCTATGGCAGGGAGCAATGAGCTTTTGCTTTTCTTAAAGCATCTCTAAAGATGTGTTGTTTTCCCATAGGCATGTGGTGTGTTAGTTTATGCCCAAAGGCATAGGCATAGACAGTAGCTTTTTTTCAGGCAAGAACACTAAAAATACAACTCATTCTTT
Source organism: Xenops minutus (assembly GCA_035221455.1). NCBI lineage: Eukaryota > Metazoa > Chordata > Aves > Passeriformes > Furnariidae > Xenops > Xenops minutus. The sequence continues at coordinate 31,237,572 of JAWWEE010000001.1, read as the reverse complement.
CTGTACAAAGTCTGTGTGCAGATGACTCGTGATAGTTTAAGATATATTTTGAAAGAACCCATGTTTATTATTATGTCTGTTAACAATTTCAAGCATTGCCCCTTAGGTATAACTTTGTTTGATTATAGAAAGAATCACACCAAAATCCACTTACTCCCTTCACCTTGAGATCTGGGTTCTCTGCACCTATGCAAAAATATAGCTCCAACATAAACAAAAAAACCTCATGTTCTTTGTCAGGAACAAAACACTTGGTCATTTCACCACTTCAGTTTAAGGAAGGAAAGGTGAATTTTGGTTCTTTGCTCTGAGGACTAAGGTCCGCAAATTGTGGCTTTTATGCATACTCAATCATGCATACATTAGGAGTCTAAGAAACCTGGAGAAATTTTGGGAATTTGGTCCCAAACAGTTTGAGAGAAATCCAGTCCATACAGAAAAGCCATCCAAATTCTGCTTTTTATACTTTGTGTATGGAAGTAGAAGGGAGTAGATGGCCTTGAAGATAAGCAGAGGAAGTTCTAGTCAACCTATCATATGGAATCCCTTCCCCCTCTGACGGCACAGGAAGCTTGGCTGTCTCATATGTGTCTTCCTATAGAAACATCTTTAAGTCTTTCAGTGGAACCAATAGGAAGACTTTGAGTGCCAGTCTTTCAGGCCGTCTTCTGATAATGGGTGTGTGATGGTAACACTGATGCCTTCTGAAATAATTTAGGAATTGAAACCTTTCCTCAAGAAGTAAGAAACCTTGAATCGAGGCTCCACTTATTTTGGGTGGTATTAGCTACTTTTAGGCCTTTTGAGGATTTAAGGGGGCTCTTTATCTCAGCAAGGTTGGACAACAGACAGGTTTCTCTCTCCTATAATACTCCTTTCCATGTTAAAAAATCAGGGAACCAGCAGGTTAAGTAGTGAGACACTTAGTGAGCACAACTGGGCAGTCTCTAGAAGTGATCAAGTTTGCTGACCATCCAGGACTTCAGAAATCTCTCCAGTACCATTTGCATACATTTTGTTCTCTCCTTTGAATTTTAACACTTTATGAACTGAAGGCAACTGATTATATATAAAATCAAAAGGTCATACATTATGAAAAGCTTTTTCCACTTCTAGACTTTCATGTTTGTTTTTTTAGAGGGGTTTTTTTGATTTTTTTTCAATGAAAAACATCCCTTGAAAAATTGCCCAGGAGTAAAAAGAGAAAAGAGCCTCTTTTCTGTGCACGTAAGGGCTGTTCAATCAAAATTTAGAAGATTACTAGGAAAACATAGCTCATATGAATGCTTGCGCAGATAGACAAAAGGTAAAAATTAAGACAAAACTGAAGCCAGAGTTGTTCATTAAAGTGTGGTGGAACTGCTGTAATGTCTGCAGAAGCGCCTCAAGGGCTGTTTAGTCAGAGCTTCTCCACTTGTAGGCATTTGGCCGACACATATGTGGACTGATGAAAGGCAGCTGGGTCTGCACTGTGCTTGCGGATCAGGGTCTTTAGTTCAAAAAGAATCATAAGAAAGAAAATAGCTGTATAAACTATCGAATAGTGTACAGAAGGTCAAGCCTGTCAAAGAGGTCAGGCAGGTAATCATCAAATTTAGAGATAAAAGAAACCACTAGGTTACTTAGTCTGCTCACCAGCCTCCTCAGAAGTGTTCAGTGCAGTATAACAGAAGCACATCTGAGAGTGGGCGTTGCTAGACCTCCAGAACTCTGGAACAGGCAGTCCAGACTAATTGATCGGGAATTTAAAATTAGACTTGTTATAGAAGGGACTTCTATGATACAGTGAATAACTACCTTAGAGATGGACAAGATAACCAGTAAGGGCTCTTTCTTATCCAAAACATCAGGATTCACTTCTCCCATTAGCATTTTACCGTGATTAAAACCATTGCATTTCAAAAGGAAAAGCAGGGAATATTTCATTGCTAGCATACAAAGCTACCTGTTACATGTTAGTTTTGGGACAAACACCTGAGAAAAATAATTACCAATGAGTTGGAATACACATAGCACATACTGTTTAAACAATCAGGAAAAAAAAATAAAGTCTATTAGCCATCTTGCTTCCTTGCATAGCTTTGGTTACTATGTAGTATTAGAAAGAGTTTTCTCCCTATACCATTGAGTATAATTAACTGTTTTATGGGAGCACTGCATGGCTGGAATCAGCCAGTGGTGTGGAAGGGATAGTAAATCAGCTGGTCCAGCAGTGTTTTCTGTTCTGGCAAAACCTGTATCACATTTTCACATGGGTTCAGGTGCTGTATTTCCAAGTATAGAATTATTTTCTAATACTGCTCTCATCTTTTTAAAAGAGCTTTTTTCTTGGAGATAACCAATTCCTTCAACCATCACTCAGAAAAACAGAGGCTGGGGGAAATGAGAGACAGAGACTGTTGAATGAATGAGTCCAGGTATATTTTTCCCCATATCTAGCTTAGGGACCACCATTCTCTGAACTACTGGGATTTTTAAACATTTTTTCATAAATAATTCTCACGTGCCTGCAATGTGTTTTGAATTATCATTACCTTCCCTCTATTCAGAAAATCTCTCTTATTTGGCACCAGTCTTTCTATAGTGACTTGGAAAATTTCGTATTTTTCACTGAGCAGGGAACTGAACAAAAGTCAAAGTAAAGAGCCTTCTCTTACAGGCCAGAAGTCAGTAAAGCACTGATTAAGGTATTAAAATTGCACATTTAAAGATATTAACCAAGACTTTGGAGAAAAAAACAGTAACATCAATGGTGTCTTTTAAACTTTCTGAAGTTTAGCTATTGCATTGCAAGTTGTTTGTTGTCTGCTGAGAGGCATAGAGTCATTTTGAAGAAAAAAGGATTGTTCCCATTTTGGCGGAGGACTGGAAGTGTCATTCAATAATCTGAAAATCTGTCTCTATCCATTTCCTTTCTTCTTGTGCACAACTATTGGTCTTTACTTTCTAATATTGTGCTAAGCTAGAAAAAATATGTAAAGCGAATACAATTTTTGGTCCAACACCATTTTTTTCTGGATCAATATTGTCATATTCCTGTATTACCTTCTTGGGCAATACCATTAACGGCAATCTTTCTCAGGAGGGAAGAGCATCACCTACAGATGCGTAGTTGTATTTTGGCTCTTTGCCTCAGCAAGAATTCAGGAAGTTTTCTGGGAAAACAAAGCTGAAGTGCAGGTTTATAAGGGGAAGGTTTGGATTAGAGCAGTGAGGGGTACACATCTTCTTTGCAGCTTTTTCAGTAAGTGCGTGGTCTCACTTTGACCTCTCTGGAAACGCAGTACTTGTCCTGCCTGCAGATTGTAGTGAAGGGACACTCTCAGCCTCTCACTGCCTACAGAACATTGTGCACAGCTCTCTTCCACAATAATTACAGCTACTCAAGCACAAACAACTTCCCTATCCCTACTCTTACAAGAACACCTCATGGCTAAACACAAAATCAAAGTCTTGCAGTTTTGCATGCTTCACATGCACACAAGGCAAAGCAGCCCATATCTTGAAAAGCTTGCAGAATAAACACACAAAACTCATTGAAATTACTGGAAGATGTAGGATGGGTCTGGTTTCTAATGAGCTGTGCCAGTCACAGTGTATGTGCAAGATTCAAATGCACATGGAGCATGAGGTGGATGCCAACTGAGAGTCCAGCGCATAAGGATCAGATCAGACAGGTCTGAAGAGTTCTTCCCCAGGTTACACAGAGGGTCTGTCTCAGAGTAAGCCAGAAAGGAATTGCATCCACTATCACCTGGGTGCAGAGATGTAGATGTAGGTGTGCTACAGGCTGGCACAGGGCAGTGCAGCGCTGTGCAGCCCGTTTAGCACAGCACCATACTCTGCTGCTTCTGTCTAGAGCACATGAACTGAGCCTCAGCATCATTCTGGTACAGCCATCCTACTTCCCCTTCTGCTGGAGCCTCACACTTTCTACTGCCTTCAAGTCCAAAGCCCCAGGGCTAGCTCACAGACAGTGAGAAGGAAAGTAACCTTTCTTCTTAATCAGATCCCTTTGGAAGCTGATCTAAAAAGAATCCTTTAGCACTAAATTGCCTTGATCTCTTTCCTCAGCTGAAGAAAGAAAATGATCTTCTGAACCATGACTCTTAGATGTTGCAGGGAAGCTGTTTGCTTTCTTTGAAATCAGGCCTGGAAAGAAAGGTCCTCCCAAAATTAAGGAAGCTTGTCTGGAATATAAGAAATAACAGTCACTGGCAAACAATTCCCATACAATTTTAAGGATGCAAGCATCCAGCACTCATGGGGATAAAGACTGGGATGAGGAGAAAACTGCTTCAGTAATTGTAAGAGGCTGAACAAGTTCATTAGTTTAATACAGCACAGAAATCCAAAGTCAACAGTAACTTTAACAATAATAGAAGCAAATACAAATTCTTTATGGAGGCAACATTCTTTTCACCCCAAATTTCTTTGCAAGAGCATTTATGGATAGAAAGGTAGAGTTCTTACTGCAATATACCTTTCCTACCCCTTTCTCATACTCTAGAGATATGTAGCCATATGTTTTCTTTGGACTGTACTTACTCACGCAGACTATGTTTCTTCCCAGGAGAAGTATAAAATATCATTGCTTTAGAGCGCTCCTTCATGGAATCTTTTATCTCCAGCTGTCTGTGTGTTCAGTCTCCATTTCCATTGCTACTATACAGAACCTTTGTCTATGAGCTTGGGAGGGAAGTGTTAAGTCTGCACATATGATGGGGCAAATATGGATTATCTATTACAGAGCAAACAAAAATATCACTGCCAAAAACATCTCAGTGAGACTGCCTTACCTTCAGGCAGGTTCTAGATGTTAAGCCCAGAGTTCATGCCACTTTCACTTACACACAAGTAAGGACCACCCAAATCTCCCTGTATAGTCAATGAAGAGAAATGAAACACTCCAACTCAAACTGGAGACAGAGTAAGTCATCCCTGGAAGGGCTGTATTTCCCCTGACTGCAGGGAGATCCTACAGTGACTATGCTACACAATGTCATATTATCCTTCTGTTTCCCCAGATAAGTCCTAGATTTCTTTTAACAACTGCAACCTTCATTCCTTTCAAGAGATACTCATTTGTGGTTGTCTAGTTAACAAGTGGAAATACACATTTTCCTCCTTAACAGCATAGTTAGTCATCATGTACTGTTTTATATACAAAGTGTTAGAACCCATCACCAGTGGCCAGGACAGTCACAAGGTGACTTGAGGTGATCATGAGGTAAACTTGTTGATTTTTTTGGTGCTTTGGCTGTAGGATGAATTAATTTTGCTCCCTGGTAGGTAGGCTTGAATGTTAGGAATTTTGGTTGGTTTCTGGTGCTCCATAGTTTTGTCTCCTCTGGCACTACTTAAAAGTTACTTTTAGAAAATTACTGCTAACCACCCTGCAAGATATTTGTGTAAATTTTATTTGCTGAGGCAGGTGAAAAAAACCTTGCAGTGGCCCATGTTTAATAACTCTTCCCTGCTGGGGTAATGAGACCGTGAAAAGGTTCTTTGCCTTGACCAAGCCTATCAGGGAAAGTTTTGCAAGGCTAGTGTAAACCTTTTTGTTAACATAAGCTTAGAGAAAGTAATTTCTGTAAAGCCTAGAGTTTGGTGTCCAAATACAGGAAAATAGACCTTTTAGGAGATTTGCATGTAATCATTTGCAGAGAACTTCATACTTTATATTGGGTGTTTTGGATCAGATAGAGCATTAGTGTCAGATTGAGAGAGTCTACTTCACGGGCAGCTCATCAGACTGCCTACTGATTACATTATTCTTTTACAAGTCGGGTTTGAGTAAAGCTGCAGAAGCTTTTGTAATGCTGATCCACAATTAGGGGCTTGCATTTTCCTTAAAACTTTAGATGATGTGAATTACTTGCATAAATATTTCACAAGGCATGATATAAATATTCTGTGGTGATTAGGATTGTTTATACTGTCTCTATCAGAAGAAAGTCTTTCTTGTTCCTTACTTCTTTGATTTTGAAAGACATACAAGAAATCTCCCACATATTTGGAAATTACATTACCTGTTTGTGCTTTTAAATAACAGCACGATTTCAGCCTTGGAGACAGATGTCATAGAAAATCGTGTAGCTAACTTACACAATCTGTTTCTACTGTTGTGCCTACAAATGAGCAAGCTGAGTATCCGGCTCGGGCAATTGCCCGTGTAATTTTCTGAAAATCTGCCGTATTATTTTCTTCTGTTTGCAAAAAATTATAAGTATGGCTGTGCTGCTCCAGAGTACCCCAAGCCCCAGAGGAACTGCATTTCAGAAGGGAACAATTTCCTCCCTGCTCCTCTCCATCTTGCTCAATGGATAATTGTTTTCTGCTGTTTTGGGTCAGGTTAGTAACCTTAGGAGCTGGGGGAAAGGAGATCTGAGGTTTGTGTTGTTCCTTGTCCCTTCCTACCTTCTGTTTCATTTGGGGAATAATTGCATATGGCCCAAATGCTGTCCATGATCTGTGCTGGGACAGAGGCAGATAACAGGCATTCAGGTGTCATGCTTCTATATATCCCACTATCACATCATTCCTCACAGAGCTGCTGCCATTCTAGGTGTTTTCCACCCAAAGGAGGCCTGCCCAAAGTCTGCCCTGTACAAACAAGAATGTTCCCAAGTCCCTGCTAACAGTGACTTTGTGACTTCCTTGATAGAAAATGCACTATCCTGGTAAATCGATAAAAGAAAATCATTGATTAACTTCACAGAATAGGAGAGGGAAAAAACATAACGTGGAAGAGTAGCATAAATCCCCCAGAAGGCAGGTGAAGTCCATGTAACATATGTTCTTCATTGTCCACTTCAGTCCAGGTGAATTTATTCATTCGTTCTTAACCTCACATGGCCCTTTTTTCCCCAGTATGCCAGTCTTCATAGAGGGCATGTGATTGTTTCTCATTTCCAAAGCACAACTACTCATTTCTTAATTTTGGTGATATGGCAGTTTCCCAGGTTTTTCTTGTTAAGAAGATATTCATTTGTCCCCTTTGTTTCATTCATTTTTCCCTCTGGCTTTATAACTATAAATCAAACCCACAAAATTAAATTAAATAAAATAAACATAAGTGCAGGTGGAAATTCAGGAAGTATAAATAACTAAGAGTAGTTTTCTAAGACTGCTTTTTTAATCAATTTTAAACACAAGATATATATTCCCTGTTGAACTAAGAATGTTGTGACCACCTATTGTTAAAGAGCAGCAATAAATCTGCACAACAACTCCTTACTCCTATGATTCATTGACACATTTTGCCAGACAGCTAGTTCAGCTTGCTTTTTTTCCAGAGGTGTATTATGCTGTCCACTGGAAAGGCTTGATATGCTGCCATGAGAGAGACATGAATACCATTTGTCCCTTAGGAAAATTCCTTCTTTCTCCATCTCTGAGGGAGTGAGGCTCCCAGATGCTAAACCAGTCTTCTAGCATGTGATAATCAGGGCTTATCTTCATATACATTCCCCTTCACCTTGAAAATAAAACAGGCAGATATTCTCCCCCTCCCCTCCTCAATCCAGCAGGATCTCCAATGCCCTGAAATACTAGTGGGGCAAATCACTCCCTTTTATATTCTACAGGGAACTGAACACTGCTGTGCAGGCAGGGCACTGTCCTTTCCACCTCCTTCCACGTGTCAGCAATCCAGGGATGTCCTGGTGCCCACCCTGCTTGCCACTTTGCAAGTATAGCTGTCACACAAGATCTCAGCCCCGCAGGACGACTTCATGTTTGTGGGGTTTTAAGCAATCAGACAAGGTATGAGGTGAAACTGCCTGAGTTTAAGACTAATTTAATACTTTATTTCTTTTATGAGACAAAGGTACATAAGCATTGCTTAGACAACTCATGGTTTTCTCCAGCACAAGACTCTCTACAGTTTTAATATTGATCAGTAAGATTTCGTTTCAGTGTCAATAAAAATCATTCAAAACTCTTGTATAAAGTGAGGGGAAGACATAAAAAGTTCTGTTTATGCTCTCTTTCCTTTGACAGGATAATACACTCAGCCAGCACACTACAGAATACACTCTGCTATCTTTACACAGCCTTTCTGTGAACCCACAGTGCATAGCCACTTTTTAAAGGCCAGAGCTGTATTGTGATGTCTTTTGTGTGTAATGGTGCTTACCAACATTGGTGTACCACTACTATGGTTAGAAGCTTTCCTATTTTAAGGTGGTACAAATGCTAAGCATTGTCAGTGGTATGACAATTCATATGTAAGAACTAATGCAGTTGTTTACTGAGGAAATAGCAATGACAGTACTTCTGCCCATGCCCGTCATTCCTTTAGGGTGGGAATTCTGCTAATTTAAATTATTTTGAGTATGACAAACAACCCTTTAGACTATTTCAGTGGTTAGAGATACAGTATGCAGGAAATGAGAGAATCTTGAATCAAATTATTGCACATCTCTGTGCCTCAGTTTCCTTACCTGTCAGAAGTGTAAGTCTGCTCCCCAGAAAATCTAACTCATAGAATCACAGAATGGTTTGGGTTGGAAGAAGTCTAAAAAACCATCTTGTTCCAACCCCTGCCATGGGCAGGGACATCTTCCACTAGACCAGGTTGCTCAAAGTCCCATCCAACTTGTCTCTGAACACTTCCAGGGATGGGGGAGCCACAGCTTCTCTGGAAAACCTGTGTCAGTGCCTCATCACTCACCCAGGAAAGAATTTCTTCCTAGTATCTAATCTAAATCTCTCCTCTTTAAGACTGTTCCCTCTTGTCCTATTACTATTTGCCTATGTAAAAGTCACTGTCCCTCTTTTCTACAAGTCCAAGTTTCTTTTAAGGACTGGAAAGCTGCTAGAAGGAGCCTTCTCTTCTCCCTTCTTAATAACCCCAACTCTCTCAGCCTGTCTTCATAGGAGAAGTGTTCCAGCCCTTTGACCATTGTATCAGCCAATCTGATAACAGATCCCAACAGATCTGATAACAGTATTTCAAAGTTTACATACCCAATGCTTGTAAAGCCCTTAAAGGTTCTTGGATGAACTTTGATAGAAGAAGTTACTAGGGGAAAAAAACTGATATTACTGATTTATTGATTGCAGATAAAACCATTCTGTATATATTGAACACTGTTAAATCCTGTTGCTTTGTCATTTCAGTTCTGTGAAAAGTCAGCCTTTGTATATCTACTGTTTTTCACCTCTTTTGGGATAAATTATAAACATATGAGTATAATCCACTGAATACAGTCCATGAAACAATTTACTGACCTTTAAAAGTATCTCCTTGAATGTGCTGTATTTCTGGCAGCTCTTCTATTCACACTAGCATGAATACACCCGTTTTAAATCAGCTCTTGATCTCTGAAGGCCAAATCCTGTGAGACACAGAGTAATTCTAGTAATTCTGAAATATTACAGCCAAATGTGCAGCATAAAATGAAGGCATGTTTATTGTTTGTCTTACTTTCCCCTAACTATTTAGGGTCTGCTCTGGTAGTCTCTTCCCTAAATTTAAAGCAGATACCTGAATATTGCAGAGTTCCTTGGTTAAGCTGGGAACCAGATTCTTTGTACTAACCTATTTCCAAAGTTTGTGTTTCCTAAGTGCTTTCATAAATCTACCAGAGACTGTAACATATCTTCCCCTGATTTTTTTTTTTTAAATTTTAATCTGAAATACTGGCATGCAGATAAAATAGAAGGTTCTGTTCTGTTTTCCTCTGAATATGTGCAAGTAACATATCATTCATACAGAGACATTCAACGTCTATTATTCCTGCCTCAAGTCCAAAGAACATAGTTTTGACTGTTCACTCCAAGGAGATATATAAGATTGTTACAAATTGATGCCAAGGGGCCCATACTTGGAATCTGTTTTGTTTTTCTTTGAGTTAGCTTCCAAACTGCAAGACTGTGCATAATGAATGTGTTATCTAGTCCTTCTGTTTTGTATTTTTGAAGGAGAAACAGCACATACCGCAAAGCAACTTGTCCTACTTGCTCAGGTTCCATAGCAACCCAGTATCACTGTGAATTCATTTTGTACTAATCAATTAGAAATTTTGCTCTGGCAGCTGGAATGAAAGTTTATGGGCCAAATCCTGTTTGTTTCACTTGGACCTGCAGTTGCAGTAAATTCAATGAGATACTTGTCTGAGAAGGTTATAAACTTGTAGCTTTCATGTCTCTCAGTTTAATTTTTGTGAAAAGGTCAGATTTAATTCTTGGTTTTCTGTCCAAGCAGGAAAAAAAAAAGGAGGTAATTCTCTTAAAGGATCCACAACTTAACACACACTTGTCTTACAGAGTTGTTGACTTCTTAAAAAGGAAAATATTGCTTTGCTTCCCATCCATTTTCATTGGATGTTGTCAGCAGAGCCGACTAGAGCACACCTCCCATCCAGCAGCTAGTAAAATCTCCTGTTGCACGCGCCCCATCATTTGTGCCCAAAAGGGAATTTTCCAGGGAGCATGGTTGTATATGCCAGTGCTCTTCAGAGGAGCGCAGCCCTCAGTAATATGGTTAGTGTGCACAATTCCTAGGGAACCTTCCCTTGTAAAGGTCAGCTCCTGCACTGCTGGAAGTTCATGTAACGACCGTGAAAGCCCATGAGATCTTGTCGTGTGCAGCCTGCAGTGGTGTAGTTGATTAAAATCCAAGGATGAAATTTAAAAAGGTTGTGGTTATGGTTTTATCCTTCTTTTTTCTTTTATCCTTGCGAAAACTGCAATACTGGGAGATGGGGAAAGCTCATACAAAAAAAAACCCCAACAACCTGCAACCATGTGGAAATGGCAGAAACTTTCTCATGTGGACTGACAAAAGCTGACATTTTGCTTTTAGGGTTACAATTCCAAATTTAGCTTGTTCTGCTCCTGCTCTTTATGTCCAGGCTACAGAACTCATGTATAGTTATGCCAAGTGTGCTGCCTGAACAAAACATAGGGAGAGCATTGGGGCTCTACAGTAATTTACCCCACTCTTTTTTTTTTTTGGTTGGTTGGTTTTTTTGGTTGAGTAGTCACACCATTAACCTCCTTTTAATGCATTTTTTTGGGCTTTGTGTAAATGAGTCAGAGGCTTGAAACAAATTTTCTAATCTAGCTTGTCTTTCTCAATGGCTGGAAAAATGTGTCCTTTTGTTATAAAGTACACTGAAAAACTGTATGGGTCTGTAGAAAGACATTGACTTAACACTTTCTTTCCATTTCGCTCATCATCACACTAGAATTCAGTCCCTGACTACACAGGATTAGAAATACATGTCACCCTGTTTAGTAATGAAAGTATAGCAAATCAAAGTCGTGATTTAAACTTTGTTACATGTCAGGGCTCATCAAATCTCTACTGCAACAAAGAGGATGGCGCAGAGCAGACTTTACTCTTTCAAGAGCAGATCAGTTAGAGCTGAATCTCAGTTTGCTTGTCAGGGACTGTAACAGGGAAAGCAGTGCTCATCCACTTGCATATGCTACCTTTTTTCCCCATCTCTCTCCAGCTCTTACTAGTAACTAGCACAATGGGAAGGTTACAGCCTTGGCACCATAAAAAGGGTCAAGGAGTGTGAAGTGGGCTGCAGATTCCTTAACAGCTGCATTCCTAAAGCAGGAACTTCTCTGTCTGGAGAGTTGTCAGAAAGAAGGAGACCCAGACACTGCTGATCATTAAAAAGCATACAGGACTCACAATTTCGGCTCTGGGTCTGCATCCTGCACATGAGGCAGTGTAGGCTGTCCATCAAGTCTGGCTTTTCTCCTTTGGGTGACAAGTGTCTCTAAACACAGGTATAGTCCTATATTCTTCCCAGTTCCCCAGCTTTGCCTCTGATGCCACAATTTCTGCTCTGATTATAATTAGCAATTTGTAAAATCAGCATATATCAAGGAGGTGACATCCAAGGGCTTATGATGAGCAAAACTGATGACCAAGGTGGAAGGAAACATAGCAGAACCAGCTTTGGGGGATTTAAATGTTAAACCCACTTTATTGTTTTGGGTTTGTGTCCTTCTCTGAAGTGTTCATGTTGTGTTTAGTAGGAAATATTGTACAGCTATGTAGTGTGCTATGTTATGTTCAAAGTGTGTTTTTCTAGAAACAGATGAATTTTTGTTTGCTGGTTTTCTTGTTCTGACTGTTCTTTTATTTTGATGGATTTTGCATGATAACATTTCAGTATTTGGGAAAATGTGGGAGATTAATCATTATGACTTTCAGATCAAATGTAGCAAGGGGAAAGCTCATGTTTAAATGCATTGTCCTGTACTATATGTCTGTGTTCACGTTCCCCCTGTTTTTATTGATGTACTGCACATATCTGACCTCCACATTTGCCTGATAGTTTTTTCACCAGTGTCGGGGTTCTGACTTCCCAGTTTTGTTTAAAAATCTGATTGGAATAAGACCCTCATAACCATTAATTGCTTACGGTATATTTTTCCAATTGGATCTACTTAACCCTATATGTACCTCATTCAGTTTCCTTACAGTCAGTAGCTCTTCCTCAGTCAGGCACAGCTCTGTGTAAAATATGATCTTTTAACCTGATTTGCTGCCATTTCCATCATTAAGCCATGCAATGATTCGCTCTGAGCTGTGCCCCTGCCCTGCATCAGTGTGGTGGTTTGCTGATGTGCTTCTGTACCCCTTCTGTACCACGCTGGCGATGCCCGCACCTCTCCTCCTCCTGCTCCTCCTGCCTGATGGGGCTCTCGGGCTCTTCGCTGTGCAAACTCGGGAAGGCCATGCTCAGACCGACCCCCCGAGGGACTCCACACTTTTCACACGGAGTCTGAAGTAACTCACCTCACAGTACCCCGGGGCAAAGATTTCCCCTTAGCACGATGCAGCCCGGCTTGGACACCCGGCCTCGCTGGCAGCGAGCACCCTCGTCACGGCACGGTGTCTCGCACTCCAGGGGCTCTCTCCAATGCCGCAATATTTTAAAAACCCAAACGAAACAAACAAACAAAACCCAAACCAAACCACACCACTGCCCCCGAAGCGCCCATGAGCAGTGCGGGCGGGTGTGAGCCCCAGGGGCAGCAGGCAGGCACCGGGGTCAGGTACGTGCAGTGAGTGGGGCCGCCCCTCAGGGGGGGGGGGGGGGGGGGGGGGGGGGGGGGCCGGCCTTCCCTCGTGCCCCGGCCCGACACTTTATCGTCTCTCTGTCCGTGTTTGGAAGTGTTTTTTTGTTGATTTTGTTTCTCTCTGTGTCTCCCCCGCCCCTCTCTCTGTGTGTGTCCGTGTGCCGCTGTGTCCGCGCCCCGCAGGTGCCCCGCTGCCCTGCTCGTCCGCCTCCTCCACCCCCCGCTCGCAGTCCCCCTCCCCTCTCCCCTCGCCGCCGCCCAATGGCGGCCCGGGGCGGTCGCTGGGCGACGGCGCGGCCCGGCCGCCCGCGGGCTCCGACTCTGAGGAAGAGTTTGTGCCCCAGCCATTCCTAGCCCAGAGCGGCTCGGGGAGCCTCTGTGTCGCCGCCGACGGTGAGTGACTCTCTCTCGCTCTCTCTGCCTACTTTTCCGCGCCCGCCTGGACAGCCGCGCGCGGGGATGCGGGATGGGGCGGGGGGCGCTGCTGTCTGGGTTGGTGTGTTCTGGGGGGCGGTGGGGCTGTTTGTCTAAAAATGAATAAACTGGTGGGCGGGTTAAAAGTGGCCCCGTCCCGGCTGGCGCTGGAGCCCTGGGGAGGTGTGTGCAGGCCGGCGAGGGTGGCTGCCGCCCCGAGTGGTACCCGGGCAGCGCTCGCAGCCCGGCCCCTGCTCAGGGCTGCGGCCCGGGCCCTTCGGATGCCCTGGAGTTTGGGGGCTGTTGGGCTGTTTTATTTCATTAGCTCCTGCCTGAAAGACTGGCCGGAGAGAGTCCCCCTTTCTCAGTGAGGGCTGGCGGGGCTGAGGGAACCTGTCGGGAACCTGTCAGCCAAGGCTGGGAAGGGGGATGGCAAAAACGCAGGGTTCCCTTGGGGGCTGTGACAGTGGTGTGAGCTCCGTGTGCTGGCGGTGGCCTCCTCACATCTGGGCCAGAGGAGAGTGTCTCTGCCCGGTCTCCCTCAGGGGCGCTGAGAGATGCCCGCAGGGTAAGTATTTGAGGCAGCAGCACAACCCCGTCCTGCTGGGATGCTCTGAGACTCCACGATGGGGTGCTGAGGGTTCTCAGCACTGCCGGATGATGGTCCATGCTGCTTAAAAAACAAAACAAAACAAAACAAAAAAAACACAAGTTGAGGAATGAGATTCACAGCTCTCTGCTGCAAAGATAATGAGTCATAAACGGAGAGGTAACGCTCATTGGCAAAGAAATGTGAAATTTCATCAAGGGTAGTGTAACCTGACGAAGTGCAGATTACAGCAGTGCAATAGCAGTGGCCACTCAGGCTGCTGCCATCCGGCTGGAGTGATAATTGCTCACAGGTCTGATTTATGATGAAGGCGAAGGCATTCAAAGATATCTTGAAAGAGAGAAAGAAAGGTGAGAGAGAGGTTTACTGCAACTGGCAACAGCTTAACTGCATTTATGTTAAGCTTCTAAGAAGGTGTCCTAGTATGCTGTTATCTCCAAGTAAGGAGAGAAAGTTTGACATTTAATTTGGCTGCTCCCCCTCTCCTTTCCCAGCTTCCCTCTTCTTTTGTTGCATTTGTTATGGTAAAAACAAACTTTCCCTTCAGGGTTTTTCAAAGGAGAAGGTTATCTCCTCTGAATTGTCATCCTAAGGAGAGTAGGGAGAAATACAGTGTCGTATTCATTCAGGAAACTGATTAAAATTCATATCCTCAGTTCAGCTTCCCCCCCTCCCCTCCCACCCTAAAACATACACACACATCTGACTCCTTGCAGTCGCAGTAGGTGGAAATGTGAAATCGTGTAGTTGACCCTCTTGTTGTAAATAAAGCCAAACTCACACCTCACCTTGTGTTTCTCACATCTTAATGCATCTACCACCTCTTTGTTCATTTAGGAAATACATATGTACACGTATATGCACACCCTCCAGGTAAAAAGTGGGAAGAAAGAGTAAGCAAGCGAGATTAAAGACCTTAATCTCTTCTTTTACTAATTAGCTGAACTACAGAAAAAGCATTGTTCAGAGTCCACAGTGGGTTGATGACATTATTGTATTATTGATGTGCTGGTGGGTGAGTTAGACTTCAGGCTTTTCAGCTGCCTGCTTATTTATCCTTTTTTTTTTTTCTCAGTGCTTTTTGCATCAGCTTGTAGACATACTACATTCCCTGAGGCTTTCTTTGTGTGTAGGATTCAGCAAGTTGGTAATAAATATGTCCCACACAAAGACAGGGCATCTGGGGTCTCATTTGCCTGCTTATTCTAGTTGTTCAGTAATCAAAAGTGCAGGTAATGCCAGCACAGTGG
This sequence comes from Xenops minutus, assembly GCA_035221455.1. NCBI lineage: Eukaryota > Metazoa > Chordata > Aves > Passeriformes > Furnariidae > Xenops > Xenops minutus. The sequence goes on along the minus strand of JAWWEE010000001.1, from coordinate 31,222,242 downwards.
TGACCTGCATCACTCTGCTATCAAGAGGAAAACAAAGGTGACTTATTTTGCCACCTATCAACCCATAATCTGAGAGTTCACATGAGTAAGATGCACAGACCATGCTAGCCCATCATGTCTAAAACCCAGAGACTCTTCTGACCTCTGTAAATGGAATTAATTGCTTTAGTTCCTTAAGGTTCTGTGTCTATGAGGCTTAGTCAGCTTAAACTTTAAATGACAAAGGCAGGTCTTTATGTTCCTTAAATAGTGAAAATTAGTAAAAGCTTATTTTGGTTAGGACTAAGTTTAATACAGTTAGAGCACTTATTCTCAGAGAATAGTAGCTGTCTCAACAGCAGGACAGCCTGAGAATGCTGTCCAAAGGATTTGTGTTGCACTTTTTAATTGATTGTGGCTAGGTTTTCCTTCCACAGCTGTGTAAACTCGGCCTTAGAGAAGTCCATCCAAAGTAAGTAACACCCAGGGAGCAGCACTGCTGTTACAAACTCCCATGTAAATTGCAAATATAATGTACATGGAAATTAAGAAACATGCTACTTTTTGAAGATACAGTAGGCTATTCTTTATCCAAGTTCCTTTCATTCCAGAAAGGTGGTATTGCCCATAGTATTATTTTTACACTTCCAGAAAAATATCCAACTTAACTTTCAAATGAAGGCTGGAACCAACTAATATATTTATAAATATGTGGACATCTTTTTTAGTTTTGTATTAGATGCATTACAAGCCATTGTTTGGTTTTCTTTACTTCTGAGTAATTGGAGACATTAAAAGCTGCAATTTTTATTGTACTTATAATATCAACGGCTATGTAATTTAAGGAAAAAGAGACTTTTCAGTCTCAGATCTTTTAATTTTTCTTTTTATATATGTCTAGTTCAGAAGACTTTACTTAAAAGTACCCAAATTAACTAGATGTGAATGTCTCCATTTCTTAGAATCCTAGAATGCTTTGGATTGGATGTGACCTGAAAGATCATCTAGTTGCAAGCCCTTGCTATGGGCTGGGACACCTTCCATTACACAGATTGCTCAAAGCTCAGTCTAACCTGGCCTTGAACAGTTCCAGTGATGGGGCAGCCACAGCTTCTCTGAGCAACCTGTTTCAGCGCTTCATCACTTTAACAATAAATCCATCCTCTTTTAGTTAAAAGCCATTGCCCCTTGTCCTATAACTACAGGCCCTTGTAAAAAGTCTCCATCTTCCTTATAATCCTCCTTTAAGTATTGAAAGGTCACACAGAGCGTTCCCTGCTGCAGACTAAACAGCCCCAGCTCTCTAAAGAATCTCAGGATGTTTCAGTTCCAATACCTTAAAATTTCCTTATTTGAGGATTTCATTACTATTTGAAAATAGTGCCCTAATGCCTTGGGGTATCTTGGTGAACACTTAAGAAACATTAATTAGTTTTTCAGGTTTCTTATATAAGGTTGTGTGTAGGTATATATGTATATGACTCAGGAGAAGCCAGAACTGTCCAGAGGGATCCAATCTTTAACCTGGTTGTTTTAAGAAACTGACAAATGCTAGGTTGGATCAGAATATGTAGTCTCTGACAATGGTATTGGAGGAGAAACACACCCAGTGGAGCTGTAGGGAGGATATTGGCTGTGTGGGAAAGGCTGAGCACTAGCCAGGCTGTAAAGGCTAGTGACTGGCTATTTGTGGCAGCTTTCTTCCATTTGAACCAATAAATAACATGAAAAATAAATTTAAAAAACCCCACACTGTGTGTCTCTAGGGAACAGTGTTTGGGAAGACCATATCAGCCTGGCCATTGCTGTCTGCTTCCCTCAGCATCTGCAGTGGCACTGGGGACATTAGCAGGTACATCTCTACCCAACACAGGTATGAGGCATGCAAATGGCTGTTGTGTAGACTGACAAAGAACAGATTTTGAAAGATATATGAAATATGTAGAAAGCTGACATCCAAATTCATTTGAGAACACTGTCAAAGTCAAAGTGTGTGACTTCTTCCAGCTCTTCTGTCAGTGAGCACGCATTCCATATGAAGTGTGCTTTTGTCATTTTGTGGGGTCTGATGTGTTTCTCTGAGTTGCTTGTATCAGGCAGACAAGAATGCTGGATGTAGTCATTTGAAACAGCCTCTGTAGATGGTAGCCACAAAATCTCAAATCACCTCTGATTTGAGGCATTTTAGTATTTTCAAACACATTTTCTGAGACCAGGGCATGGATTTTATTTAGTCTAGCAGAAGTAAGGAGATACTAGAAAGTTGTAAGAGTATCTAAAACTGACTCTCTGGACCTAGAAATTACTTTATTTTGATGACACTGGAGGTAACATCTACTGAAGTGTCTGTAGAAAGAATCTAACTTCTAACATCTGATGTTTGGAGTCTTATTACTTCTGAATATATCTACCACAATTTCTTTGGTTTATCCCTCAAATACATCCCTATTATGAAAGCTCATGTCGCACCTTTAGTTGCACCTCTAGTTTTGCACCTTTACTACTACTAAGGGCATTTATTCACAAAACAAGCAGCAGTGGAGGGTCATGTTGCCAGTCACCCAAAGTGACAATTGCTGCAGGAGGGAGAAAGGGGTGGAAGGTACACATGATTCACAGTATTATTACGCTTTGAATTCCAAGAGGGGGCTTCACTGTCGTGTGAAGTATGGACAAGGCAGCCCTTACTTTGGCACAGATTACATTGTCAGGGGAGAGGAGGCAAAACTGTGTTGAGCATGTACATAAATATTCTAGGGTTAGATCCTAGGAGGCAAGTGCAATTTCTGTATGATCCATGATTTCAGTGGAAAAAAATAGGCTGAATCAGAATAGATTTGCCCCCAGAAGCCAAAACACCCAACAACTTCTGCATAGTAGGATCTTCATGAATGAGCCACTTGAGCAATAAAATACATGGTCAGGGAGTTAATGAAGATTCTTGTCCTGCTTTTGCCACTTTTTCTTGTTTGGAGTTCTGGACAATTTGAAGCAGTAGTAAGTTCCCCTGAAGTCTTGTTTTTTATTTCTAACTAAATTGGACCAATCTAGATCTCCTGATTTATAATCTATTCTCTGTTTAGGTGTTTGGGGTTTTTTTAATCTTTAAAGAGCAGCCTTGAGCTGTTGAAGACAATCACTGTTTGTAATTTACCTCCCTTTCTATCCTTCAGAAAGAACTTTCCAATTTTATTAAATGATTTGACCCAGATTTATAATGATAAATCCATCATGAAAAGGCTGCTGAGGACTCCTATAGCCTTATCTGGTTTAATAGTTTAATTTGATATAAATTGTGCATTTCTGGCATTTTACAGTGAGTAACTGACTAGATCATCTGCCACTGCTGATGCTATGGCTGGATTTCTTCAGAATCTAAAAGGAAGTCATGTTCCAGAAGCACAGGGTGCTTTCCTGTCAAAGTTTTTAATCTATCTATGTGTGTGCTCAGGGTCTATTTCTTTAGTATCCTTGATATGATTGGTGCTGCAGAGTCTGCCACACAGGCACTGCTATTTTCAGAGTCATTCAGCAGCCCAGTGTGACCAGCTGAAAGGCTGACCGTAGCATCAGCCTGCTTTGCATCAGGCATCGCTCTTCTGATCTTCAGGTCCAACTTCAGACACAGCAGTTGCCCTGTAGAAGTCCTGCTCAAGCACAGGGTTAGGTGTTTACAGCACTGGGATGAAAGACGCAGTCACGGAGAAATCAAACTGCAGCAGGGAGCCCAAAAGACACTGAATATTAAAGCATTTCAAGGAAAGAACGGTATCATGTAAGGCGTCTTAGAAGTGGAGAATTTTCAGCGATCTGACTGAGGAGAGCAAAAGAACCTCTGATAATGTAATCTAAATAATTGATATTTTTCTCATCTAATAATTAACAATAAATTCCAATTAAATTCAATTTTCTTTTATGAAAGGCTTTTATTTTTTTTTTTTTCAAAAAGGCTTGTGGACAGAGAATCTATTCTCTTGCTGTGTTTTGTCCTCGCACAGTGCTTTCTGTTGCTTCTTTTTTTACTATTTGAGAAAGTGTGTTAAGTAAGAATAGCAATTAATCTCTGCATCCTTTATCAGAGATTTGCAGAGTCCATTAGCAGTCAGCGTTACTCATAATGGTAATTCATAAGAACAGAAAGAAAACAGGAATTGGAAGATATAGCTAGTCAATTTACTTTAAAAGTTCAAAATATTTTTTCTATTATCGTGTTCTTACTAAAACTTTTTTTTAACATCATGACTCCCCCCACAACATTTCAGAAATTTAAGGAAAAAGGTTTAAAAGACGTTTAGTTTAGCAGTAGTTTTAAAAATATTCTTTAATAGAAGAACTTTTGGGGTTTTTTTTGAACAGTAGTGAGAAGATTAAGTGAGATGCTTGGCAAAAGGATTTTGAAAACCAGTTTCACGTAATTTTTCAGTAAATTTATCCTCTAATTTCGGAACATGTTCAGAGTTCAGCCTGACAAATTGTGCCCTAAATTCCTCCCTTTTAATTGTAGTCAGAAAACTAAACATGAGACTTGTTAATCATAAGCTTTCAATTTAGAGACATTTCAAATCATCAGGGTTTGAATCCTACTGCGGAGATTCCTCTTTTTCCACTCATTGTGAAAGGAGCTGTGGCTGGATGTGGGTCTGCAGAAGTCTGAGAAGTGTGGTGCCTCAATCTGGTCATTTTTGGCGTGATTTTCATAGTTGTCATCTACTTGAATTCACTGAAACCATCCAAAAATTCACTGACATATTTGAAAATTTGTCCTCACATTATTCTTCCAAATTTATCTCTGATGTAAAGATGACAATGAGGTTAAGGTTTTGAGTTTCCAAGCATCAGCCATTGCCTCTTAGACCCTGAAGATCAAGTAAAAAGCTGTAAACTGGCAGCTGTGAGGAGAATGAGATCATGAATTATTCCTGCTCTTACTCACTGAGCAGTGGAGCCATCCTGTTGAGTTTTTGTTCCTCCTGTTTCACTCTTCCTACTAAGAGGAAATATCAGAAAGATGTCAGTGTGTGAGCTGCAGGTCTTGCAGGGGACATGAGGCTCTAGAAGTGCCCCCTTACCTTGCTGTCACTTAAGCTCTTACCCCGTGAATTCGCTTTGCATCCTGAAAATATTTGTTTAACCTGGCAGTTGTTTGGCTTCAGGATGAGCCAAAGGTGAGAAGCAAATAATTTGCTATAGGTCTAGATTCTTATCACTGGTATCAGTGGGAGGCATTTGGATTAGATTCCTAGCATAACCAGGGTCAAATCCTAACCTAGCTAAAATCTTTTTGGCTCAGAGGTATGTTTGGTCAGGAGAGGATAATAGGAATACACAGAGAGCCAGGTCGGTTTTTTTTTTTTTTTTTTTTGTTTTTTGTTTTTTGTTTTTTTTTGTTTTTTGTTTTTTTTTTAATTTTATTTTATTTTTATTTTGTTTGTTTGGTTTGGTTTGAGGTTTATTTTATGTGTGTAATTTTTTTGTGGGGTTTTGGTGTATGTGGGGGTGTTTTTATGTTGATTTTTTGGGGCTTTTTTTTTGTTTTTTGTTTGTTTGTTTGTTTTTTTCCAAAGAAAAGATGTCTTAAAGAGAACAAAGCAAAGTTATGATTGTCACAGTCAGTGAAGGGCAGCAATGAAACAAGTCACCTTTCCAGGCCAGTAGGGAACACACTGAATCAGTTAAAGCAGATTTATAGCTTTTTAGCTGTGATAAAACCGTATCAGTGTGTATATGAATTTACATAGGAGTGGGTTTTTTTTTTTCTTTCTTTTAATTCAAGCCACATTGGAAAGTGTGCACAAAGGAGCCCCACTCTGAGAAAAGACAACTGGAACAAATTATATGCATTCAGACTTGTTAAACGGAATTGGCAGCAGAAATATTCCTGGTAACCTGAGCATTACGGCAGCATTGGTATAGTTAAGGTTATGTCAGCATTTCCATTGGAACCCCTCCTTTCAGAGGTTTATATCTGCAGGAAAAATTCACTGTGGGTTGAAACTTGACAAGCTGTGCAAGGTCTCATCTGAGATGGATTTTTTTACCTTTCTGCAAAATTGGGGGAAAAAAAACTGTTTGAGGAGTCAAGCTACAAGAGCACAAACAAAAATAGCAGCATTCTGTCTTTGATCCTTTTCAATTTTAAAATAAACCATTTCTTTCTTTATAGTGTAACTATCAAATGTGCAACAAAATCTTGCTCTGAAGAAGGAATTAATCATTACACTATTAGAGGAAATGAAACATTAATTTATGGCCCATTAGATGCCTTTTCACTGCAGGACTGCCAGTGTTTTGGTCTACCTCAGGTTATACTGAGAGATTTGTGACTAACATGAAACAAAACCCCAAAAGGAGCAGAATCTGTGTGGAAAAAATGCTTCTGGGCAGCTTTAGAAGAACAAAACATTGAAAGCAGAGTTGTCCGGAGATTGGAGTGAGTACTAGGAATTCAGCCTTCTGGTTTCTGCCACGGGCTTCTCAGATATAAAACTTAAACCTCCGTTTTCTCCACTGTAAATGAATGATGTAGCAAGACTTTGGCTTCAGTATCCTTCTGAACTATTTCCTCATCTGTATGATATTACTGGAGCTAGTCATGGTTTACAGTATGATGAACAAGTAGACAGAAAGGGACTCATGGCTCCATACTTGCAGACATCAGGTTTCACAGAGTAAGCTAATCTTTTTTCTAAATCTTTTCATATTTCTAAGTACACAGCACTTGTTATTTCTGGGTATGTATCATCTCTGAGCTGATGCCTGTGTGGCTGAGAGTCTGTGTATATTCTCAGTTCCTGCAGGGCTATGTGCCTTCTACACTTTGAAAAGTCATAGCTGATGTTCATCAGAACTCTTTCCGTTCACCAGATAAAAGCTGCCGTGGAAGTGCAAAGTATTATAAAATACAGGAAGGAAGTCTGAAGCTCATGTACTCATGGCCGCGTTGTGTTATGACTGTGAAATGGATCTCTCAGTTGGGAATGAGCTCAAACTTTGAGAAGGCTTGTTCCATTAGCTGTTTGCAAGCCATATGTCTCTGTTTTAAAATGAGGACCTGGGGGCTTTGAACTTTATTTATAAGCTGAAATTTGCTGGTCATTGTGAACTGGTGATTAATTTGTAAGGGAGAAGATGCCAGAAGTCTCACTCTGACCTGTGTGTTCTTTCAAACTAAACATCCAATAACTGCATAGCCTCAGAAGATGTATACCCCCACTTCCTCTTCCATCGTTTCTGTGCTTTGCATTATTCACTGTGTTTATTGTAACACACTATTAATCTCAACCACAGCTTTCAAACCATCAGGTGACCCCAACAAATTCTTCAACTAAAGCAGTGATAGCTGTAGGTGTTCTGGGTGGAAGATTTCGAGGCTTGGAGTAGAAGGGAAAGAATCAGGTTAAAAATTTTTGAAGCAATAATTCAGAGCAAAAGTGTTTTCTGTGGATGCTGTGCGAATTTTCTGAAAAATGGTATTTGGAATATGGCATGAGGGGATTGTGCAGCCTCTTGCTGTGTGTGTATGAATCATGGTGTTTCCTTTGAAGTTACTTCCTATGTGCTCCTGGGTGCAAAGCAGAAGGGTGTTTTGTTCAAGGGAGGGCAATCCTTAGCCACGTGTCTAACAGCAGGACCAAGCCCTTAGTGCCCATGCTTGGTAGTAAAGCTGATGTGACAGATAGTTATGGCTCAGAAGAAACCTTTGATTTGGAGAGCTTTATATGAAAGACTGTTGCAGTTCTGTCAATTGGGTTAAGCCTTTGAGAACTACAAGCCACAATATACAGGTCCCACAGAAGAGTTCATTTTTCTGCCAGTTTGGAAAACAACAGAGCTTGAAGAGGTAAAAGTTTTGTTAGTTTTTAAGTCCTGCCCTGTGAATTGAGTCAAAAGCCCCCAAAAGAGATGGAATAGCTGGTATAGTGTTTTAAATACATGGTGGGCATTAGCTCAGAATCTACGACCTCAAGGTCAATATTTTGTAGTGTTTGGAAATTGGAGTCAGAAGACTGGTGACTGGTGACAGTTGATGACTCTGGCCAAGTGACGTAAATTCTGGTGCTTGACTATTACATGGATAAAATGGGGGATAACTGTAATTGTTTGCTTCCTAGAAGCTTTGGAGATTTTTAGATTCTTAATTGAAAATAAAAAATACTGTTATGCTCCCACGTCATTCAGATGATCAATCCAGTGTCACAGGGCTTTATTGGTGGCTCTTGACATGTGCTCGTCTCTATAGGTAAGGGATGGTGATGCTGCAAAGTTCAGGCAGCCTTTTCATAACGTGTCTTCAAAGTCTGTCCTCACATTTAACAGGGAAGATTTAGTAGATCGTTTTTCTCTTTCCAGGTAATAACTAGGTCTGTTAATGGAAACCTGGTAGTTAAAGCCTTTTCCATATAAAACAAAGAAAGTGTAGCAAAAAGACAAAATGGTTCAAATCCTAAGATTGTGTGACAGAAGGTGAAAAAATTCAGATGTAGTACATTGCATTTCTGTGTACAAGAGGTCATCTAGTACCGACACGTCAAAGTAACATGAAAATACACAGCCACTCACTAAAGACATCAATGGTGTGACAAAAGACCAGTGACTCCATGTCCCTTCATAGGATCATAGAATCATTAAGGTTGGAAAAGACCTCTAAGATCATTGAGTCCAGCCATTAACCCGGCATCACCATGTTCACCACTAAACCATGTCCCCAGGTACCACATCCACATACCCTCTGAACACTTCCCGGATGGTGATTCTGAAAAACCTCTGCCAAATGGCAGAGACCTTACATCTTATTCTACTACTTGTGCTTTTACTACTAAGACACAAATGCATTTGGAAAAGAATTGCTAACAGAATGATGGTTGATACATTTCTCCCTTGCTCACATGCCATTTAAAATTCTAAAGCAAATGAAGCTACTGAAACTCAAATCTTCCCCTTTTGTTCATCAAGGTAGTCTTTTCAGTAAGAGTGGTCAAAATAAGAAGGCCAGACTGGCCCTTATTAAGTGCCTCCTAATTGTTCCTATTCTTTCACTTCTTAGAGTGTCAGCATTGCTCGGAAATTAATCCCACAAAATATAGCAAGTGTGTTTGGGATGCCTTTCAGAGTAACCTAAAAATAGCTACTCCCACTTCTCGTCTTTCTTACCTTTCCTAACTGAAGATGCCCTGACAAGGCAGTGAATTCATAAAAACCATAAAATAGCTGGAGTTGGAAGGGACTCATAATTACAGGTAATTTTTCCCCTTGTCTTAAAATATATTGGTCCTTTCTGGAGAATCTGAACGTTTTTGCGTTGTGTTAACTTTCTATAGATTTTCAAGGTATTTCTAGATGTCCTGGCAATTTAGTCTCTTAATCATGGTGTCTTTCATTTTCTTTCAGTCTAAATAAGACCTCTGTTGTAGAGACAAGAATTGGCCTCTCAGAATTACTGAGGTTAAGCAGGTTATAATTTCAGCATTTTGGACACCTCAGGATATTAGGCATTGGCTAAGTACAGCTTGCTGCAAATAGGAGAAAGCATTCTGAAACCGTAAGTGGCCGTATTTCTTTCAGGATCTGGAGGGGGGAAGGGGAGTTGTGGTGACCAGGCCAGCAAGATGAGAGCCTGTGTCATCATACGCACTATTCAAAATCAGCCAGCCATGACAGCTCAGGAATTGGACTCTAGGTGCTCCCACATAAGGGGAGAATTGAGCTCTGTGACCTGCTTCAGAAAAATTAAAGTAGCGACACATGCCTCATTAGCATGACAGCTATGGGAGTGGGCTTGGGATATAATAAAGTGCTGCAGGACCTTGGAGTGCTTCGTCAGGAAAGCTCGCAAGTGTAAAATCGATGCTTTTGATACATTAGGTGGTAATGGAAGAAGCACAGCACAGAAGCGGTATGATCGGATGATTTAGTTATAGCTATAAATCTAGTGGCAGTGTCGTGGCAACGTGATAGGACACAGCATTTCATAAGGAGTACAGCATAAAGATTCATGCATTAGTCAAGTCTGGGGCTGAAGCACATGTGGGTGGGAATTGCATTACTGATATAAATGACAGAGTGGTTCACCCTGCCAAACACACTGAGTAAAACAAGGGCACTTTGTAGTAAATGAGCACTTTAGACAGAGGTGCCAATGTTTGCATTCTGTTTAGGTATTTCTGGTGTAAAATTATTCTGGTGAAACAAAAATCAACATGGATTACTCCAGGTTAAAACTAATACTCTCGCACTGGCCCTTCCTGGCCTTACCCTGCCTCGTCAAATACCGTGATTTTGTAAAAATTCTCTGGAGTCACATTTCAGCAGTAAAACTACTGCCACTTGATGGTTGCTTGTGCTATGTTTTAATGTAAATCATCTCTTTCCTTGCTACTCAGTTTACATAAGTCGTGTTCAAATGACCTTAAACAACTTCTCTCCCTAATACTGAATGGCTACATGAAACTATCACAAGGATCTACATTCTACTTCAAGCCATATAGTCTCTCATTTAGGCATCTTGTTTTAAAATCAGTCTTTCTCTTAAATTACCATAATATTTTCTGCCCTTCTTTGTATTACAATCAATCTTTCTACATCTGTCTAATAGTGAGAAATAACTGAAGTTGGTATATCTTCACATATGCAATGAGTACCCTAAGACAGGTCAGGTAAAAGCAGAATGGAATGACATTGTTTCCTGCCATTAACATATACTTGATTAGGAAAAACATCATTAGGACTAGTACAGGAGTAGCACGTCAGAAGGGACGAAACAGATTTGAGTGTTTTTTGTAAAATGAGTTACAGAAACCTTTACTCTTGCTATTGTAACTTTTCTGATACATCAATGAAACTTGAAGCAAGAGGTCATCTCAAAGGGTAATGGCTTCCAACCAAAATGTGCTTCAGTCTACCAGACCACCCATCCTTTCTTTATCAATGAGGTTGAAATAATAGCGGTACTTGACACTTTTACACAGATGGGTAAAATCTATTTTGTCACCAGTAGATATTTCCAGAAATCTAACCCATGTACCTGCATATTGTGCCTTTCCCGTGTACATCTCTAAACAATTAGGAAATAGTAGGTCTCCTGGTACATCCTTGAGTCAGATAAGTGTGATTATCTCCATTTTACAGAGGTCACAATTGACTAGCCCAAGGTCACCCAGGCATTCTGTGATACCATCACAGTGGGATTCAGCTTCCCTGTTTCTGTAACAACCAGTACACTATGTTTTCTCCCAAAAGTGATACAGACAACACCTAACACAATTGGAATGAGAAGTAAATGATTTTCAAACATAGTTGTGGAATTTGTAAAGGCACCTTAACTGCCTGTTTGGAAATTGCGTTTCAGTTTTTAGTAGCATGAATTTCTGAACGGGGAATTTAGGCTTCTGCTGAATATTGTGGTAGCTTCAATTTAAAACAGTTTGCATTATCTTCCATATTTTTTCCATAAAATACTCTTGAACAGTTTATATCAGTGTCAGTTCATGCCAGAAGTTCCTCCAATCCATCCTGGGATAAAACACAAACAATTCTCCTCTGACTGAACTGTGGGTTGGTTGCTGTCACATGGAGAGCTGACTAAGGCCCTTTAATTTATTAAATGCTAGGTAGTCCTGGAGAGATCGCCTAAATATTTTACTGCAAGTCACTTTTTGTTGGAAACCAGAGCACGTATTTACTGTGCCATCCATTAAGCAGAACCTCTTAGAATACTGCTTTTTCAGTGGGAGTTTGTATGTGCTAACTTTTATCTGAGAACTTCAAACCATTTCAGGACTCTTGCATCTTTTTCACTATTTGTCTCCATCTTGGCAGAGCATAATATTTATGTGCAGAATTTAGAGGGGATCTTAAAGCTTTATTTTTTTCCAAAGTGTTCTTTGCAGGTCACTGGAAGTGGTTAATACTTAAGGTTCTTTCGAAGAATATGGGTAACTTTTGTAGGCTGAGAGAGTAGGACATAGCATTGTAGCATGCTACAATGATTGATAAATTATTGTGTACAAGAGGAAATGATCATGCTTGAAGTTTTACAAAATTAATTTCCCCAGAAGGGTTTCAGCACTGTAGCCATGGAAAGCTTATTTCATATAAATCAAGAAACTGAAGGAAAGAGAAAGGATTTTTAGAGATTGGCGTAAGTGACTTCCGTGGCAGAAAGATAATCCCTGAGCACACCTGTGCAGTAGAAACAGAGAGTGTGGATTAGTTTTGTACTTAATCTGTCACTCTGGCATTCCCCCTGTGAACTGCTCGTGAGGTTTCTGCTCCCTGGCTCAAGTGTCACTGCAGCTTCCACAGCAGCCACATGAGCGACGGTGGGTTTTAATAGTGAACAATGCATGTTTGTTTGTTCATTTTGAGTCTGGTGTCTGAGGTGGAATTTTAATGGTGTGAAAAATGAGAGGAGGAAAGAGAAAATAATAACCCAAGCACTGAAACAAAGCACTCAGTACAGTTTCTCAAACTTTGCCGTCTCATCTCCTGCCTTTCTCACAAGCATTGTCCCTTATCCCCAGTAAAGTGGAATTCTGCTGTTATTGTTATTCTGCCAGAGAGTGGAGGGAAAGGAGCATCTAAAGTGCCTAGTCCTGCACTTATAATCCTTCCAACTTGCCTTTGCACTTGCCGAACCACAATTTCTCTTCTATTAAAAGTTTTCTTATGTTTTCCATTTTGCACTGTGAGAGTGCAAAGTCTTGAACTGTAATTTCAGGAAAATTCTTCTTGACTCTCATAGTACTTCATACAAAAGGTGGGAAGTGAGAAACAAAGAAATGATGACAAGGATCTGTCTGTGATTTCTGCCACTGCTGTGCATTTTGAAGGAAATGGCACACTTGGTTGAAGTTATTTGTTGCAAAGGCCAAACTTCTGGCAGAAAAAAAGAGCACTAAATTCCAACCTGCAAACATTAAAGAGAGGAGGAAGAAAAGTGTAGAAAAAGACCTGAAAGCATGGAAGAAAGCTTTGTTTCAAATATATTTGAGTTTCAGATTGGCCTGATGTACTTCCTGCGGTGTTGGAGCGCTGTAAATTGGAAGCGCTCAGGTTGGAAACAGGTCTGAAGCACTGACTTATGAGCCCAAACAGAGTTGTGCTTACTGCTGCAATGGTTTATTCAGCTTGCTGGGTGGGAGCCAAAGGAACTGACCGCCCTGTGAGCTGAAACCAGTGCCAGGCAGCCAAAGAATAACATTGCTTTGACTGAAATGGCAACTGTTTGTTTGTTCTTTCAGCAAAAGGGGGGAAAAAAAAGCAGATTTTATTGCTGGTGGTGACAGAAAAGGTTAAAATCAAAGAGAAAAAAAATAAGAACATTGTGAAAGAGAATGAAAGGTGAGGGGCAAATTTTTCTCCTTGATTACACTTATCTGGTTGCTTGGTCTTCACTGGTTTGTAATTAAAAGAAAAGCTTGTTCTTCATTAGTTTTAACATACAGATTTTTTTCCTTCTTCTGCTAAAATATGGTAATTTTTCCTATATGATAAATTACCCTTACTGGTAGTGGTTATAGTGTACCAAAGTCACTACAATGTGACAGTATATGCACTGTTATGGCAGCATGTGGTGTTTGTGGAGGCGACAAGTGATAGTTTTCCATGTGTTAAAAGGAGAGTGCTTCACTGAGTAAATCAGCAATTGAATGGGACTTAGGGATCAATTTCAATGACTTTAGCAGGTTTTTAAGGTGAGCAAAATATGCAAGCTTGGTTATTTTCAGGTCTCTTTATTAAGTGCCTCATGGAAGGGACGGCTTTGCAATGTGAGTGTGGGATGGTTCCCTTCTTGCTCCCAGTCTGTAGTGTACAGCAGCTCCGTACATGCTGTGCCACAGAACTGTTTGAGTGCCGACTGCCTCAGCTGGAGAACTTCTTGTTTGATGCTGCCATTTCGCACTTACTGTTTGACTTGGTCTTCTTGTTTATTTATTCTCAGGGCTTCTATTCCATTTGGACACTAATAGCTGGCCTGATCGCATGCGAGAGGCACTGGCAGAGAGCTGGCAGAGTTGTGCAGCAGGCATGCCAGCACGGAGAGTCGATGAGTGTAGCTGGTCTAAGGTCAGGCTGGCACCACCCAGCAACCTCAGCTGGAGCCAAGTTACTGTCTGCTCCCTGTTTGTGACACACTCATCCTCAGGGAGCACCCACTGTGCCTTTTTCTGGTTGCCATGCAACTGTCAAAACTGCCTTTTTTTTTTCCTGCTAGCTGGTTAATAGTTCTGGTAAGACAAACAGTACCAGCTAGGTAGTTTTACTGCTGATATTAGTAGCACTTTTTTTCTGCACGTGTCAGGGCAAATCCTGAATTTGTTTTTGCTACACCTAGAGATGTTTGGTACTTATTTTGGTATGCCAGCCTCATTAATTTTCCAATTACCCATTAACTTAAGTACAACCAAAAGAAGAGTAAAATAAAGTTTATAGTGATCTTTTATTTTATTTAAACGGGGTTTAACATGGGACAGCTGCAGAGATAGAAACTGAAGAGAAATAAAATCTAAAATATGTTATCAACTGGGTGCAGTCTAACTTGCTTGGTCCTTCCAGCCTTCCCATACTGTCAACTTTCCTTCTGCCTCCCAGTGGTACTTTGGGCCTGCTACCACCATGTGTACCCTCCAAGGTTAAATCCAGGTGCCTACTGGGAGGTGGTATGGTTGCTCAGCTGTGCATTCTTGTGTCCCTGGCAAGCATGAATGGACTTGTGCAATGCCATGAGCACCCTTTCACACTTCATTAAGGGTTAAGTCATATTTCTGTGCAGTGATGAAGTCCAGCATAGCTCAGCATTACAGCAGGTGAGTGGAAGGACAAAGATTTGGCCCATTGAATTTATACTGCTCCTTTTTAGCTGTATGCCAGGAGGAGAGATTCCTCCTTGCACCAGATGTGCTCTGCTTTAGAATTGCCATTCTGGGTATTTAGTGGGGAGTCAAAATGACAGCCTAAGCATTGCTAATACCTCAAACAAATGTTTTTCCGATTAATTAAAATAAATTGGCATAACAAGAAACACAGTGTGTATCCTCAAAAGTGCAAAGTTGTTTTCTAATGCAGCTTCCTGTTAGAGCAAGTACTTTAATTATCTCTGTTTGTGCTCAAAAGCAAATTTGGATTTTTTTTCTTAGAAATCAGCATTGCTTGATTCCCATTGCTGCTTAAAAGGCAGCAGTCTGAAAGGCACTTGTCCTTAACCATGAAGTGTGTTTTCCCCTATGCACACAGGCTGTTCCCCTCAGTCTCCCTTGGGAGTGACCCAAGCACAGCTCTAGGTAAAGAACTTTAATATGTGTTTGTACAGAATCACTCTCTTGGTTTGAATTATTTTATTATTTAAACATAATACGCTTCAGTAGTTTATGAACAGAACACTGAAAGATAAAGAATTCTGGCAGTAGAAAAAATAGCAGGTTTTTCTCATTCAATATAGAACCTAAGAAAAGAATGAAAGGACTCACTGGACTTGTCAATCAGAAAATAGTCCCATCACTGTCATTTGGAATGGGAAAAGTTGTATTCGTATAGTAGTTACTGGCCAATTCCTTATACAAAACAAGCCATTAATGCACAAATACGTTTCTTATTGTTTCTAGATTTCAGATCAGGATGAAAATTAATTTGCTAATTGCTTTTTTGTTTGCAGAGTGTTTAGCAAATTGCTAAATGCCAAATCCTTCATCATAAGCAGCACTGTTAATGTATTTTTTTGTTACACCAGGCTGTCCTAATAAACTAGTCGTATTATCTTATGTGATGCTATCAGGTATTGGATTGGATCCATCACTGAATGGGAAACCTCCCAGGAATTCTTGCGGATCTTGCTTGAATTGTTGCTGGTACTTCCTGAATGATCAATTTTTGTTAGCAGTCAGTGCTGAACCAGTGCTGTGACACAGTATGAGGTGCTCTCTTTATCTGAGACACAAAACCAAAATCTTGACCACTTCTTTGTGGTTCCTTAAATATTTCTTGTCATCTTTGTAATACATGGGTGTTGACTTCTCCGTCCTAGTTACATTCTAAGTTCAGTAATTATGCTCCACCCCTCCAGATTTTCCCCATCTTTCCAACTGGCTGAAGAAGTCTTTTTTATTCTTATTCTTATTCTTATTCTTTTTTGTTTTGTTTTGTTTTCCCGATTTGTATTCCAGACTTTCGGTTTACTCTTCAGTGGCGTGAAACGTAGTGGACTGGGTTACCCCGGAGATGAGACTGAGAAACTAGGTGGTCCTTTTTTGTCTTACAGTGCTGTATCATGATCTTAGGCATCTGTGATGTATTTCACTGCAGAGGCACTCAAGTGCCAGTGATATGTCTCCAGTGTCTGTTCTGCTGCAGAACAGGGTGGGGAGGAGCAGTTAATTAAATTGTCATAGAACACTCTAATATCATCATCTCTAACCAAATCCTAAGCAGTGTTACCTTAATGATTGAAAAGCAGCTGGCCACTATGTGCCAGGCACTGCCTTTCACACAGCCCCAAAAACCTGTCCCATTACAGCTAAGCTACCTTTAAAGTCTTTGTAGATTTTCAGTAGAAGTTAGTATTTATACTGTGTATTGAGAGAACAAATGCCAGAATAGGAAAGTTTCTGCAGTATAAAATAAAATCTTTCTAATGCTCTTGATTATGCATCCCAGCTGTCCTCATTTTGCAAGTCCAATGATTTGAGCTTTTGTAAAAATGTTTGTTTATTGGTTTTTTCCTTCTCCCTGCTTCGTACACACACCAGGAATTCTTTTTGTATCATAGCTCAGCTTTTATTTCCAGCAAAATAAAAGAAAACAAACCACAGCTAATTGGTTCTTTGTTCTCAATTTTTTGACAAGTGACAAACACAGAGATCAGATTGTAGTGCATATCCTGCAGCGGTCATATGGAGCCTGAGTTAGGGAATCACAAATTCTCCATAACAGACTCCCACTTACCATCTCACTTTCTGTGTTTGGGATATTTGTGTTTATACGAGCTGTGCCTCAAATGCTTTTTCTCACAGTTAAAGGGGTAACCTAAAGCCTCCCAAAATTATGTGGAAAATAGCATTCAGCATTTAGACTTAGCTCCTATTTTGTGGATTTTATTTTTTTTTTTCTATATTTCATAGCTTTTGAGGCATGAAGGGTTTAAACCTTGTTGCTAGGAAGTTGTCAGGGTTTGGGTAGCATTTCTAAGGCTGAACTCAATCCAGAAGGCCGACTAATATGACCTGCTGTTGTGTGATGAGACCTGTATATGACTACATCAGCATTTTTCCAGTGCTTGCTTTTCTAGAGGGTCTGTTCTGCTCATGTTTATGTCAAAAGTGGAATACCTGTTGTCTTCATTAGAATGGGCAAGGCTCAAAGTTTGGGTAATTAGAGAAGGAAGACATTTCCCTCAGTGAGTTAGGGCAGACTTATTCCTATAAATTGCCCTGTCCAGCCATACCTTGTAAAAGTCAATGGACATTTTGCTGCTGGGGACAACATTGCATCTGATAGACCACCATGTAATTAAGAAGTTGCGCATTACATTCTGTTTTCATTCTCCTTTGTGCAGGACAGTTATGTTGTTAAAGCACTGGAAACTCCAGTGGAATCAGAGGTGAAATTCTTCAAGGATTTGGTTGAAGTCTTCCTCCACCATGTTGCCTACTTTATTTATCTTTAACATAAAGAGTCTTCATCAGCAAAATATGTTTATACTACGGTGGCATAATTTTCTCTTTTTAATTTACAAATGCCCAACTTTCTGCCAGTGGGCAGTTTATACAACCATGTGAATGAGCAAAGAGTGGATCATGTGAATTTAATTTAGAGATCCTTCCTTCTCCACACCCAGAACTGAAGCTAGCACCCGCTATTCCATAAAAATCCATGATGATTATTTTCAATAATCATTTGTCTGCCTATGTAATTCTCTCTTTCTCTCCTCCTACTCTGTCTGTAAGCAGAGGGGAACCTCGGAGGACTGAACGGCATTTTCTGGGCACAGCCAACACTGCCTTTTCCCAGCACATTCACTTGCATTTTCTGTTTGTTTAAGTGGGTTCCAGGGAAAGGGATAGGAGGCTGGCATTTCTCTTTTCAGTTTTTAGCAAATATCATGCTCAAATTTTAGACTGCATCTTTCTCAGGGGAGTTTTCTTGACCTCTACATTTGCTACCTGAAGCCACATACTTTAGTGTCAGAAAACCCAGAAAAGACCCAGGGTCTAAATAGGCCTTAGTCGGGTACTTCTTCTTTTAAGGGAGATCTGATGGAGCATCTATGAGGTTTCCCCCCACCCCTCCTTTACCTACTCTGTCCTTTCTAAACTATGCAGAGACTGTAAATCTTCATTTGCTGAAAAATAGCCTACATGGCCTGCTGGTATGTAACTGGCAAGTGGTAAGCAAAAAAATTTCCTGGGCTGTTGAATATTAACATTGAATTTTCAGTGTTTAGAACTTTGTTTCTTTTTAGTAAGATTTAGTGTCAAGGCAACAGTCCTGTATTCAAACTGCCATTAGTTACAAGGTGAATTATGGAGGGCGAAGTTTTCTGCCCAGTTCCTCTGCTGTAGAGGAACAGAAATCTCAGGAAGATTGAGTGTCATGGAGGATTTCTGTGGTGAGAATGCCAGCCCCAGAGAAATGCTGTCCTCATAGTGCCTTTACTTCTCTAGCTTAGCACCTGGAAAAGAAAATCTGAAGACCTCCTTGGACACCAAGAGTGATAATTAGTGCTTATGTTATTCACTGTCATCTTGAACGTCAAGACAAATATGGCCATTGAAACTGGGATAGCTATTAGGCTGGCCACGGTGTCTCCATTAGCACAGCTCTTTTCTTCTTTGCAGATCATCATCTAGATGATCTGTCTGTGTCCTTTGCTTTAGCATTTGTAGGTGAGATTGGGCTGTTGAGGCTGGTACGCTGCATTTGAGCTGGCATCGCTCCAGCCTTAGCAGTGAGTCTATCAGTAATCACTGGGAGATTTGATTATCAGGGATTTATCAATACTCACCCAAGTGGCCTTGTGTGAGTTGTCCTGTTGCCTTTAAAGGACACTAGAGGACAAGGTGGTATTTATTTACTCACATAAAAATGCAGGAAGATGCCCAGGGGATTTATAAAGAGTGCCTAGCAGGCAAGCAGGCTCACTCTCTTGACACTAAAGAGAGGTACCTCACTGCTACAGGCACTTTTATACGTTTACTAAAGCTATGCTCTTCAGAAGTGCCCAAATGATGTACGAGCCTAAGTCACGGTAACTTTTGGGAACACTTAAACTCTAAAATGCATGGAGCACTTTTGAAAATGAAGCCTCACTTGGGCCTAAGGCTTTCTAGAAAATGCATCTCTGATGCTTTCAAAGGTATTGACCTCATAGTTTCTCTCCTGCACTTTCACACACCTAAATATCCTTGTAGACTCAGCCCCGCACCCCGCTAAACCTTTTGTTTTACCACTGTGACAATAAGTACCTTCAACATTCTGTACTCACAAACTGCAAGGCACTGCTTTAAAGCAAATGAAGACTGAGGAGCTATGCCCCTACAAGTGTACCTTATGTCACAAATCACGTTCACAGGGGAGCTGATCATTTCAAGCTGTTTCTGTCCATTCTGTAACATTGACTGTGTGCCTTTGAGAGGAAGAATTGGCACACAGGAGAGGTCTGTTTGAAGCTATCACAATGATGAAGTGAAATGTAAAATTACATTAGTTGTTTGCTTAAGAAGCAGCAGATGAGGCCCTGCAGATTCTCAAATCCTCCTTGCTACACTGTAAAATGAAACCATAACCATTTGTTATTCTTCTACTGGTGACAAGGAAGCAAAGACAGGAAGGGATGACATTTTAATGATGCTTTCCGACATTTTTAAGGATTTGAATGTGTTGCCTTTTTGGTTCTATCCAACGTTCTGATCACAATATGAAACTGCCTTTTCTTCGCTTGAAAGTTTGAAGTATTTCTGATATTGCAGTAATGAGATTTTAAAGGCGTGTTAGCCCTCCTTCACAGATTTTGCATTAATTTATCAAGCCATTTGAGGTAATATGGTGAGAGCTTAATTTAAAGTCTCTCAAAGTGGCAAGGGAATTAGCAAATGTGTTTGGAAACAGGACCTCCGATCTATGAAACCCTTAACTGCTGTGCTGAGCTAGTGGGCCTTCCATATTTGAAGGAATGTCCCTTTTTACATGGCTTACATTGCAAAATATAAATTAGGGGTCTAAAGTATTTAAATGGTTTAAATATAGGTTTGCATTTCTCCCAGTGATTGCAGTATAGTTTTTCCCATCACTGTGCTATTTTTATTGGACTTGGAAATGAAGATTTCTCAGTAAAATAGGACGCCATGAAGGTCCTTTGTTTTCCATATTTTGACTAAAAATGGCACATTTTGCTCTAAGGTAAGAAAACCAAAACTAGCATTTTCTAGTTTGAGAACTTTGGACATCAATGAGAATAATTCCTGCCTAGCAAAAATCTATTGCTCTTTGGATTCCTTGCATGACTGCATTCATGCAAATGTTTCTCATAGTCCAACATGAAGTAGTGTGTTATAAACCATTAAAACACAGTCATGCTTTTTTCTGAGTTTTAAATCATTAGCATAGGTCCAACAGTATAGAGGACCAATTTCCATGATAAAGAAAGTCCTCTCCCATTTAATCACTTACCACCAAATGAACCATTTAATGCCACATTCAGACATATTGTCTGAGGATTTCCCAAGGCTCCCCTTGATCCACTTACACTGCCTTATCTGCCTTTTGTCTCTTGTTAACCTGCTTGCTTTTTATAAGGGCGGGAGGGGGTGGGGGAAGGAAAAATCAAATCAATAGCAGGAGGTCTGCAGCTGTTAAATTAAACTTTTTTCCTTGTTCAAAAGTTGCTTGAGGTTTCTTGGAGCTTCTTCTTAGCAGCATCTAATCACTGTAGTTTAACAGATTCTGTAATTACCTGCCTTGCATGGAAATAGCTTGCTTGCTGCTTCTTTGTCCGGTCTAGTTCAACTTTAAATGACAGCTGAATTTATTCGAGATGAATAGCCTGTGCAGTGGGAGCCATGTCGGGGTGGTCTTGATTTATTTGCAGCCTTAAAAGCTTCTAAAACAAGAGCAAAACATACTTCTAAGTCTACAGAAGAGTGGACGTGCAAGGCTTCTGTATTTATATACTGGGGTCCAGCCCCTCTAACCTTTGCTTTGAGTAGAGCATGTGTGGTACTCATTTGGGAGTATATGGGTAAGTAAATTCTATTCTGCAGGATAAAAAGCCATGCAATATGCTTCAGAAGGTGTATGGAAACTGCCAACATTTTGAATAACGATTCCACACTCAAATTCAGGGATGTGGTAACGGCGTTGTCTAAGCCAGAAAATTTAGCATTTGACTCCAACTGTATTTAGCTTAGCTCTGGCTGTGCCTAAACAGTGTTGTCTGTATTCAAAGAGCCACAGTTGCCATGAGGATGTTCGTGCAGCACTCTGCAGTGGTTCCAGTCTGGTTATGTCTGTACTTGGAACTGAGATTTTCCTGGGCAACAAGTCTGGGTGTTGAGGAACAACCTGCATCCATGCAAGTAAATCTACTATCCTGAAAAACAGAGTGGCTTTGTGTGCACAGGCCATTGGGCCTGTTTCCTGGACTCTGATATCTCTTGAGTCATGTGTGGCCGCAAATGGGGCAGAAAATGCTGGTGATGTTGTCCAGCCCACTAGCAGGAGCAACGTGCCAGTGGGTGTGCAGAGCCAGACATCACATTGGTTAACACTGGACTGGGAGATGGGTTCCTAATGTGTGTTTTTTTCAGTGATATTGAAAGAATGGAAAATGCTTTTGTGAGAGCATTGTTTTCCCCCCTGTGTATTAATTGTCTATAAGGTAGGAATGGTACACCAGAGAATAAACGCTCACAAAAGAAAGATTAAATAGAATGATCAGTCTCTTCAGCTCTCATTGCAGGTTTTCTTCCTGCAGTCCAGTTTTATATACTTTGTATTCTTTTGTTTTTAAAATTTAAAGCAGTGAAGTTTGCTTTAAACGTAATGTGGAATGAGATAACATTTAAAATGCGTCCAAAGATGCAGAAAAATGACAGTCCATTCTTATGAACTAATGTATAAAATATTTATTTAAACACTGTGCTCCCTAGGACAGCCTCACTTCCTAAGGGTCTCAAGAGGAGAGCAATCATACAGTATAATCTTGTTAATTTAATATATGTCAGTTCAGTGCAAACAATAAATACAGAACGTTCAGACTAGAAATTGCAGTAACTATATTAAGCAATCACAATTTCAGTTCATTATGCACCGACAAGCTTAAGATAAAGATATACTATTTTCTTTAACTGAAACAATATGTCACATTTTTAGTAATAATATTTAACAGTCATATAGCATGATTCATCTTCAAAGTACTTTAAAAATAATAATGTTTTAATCCCAAAGATGTGTGTAGGTAAATATTATTAACTTATTGCGCAGATGGAAAGATTTATATGGGTTAAATAGCTTGTCTCAGACTACAAGGATAGTCACAGCCAGTGAGGTGAGGAGTTATGCTGCTCTGTTTAATGTTTAGACCTTTTTTGTCTGGTAGTGTACTGGAGGAATGTCTGGAGCCATTCAGCCCCTTCCATGATGTGTCCCCAAACCGTATACATTTCTGAAGTTGTCCTCATTCTTTGCTATTGTTGTTTGGTTTTTTTTCAGCTGAGTAGGCCCATATATCTTCCTTTTTATGCAAACATAAGTCTTCCTGCAAGGCCAGTTATACTTTGCATTAAAGTAGCTGTTTAGATAAGAGGAGAGATAATTCTCCTGATTAGTATCTTTGGATTTATTTTTCTTATAACCTTGTAAGAAAATCTAGCTTGATCCTTGTCTCTCTCTTTCTCTCAGTCTCCTTTGCATGTCTGGAGATACAAATTCAGGATTAACATTTCTCTTCATCTTCTCTTTATCAAATGTTTATTCAAGCAAAGGAAACAAAGAGGCATGATTGTAAGCTGCAGGACACCTACTGAACCTTAGACCTACTCCTGCAGACTTGCAGAAATGATTATGTGGGAGCTTATTCTTTATTTGGAGCTCTCACTGAGTGAATTTTACTTTCTTAATAGCCACACATCCAGTTTTCAGACACTGCCTAGAATAAAAACATAGTAAAAGTAGTTGCTCCTTGGTATTCCCAGGAATCCTTTTGACAAAAGGATTAGTCCCAATACTATAATAGATTTACATGGTAAGAAGGTGGATTGCTCAAGGACCAAACTTTTCTAAAATTCAAGCAGAGCCTGGTATTGGTCTTGCACTTTCGAAATCAGTATGGAAAAAGGAAGGCTGTACTTAAGACCAGCTAGGATACATTTCAGGATTGCTTGTCTGTATTTATTATGTAGGTATGGAGTAAGCAGTGACAGAGGAGCATAAAAATGGTATTTCAGGCCAAGACGCGCCATTAAAAATGCCTCATAAACACTTTGTGTCTTTTTTCTGTTTTGTACCTGAAACCAAGTCCTGTTCCATCATTTTTTTACACAGAACAGCCTGATTTTCAGAACTGATCAGCACTCCTGTTTCTCCGAAATTTCCACATAAGCTGACTTGTCCTGTGTTTCAGTATGGGAGACCCAGCCTGTGAGAGGCTCAGTCATATAATTAAACTGGGATTTTATGTGTGTTTGTGGTATTGTGCCACTGAAATTTAATAAAGATAATAAATATTTCCTTCACTCAAGAGCAAACTGGACAGGTGGCAGTCACAAAAAAATACTTTGATGGCACTCTGGCACTCCTTTTGTTCTAGTTATTCTTGAAGCATTAAGAGAGTTATCTACATCAAAACTATGAAATAAGAATGGCGTTTTAGTTTGATGGCTGCAGAGCATTGAAAGCCTGCTTGAGATGCACTATGCAGCAAAGCTTTTTCTCTCTATTCATCCTTGTGTTGGCATTGAGAGCTGCTGGGGAAAATTACAGAAATATTACCTCTAGCCTGTGGAACTGGACATTTATATATGGGTTGAAAGACAGCAGAATTAGAGGACTGTGAAATACTGAATTTAGCAGTGGTTATTAGCAGGTAATAGGATAGAGGAACATTGTGTCTGGCATATGATAGAAAGATGGTACATAAGGTAAAGTTGATGAAATACTGCTGAGGAATAAGACTGTGATTTACAGCAATATCTATACTATTATTTGAAGTGTTCCCTTCAAAACAAGTTATTTATCTTCCAAAAGTGTGGGAATCTGGCAATGCAGATGTCAGAACTGATGGTTGCCTGTGGTTGCACGTACACAGCTTTCATGAACTCCTCAGTGCCTGTGACCAAATGCACCATCTGGATTTTCCAGTGTATGCTCCTTCTCTTTACTCGTTTACTTGTCTGTTTTCTTCTAGCCTTCTTTTTTGGGGCTCCTTAACCTACAGAGAATTCCAGTTGCCTGCTCAGAACTCCATGGCTGATACTATTTATTGCTGCCTCTTCATTAACTCCTTCCATTTTATTTCTTTTGCTTATTTTTCAAGCCCCTAAGTATTGTTCAGACTCTTATTCTTTGCCTTGTTCCCTTTAAGCCTTCCAGTCTGCCAGCAATGCCAGCTGCAGTGCCACCTTCCCCTGCAGGCCCATCGTATACTTGTGATGGCTTTAGGGTACCTGCCTAGGTTTGCCTTGTTTATTACCTCACCTCCTTCACATCCTTGCTTAAAAAGCATTCCAGCCATCCGCCCCCCAAAGGCTAGGTTATCTGCTTGTCCAGGTAAGAACATCATAAACACCAAGTGTGTGAGTTGGATTTCGTTGTTTGGGTCTCTTCATGGTCTGCAGAAGGAGCCTAGTGAATTGAATGAGCCTAGAGGGCTAGTCTGTGAGTAGCACTGAGGAATCATTTGACTATATTAATATCACCATTGCTGTTCCCCGGCTTTTTGGTTGGTGATTCTGACTCTTACTTCAAATTTAACTAGGAGTCCTGTGGGTTCTGAGCTTTTATTTTTTGTCACTTGCAGTAGCCCATGAGAAAGTCCAGCCTGGGTGCCTTTTCACTGCTTTGCAAGGAATGGTAAACAGGAGCCCACCAAAGAGCACTGGGAAATGAGCTCATCAAAGAATATAGCATTGTCATAGTCTTTACACCTGGGGAACTTCTGTAACCACTCTGTGCCCAAGACACCAAGCGAGTGTAGCCCAGTATCACCAGTAAGGCTGCGCCTCTTGCGCGTTACACAGGTAGTTTTGTGGCCCATTTCAATGAAGTAGTGTCTGAGCTCTTCATTTCATGGGTATGTTTATCTTCCCATTAGCTGGCTGGGAGAGGACAGTACTGGCAACAGGACTGCAACCAATGGAGGCTCTGGGACATATAATGAGCAGGTGTGATTCCCTCCAGCAGTGAGTGGTTTTATGAATGGACAGTGTGGATTTAACTCATGTCTGAATTATATCAGCGCAAGTCTGCTGAAGTTAACAGATTTATTCTATACTAACATCAAGTGAACTGCAGATCAGATTTTCTTTCATACAGAATTCATTATGCCATCAAGTTCTCCTCTGGTCAGACCCAGTAATAACTATGCAAGTTGCTATGCAATATGATTCAGTATGCGAAATAGCTTCACAGTGAGAATTGCTACGGTAACATACAATTAGTCTATGCATTGACACTGAATAGCAAAAGGATGTTGAAACAAAATCCAAACTATTCAGGAGGGGAGACGTTTAGCATCTCCGAGAAATACCTTGCAGCAGCATTTGTCAAATTCCTTTTCAGCTGTAGTTTCCCCTGTGTGTGCATACTGTACTAGTTTTTTATAAGAAAAACTGTTACACAAAAGCCTACCTGTTAAACTGTCTTTCAGTGGATGCTAAAAATAATCCTGTCATTGTCATCAGAGACTTGGAGTGCTGAATCAAAAGTAGATTAAAATATTTATCACCATAGAGATAATTGTCTACATTCTAAAATTGCTGATATGCGTAGCAGCCCTCATTATTGAAACTTTTTGAACCTGATATGTTCTCCAACACTTTTTCTTAGTTTAGATAGAAATCTAAATTTTCTTCTCAGTTATTCCTGTGCAAACAGGTACCTTGCATAGAGACAGCAGGAGGCTTTCAAGGTTTGAGAGCAGCTTCAGTGCTATCATGTAGGTGCCTCAGTGCTATCACCAGCTAGTGGAAAAATGGTAAAGAAGATCAAGAGGGAAGGAATGGCATCTCAAGACTTGTACAGATTATTTTGTCTTGGGATGCTTTGGTAGAATAATTAACTACATTCCAATCACATGTATTTTTGTAGACCCAGTAAAAGCAGTAAATTGGCTTTACATCTATTTACGTTCAGATGTTTTATTGTTGATAGTACCTGAGGTTCAAACAAGTCATTTTACCTCCCATTGTCCAGATTACATCAGCTGGTTTGCAAAGTTAAATTTGCAAACTGGGCACAGTTGATGTGAAACTATAAAATGCAGTGTTATAATTTCTACCAGAACACTGTTGCAAGTATTCCAAAGTAGTAGTTTAAAGCAATCTATGAAACTATTTGCAATTCCAAGAGAACAGAAACGTGGAATAGTGCATAGGGCAGTACATTTTCATTTTCTTAACTAAACCTCTGTATTCTACAGCAAATGTATCTGACTTTGGTGAAAAATAAAAAAACTTTCTCTTGTGGTAGTGTTACAAAGTCATGACATATCCATGCTCTCATTTTGTAAAGGTTCTTGCATTTTCTCAGAATAGGAGTCTTCGCAGAAAAAACTGGTAATTACACTTGTCATCCTCTCACTTGGCTACAGCTGCAAAGATATAATACAGTAGCAGGCTCATGTTTAAAATGGCATCGACTCAACTGTAATTCCCAAAGGTCACCATCATTAAAATCTAGGGCATGAGTTTTACACATGTCACTAAGATCATGCAGATGAAGAAAATAATCTTCAGGGAAAGAGATTTCAGGAGCCTGTAATTCCCCTAGCTTTCAAAGCACTGATTATATAAGACCTAAGCTAGTGGGGGCTGCAGAAAATAGAAATATATGAAAAAGAAAGCAAAAAATTATGTATGAGGTCAGTCAAGGCAAATGGCACTTGTGTTGTAAGGTCAAGACTGCCCCCAGTCTTCAATGCCTGGGCTTCCCCATATTTTTCTTCTTCCAACAGGGCAATATTGAGCATTATTGTTCACACAATAATGACTTACACATAAAAGGGTAATAACTGGCAGATGGAGTTGCTGAACATCTCTCCATCATATTTCTAAGTTATGGCACTCAAGCAAAGTCTGCAGTGCCTAGAAAAAGGGAAATATCACACCTCTTTTTGAACAGGGTAAAAACAGGACCCTGGGAACCACCAGTCAGATTGTTCTGTGTTTGGTAAGATCATGGATCAGATCCTCCTGGAAGCTATGTCAAGGCATATGGGTGACAGGGAGTTGATTAGAGGCAGCCAGCATGACTTCATACAGAGCAAATCACACCTGACTAATCCGGTGCCCTTCTATGATGCAGAGACTGTTGGTGGATAATGGAAGAGCAACTGATGCAATATATCTCGACTCCTGTCAGTTCTTTGACATCGTCCTACACAACAACTCTGGTGCTCAGTTGGAGAGATGGGGGTTTGATGGTGTGGTGGGGCTGACCTTGGCTGGCCATCAGGTGCCCACTAAGCCACTCCATCACTCTCCTCTTTCATAGGGGAGGGAAAGAAAATATAATGAAAAGTTTGTGGGTCAAGATCAGGATAAGGATATCACTCAGTATTTACAGTGTCAGGAAACACAGACTTAGCTTGGGGGAAATAATTTAATTTATTGCCAATGTAACAGAATAGGATAAAGAAAAACAAGAACAAATGTAAAACCACTGAAAAAAAAGTGCCTGAATGTGTGTTTATCCAGGCAGTGACATTTGCTGCACACCAGCCTGAGGCTAATATATGCACTTCTGTAAGTGTACAAAGGATTTAGCATACCTTGCCATCTCGGAGTTACAACCATTTGTTTCCTTGGCATATATTGATTCCTGTGCTATGTATTGACTATCAGATCTCATTTTATATGTGTTCATTTTATATATGTCATTTAAATATGTTCTGTGGAATATCCAGATAAGCTTTTGTAGTGTCACCACACCCCTGTCCCTCTAAATCCTTCAATATGCTGCCAGCACCTCTGATACTTTCTGGTTTGTGTTGGGCTATATTGTGAGTATCCACTTGATCAGTTGCTTTAAATCCATGCTGCATTTGTAGTGTCCTTGTCTTTCATGGAATTTTTGATTGCATATTCATCTGCATTATAACTGAATGAGAAGGTGCAAAGTTTTCAAATTTTAACAGATTAATAGTTGCTATTCCATGGGGAAGTGTGCACTGTAACTGTCTGGGCAAAGAATATAGAGCTGGGAATTAAGAAGCATTTTGCCATCGATTACAAAATTATAAGAGTGGCACAGAATGGTCTGTGAATACCTGGAGAGAGGGTCCGAAAAGGAGGGGGATGAAAATCAGAAAAGATAGTGGTAATTGCTGTAATAGCCTGTAAATGATGAAGGTGGTAATCTGACAAGGAGTCAGGAAATTTTCTTTATGATCCATCTCAGCTTGATATTGCAACAACCAGATCACAAAAAGTCTCAGACTGATGGATGAAATACAGTCTTGTATGAGTAGAGGGACAAGTTGACTGTTCAGAAGAACTTAATAGAAATTTTGCCACTGATATTAGTATGATCAGATTTGAGCATAATATGTTGCCATGGCAATTGTCTTCTAATTATTGAGTTCTCACAGGGATGGTACAAATGAAAAACAAACAAAAAATCGGCAGAAATGTTTGATCTTTTCCACCACAACTGCAAATGACTGGGTCTGATGTAGAAATGACTGGGAGATATTCCATGACGTATAGCATATGAGTTTCATTTAGATGATCCTCATGGTTGTGGCAGCAAAACTGGAGAGTCTTAAGAGGAAAAGAAGGAGACAGATGAGTTTGCCTAAGAATGTAATCATTTATGATTTAGTGAACTAGATTCTAATCTAACTAATTCCTTGGCTTCAGTGGAATTTAGCTTGGATTTACATTGGTGTAAACAGGATCATATCTGATCCAGAGATGGATCATTGAACCTTATACAGCCACAAGAAATATATCTGGCATTTCCTGTAATGTGTGGTATATTATGCCACCGTTGTATTTGCTAAGTCACATCACTTGAAGCTTACCCTGTTTTGGAAGGGCAGTTAATAAGGAAAGAGAATTTTTTTTTAATATCACATTTGATGTCTTTTTTTCAAGGATAACTTCCAACCTCTATCACATTGCAGTTTCATTCTGATTTAAATCATTAGATTCAGGAGAAGACGAGGTAATCCATCGTGAAGAAAAAAAGTAATCAATGCAAGTAGGTGTAATTAGTAGTACTTTCCTCTTGTAAGTCAATGGTGTAGAAAGAACTGAAAAACCACTGCAGACTACATTTGTTCTTCCTAATGTATTGTGACTCCCTCAAAGCTTTTATAATGAAGTTGTTTAGATCTCCTCTAGGACTGGTATGTCTTTTTTTCTGGTTAAACAGACTGACAAGCTCTAATATGCCATGAATAATTATATCTATCAAGAAAGATCCAGACACACAGACTCGTGGGCAGCAGGAGTTTTAATTTTCTTATTTGTTGAAAACCAAAATAAGCCTTTGATGAAGTGCTTGCTTCACACTTCATGTTTTTACTGAGTTTATTAAATATATTTATAGGTGTAAATCCTTGGGGATATTCTATCTAAATCTGAACTTGCTTACAGTCCCTGGGAGGGTAGGTACAAAGATTTGTGTGCTATATATGTTGTTGATTGCTCCTTTGCATTCATTCTGATTTGCCAAGAGAGTACTCTTTTTTTGACAAGTTTAGTAACATAAATTAGAAAAAGGAAATAGTATGCCAAACAGTGAAAACATGACTACTCCATGTGTTTAAGTTTCTCCACCAGTCAGGTTTTTTATTTTGTAGACCTGAGCTAGAGGGAATACACATAGCATAAATCAGCATTTTAAATGAAAAATAAAAGCCCGAATCCTACAATCCTTTATGGAGTGCATCTTTTCTGGATGTTGGTGTAGAAGCAGATGTTCGACCAATAATATCTTCTACAGTTTAGCACAGATTCTGCCGGATGGCTTTACATACTCTCATCGGTGTAGAATACTTTGTGGAGGATGCCTGGCAGTCTTGGAATACATCATGTACTTCATTTTCCTCCCCTTTACATACTACTGGAATACTCCTGCCAGTGTTATCTTAACTCATCCAGCCTAGTGTATTGCCTCCATAAATTGTATCAGAGCAGGATCTAGTCAGGTCTTCAGAAATACACAGGATTATTTGTTTAAGGAAAAGCATAAGAACATGGTGCATACCTGTATAGAGTATCCTTTATGGCTACAAGAAAAAAATTCCACAAAAAACAAACAACAAAAAACCACAACAAACCACAAGGAAAGTACCCCCACCCGACCCCATGGCTTTTCCTGTATAAAGAGGCACAATTTTCCTTCTTGCTACTGATCCAAGGTCTCTGTGGCTCAAGCTGTCTTTTGTTAGAGCTGTGAGGAATCACATTGGCATAACTCTGACCCTGGCTCACAACTAAAACACAGTTTCTTCTGGTACTGAGGTCTGAGCAGTGGACATGAGCCTGGCATCATCCCCCATCACCAGACACCAGCTGTCGTGGCACTGACCCCCTCAGTAGCAATCTCTGTTGCTCAGGTGAGCGTGCTTGACATCAGTCAGGTCAGGCAGGCAGCAAACTTGCACACCACCACTTGGAGCACTGTGGGTTTCTGAATCAGAAATGTACAGCACGTGAAAGCTTACTGAAAGGCTGTTCAGATCACTACTGAGCTGGAGTCTTGGTTAATTTTCCTGCAGAAAACCACTCTGTTCCTTTCCTTGTGCCAGATGCTGAGTTTCTGGAGAGCTCTCCACAGCTCAAACAGCTACATTCATCTGCAGATAAGCTGTTAGAGCCACAACACTGTTCCATGTCATCCAGTGCCTTCCTTTTCTTTCTGTACCTGTTTATTTGGCATACACTGTAGGCACAAACCCTTTTGGAGTCAACACAGTATTTATCAGTAAGTCCAGGTCAGCTAAGAGGTAGAAATACTATCGATACTTGTGCATGGATCCCTGCTTGATTTCCCAGAGATAGTGGTCTCTGGTGAAGGATGCCTGTAGCAATAGCCACAGTCAGCTTCTAGTGAAGATGAGTCAAGGTTTCTTGATTTATTTGGATACAGCGTTATTAGTCTGTCCGCCTTCAATTCTGAATGGCTAATTACCACTTGTGATACAAACTTCTAATAAGTGAAAATTCTCTGAATCCATTGATTCCCACTGGACGAGGAAGTGTAGAGGGGCTGAAAATGTTGGTGACTGTAGCATGCATGTGGAGGATACATTCCCTCTGTGCAGTTTTGATGACTCTTAGTGTGTCATCCACGTTTTTGACACCTTTCATCATTATGAGGAGGCCATTTGACTGGTCTGTCATCATAAGCTGTATGCTGTCTTTCTGCAGATGATCTTATAAAGATCCTGAACCTTTCAGAGGAAGAAAAAAAAAAGAAGCTTCTTTTTGCAATTACTGCTGTTACTTCACTGGAGCTTTTATACTGTTTCGTAAAAGAAGTGGAGCTTCCTTCTAGACAGAAAGATCATTGTCACCACTCTTGTTTCTCCCCATAAATCACAAAATTGTAGGATGGTTTGGGTTGGAAGAGACCTTAAAGGTCATGTAGCTCCAACTCTCATCATGGGCACGGACGCTTTCCACTAGACCAGAATGCTCTTGAACTCTACTAAATAATATCTTGAACTCTTCAGGAGGGAGGAAGCATTTTACATAAAGAAGACCATGTTTTGTCTGCGTATGTGTGCCTAAAGAAAAGCAGTAATTTTGGCAGATTTGTTAAAGATGGTTTTGTAATTCATGATACAATCTGGATTTGTCCTCCTGATGCAATCAGCTTCATTTTTAACTCTATTTCTTAAGAAAATAAGGTCTAAATAACTGTATTGCCTGTCTACCTGACTCCTTGTACATGTATTTTTAAGCTGTTGGCCAATTTTCGCTGCTTGATGGAAAGTAGAAGTCTCAAAGACACCAAATTCCCACAAGTTTTGTGGAAATTGATACCTTTGTGAAAGAAAGGATAAGGAGAATTACACTGATGCCCATTCGTTTTGTCAGGCAGAGCAGCAAGAGCATGCGTGATACCAGCCAGCCATCAGAAAGCCACCATTGTTACGTCTGCTGCTTTGGAAATAGCTCATCAAAGAACACCTCCAGAAAGCTGGCTTACTGACAGGTCATGTATTCTCTGTAGTTCTGTGCTTCCTCTCCTTACTGCATTTGAAGGACACTTGCCTTTTACAGGAGCTGTCTCTTGGCCAGCCTTCGTGCCCTCCCACAGCAGCACCATCTTGTGTTTGGATCAACAGTTCCAGAGAAACAACACAACTGCTGGCCCACGCTTCCTGTTGTGCCTCACATATGGGAATAATAGCTTATTCAAGGTTCATACTTGGTCTCAGCAAATACACCTGTCTAAAAGACAGGGTTCCCAAATTCTTGCAATATGGGTCCTTCAAGAATGGAACAAAAATGGACAACAGATCTTGAAGAAGTCCCATTACTGCCACCCAAACGATTTCCTTTGGCAGGCCTGAAACCTTTGAGCTCAGTCATCTAACTTTAATTGCCACCACAGAACTCTGCATGCCTTATTGGTGTAATTTTTTTTTTTCTGTTTTGTTTGTTTGTTTGTTTTTTGCTTCTCTTCTGGTGTTCATCTGTCCCACAACAAAGCTTTTACCAAATCTTGTAGACCTCACATACACATATTCCTAGCGGGAAGAAGGATTGAGAAATTAAATACATATGGTTGTGTATGCTTAGTCACAAATCTTCATGCTCAACTTTGTTTTCGTTACTTCAGAGTTCACTGTTTTAATGTACAAATTGAGCACTGTTCCTTTCATCATTTCATTACCTTTAATTATAGTCATAATCATCTGAATATGGAGTCCTGTTATCAGATGCTCTTAACTAATTAATGCTGTAAATTACTTGGAAAATCTAGGGTGAAAGTTGCTATGCAATAAAAATTATTTATGTTTCCGACTCCCAGTGTATAGCAAATAGATTATTTTAAAAGTATCTTGTCCCAAATAAGGAGAATATCACTTTACTCCTCCACTAGACACTGTGCAATTGCACAGAAGCTTTGAGGGTTTATAACTGACAATTTTACTACCATGAATCTAAAGAAATGAAGAGTGTAAATTCCCTGCCACCCAGAGTTTTTCTATTAAGGTCAGGCCATCTCTTGACCCAGAAGATCCCAGCGGAGTTGGGTCTGTGGGTTCACTTCAGAGAGCAATCTGGTGTTTTGCCCATGAATCTTTCAGTAGACACAGACTGGACCGGGTGGGAGAGGGATGCAGGGAAATCAAGCATCTACATCCAGCCCCCCTGGTTCATATGGTTTATAAGCTCTGGTTTTAAGGGCAGTTTGGCAGGGCTTGTGGGGTTCAGATTTGGCTGATGGGGGCAGGTCAGGGATGGTCCAGAAGAAGGTTGATAGTTTAGAAGAAAAGCTATAGAAGAGATGAAGATGATCTGGTCCTTCTCTC
Source organism: Xenops minutus (assembly GCA_035221455.1). Classification (NCBI taxonomy): domain Eukaryota; kingdom Metazoa; phylum Chordata; class Aves; order Passeriformes; family Furnariidae; genus Xenops; species Xenops minutus. The sequence goes on along the minus strand of JAWWEE010000001.1, from coordinate 31,188,563 downwards.
AGTCATCCTTCTTCAGGGCTAACCTGTCCCTGCTCTTCTTCTCTGGCTTCATTTGTAATTTTTCTGGCTTTTTCTCTGTCTGCAGTTGCATGTTCCTTGCTGACTATATCCATAAACCCTGCTCATTTGTTTTCCTTCAGTGAGGCATCAAATGCTGATTAATCTCAAGGCATCCCCAGAGTCTAAAACTTTCCTTGGGAGCCAGATACTGCCCACACTGTGCACAAAACTGCCGCTGACATCAAGAATTACATTGCAGATCAAGGCGAGTATTGACAATACAGGAGTTTTGCTGCAGATCAAGGGCAGTGGGATCTCTGTGGGAGTTTCAGCACATTTCTTTCCAAATGGTTACACTGGCAGGGAGGTAGGCTGCTACATTCCTAACAGCAGGCACAGATCTGTCCCTGTCATGGTTTGATCACTGGAACTGAAGAATAAAGAAAGTCCTGCCTGGTTTCCACTATTAAAGTTACCCTCGAGTATTAATGTATTTTTTCAGAAAATGAGTTGTACAATTCCAACCTTACTGAAGTCTTTCAGAGTTTTGCAGTTGTCTGTGGACTCAGGGCTTCATCCTTCACGCAGCAGCTGACTTGTTCTTCAGCAGGTGTGATGGCTGTCCAGTGATGAGTTAGTTAAATGATTCTTTCCTGTAGTTTGGATATCAGTTTGGTAAATATATGAAGTGCTTTAGGAACCCTTAGGATAAAAGTGAGCAATCCAAAGTTCTATGCATAAAAAATTCAGTGAAATTTAAGCCCAAAACTTAAAAATATCTAGTCGTTATTAATTTAAATCATGTTATTAAGTAATTTTATTTCTACTTCAGAAATGTATTTTTGAAAGAAATTCCCTCACACTAGACTGAATAGAATGTGTTCTGTTAGCATTCCTAAAGCCCTGCAGCCAGTTATTCATCCCATTGTTTAATTTACAGCCTATGGTTTGTGATGGGTCCATTCCAGACTGTATATGATCCATCTGGAGGGTAGAGGAGGCTCTGGGACTATGAAGGGAACCAAAATAAACCCTCTTTATCACACGTAATTCTTGAGTTACAGAATAAAATACATCTTTATGATCATCTCTTTAATTAAACCAAGAAAATTTTGTCATCCTCACAGAGTTGTGCCAGTTGGTGCCTGTGGCAGAGAGTAAAGTGGCTTTAACAGGATTGTCCCTAAAAAAGCCAGGCAGTATTTTAATACAGCTGCATTCTGAACTCGATTTGTTCTGTTTAAAAGGAGATAGAAGGGGTATAAATTTTATAGCAAATGTTTCCAGTATGAAGCTGGTATAAATTCTTTTGTTCAGAGAATAACTACCAATGTTTGAAACAAAGTTTCATATCTAGTTGAAATGTATATTCTCAGGGTACTTGAAGGTCATAAAAAATCCTCTTCCTACACTGAACAGTTGTTCTAGTTCTCTGACAATGCACATATGAAATTTTTGTTTATTGTTTCGATCACAACAAAGCCATTGTAAATATATAGATGTGTGCACCATCTTCATAAGTTGCTGATCTTCGTTTCTAAATCGTGCTGTGCTCACATTTGTTGAACAATATTATAAGAAAATTATTACTTTATTTTGACATTTTTCTTAGGAAGCTCTCTTAAACTGCTGCAGAGAATGTCAAGAGCACTTACAGGAAGTAATGAAAAGAACTTTAGAAAACTCATCTTTCACGATAATCTGAGCTTTAAAGTATCATGCTTCATGCCAAAGTGTTATTTTCTGAGTGCACTGTCACTTTCCTGAACTGCCACATGCTAGGGGAATCTTCACCTACTATTGGACTCCAGTTAGTGCTAGGACTGTATATTTCCAAAGTACATTATTAAACAACCTAAGCACCTGGATTGAGGGATCTGGACTAATATTGCTAATTTGGGGTTTTGATTTTAAAATTTTCATGGTGAATTGTTCAAGGTCACAGATGTCTCTGAGTGACATAAGTGGGACCAGATACCTTACTTCTTTTAGGGCTCCTGAAAATCTCTCTCTTGACATACGTAGAGATACCAGTAATCCAGTGGCAGTTTCACACATGAGCAGTTTGTAGGCTTGTGTTGATGAAGTATGACTTGCAGAAATAGATATGCCTCTCTCAAATCTTTTCTGTCTTGTGCACTTGACAATAACTACTGTATAGCCTGGTACACTGTTTTTTTTCCTGGTTCTCATGCATTGAAGAAAACCACAATAATAAAGAATAATTATGATACTTTTTTTCCTTTCAGAAAAGCTAGGGCAGTCTTTTCATTCTACCAGAATCCATTTTGTTAATTTTAAAATAGCCTGTTTTCCGAGATGAAAGTTGAAGGGCAGCAATCATCACTTTAATGTATGATGCTAGTAAAGGCAATAGCTCCTGGTAGGGAAACAAAAAAGTTAAGAGCAGGAATTAATTGGGTGAGAAATTAACATCAGAATATGTATAAATGTCTATGATCTGTTAGTATTTAGGTGTAGTGTATTTATAGTTTTGTTAATATGTGTTACATGGTACATTTATATGACATAAAATGTAGAAAGAAAAAAAAGTGATAAATGAGACTCATCATGAATATTTCCTCTCAGACATGTGCTTCCAAAGAAACTGTAATTAATTAGTACTCAGATTTTTAGATGTAGAGGCATTATGAATAGACAGACAAACATACACACAGGACAAGCTACATTGCCATTCCATCATGGTACTTTTGCGAACAAAGTGCAGCATTGCTGAGGGGTGTCTTGACAGATTCATAGTTTTGATTTTCTTTTAGTGGCCTCTTCAAGTGTTAATAAAAATATAAAACTTTTATGTCTGTTTCAGAATTATTTGGAGTGTGGCTGTCTGCCATCATGCTTCCGAGAATGTCAAATAGAACCTGAAGGGAAAGGTCATGGAGCCCAGCTCTCACAAATCAGATTCCTTTGCCAAAGGGAATAAGGTTTTCCACCTGTGCAAGGGTATTTTACACTCAGCTGCACCCATGGTTTTCACCAAAGGAAATCAGTCAGCTTTGTATACGCAGTGAATGGGGTGGAGGATATAGGTATTAATCACTGTGACAGACATCATGTCAGTCACAGCTGTCAGATTGAGTTGTCACCAGTTTATATTGTGCTTTGGAGGTGTTTAACAGAAATGGCTTTGTTAAAACTTTAAAGGCAGAAAAAAATTAAAAGGAGGTTGAAGTCAAGGAGTAACAGGAAAAACTGGAGAACTGGTTCTGTACTGTGCAGTGCCTGTTTAGTGGCACCTGGGCAACAGCATGCACAGAAGCTGATCCAAAGTAATGAAAAAAAATATCTCTTTGCCAGCAAAGACTTGAATTAGTTTATTTCAGTCGCTGTCAACATGAAATTTCCCCATTTCTTTTTCTAGAGTAAATAATTAAAATCATTAGTGCTTGTTGGCATTGTGCTTCACCACATCATGTCACATTCCATAAGCACTTTGCTGTGAAATAATGGAATTGTGTTTTTCCAGAGACACACTCATTCATAAGCCTGGGTCACATAAATGAAAAAAAAAGGGACAAAACCCTACCTCAGATGTCTGTGCCGTGCAACTCCCTGGTGGCTCTGGCAATTACATGCCTCTTGGAGGTCGGAATCCAGACCCAAAGCTTACAAGTTAGCATTCAGTACAGCAAATTTTTAAAATGTTTTACAGGATAATGGTATTTCTCCCTGACCACTAACAGCACATACCTGGTCCTGACACATGGTCAAACTGAATGGAACTTGTGTGCTTCATATTTGCAAAAGTACTCTGGATTGTCATGGCTAACAATATTGTAAAAAATATATAAACCAGACTATTTCCTCAGCTGCTATAAATAGTTAGTTTTGCTGATGGAGCCAGGTATCTATCAGTCCTGTCTGTTTGTGTACAACTAAGTCACAACAGTGCTGCAGTTTGTATGAGATTTTTGAAGGGCGTAAGCAAGATAGAAACTATTTGTTCATTTTATTTTTAGGGAAAAACAAAGATCAAGTCTATATTTCAAAGCTTTTTTTCTAATGTAGGTATATGAAAAAAAATCAACAATATCTGACAGAGCTGTGCTGGCAAAATCCTGAGTTTATTTGCTATTGCAGCAGCCAAAGGCACCTTTTGCTGATGTACTTTAATTTTGGGCACTGCTTTACACAAACAATTCAGAAATTTGTCTGTGTTACTATGTAGCTAATCATGTCTGGTTTGGACAAGGCTGAACTGTGTGGTTTTCTGTTCCATATATATGTATCTCTCTTCATATGTTGCTGTATGAAGGAATCCCAAAGCAGATATATGAGAGAGGGTATGCAGGGAAACCAGCTAAACTCTCCCTGTACCAAAGAGTTCCTTGGGGCCTTGAGTCAATAACCTGCAGACATCAGAGAAATACACCACATTTCTTTCAAGAAGGATAATCTTAGGTGCAATGAGAGCTGTGTTTCTTGTATGTGTGGGGAGTGGAGGTGCGGGAGGGGAAGCAGAAAATCAGAATTTTTTCCATTTCTCCAAGCCTTTCATGCATGAGGGATGGCACCCAGCTGCTTTTGCTGAGTCTGTGCAAGTTGGGCACTTCTGAAAGGAGACTTGTAATCATCCAAGTGGCAGAGGCATTGGCTAAACCCGAGCTACTGGGATACCCTGAGTGACTACAAATGAGTTCTGAAATTTATATAGCATACATTGCAATATAGAAAACATGGGGAATTGAATATATCTTTTGACACTTAAAAAAGGGCACATAGTTTCCAGAATTACTAACTTCCTAGATATCTTAATTAGAAAAGAGAGAGCTTCAGGCTCCTGGTTCTTCAGGAGGTAGGTTGTAGTTTTAGAAACACATGTTTAGAAATGTTTGTTGAGTGTGATTTATAGCAACTCAAAATCCAAGCATGAATGTGCCATTCTTTGCTCAAGCCAGTGAGTTTTCCTGCCTCACATTAAGGTACTGTACCCTGTTAAGATACAGTGGAGGTGGGTTATCCTCAGTCATTTAGCTGTAAGGGAGCTTACAGAAGCCACCAGTGTGGTCAAAATGGCACAGCAAAGTCGTTTAAGCATCCTCCTGAAAATTAAGAGAGTTGCAGTTATGGGTTTCAAAGCATGAGAACCCAGAGCTTAGGGGCTGAGAGCACAGTGTGGATGACTGCAGCATCTTGCTAGAGTGGCAAGGCTCACACTCAGTTTTTATGTTCGGGGCATTTCTGAGAGGGAAGGAGCTCTAATGAAGCATTGTTTATTTGTTTTTTATATTCCTAGACCAGAAAGGCCAGCAGTTCAGCAGCTTGAGCCTTCAAAGGCTACCGTTGCCTCCAGTGTATTAGTTAAATGGTAGTTAGGTGTTTCTTTTCAGTAAACCCAGCAGAAAATTCAGTGTCTCCAGGGCTGCCAGAAAATTTGCTTAGTTAGGCACTGTAGAGGTTACTTTCACATGTTTCCCATAAATAATTTTAGAACTTAAGTATGTTATTTAAATTTACCCTCTGCCAGATACTCTGTTTTTTTTCACTTTCTGCTGTGTTTAAGACAATGATTCATCATAAATTGTCAGAGTCTAAACAGTAATACTCTGCCTTGATTTTATCAGACTGTGATTTCCTTTTATTAAGTAATGAACACCATGGGTTAAAAGTCTGCTTATCATCCTTTGATGGTGACCTGGACCTTTTTAAAAGCATTACTTGTAGCGCATTCAATTCAATCAGATGCATACTGGTGAAAAAAACAACCACCCAGAGCTCTCATTGACTATGTACAGGCAAAGCTTGACGGCCCAGCATCTAACAAAAATTTGATTTCAAACCCAAAAGTCAATATCTTGCTTTTGCCAAGGCACTTTGGCACTTGAGAGGAAAATTTGCTTGTAATGTACACATGTGATTAACAAAATACAGAGGAGACAGCTTGTTTGGACTTGGTTAGGTGCACCCATGGTTTTCTATAATCAGTAAAGCCAATGAAGTGTTGATCTGTGCTAGAGGGGAGCTTTTACTCGTTTTCTATGTGCACATATAACATCCAAGTGGGCCTGATTTTTGACAAAATTAATCAAAACAAATGAAGTTGCTTAAGCACAGATATGACCCAGTAATGTTTCAGAATGAAGTCTTAATATTTTATAAAGCCTAGAGTTGCCAGTCAGTAAAAAGGTGCCATTTTATCTGCTGCCTGGTCTCGAGGTCGTCCATTTCCACTTGTTACTTGCTACTGTCTGTTTGTGAGATGAAGAATGATTGCATTTTTTACATGTTCTATACTGTTGGAAGTCAGGTTTAGATTTTGATAGTTACAGTCTTTTTGCACTGGTCCTGGTATGTATAGCTTTACTAGCAATGTCTATAAAAGCTATGGATAGTGTCTGGAGACATTCCCAGGGACACAGCAGTCTTGTCATTAAAATTGGTGCTGACTTATTGTAGCACTTGTTACTGCAAATTCAATGTCCAAGTTGCATATTTAGATGAACACTCAAAGCTATTTACATCTGTATAGCCAATGTGCTTCTATTAAATAGTTTCCAATGCTAGTGGGATTTTTCTGAATGAAAGACTGCACCAACTTTGTAATACAGGAGTGCACAGTAGGTTTTTCTTAGGCTTTAATCATCCGTAGTTGGTTCCATGCTTATGCATAAACATTATAAAGTACCAGTGTGATACAAGGCTCTGAAGATTGGGATTCAAAGAGTTCAAGAAGACTCTGACCCAAAATACTCTGTAGAACCAGGACATATACACTGATGATTCTAACTGCGTGAATGAGGTCTATGCTTTTTCCTGGTGAGAGTCCTTAGTAGAAGAGCAGCTCCCTATTATTCTGTTACTCGAAATAAAACAGAGAGTAAAACATCAAGATACTCTTCCTATTGTGGTTTTGTCACTCAATGGAGATTTTACTTCAGTTCTGTTTTTGTTTTATGTCATTTTATGACTTAGCATCTTGAAAACCAGTGGCACAAGATGTTGCTGTAGAAAAAGATGCATTTCACAGTATGGTACATACACTCCTCTTGACGGTAGGAGCTAGTCTTAAGTCAAATTCATATATATGAATGGTTATACTTTTTAAGGAGAGATTCAGTCACTCAAGTTGTAATACTTGAGTTTTTAAGTGTTAGTGAGAGAAAACAGTCATCTCTGGTCAGATAAATCATCTGACTACTGAGTGACCTGTTTCACTTCATCATCATCCTGCTCAGCAGCTTCCTCACTGGACTACCCGATTGTCCTAAGGACACAGAAACTGTTGCTGGATATTCCTTGAAGGAGGAAATTCACCACTAAATATCAGTAACAGCCCTGAGATGGGCCTGCTTAGTATAACACAGGTGCCACTTTTGCACATAGTTTCAGCTCAGTCCAGATGTTATACATTCAGCTGGATTCTCTGCAAACAGGAGAAAAGCTGGACCTGCAGTTGGTCTTAGCTGTCACCAGAAGCCACCAAGATACCCTCCAAGCAGACAGCTCCTCCCATTCTGATTTTCTTCCTCATATTTTTCCATTATCTGCCAAATTGGGGGTTAAATATTCTGCTTGCTTTTCATTTTGCAGATGTCATCTTTGGCTTGTCATGTGTCTCTTTGGGAACCTGTTTCTCGAAAGCAGTCTCACTTTTAACAGCAAACTCCCTGTGCCACCTACAAAGGTGATGAGATAGACCCAGTTCAGCCTCTCATAGTCCACCTGACCTTAGGTGGCTCATCAGATTAATGGGTAAGGCACCCCGGCTTCCATAGCCAGTGGCACCCAATGGGACAGGGAAATGATTTCAGCTGGCTGGTGGTGTGAGTGCTGTGAGTGTACATCCACAACAGATTGAAATATGGTCCTGGAGCTGAAGCAAGGCTCTTAGCTGCTCTATCAGTTGAATGCAGAGATCATTATTTTCAAAAAGATTGTTTCCTCTGCAAGGGGTGGCGGGATGGGGGGTAGGAGGGTGGGGGAAGTATTTCTTTGTATGTAGGTACAAGCATGATTGCCCGAAGTCACACTACCAAGTTAGTCATCACAGCTACTGTGAAGCTTAAGTTCAAGGGAGCACTGAGTGATTCATTCCACCTGGCACTATATACAGTAAGTAGAGAGCAATATTTCCTGTACCTAATCCAGACACCAGTCAGGCATCAGGCTGTCTGAATATGAGCAGACATACAAATGACAAATGTGTGGAGGAATAGGAGAAGCTGGGAAAAAAATTAGAATGTATTTTTCAGTCAGAGGTTAGCACATTTGCCCTGAACACCATCTCAAAACTTAATGAATCAGAAAGTGTAATTGTTACATAGACTAATTTCAAAACAGAACTACCTATTAAAGATTAAGAGGGAGAAAAGGAACATGAGGTTCAGAGCTTTCATTGAAATTTCGCCATATTAGCTCCTCACTGGTAATTTTTTATGGTTCACATTTATTCAGTTCTTCATTCACAGGATTCTGTCAATGCTCTCTAATATGTACCAAATACATGCTTCATTAACTGTGTTATCTTTCAGCTCTGCTTTATCTGTGGTTACCAAGCCAGTGTTCATCAATGACATTTTAATGGTAAAAAAGCAATAAAAAAAACACAAACCAACAACACAAAACCAACTTGGTTTCTATTGGTGTTTCCTTGCATTCAGATTTCCAAAGTTTCATTACATTTGAATATAGGCATATTTTATGTTAGACACGCTTTGGATACCCATTAGAGAAAATGAGGTTTATGGGATGTTCATTAAGTTCTGGGCTATTTAGACTTTCGCAGTTGCCAACCTAGCTTCTGGAAATGTTGAACTTTGTCTCTGGCATGCTCTTTCATTGGCACCTGGTGTCTAATACTGGGAGGGCTCCTTTGCTATTAACAGATCTCTTTTGCTGTCCCTTCAAGGCAAAAATCATCCTTAAACTGTGTTGCTTCACTCTGAGAACTATCAGAAGTTTGGATGGGTGGGGGAGAGGTGTTTTACAAGGTGTTTGTTTTATTCCTTGGTATTTTGTTACCTTAGCTGATCCGTCTGAATAACTTATGTCAGTTTTTTCATTGCAACAAGTAGAGAGGAAATGATAAAGTCTGTGTCTTGTTAGAAATCAAAGAGGAAAATTCCTAGAAGGAAAATGTTGAAAATTATCTCTATTGGAGTAAACCAAAATAACTTACACATAGTCACAGTTAGCCATCTTACACTTGGTTAGGGAAGGTCTTGGGGGATCTTGTACAATCTGTGCTCTGGCCATGATGTCCTGCTCCTCTATAAAGTCTTCTGAATTCCTGTGGTGCTGTTGTCCCAGTAAAGGCTTGCTGGTAGATGTAGAAAGCTATACTGGACTTCTCCTGTGTCCTGCCTATATGGTGGGATCTGTAAAAATTCAATGCTGCCTAAGCAGCTATGAATATACTGTGTTCATATATATAAAATACAGCAGGATGATCACATTGTTTTCCCACTGTGTAAGATCCATGCACCATGTATGAGCCATTGCAGCCAGCATTAAGGCTCTCTTTCCTGTGGGGAAATAGAGCCACACAGTTTATACCACTCAAACCTTGTGGATCTAGTTAATAATCATAGAATTACAGGTTCGGGTTGAAAGGAACCTTAAAGATCATCCAGTTTCAATCCCGCTGCCATAGGCAGGAACACCTTTCACTAGACCAGGTTGCTCCAAGCCCCATCCAACCTGACCTTGAACACTTCCAGGGATGGGGCATCCACAACTTCTCCAAGCATGTTCAAATAAGGGAACAGTTGAAATTTTAGGAAATCAAGAAAGAATTTGTTTTGTGGGCTTCCATTATCCTCTGCAAATTCCATAGGATCTTCATAAGCACAGAGAGTAAGAACCTTAATTTTTTTTTTTTGCATCAAGAAGATCCTGCACATCTGCAGTAATTTTCCATAGGAAGATTTCATATCTTGTGCTTTTGTCTCTACCTTATTTCTAATGTTTCTTAACTTGAGAAGAAGACAATTCAAAAAAGGATCATAAGGCACGGGAAATAATTACTAATTCTAGTCATGGTATATTAAATTTAGTGATGCTCAGATGTGACATAAGTGTTAAGAATTTGTATATGATTGAAATTAAAAACATTCTGGAAGGAAAAACTACCTAAATGTCAGAAAAAAAGAAATACAAGCTATAAAATCCTCTGAAAAAATCACATAGACCAGAGTAAGATAGATGTGCTGTCTTTATTTAGCAAAGAAATCACAGAGGGTATGCAAATAGAGAATGAAAATGACACATTTTTACTTGATTCGAAAACATTATCCATAATAGCATCTGCAGTGTGTCTGTAATAATAGGGTGTAAATTGGAATTTACATAACAGATCTTTGAAAGCAGGCTCTGACTCACAATGTTAAAATGGTGTCTCCAGTAGGGAAAGTCAACCTATAGCAGGAGAACTTCACAGAGCACGTGTTGCATATTCCAGGATCTACTTATTTACCCTCTTTCTTGATTGCACAGAGTATTCATATCAGGCATGAGCTGTAATGAAAACTCAAATAGCTGGTCTTGGATACCTGCGGTATGTTGCTCCTGAATAGACAAATCATTTTCTCTGGTCTGAATTAAATTCTTGTGAATGGTGATAGACTGACAGCCCTAAACACTGGAAATCCTCTATTTATGTTCATCTCTCTCAGCCTGGATTTAATAAACTGTTCTTATCTGGATTCCTGTCTGTTGAGTTGGAAAAGAGTCACTAATTTAACTAAGCCAGCAGTAGGATTCTTCCATTGTTCTTTTTATTATCTCCGTGCTCAGGGCTTCAATTAAACAACAGTGCCCAGTAGTATCCAGTGCAAAGATGACTGACCATCTTGATTCAGATCAGGCTGCGGAGCTGATCTCAGACCTGCTTTAGTTCTGGTATTTCTTCTCTATACAGTCCATGCTCATTTCTCTTCCCTTTAATTTGTTGGCTAATGTGCAAAATTTGGCAGAACTAGTGTTCATTCAGAGTCCAGGATGGCATTATAAATTTTGGCTGAGCTTTGCTAAGTCAGACTTTTGAACAGTTCATTAGATTCCCATGAAGAGTCTGTCTGTCCAGATGTAGATGACCAGTATAGACCTCTTTTTTTTGGAGCCTGTTTTTTTCTGGTAGTACTGACATAAAATAGAGAAAAAAGCCCTTTAAGTTATTTATCTGACCTTTCTCAGGATATAGGGTAAAATGGGTTGGGACCCTAAAACCACTCAGTTATCCCCATGAAATATATACCCCTGGTCCCATATCCCTAAGCTGACAAAGGCGGAGGTAAGTACATGTTCAATCAGAATAGTGGTGCCTTCATAATTGACACCTATTTTTTTACTAGACCCCTGCAAGCACCCTAAGGTTTTGTTAGCATCCGTACTGAATAATGAGGTAGTCTGAGCCAATACAAGCTGAGGAGGGAGAGAATGGGTGTGTCTCAAACATCCCCTTATTTTGTCTAATGTGTCTAAATATCTAAGGAGGTACAGAGATACTGTGAATGCTTTTTCTGTTCATCTCTGAATCCAAGTCCTAACCCAAATTTCAAAAGTATCATTAAATGTTTTATACCATTCATTGTAATTTACAACTGCATACAGTTCGTTCAGTTCTGAGGGGTCTAATTAGAGAGTAAATATGTGGTAATTTTTCATCATATAGAACTCTGGTAAATATTAGATTGATAGGATAGACATTCTTTTCGGGTGAGGCATCACATAAATACTGTGTATTACAGAATCATAAGATCATAGAATGAGTAGAGTTGGAAGGGACCACAGTGGTCCAACTTCCCTTCTCCAGCAGGGTCATCCTAGAGCACATAGCACAGAATTGCATCCAGAATGTCTCCAGTGAGGGAGACTCCACAACCTCTCTGGGCAGTATGTTCCAATGCAGAGTATTAATGACTTTTGAGCATAAACCTACTGGCATCAGAGACGTATATATTTCCTGTATCCCATATGCAGTGTGTTGAATTGTCAATCTCCCTCCTTTCATCAAATATTTTAGTTTTTCTTCATTTCCAGAAATCATGAAAAAAAATCTTTTATGGTTAGTTAAAAAAGGTAAAAATACAAATATAATCAACACTAGGTTGGTCATTCCTAAGTGTTTATCTTCCTCAATCTACCTCCCCCAATCTCCTGGCTAAGAAATACTTCAAGTTTTTCTCAAAGTAGACACATCACTGATCTTTACATCTTTCTTCACCATATGTTGTTTCATTTTCCTGGCACATCGGTTTTTATACCACATGCATTTTATACTCAGTTTGAGTATGTGTCTAACAGTACAAACTATTGGATTTTGTTAAATTGTTTAAACCTGACATGCTTTTGTGGTTTTCCCTACACTCACTCTGTGATTAAATGTATTCTCAGTCTTCTTTTTGATTTAACTATTGAAAGTTCTCAGGCAAAACAGGCAGAACAAACTTCTCTGAGAGCTGTATATCCATCATGAAGTGGCTCTAATGTGTTTTCTATCCAGACTGGTTGTATTTTTTCATGCTTTGTCACAAATCAGCGTCAGATTGCAGTTTGCAACCTGAAGTTGTTCATTGGACTTAGCTTGGCTGTTAGGACAGCCTATCTGCAGTGCTTTAAACTTCCATAACTTTTGTGCATGAGACTGAACTATTTTTCTGTCTGGCTGAGGGATCAATGCTGTATCATTCGAACATATGGAACAAGGCTGTGTTACCCTTTTGAGTTTGATTTAGGATATGTGGCATCCCAGCCTTCATATTTTTTATAAGTGCCTGCACATAAATGAACACAGTATGGAACCACTCAAATCATGAACCTTAAAAGTATTTTACTTATGTTTTAGATCATCCTCCAAATCTTCAAAATCATTCAAGACTTAGAACTCCACCACCTCCAATATCCCATGCTCACACTCCAAATCAGCATCACGCGGCTTCCATCAATTCTCTGAACAGAGGAAACTTCACTCCACGCAGCAACCCCAGCCCAGCTCCTACAGACCACTCTCTTTCTGGAGAACAACCAGCCACTACTCAAGAGCCAGCCCATGCTCAGGACAACTGGTTACTTAACAGTAACATCCCACTGGAGACAAGGTAGGCCACTTTCTTCAGTACTTACAGTATTCTGACTGTGTGTGCTAGCGATGTTATGGAAAATGCACACAACTGTATAGCTAGCCACCTAGTTTGTGAACTGGTATTTGACCTCTGCATTTTGAGTTGTATTTATTATTTCTTGTGTGTTTTTATTTGGACTAGGAGAAGAGGAAATCGCTCTTCTTTCATAAACTAAAAATACTGTCTTTAACAGCTGCTCATAAGGTTATTTTCTTCATTTAAAATTGGAATCAAGATCATAGATTAAAATGTGTTTGGTTTTCCTTCTTTTATTTTCCTTTAATGTCTTTTCTTCCTATGTGGTAGGATAAATCAATATCCTATTTAAAAAACTGAAATCAGTATATTGAAAAGATTTAGCTTTCTAGCTGTGCCTTGTCAAGCAGATACTTCTGTAGAACATCATTCAGGAAAGGTTGGTCATGTTTTATCTAATGAGGAGAGGTCGGCTGCTGCATTTTACTGTCTTACATTACTTCAGCAAGCATAAACGCTGGATAGCAGGGCATCAGTCAGTTAATGGTGCTTCCATTTAGCTCTTAAGTTCTGTTCCATCTAAGCAACACATGAAGGGTGTGACAAGGGTGCACTGAGTTGTTCTAGTTCGTAGATTTGTTCAGATTCTGTGTAGGATCTGGAAAAGAGAGTTCTCATACACTCTCAGCCTCATTTCTCCCATCAGATGGTGAGTGCATCTACTTGCTGTCTCACTTGTATTCTCCTGAGGTTTTACTTCACCTTCCCTTTGCTTCTGAAAAACCACTGGGGATGCTGGAGTCATTAGTCCCCATACACAGTGCCTTTTTCTGTCTGGAGAGGTGTCTTCCAAGCCTAAAACATGGTGCACTTACTCAGTTGGGTTTTTTCCTTCATTTGTCTAACCTCAAACCAACAAGGTTTTAGACAGCAAAAAACACACAGTAAAGGAAAACTGAGTCAGGGGCCAAATTTGTCACATCACTGCCTGTGGGAAACTCATTGAAAGCAGCGATAGCTGTGTCTGTAACCTGGGACAAATTGTACCCAGTTTTGCCAACTCCTGCGAAAAGAATGTTTTTTAAAATGAACACGTCTGTCAATCTTTTTGAGAATTAGCTATGTCTGCTCGTCATCTGAAACTTCCAAAACAGACATCAGTACCACATTTTATAGCATTTAAAGATAATTAATTTCTCTGCGACTGCTTGATTAAGAAGACTCAACTAAGAAGCTGGATCCAAAAGATTAAGGCAAAATTACAGGCAAATAATGCAAGTGTGATTTGGCAACAGTTTCAGTAATTATATTGTATTACAAATTCTCAAGCATATATACCCAAGCATTGAGTTTTATGGGTAATTTCTTCTTAAAATTGCATTAAAAAGTATTTAGGTCCCACTCCTGCAGCCCCACTCCTGCAGCCCTCTTTTGATAATGCTCTATAATTCTGGAGGAAGCCATGTGCCTCTTTTTAAACTGGGTTGTGAATTTTTTGTAGAAGAAGTAATATACTATTTTAGTAGTGCAAAACCATCCTCATGTCTCACTGCAGTCTCTCAGCACCCACCACTTTACAACTGAGAAGGAATGTCCTTGCTGCTGGATCAGTGAAAGAATGTCAGGGATAAAAGCTCTTTGCTGTAAACATCCTGCCTTCATTAGTCCAACTCTGGTGGCAATCAGAGAGAGTGCTGGAGAGACAACTCTACCACATCTTAAAAATGCAGGAGTTCATAGACAGAACAATTATCTGGCTAGTCTTGGACTGTTCGTGTTAAATTGTAAATGAGTTCGTCCTTAAAGGCTGTCCTCATTTCTTCTCTGTGAAAATACTGTGAATGAAAATTTTTCAAGATCTGAAGCAGACTGCTCTTTCTGCAGGTTGAATTGGTCACATTATTGCTGTTAATCAGACTGGAAGTTGGAGGTCTACCTGCATGAAGAGCTCTTTCTGCATCATTTGATGATTTCACTTGCATCACAGATCAGTGACATTTGTACTTGATCCTCAATGTAACCATTTTATTAATTTGGTAGAAAACAGGTCGTTTCAAGACTGATGTTGAGGCTTTTGACACACTGGTTGAAATAGCATAATTTTGCCTGGTGTTCCTTTAGACAACAAGCATGTTGGAAAATAATGTGTCATTTTATGTCAAATAGCAAATGAGCACGACTGACTGTTCCTTCACTTACTCAACATTAATAAAATATGTTAGAATGGTTTCATAAAGCAAGGAAGCTGTGTTGCATAGGTGAACAGTAAATCTGTGACTAATCTCCTCCTCTCTCAGTCTGCTCTTCTGACACGCAGAGGCCTTCAATTTCCTTTAGTGGGAATTCTTTGGACATAAAAGACCAAGCTTCAGAGCTGTTTAGCAAACTTGGATGCCCAGTTTCACCTCTTCCATGAAGCTGATCCTCCCCACTGCAAAGATTTTTGGAACCAAAAAAAAGACCATCACCTAAGAGAATAAAATATCCAATATATAAAAATATAAATCCTGGCCAAGAGACATTAATCCGCGAATTAAGGCTCCTGAAGTTAGGAGATTATAGTAATCTCGTGTAGGAAATGGAATTGTATTTTCATTGAATATCCGTTTTGGTTTTTTAATCCCATACTTGTCAACAGAGAAAACATGAAGAATAAGCTGCATCTTTTAAACAGGGGTTGTCACAGGCTGTGAAACCTGCCACACTTACAGATTTTAAGCAGTCCAAAGTTTGAAGAGACTTGATTCAGACTGCCATGGACTCCAGGCAGTATTCAGAACTGGGAAGTTAGAATGGTTTGTCACTGCCTGGAAATTTCCATGCTGTAATGCAAAGGAAAGCAGAGAGGTAGCACAAGTATCCACTGACAGGATAAGCGTATCTGAGAATTTATATGTTGCAAGAGGAAGAGCCCCTCCTCTTCTCTCCTCCTTTTCATTAGTTTCCCTTTACTCCTTTTTCTCTGTTTCTCCTTTTTCCTCTTTCTTTTCCTGTCTGCTCCCTTTTTTTTGTTGCTTTAAAAGCCATGTTTTATCAAGGTTGTGATGAGAAGATCTTTGCTCAGCAGTCACTCCTGACAGGTAAGTCAGTTCCCCCCATATTTATTCCTCAGTCTTCTCTCTTCTGTGACCTCCTTTCTGTTCCTTTACATTTGACCTAGTGGGACCAAATAAATACCAGCTAGATGGACGTTTAGTTGACAAACCAACAGTTTTCAGGAGACTTCCATTCCCAGGAAATTTTGTGTAATAATCATGTACAGTCAGGTTTTTGCCACCGCAGCTCCTAATGAGAAAGGAGAGTGTTTTGTAACTAGCCAGCAATTCACAGGTGATCTCCAAGGGTGCAGACACTGTCCAGCCTTCCATGAGGATAGTCATGCATCAGTCACCCTGGTGACCCAGCGACCTCTCTGTTACAGATGCATACATTATGAGATTATATAACCCTCCCCTCCTCTGTTTTATTGACAATCCACAACTGAAATTCATGGAACCAATTTGACATGGATTTTAACTACTGATGAATTTTTATTGATTGATGTGTTGCTAGATGCCTTGCCTCTTACCCATTAAATGCTCAGTGCATGCACATATGTTGCTTCTTTTTGCATTGAACTCAATATCCAGCCCTTCCTGCATTCCCAGGGAATGTGAGGAAGCCGCAAACACTTGGGGATGGATTGATGTCTCAAGTGCTATGGCACACAGCTCATGCATGTTGATCCACTTTTCTCCAAAGCTATGAATAGGAGTCACTTCATTTTTATTTAGATCAAGGAATAGATCTGTTCTGTCAAAGCAGCCCAGAGGCCTCCAAAAGCAGGGAGCTGAGCTAAACAAGTGCCGGCATTAGCAGTAGGAAAAGGAGGAATCAGAAATGAAAATTAAGATTGAGGACATTTTAGAAAAGACAGTATCAAGGTTTGTATAATGTGACAGGGCTGCTTTCTCATGGTTTACCATGTTCCCTAAATCCAGTATCTCTGACAGAGGAATTCGTGTTTGAATTTGTGTCACTTACATCCTCTAAACCCTTAATTCTGCATAAGTGATAAAGTGTCACAATTCTGTTATGTTTCTTTTGCTAGTTTTGGCCAGGGAATTTATTTATGTTCAGACTTAGATTCAGTTTTGATGCTGAAAGCAGACATGGGCAAAATCAGGAGTGTTTTTTGTTTTAAAAAACATGGGAAGAATGTTCTTTTGCGAGGTCTTGAGAATCAAGCCTGAAGGTGAGATAGATACAGTCTATTCCCAGTTGTGCCTCTGGCTTAATTCTTTACGTTCCTACTATTCTTCTCAAAAAGTACAAAACAGTTTAGCATTTGTAGGTTAAAATCTGATTCGTGCTGAAGAGGACAGATACTACAAAATGCTGCTATTGTGTGCAAAGTCAATCCCAGGTATTTTCATGTGTAGGCCCTAAGTATCTTGCTTATTGCCTGTATTATCCAGATTACAGCCAATACTCTGGTATTGGAATTTGGGTTACAGCTTAACCTGTTTTTAGCTTCTATCTGCCTATCACTGAAGAGCCTTTCATTTGTAATATTCATGTTGAGCAAAACTTGCATTTTGAAACTTCTAAATATCAAGTTGTTGTTCCACAAAGGAAAACAAATTAATCAAATTGGTAAGTAAAAAGTTCTCAAGTCCAAAACTGAAACTAAAGCAAAGGAGTCACAGGTTTTTGCTGGAAATCCATAAGAATGTTAGCTGCAAGTGTGCTACCAAAGTATTGGCAAAAGTGGAATATAGATACTGTGATGTGCCTTTTCAGACTAACAGTAATACAGGTGGAGGAGTATAACCAGATTACAGCTGCTCTGGATTGAAATCTAGTCCTTTGAATCCAACAGTGCAGAAGGTTTCACATGTCACTGTCAGTAAATAATGTGAAATGAGCAAAGACATCAACATTCTTTTATACATGCACATGGGCCTGTGTGCTTATATGTGTGTATATGCATATATATAGTGTATATATAAAGAAGTGAACATTCTTAAAAGCTATATATGTATATGCGTAGCATCTTATACATATAAATATAAGGTCCATCATTCTAATTTCATGCACAACTGCACTATAACCATTGTGGTTTATAAGATCACACTTCATATATGCATGACTCACTGGCTTCATTCATGTTTCCATATGTATGTAGAAACATAGCAAAGCAGACATTCCTAGAGACATTGCAGGACAACCTCATTGAGATGGACATTCTCACCTCCTCCCGACATGACGGTGCTTACAATGATGGGTATGTGACACTTATGTGGTCTTCCTGTTTACTGTACAGTCATTTTGATCCTTGCATGAAAGCATTTGGTCATATCACTGATGTCTAAGGGCAACACCGTTGCTGCCCTCTTCCGAGATGGCTTTAAAAAATGAAGTTCTGGGGCTTGGAGCATTGTGTCCTGTATATATTAATGGCAGACTATATTCTAGTCTCACAATATGCTAGTGAGCGACAGCATGCCATTTGCTTTTTCTTCCCTTGTTGTTTTGAAAGTCATTTCATTAATAAGAAGTACCTGCAGCAGTTTTGAGTCCCATAATAACTAAGATTAATTCAATTTTCGTAAAAATCTTAAAACCATTATTGTCCCAGCAACCTCATACTTCCTTGTTAAACTTATGTCTTCCACATAGCTTATTTGGCAGGTGTCTGCTAGTGGTGTATGTAAGCCAAGCCTTTGAGTTTGACTTAACCACACATTCTGACATCTTTACCTAACTTTTGATCACTTAACTTCTAAGTTATAATCAGCTTTTAATTTGATACTTAGTGCCAAAATTGTTGAACCTTATGTTCGAATTTGGTAGCCTTTATTCATAGATCTCATTGGTGGACTTGAACACTGCAGGTACCTCTTTGCTCAGAACAGATACATCTCTGTCTAAATAAATGCTTTTCAAAACATGGAGTAGTATCTGACTTATTGTAAAAACTAATGTTTTTAAGTAGAGCATTAATAGAAATAAAGAATCTTTCTCTAATGCTCAGCAATCATGCTTAGAGTAACAGTAAAACCATGGCTGTAGTACTACAAATACCTATTTTGGGGAATTACGTGTTGCTTTTTACTGCATGAATTGGTGGATTTTCTGCATGATGATGTTTCTGCATGTCACATTTCTCCCTGTGACTGCACAAGTGACTTCATGGGGAAAACAGAGTCACATCTTCATCTGGTATTAGCCATTGGCTTGACTGACTCTCAAGGGTCCGTGCTGATTGCATTTACTCTGCAAATCTGGCCCCATAAGCCATGGCAGAATGTGCAAAGTGCATTGGGGCTGTTCCTCTGTCCTCACAAGCTGCATTTTTGTTTTACATCAGCATGGTGATCGATGAGGCAGATACGTTTCCCAGGTTTCGTTCCCAGAATTTGAATGCCTTGTACGTCATGATGTCCCACCAAAATCAGGTTTTTCATTTAGAATTCCCATGGTCAGAATTCCCGTTTGGACATTTCATTTCAGGAACTCATGAACTTCAGTGTATTGTTTTTGTGCTGACTTTCATGAGTCTCACACGAGGCGTTGATAGGCTGGCGCTCAGGCTGCGTTTGTCATAGTGGGCAAAATAAGGTGCCTCCCAACGTGTCACTGGACAGGAAATACTGTTACCTTTGACAGTAATTCACACTTTTAAAAAAAGTAGGCATCAAACTAAGGTCCTCTGGACTGCTTTCTGGAAGCAGGTGCCTCTCCCCACTAGCAATACACAGGACTCTGATGCTTTTAGCCATGCCATTGTTCAATGCTTAAATTTTCTGGGTGGGGACAGTGTGAATATTCCCCTCTGTGACAATTTGGGTGCTATGGAATGGCTTAAGCTCTCTTTCCCCATCTCCATTCACCGATGCCAGCCAAAAACGCTCTCATGCAGTGATCAGTGAATTGATAAATCCCACCCCCCACACACTTTTAATCTGACCTACACTTCTCTTCAGCCTCTGTAGGGTATTTCTGTGGGAGTTTCAGCAGGCTCCCCATTCTGCCCGTGCCACCAGAATGTCGTAGCTGTGTTTGGGGTATTCATCTCACTCTAATGCCAGCTCTTCCACAGAGTGGACTCCTGCCCTTGAAGAGTTCTCTGTGGCATTGTCGGCACTGTGATTTTTTGTTTGGTTTTGTTTTCCTTTACTCTGTGTGACTTGCTTTTGATTTTTATTCTTCTCTTTTGTGCATGCCGTCCGTGTCCGTAGCCAGCATTGTGTGGAGCTGCTTTCCTCCTCCTGACAGCAGTCGCCATTCTCCCACCCCACGTCTCCTCGGCATTGATTTGTGTGAGGAGTCACTTGCTGTTGGTCTTTCTTCCCTCAGGCACTTCCTGTTCAAACCTGGAGGCACTTCTCCCCTTTTTTGTACAACGTCGCCGGGATATCCCCTGACGTCCAGCACTGTGTACTCACCTCCCCCTAGGCCCCTTCCCAGAAGTACCTTTTCTAGGCCTGCCTTTAACCTGAAGAAACCCTATAAGTATTGTAACTGGAAATGTGCTGCTCTGAGTGCCATTGTCATCTCAGTCACGCTGGTGATCCTGCTGGCCTATTTCATAGGTAAGCTTGTTTCTGTTTGTTTTTCTTCTTTTTATTTCATTTCTCTACAAACCCTCTGATGGTGATAATGTCTGGGAGGCAAAGGCTCAAGATTGGGGTGCAAAGTGGTGGGAAAATAAGGCCTCTGATGACTTAATTGTGGTTGTAGTGTTATGGTAGGGAGCTTAACTCATAAAGCCAGAAGAGCTTAGTAAAACGTGAGTCATATATTGTGCTCCCTTTAATGTCATGGATTGTTTACATTCTGCAGAGGAAAGTGGACCTGGAGGGAGACAAACCCATCAGGTTTTCTCTAAGCAGCCCATTAAAACAGGCAGTGAAGTCCCTGTGCCAGTCCCAGTCACATCCAGGTCCAAGGGAATTCGCTTTGGTGGGACAGGATCAGAATAAAGATCCTGATACACAAAAATGTGTTTTAGTTCTGTCAGTTCGGTGACACAACCATTTCAGTGACATTTAACTAATTAAGTATAAGTTCACAGTGTGACCGGGAGGATGGAGAAGGACTGGGTTTAGACTGAGGTTCAACAGAGCCTTTTTAGAGAAAGGGAAGCAGGTGAAATTTGCTTCTTGGTTGAAGAAGCAGGGGGGTTTTTCTTGAACTGTGCATGATCTGAATTTCTTTGGTTTGGGAGGCTTGTCAGTGTCCATTGCAAAAAAGCATTCTTAATGTATGTTGCAAAAGCAACTGAATTGCTAGAAGTGAGAATTGTATTTTTAAGCCTGTAAAGTTTGAGTGTTACCATTACTTTTTTTTCAGTTAGATGTGATATTTGCGTTATGAATGTCTTATAAAAGTCCATTCCTAGAGTTCTGTGTTAAACTGTCAGTCGTGCAAACTCTAGTTGTCAGACACTTTTAGATGTGATAATTTGTAAAAAAGCCCATTTCTCATGGCACAAATGAGTCTTTTTTGATTTCATTGTGACTTCCTGTACACTAATGATCTACAAAAGATTGTGGTTAGAATTACAATTCTTAGTCTGGATCGAAAGATTTTTGCTTTCATTTCACATGAATATAATTAGCACTACCACAAAAGATTGCTTTTGCTGTGTTCCTTTTATGTACACTTCTTTAATGACTGATACTTTTCCACTTCTGCCTTGGATCATACTCTGGTCACTTTTATGTCTCCTGTAAGAGGAGCAGGAATGATTAATTAACAACATTAAATCAGCAGCGATTTGATGAAATATGCAGTCAGTTTTCATCATTTGCTATGTACATTTGGACTCGCCTTTCTCATTTGTCTGGTATTCTCCTTATGCCCTGAACATGGTTCCTTTGGACATTATCTCAGTATGTCAGAGGAGAATCATTATAACTTAGCATAGTGGTGCCTGTTAATTCTGAAGGAGGAGGTGTGTGCTCTTTGATAGATTGGGAGGAGTTGGGTTTGCCACTCAGTATTCTCGAACTCAATCCCCTTTTTCAGACTTCTCAAAAGATCATGCTCCTGCGTAAAATCACAGTTAATGTTGTTAAAAGGTAGGTACATTGAGTGCCCTCCCATCCTTTTTTTGTCTCCATTCAGATGAATTCTGTGGCATTTGCCAGACTCCATGGATGGTTGGCAAGGTGCCAGAACTGCTGATCAGATTGAACTGCTGTAATTATGGGTCATAATTACTAATTTCTAAAGGAACTATCAATTATTAAAAATCAAATTCAATGGTTCAGTTCAGTATAAACATATTTAACAAAGATTGTCTCTACCAGACCCAATGTTCTAATCAACAAGCAAAAAGGCAGATATTTAATTAGATTTTGATGAAAAATTGTGTTTAATTTCAAGTATAATGAATTATTAATTACTGTAATGAGTGACTCTGGCGGGGTTTACTAATTAACTCATTTAAAAATTATGAATAACCTTTTCATTTGTAATTATTTTTTACATCCTGTCAAGTTGCAGATGAGATTTGTATCACCTAACCCAAAAGAAAAAAAATTAATCAGGGAGTCAAAATGTTTGTACTTTGACTAAGTTAAGCGGAGACATTTTGCATTCTGATATAAACTATGCAGTTCTTAAGAGGAAGTTGTTTATTCTTTTAAATAAGCTGGTCTGTTTGCAAAACAAATTACTGTTTTTCCTCAGGTCTCAGGTTTTTCCCCCCATATATTTGCATAGTTGCATTTTCTTACAGATACAATTTCTCATTTAAGCAGTATTTGCTCTTTTCAATGCCATGGGGACAATCTGAGTGGTAAGGTATAACTTAATCATGAGTATAAGGTCTAATCTATATATAACGGCTCATGAGTGTTGGGAACTTGACTACTTTCTATCTGTTCTTGTTAGTTCAAAGAACCACAGAAATCATCTTTTTAATGACCATTTTCATCCTCCAGAGCAAACTGAGGTCATTAGAAAGGCTCACATTTAAGTGAATGGACTTTGGATTGGGTCCCATGGCAGCGACTTGGCTTTTAATCTGTTTTTTTATATACTGATTGGTAATGGAAATTCTTCAGAGCAGTATCTAGTCCTTCAGAGTGTTCCTCACAGCATCAGGCACGCCACAGTCCTCTCCTTAAATATTGGAAACTGCCCATTGCAGGCCTTGCCTTCTTGTAGAAGTGTGTGGAGCTAAAGACATCAAGAGATACATGAGAGACCATCTGAGGCAGGCAGAGGTGCAAGAAACAATGAGGCATTGAGTCCTTTCTGAAGTTCTTTGTTGAAGCTAGTTCATTTTTGAAACTCATCTGGAGTGCTTGTTGTATCATTTATTTGAGGCTAAGAGTTTCTACTATTTTAAGTAAGTCTTGATGTCATTTAACAGTCTGAGGTTCATTTATGTCTCTGGGCTGTTTCAAAGAAAATGAGAGAGGGCATTACTTGGTATCATGTGTCCAACACTGTGATCAAGCTGAAGGTTGTACAGGGCTGAGTCACTGGTCTGGGGACATAATGACAAAATATAATAGTGTATTAAACACCAGAAGCTGGGTTTCATTTGAATTAACCAGCTTTTGATTGACTTGTTGCCACCTTTTCAAATATTCAGACACCACACTAAGACAGTGGCAACAATGCCTGTCAATGTTTCATGCACACACAGCTTATGCAAATCTCAGCAGAAGCTTGTCTTGTGGAGTGAGAGCGCCAAAGAGAAAAGCAGGGGTAAATCAGACCTGTAACATTAAAATGATGGTGGTATTGAAATCAAAGGCCTCTTTGAGCAGCTTCTTACTACCCTGCAAATCTGCTATTCCAGGAGGTCATGAACAGACATAATTTTAAAATTCCCTGTTTTAGGACTGTCTATTCAACAGACAGCTAAAATTTTCATGGCTTTTGCTGCGATGTGATGGGGTCATTGTAGAATTAAGTTCTGCCTTGGAGGGCTAATTTCCAGCAAGATTCTTATGGCAGAGGTAATACTGTGAGGTATGCTGCTATCTGAATACTGTTCCAGCAGTTTCTGTATCTGGTAGATGCCAGATCTGCTAGCATAGCATTGTAAAGAGTCTCTGACATTGCTGTACTGCTTAGGAGGATTTCTGAGTTTGGAGACAGAAAAGACCTGTTTGCTTGTCCAGATCTCCATGCCCGGCAGCTGTTTGGCTAGATCCGTGGAACAGTTTCTAAATGAATTAGTGATGGAGAATAGTTTCTGCCTGCTTAAACAGAAGGTATTATCCTCAGCCTGATGTAGATTCCAGACTAGATGGAAGTACAATTTGATGTAGTTAGGCACTTGCAATTTTCCTATACTTAAGCATGTGCTGTGGTCGCATTGCATGAACAGCAAGAAAGATGGGCATTTGATTTAGATTAAAGTTAGGACTGGAAAGCATATTATGAAGCCAAAACAGTCATTTCTTTTTATTGGAGTCAGAGCTCTCTACTTTGCAGCTCTGTGTTCATTTGAACTCCATACAGATGCAGCTGCACTTAAAGAACAGTGTTACTTGCTGCAGGCAAAATGCTTTGACAGTAAAAGTGTGGTAAGACTATGATGTGTTTATAAAGTGTCTTTCTTTTTATCATCTAAGAATCACCCTGAAAGCTAACTTTGGCTCAGTTTGTCCATCATTCTTTGATGCTAGGTACCAAACCAAATTTAAAGCAGCTCTCCAAATCTCTTAGCTATCAAACTAATTAGCTATAATGTATACTGTACTGATAACCATGGTGTTTACATGCCACTAGAGAGCCATAGGAAAAATTGCTAATGCTTCATTTTTTTGATCCATCTCTGTTAATCCTACATTTATACCTTGATATTAAGGTTTTTATTCACGTTAAAATATAAACCAATTTATTGCCCTGCCAACAAGCTTCTTCTGCTTTCTGCTTTAATATTTCTTTTCTGATCATAGATGAAGTTCTATTTTGCTACTTTTGACATTTGTTCTTTTGATTTACAAGATTGTAAATCAAAATATTTGAATGTTTTCTATTTCCATCTTGTCTTAGATAAAAGGCAGAAATGGGAGTTAAACAATCTGTTCTAGAATCTAGCAAACCCTTTACATTATGAAGTTAATCTGTTACCTAAAGAGGAGCTTAAGGGTTTTTTCTTGGTTCTTTCACATTTTCACAGAATCACTGTGATCAGTTCCCTCAATAACTGTGGGTCTCATTTACTTAGTTTTGCCTTTAATCTACAAAAATGTCCGATCCAGTCTGAAAGATGGTGTAGTATTACCAGCAATGTGCTTTTGTACTATAAATGTTTGTGAAACATAACATTTCAGGACACTAGTTGAGAGGGACCATCATCACAACCCAGCACTACCAATTTTATCATTTATAGTAAAACTAGAATATATGGGGGGCTTGTTTTTTTTCTATTAAAGCTTTTATTGTACTAAATGCAGACAAGCA
Source organism: Xenops minutus (assembly GCA_035221455.1). NCBI lineage: Eukaryota > Metazoa > Chordata > Aves > Passeriformes > Furnariidae > Xenops > Xenops minutus. Next base: position 31,163,085 of record JAWWEE010000001.1, on the reverse strand, counting down.
TGGTTAGTGCCACTGCCTCATTAAGTGGTACAGTTTAAATGACATCTAGTTCTTCCTTTCATACCCCATGACATTTGGGAAATCTGGGCCTTATTCTTCTCATGCACATAATCCTCTTAAACTGCAGCAACTCTGTTTCCTTTAGTAGTGGTTCAAACGCAGTCAGAGCCAGTGCGATTGCACCCAGTGTCTGCAACAGGAGCTGGACCAACCCTGGAAAAGTCTGCATATATTTTTATGTATTCTTGGTTCTGGAGATTGACCTGACTAAAGACAGAATATAAATCATGACATATGTTGACCCTTCAGTCCAGTTTTTAATGATCTTTTTTGTTGCTGAGCTCCAAATTTTGCCCCTGTAGATTATCTCAGGAAGGCTAAGATGTGAAAATAGTCTCAACCTTGTGGAGAGAAGCCATTAACTTGAGCTTCCATCTGATCATTCAAACATGCATGGAGTTGCAGAAATCTTTTGTGTCTTTTGTTCTATAGCAGAGAGATGGAAAGATCACAGGACTCTGTGTTAGCCTCAGTCACACTTCACTATGGTAGAGAACCAGTGAGGGCAGCTGTTGTGTGTAAAGCCCACAAGAGGCTGGTGAATAGCAGTGAGCTCAGGAAAGCTGCCTGCAGGAATCTGGCAAAAGAAATTTTCCCTGGCCAGATCCACAATGAAATAGTGAACCACTGAAATGCATCTCCCTCTCCACATGCACACACATACACAGAGTAATCATCAGAGAAATAAAACACAAAATTAAATTAGTGGCTGTAAACTGAAAGAGAGCAGGTTTAGATTAGATGTTGGGAAGAAATTCTTCACTATGAGAGTGGTGAGACACTGGCACAGGTTGCCCAGAGAAGGTGTGGCTGCCCTATCCCTGGGAAGTGTTCAAGGCCAGGTTGGATGGTGCTTGGGGCAGTCTGGTCCACTGGAAGGTGTCCCTGCCCATGGGTTGGAACTAGATGACCTTTAAGGTCCCTTCCAACCCAAATCATTCTAGGATTCTATGAAAATTAAAACCACAGTGGAATATATTCAGTCTTATATTTCCCTCTGTTTTGTTGTCTTTTGTTCCAGCTTTAAGTGCATGGTGGTATGAATTATAACTCAGATCTTTTATTTTTCATCACCTGCAAAGTCAACAAGAGCTCTTTGCTTAATAGATGACTGTGTGTACCTTTTTTTTTTGCTTTGAATCTTCCAGTGTATGTTTGGATAGCAGCTACTATTGGCTTTATAATTTAGAGTAAAGGAAGTATAAGTGATTTATCCACAGCCTTAAAGTAAAGGTGATAAAGGTACAAGAACCCACTTTAAAGCTATTCTTGTGAAGATCAATTCATTCAGGTGTGTGTTAAAAAACTCGTCATAGAAACTCCATTAAAGAACATTCACTGTTTCGATCTAAATGAGATCTGTAACCTGACATTAAAAGTGTTGTGATTGAAGAAATACACCATGATGTAGATGCTGTGAAAAGAATCAGAGAATCACTTAGATGGAAAAAGACCTCTAAGATCATCGCATCCAACCTTTGATGGATCATGACCCTATCAACTAAACTATAGCACAAAGTGCTGCATCCAGTTTCTTGAATACCTCCAAGCATGGTGACTTCACAGTCTCCCTGAGAAGTCCGTTCCAATGCTTATCAACCTTTTCCTTGAAGAAATTATTCCTAATGTCCAACCTGAACCTCCCCTGGCACATCTTGTGTCTTCTCATTCTCCTGGGAGAAGGGACCAACCGTCACCTTGCTACAACCTCCTTTCAGGTAGTTGTAGAGAGCATTAAGTTCTCCCCTAAGCCTCCTTTTTTCTGGACTAGACAACTCCAGCTCCCTCAGCTGCTCCTCATAGGAGTAGTAATACTGGGAAATATTAAAATGTAGATGTTCCATTTGATGATGTGTTCTGAATTTGGTGGCAAAATTTCTGCTTTGCAAAGTGGTTAGTGCTTCTTCAAAGTCTACAATGATAAAGATCCTGGTCAAGTCTACATCTTTTCTCAACTAATTAAGTGTTTATTGGGGGCAAGAAGAAGCACGAGGATTTCCATAATATTAATTTGAAACTCTTTTCTCAGTTTTTGATGTTAAAATCCATAAACACTATCACATTGTGTAGGCTGACCTCTTTCAATATTGAAGGCTAGCAAACTCCAGCTACTTGCTCTAGCATTTTTACTTAGGTAAGTCACATACCTAGATCAGTTGACTTTTTCCCAACTTACGTGTGTAAGAATCTCATTAACTCTTTTTGGCTATAAAAATTACATTTGAATATTGTTACACAGCACCTTGTTGTGCTCACTCAGTAAGTAATTTTCACTCTCTGCTTTTCAGTTGCTAGTGTTCCATTTCACAGACATAATTGGCTATCCATTTTCTGAAGTGTATAGGCTGGCCTTTGACACTTTTTGTTTGAATCATTCAAATTTAGTAACTGCCCAGCTCTTTTATTTATCTGTTCTGTCCTCATCGTTGTATTTGTCACTTGATAGTGTTTGAGTCATCTACATGTTTAGTGATCCATGATTTTATGTTTTGTTATGTAACATTGATGTAAATTTCAGACTGATTGTCCGTTGTTGAATTTCACAAGAAATTGTGACATATGATGGTTATTCATCAGCAAACAACAATAAGATTAAGGTATTTCAGTTAGTTTTTAAGTACATATATAAATTGCTCTTTACTGTTGGAAAGTTACTTGTTTCTTTAATCAAACCAAATGAAATCAAATGTCTTACTAAACTGTAATCTTGTCAAAAAAATGAGTAATTGTCTCTCAAGATCTGTTTTTCAGAAAAAAAAAATGTATGGCCTGAGCAACCATACATTTACATTCTTTATTACTTTATTGGTTTTATTCCGTATTACATCTGTAATAGATGTCAGACTGCCCAATCTAAGTGTCTTGCATCCTCTCCTTTTTCCTCCTTAAATATTTGTACAGCATCAATGCTGTTCTAATCCTTGATAGCTGGTTCAATATTAGTTGGTGAGTCAGATTCCTCTTCTGTTGTATCATTTACTGGGTACAAGTTAAATGAGCCTGCAGACTTTAAAATGCTTGTCCTTGAATAGATGTAGTTAATATAATTCCTGATTATTAATGGACTGGAAAAAAAACTTATTTCCTGTGAATTAATTGTGTTATTGTAGTTATTTTCAATAACTAGAACAAAAATTCTTACTGAACACTTCAGCCTTTACTACAACATTATTAAATGATTTCCCCATCTCCATCAAGTAAATAGCTATATTGTTGCTCAGTTTGCTAGGTTTCAGTACTCTTAAAAAAGTGTTCTATTGTTTGGTTTTTTCCAGCCATGTATTCTTTTTCTTCATGTCCTTAGCTTCTTTTCACCTTTCTGCATGGTTTTAGATTTATATAGATTACTCTCTCTTTCCTTATTGTTCTGGGCTTTTATATATTACTTTTTTTATTTCTGCTTATTGTTTTATTTTGACACTGAATGAAGAGGTCCTTTTGTCAAACTCTGATCCTCTTTCATCATTGTGGGGTCATTGGAAGAATGACTTCCATTTAGAATTAGACCACCAATATGACTGATTCTTTAACTAGTCGAAAGCAGGTGGAGGCTGCGTGTCCAGAGGGCTCATCTGTTCTGGGAGTCTGCATCAGTGTGCCATGAAACCACAAATCAGTTAGCCTTTTAGATGCCTGATCCTTTCCTATAGTTGAGAATCTTTAATACAAGAAGAGATTAATTTAATTCCATCTGTTTTTATTAAATGGTAAGATATGGGCTCTTACCCTGTAAGCTTTTATCAGTTGCTTTTAGTGAGGTTTTATAGCTCCTGTAAGCCCCCAGAAAAGAAAATAACAGCAGGCTGACTGCAGAAGTTCTGGCCTTGACTTTATGACAGTGGCACAGATGTGGTGCTATAATCTTTATTTCACAGCTTAATTTGACCTTTGCACACAGATGCTGAAAAAGAATCAATTTTACAGATCTTAAAATCTCATGAAAAGAGTTCTCCTTGAGTCCATGTTTTTATTTCATACTAATTAGTGTGAAATAATTTAATTGTCGTTTAGTGGAGACAGAAAGAATTGTTTCCCATAATGGGCTTTTTTTTCAGTGTTTTTAAATACCATACATTTTTGTGGGTAACTAGTCATAGAGCAATCTCAATTAGCAATGTCACTGACATTGAAAAATATTCCTCAGTTATAGTTTAGTATTTCTCTCCCATCCTTTTGTAGCATAAATAAGAAGATAGCTTCAAAGCCTGCTTTGTGGCAGGTCATACATTTCTGTTGGGTATGTGCAGCAATCATTCTCTGAGGTTTTCACCTGTAGTTAGAGTTGAGCTCTGTGGTAGATACGCATCCTTATAGGGTGAAGTGTTGCTTTGAAGTATACTGCCCAGGTAACAGATTAGATGACCTTTAAAATAATGAACAAAAAGTCCAATCCACTCTTTCCCATTGTGTCAAGATTTCAAACCACTGTTTATGCTGAAACTTAAAAGCTCCAAAAGGACCATTTACACACTTCCGTTTGAGATGCTGGAATCAGATGCTCAACAGATAGAGCTTGTTGAATCGTTTTGTTTCAATGAAAACCTATAAACTCTCTCATCATCACCAGCTTTTCCTATCTTCCTTTCTATTTGATTTTACCATACCTTAACTTCCACGCCTGTCCTTATTGCAGTCAGAAGCTTTTGCCTAGAAAGATGATGAGAACAGCACATGTTGGATGTTTTCAAATATGGTAGCACATGATACAGCAGCAGCAGCATCACACCTTGCTTGCCTAGTACAACCGTAGCATCACTTCATTATGCAAAGAGACTCTTTAAAAAGCAAAGCAGAATCAGGCAGTTAGCAGAGATGATGGCTATACTTACCCTAAGTATTTAAAAAGAAAATCTAATTGGATAACAATGTAAACATAATGATATTCCAAAACAGGATTAATCCAGGTGGTCGATAACAGTTCATTTATATTTGTATACCTTCTTCAGTCAGACTGCATCATGGGCTACTCCAGGTTGTGGAATATGTACGTGAGACCATTCTGGGCATCCAGCTGGTCCAGAATGGGTACATTTTTATACTGTTAAACTCTTATGGATGGTCAGACCCAAACTATCTACTGAGAGTGATCTCTGGTCCTTGCTAGCTGAGTGGTATACAGACATTCAGAAGTTACTGGCTGACCAGAGCCAAAATCATGGTAGAACCCTTCTGACAAATAAATGTTATAGACCATCAAGTTACACTACTTGATACTGTTTAATTGACTATTAGCAACTCTGTCTTCAGGGATGAAGGGACAAGGCAGTGTGCTGTGTCCCTAAGCAAGCACTTTGATACACTTGTATTTATGATGCAACAAAATTGTCAGGGCCTAAATTACCACTAGTGAACTTTTTGAGCCTCTTGCTACGAGAAAGATATTAAGGTGATGGAGCGTCTCCAGAGAAGGGCAGTGGACCTGGTAAGATTTCTGGAGCACAAGTCTGATGAGACGCAGCTGAGGTAGCTATGTGTTTAGCTGTGAGAAAAGGAGATTCAGGAGAAGCTTATCACTCTACAACAGCCTGAAAGGAGGCTGTGGAGGGGTGGCGGTCAATCTCTTCTCCCAGGTAACAAGTGATAGCACAAGAGGAAACATCCTCACGTTGCACCAAGGGAGGTTTAAATTGGATATTACGAAAAGTGTCTTCTCTGAAAGGGTTGTCAAGCATCAGAAAAGGCTTTCCAGGGAAGTGGTGGGATTACCGTGCCTGGAAGTGTTCAGTGGTGAACAGGGTGGTGCTGGGTGAGTGGTTGTATTTGATGATCTTAAAGGTCCTTTCCAACTTTAACAATTCTATGATTCTATACCCTAAACAGACTTGTGAGAGGAGAGGTCTGAATCCCTGCTGCCAGTATGGTGACTCACTTAGCAAAATTTTGCTATTGGATCTCCTGTTCTGTTTATATTGCAGAAGCACGGAGGTAATGGAGAATTGTGACACGTCTCTTTTATTAGCGAGAACAAGCAATAGTGTGTGCTTTAGCTAATCTCAGATCCTCCCAGAACTGGCTACCACAAAACTAGAAAATCTGAGTTCGCACATGCTCAATAGGGACCTATTTAGAGTGCAGTAGCAACATTGTCTGCACCAAGTGTATTCCTTCCCTTTCCAACCCCCTCCTACTGCTACTGACCAGGCTGCACATATGGCATCCCTAGAAAGCAATTGAACGTGCTACAGTGCTGGAATTGCCAGGATTGAGTGGCAATTTCTGTGCAATTGTTCTGCTCAGCATTGGGCCAGTGGAAAAAAAAATAGCCTGTGATGAAGGAATTAAGGGCTATTATAAACTACATATACATATAGTGTCTGAGTAAAATCACACAAGCAATGTTAATGCTGTTTTTTGCTCACTTCTGAGTGCTTGACTTGGCGAACTTTGAGGTTTTTTTAGGAAATTCTTTTTTTAGGTGCAATTAAAGATGCCTGTAGGTCTTTTTAGGAGAACACTGTGGGTTGCACTTGCTAGAACTTGCCTTAATCTATGTGCTGAATTTAGTTCTAAGTCCAAGGGAACAAATCTTCAGGTTGTGTTAAGTCTTGCTATGGAGAGAGCTTTTCACACTGATCTGAACCATTCACTTAGATTTATAGCATCTGAAAGTGTTGTGCTGGATTTTGCTCATGGTCTCTGGACAGAAAAGAAGTTATTGTGTCGTTAATTGTGCTGTGTCACCCACTTTATCAGCTTTCTCAGACTGTGGGTTATTATCCATTTGCTGAGGTTCTGTACAGGAAAAGAAGAGATTTCCTCTCTC
>JAWWEE010000001.1:31099683-31156162 GCA_035221455.1 Xenops minutus | reverse complement strand
GAAACTTATTCTGAGTCTTAAAGGGATTTAAGAGAGGCAGCCTTTCCTCTAATGCTTCCCAACACCCTGCCAAATGAACTGTTGAGGCAATCTGTTTGTTTTTCTAGTATATGTAAAGAAAAAATAGAAAATAAATTAAAATATTCTTAGCTTGCTTTACACATACCTATGCTCATGTCATCCAAAACAGCTAAAACAATGAGATAATCCTGAGCACATGTGCAAATTAAATTTTTTCATATCTCTTCAAAGAGTTGCAAAGCCAACAGGATTCTGCTTTAGTTTTGACATTGCTGATGAGCACTCTGGCCCAGATCTACAAAATGTGTAAATTTGTACTATATTTGAAGCACCTCCGTCACACTCTTGAAGTCACTGGATTTACTCAAGCTAAGTAAATCTCAAGTTAAACCTATGCTTTGGACATCAAGGGATTCTGAGATTGTAATGTTGTTAATTTTTCTTACCTCAACTAACACAGCCCAACTGGGGCTCTTGTGCTATGAGAATGCACAAGGTGACTAATAACACTATTTTTTTTTTATTTTTTTTAATATGATTAAAACACAAGCAGTGCTCTCAAAGGCATTTACTTGTCTTACTGTAATAAAATCATGTTTGTGTTCAGAAGGACAGATCAGAGGGCAGCCATCCAAGAGATCAGCTCACACAGAGATTCTACAGCAATATTTAGATCTCAACGCTTGAACTGGGATATTTGATTTAAACTCTGATCCCACCTCAGTTGTGCTGAGGTGTTACTAGAAGGCAGATACTGTTTGTGACTTTTGCAGAGCAAACTGTGTTTTTTAGACTTTAGACAAGCTATTATATTAATTTCGGAAAGCAGGTTTTCTGACAAATAGCAAGGAAAGAAGCATGTGAGAGCCTGTTGATTTACTTATGTAAATTTTTAATTAGTGCCTCACAGTATATATGTGTGTAATGAAAGGGCATTTGTAAAATTATACTGTCCACAACAGGCTAGCCCAAGATTTTAGTATATGTGACGCAGCATAGAACGCCCTCTGGTAGAACTGCGTATCCTCGTTTCTCTAATTGAAGTGAGTACCCCAATGGGAAAACCATTATTTCTAATATTATATACACAAATTAAAACTTCATTTAGAGGTATAGTGGGACCATCTTATAATTGACTTTGATCTTGAAGAAATATCTCAGTAATATTTATGGTAATGTGGTCTCTGCCAGAAAGGGTATCTAGAAGGGAAAATATTATTTTAGTGAGAAAAGCCTGAGCATGTGTAACACCAAATTTACTAGAGCTGTGAGGGCTGAAATAAGTTTCTTTGGTGCAATAAGCTGCCTAGTAGCAGCCAAGTATTGCTGAGGTCCATCTTTCAGCTTCCTATTCTATTTCAAATTGGTGTAGATCCTGAAGGAAATTACTGATGGCATTTAAGCAGACAGCACTTGGATAAGCCTCGCCAATTTTATGTCTATTTTTTTTTCTATAGGTTGACACTTAAAAAAATCCCTCTTAAAATAACCATAAAAATAAATATACCCATTTAAAATTGCATTTTCCCTTTCCCGGGAGAAATTATAAGCTACTGTAGCGCTGGAGGGGCTAGTGATCATCTATCAGTGGTTTGAATGGACAGGCAGTCAGTTGAAAGTCTTTGATCCCCAGGGGTAATCAGGAAGACATTGAATAGGAAGTGCTGACTCTTTGCATTGAACAAACACTGAGCTTAACTGCTTTATTTTATAACGTGTCTTTCTAGTCACTTCCTTGAAGGTTTCAAAGAAATGTGATGCTTCAGCTGGAAGGCTTTTTTCTTCCATATTAAGAGCAATTGGAAACTAAATTAAAATATAAAGTGTTCTCCTAAGAAGAAGCTAATATTATTTGGTAGACCATCTGTTTCTATCTTGGAAATCATTGATACAGCTCTTCAGTCAGGAGGGGTGAAAGAATAACTAGTTAGTGTTAAATCAAAGCGAGTAACTCTGTTTGCAGCCAGGACTTCAGGTGATTAGCACTATGCTTTGTTTTCCCAAGAGGCAGTTCCCACTCTGGTGGCAAAATTTTAAGAGCTAGGAAGCTCTCCATCATTTGTATTCCTCCTTTGTACATGGTGATTTTGACTGAGGGAAGGAGGAGACGTGAATTATCTCTGAAAGAGCTGTATCTGGTACTTGTATAGTTTGGGCTCTGAACAAGGAGGAAGGGTCAGGCAGCAGGCATGGTCACAGGTGTTACTGGGTGTATCCTGTAGCATGTGTTTGTACTGAGCTGACTGTGAAAGCACTTACCCTCTTCTTTAGGACATTTGTGGTTCCAAAAAAACCCCACAAACAATCACAGCAGAACTATTGCTCTGTTTTTTTGTGAAAATCCTTCCTCCTAATCCCTTCACCCTGAGATGGGTGCATATAGATTGTCCAGTTTTTAGGATGAAGCAATTACAGCCCAGTCTAGCAAACCCAGTCTGTGAAGGAGGCTAATAGACACGGGTTTTTTCCTTGAAGGTGGATCATTGAGCAGCCAGGACGGGTGGTAAATGAGGAGTTTACTCCAGTGATTACCATAAATGCCCCTCCTGGTGCCTTTTTTATTTTTCTTAACTATTGTCTTGTGTCGAACAAATCAACAGGCCAGGAAGCAGAGCCATAGGACCTTCCAGCCACAGGCTGAGTGTCTTCACATACACAACATGCAGTCAAGCTGCCTTTTGGGCTCTGCTTCTCTGTGACCTGTTAATTTTACATTCCTAACTGTACAGCAGTTGTGGGTTGTGGAGAGCACTATGTACAGGATTCTCCGTTCCCACATGCCTGCACTCCTGTCTTGGTGTGCAAGTTTACATTACTTTGAGCAGAGGATAATTTCTGAAGTCAGGTTTTCCATTCCTTTAGTTAGAGTTTTAAGCCACAAATGGAAAGCATTTTATGTATAGGAAATAATTTCAGACACTAGGAACGACACAGAGCACCATACAGAGTTTTTGGTTGCAAGGTAACTGCCGAAGTCCATGCAAGAACTGGCCTTGCAGGAATACCACTCTCTTTGCCCCACAGCGGCTGGCTGAGTGCCCCAGATATGTACATGTAAATGATGCAAATTCATCATACTATGCACCACCGGGGTCTTCAGTTAGGATACTGGATCTCAGTTCCAGATCTGTGAAGCCGTTAGGTATTTGGGTTTTAAATCACTGCAGCACTTAAAGTGTCCCATGCCCACAGATGAACAACAGCTTGGATCTGTCTGGTCCAGGACTTGACCATACAAACAAGAATGGATGCAGCATACTGCATCCAGCTTGCTGCTTTTGTCCCCTTCCCAAACCAGTAGGGCCATAGAGCTCTTCAGTCTCAATTCTCATTGTGTCGGTATGTTCTGCCATGCTGGGACACAGAAGCCTTGTCCAACACTGAAAGGAACAGCAGAGTAAAGAGAAAAACAAACGGTTTAATATATATATATTTTAATGTTTGTTTTACTGTTTCCATTCTCCTTTATCTTGTATGCCTCTTCCTTGATTTATTGAAGATTGACAAAATGGTGATTATTTCATGCTGGAAGGCTCCTTTTCATAACATCAAATGTCACAAAAACATGATTAATTCTGCAACAGTCAATTCTACCACTTCTACAGAAATCATATTATTTCAGTGTAGAGAGAGACAGTTATCCAGATAATTACAGTCAAGTTTATTCCAGAGACAGGAGTGAAAGCAACACATTTACTTGAGTCAAAATTAGCCCTGAGTAATTCAGTGGTGGAATTCAGCTTTTTTTCAATTAGGAGAAAAAGCAAAGCTCAGATATCACTTTGGAGGCATCATTTTAGAGAGTGTGTTATGTGAAGTGTGACTGTCAAACGTGAAGGTTAAAGAGGAGTATGTAACCCCCACGTATCTTATACCTGTTTCCACAAAAAGAGGGGAGAGCAAAGAAACAAGCCATATGTCTTCCCAAGTACTAAACTCCAGCTGTTTTTCCTATTCCAAGTCCGTTTTACTTTTTTGTTTAGCTTCCCTTTGCTCTTTCCTACCCTTCTTTTTCTCATTTTCTCTCATTCTATGTTTCTCACCATCCTCCCCTTTCTTTCTTTTTATTCCTCATTATGGCATCAGTCCCTCTTATCTGTTCCTTCTCACAGTCTTTTCTGATTTTCTCCTTTTCTCCATGCTGTGCTGGGAGACTTTGGAAAAACATTCTCCCTTTCTGGAGTGGCCTTTTGGCTTTGTTGTCACCAGGGCAGTGAGGTGCTTATAGAAATGGTGCTGTGTAGCCAAACTTCTCCAGATGGAGCCCAGTACCAGTACAGCTGAGCTGCAGAGAATGGATGGGCTGTGCAAAAAAGCTTGACTTTTCCAGGGCATATGTGCTCCCCTGTACTGACATCCCTACATAAATATGGATTCAAAACCTGCAGCATTCTTAGTGCAAAGAAACTGGCTAGGTTTTTCAAATGAGAAGTCCAAAAGACTTTGTCTTGCCTGAATGCCCATTACCCTCTGTGCTTGCTGTAAATCCAGGCTCACAGTAGTGGTCATTAACTTGTTTTGTTGAGCTCCCATTCTGAAAAACTCCTTGTTCATTGTTCCAGGCAAGATCAGCTGTTAGCTAGAAAACGGTTGCTATTTTATTCATTCCTTAGATTGTGTAGGAGCTTTGCCTGTGTGAGGTATCAGCAGGCCAGCAGTGGTACCTGCAGGACATAGCTCTGAGAGGACAGGGCAGCAGCAGTGCCTGTGAGCTGCTGTGAGAATGCTTTTAACAAGCACTATTGAAGCAGCTCAGTGACTTCAGCTGAAGCCTTAATTTCAAACATCGTAATTGATTGGTTTGGTTATTTATTACACTTAGCTTGCAGCTGTGGGCAAAGCAACAAGCTAATAAAGGGCCAGGAGTTTGTTTTTCAATTTTTTGCTGACTGGTGTGGTTTCTGGGAGTCTCATATGCTTCAGTAAGCATGTCTTGTCTTTTCTTCTCCCTATGATCTATCACAATCATCCGCCTTTCTCTTCTAACTCCTTCACTCCATCAACCTGCCTCAAGAGAGGTCCATTTTGTTGACCATGTGAATTATTATCTTTGTTTATCCTTTTTCATTCTAAATGCTGTACTACTTCCTTTGTTCTCTGCCCTGCTGAGTAAGTTGTTTTGACTTTAGTGTTTTGCTGTCTCATAAGCAAGTGACAATAATACAAAGATACCCAAAAGCCTGGGGTCTCTTCAAAACAAACTTGGAAAGAATGTCCCTCTTTATTTGGCTTGATAGCATCAGCTGGTGCTGATTATGGCCTCCACAAGTAGCTATGGAGAAAAAATAATGTAATATAGAAAGACATAATATGTTAAAATCAAAATATTCATGATCCTCAATATTTGGTTCCACCAATATGAATTTTGATTTATTTGGATGGTTAAATAGCTCAGCTGATGCTAAACTGTTTGCAAATTTTTTTTGCTAAAGTGAATCTAAATCTAGGAAATGAGCAACCATATCACACTGGTGTGGCTGATATGCTGAACTCAGCAAAGTAATCAAACCCTGAAGGAACTTAAGTTTGGTGTCCTTGTTTTCCATAACAAAGGCAGCTCGAGGTGACTGAGGATAAGGTGGTTTATTCTGCCACAGAAAATTCTGTTAACCATTCAGCACATTTCAGGGCATTTTTTGTGATCAATTAGCTGCAGTGGAAAGGTTGTGCAAGTCAAAGCTTTAATGTCAAAACATGAGCATAATGGGCCAGAGGCCCCAGATGCCTTTATATCTTCTAAGTTGTTGATGTTGAAACAGCCCAGAGAGGATGTGGGGTTTACTCTAAGTATTGTTTCCATTCCAAGAGAAGGCAGACAAAAGAGTTTTATTCTCCATGGGAAATAAAACCAAAGCTTCTGTAAAGAGCCTGTCATGTGGCTTCCTGGGCAGTGAAAGCTACATGGCATTTTACAAAGGGGTACACTTTAATGATTGTTAATTGCAGAGTGCTCTTTTAATACATGGGAAGCCTTCAATATCTGAATATCTACTGAGCATCATGTCGGGGAGGGAGAGGGAGAAGGACATGGGGTCTTCTAGAAGAGCATTTACTCTCTGTCAGCCACATCTTGTATCTAGCTGAGCAGAGGGTGGGGGGAGAAGCCAGAGAAAATATCCACAGTCGGTTCCGTTGACCTGGAGACTGAAAATATCAGGAATCTGAAACTATTTTTACAGCTTCACTTTGCTTTTAGGAACATTAACTCTTCAATGTATATGATTGTGTCTCTCATCTGTGTCTCCAGGGCTCTTACCTGACTAACCTGACTATGGTCCACCCTTTTTCATTCCACAAGAATGAATTTTGCATTAATTTAGCACAGAACAAGGCTGATTTGTGTCTCTCAAAAAACCTTTAAACAACTGTGTGCAACAGCAGTTTTACATATCCCACTGAGAAGTAAAGACCCAAAATATCCCCTACTGTTACTATTTAGCACAAGTATGGCAATGAGCAAGAGGAGGAATGAACCTTCCACCAGCTTGCCAATCAGACACTACCGGTATTTGGAAGATAGTAAGGAAATCACTGAATCAAGGGATTTCCTAATAACATACTTGCTACCCGAGTGTGTTTCCAAAGTAAATCAGTCTCTTTGTTCTTGTTTCAGGTTGACTTTTGTGGTTATTACCTACATGTAGCAGAAATTGCATGATGTCTGTTTGCCTTATAGGTGGGAATATTTATAGGTTTTTATTCTGTGCTTAGAAACGTCAAATCAGCAATCCTGAATTGAGCAGTAGCTCCAAGCTTTTGCACTCTTATTTTCTGAATTTTTTTAAGCCACTCGGTAATCAAGATGCTATTCAAATAATTCTCTGTTTCTCAGATTTCTGCACTTTTGTGTGCATGGTGGGCATAGAAATTGTTCTCATGGGTCATCATTGGAGACTTTTTTACAGCCTTTCAGTACTTAAAAGGGAAAGATGTAGAGATATTTTTTTACTAGGATCTGTAGTGACAGGACAAGGGGCAATGGTTTTAAATGAAAAGAGAATAGACTTAGATTATATATAAGGAAATTTTTATCATAAAAATGGTAAAATACTGGAACAAGTTGCCCAGAGAAGCTGTGGTTGCCCCATCCCTGGAAGTGTTAAAGGCCAAGTTGGATGGGGCTTTGAGCAACCTCATCTAGTGGAAGATGTCCCTGCCTGTGGCAGAGGGGCTTGGAGCTAGATGGTCTTTAAGGTCTTCCAAGCTAGGCTCTTCTGTGACTCTTTGATTCTATGATCTGTGTGATTATGAAATCAATGTAAGGAAGAAGCTTTTTGCTTTAGATAAAATCGAAGACAAAAGTTAACATATTAATGTGAGCCTTTTGACTCTGTGTGACAACACAGTATGTTACAGATAATTCTATCATATTTTCTAAATTGGGACATTGTAAGACACTTTTCAAACATTCAGGAATGAACATGGAATGGTTAATTGACTTGCTCAAGTGGATGGAAAAACTATAGCACTTCCAGGCTACCAGTTCTGTCATTACACTGAAGCAAGGTGTTCCATTCTTAAGACATTTGCTCTCAAGTATTTTAAATTCATTTCAATGCCTGGAAGAAATGTTTGTAGTTTTCCCACTGCACCCAAAACAATGTTGAGTTCTTCACCTTCATTTGCTTGCAGTAAATAATGATCTACAAAACCAAAATCCTCCTAAGGAGAGGAGAAGCAGCAATGTCCTTTTGGGAAGACAATGGCCTTGCAATGTGTTCCTAACAGTCTGTGTGGCACTTGGACTGTGATGTCCAAAAGACAGTCGAATGGTGGTGTGAAAAAAGCAAACCACTGGCTCTCTTCCTGCCTGAGCCAGTGATGCCCAGTACAAGCGCATGCAGGTCATAGTAACATGAAGACATCTGATAGATGGAGCTGGAATTAAGCACTTAAGGCCAGCAGAAGCGTCTGGCCTACTTGCTGTCTGGCATTGCCTCAGTTTGGAGGAGTGAATTATTCTTCTTGGAACTACAACATGGTTAAACATGGGAACTTGCATGCTCATAGCACATAAGCCTTTGAGCTCTCTAAGAGCTCTGCAGCACCTGGGTAACACTCTGGTCCTTGGAGAGGTCCGGCCTGGATGGAATTCTCAGGCAGCATCCACTACTGAGTTTAGAACAAAATCTGCTAACAGAGAGATGCATGAAATGCCTGGTAGAGATTGTGAACCTCTGAGCATAAAGTAAGTTAGTGAATTAACACACAATTGCATTTTAATGCCTAAACAAGTTAACTGAGTCAGTCCTTTAATCTGCCGTTCTTCTCCTTTTCCCTTCTGTGTAGTAGGAAAAAGCAGAGTCCTACCTGATGAGGTCTTATGAGGTTAATAGCTATGAAGTGCCAAGGCAGTCCGATGATGAGGGCCGTATAAACACAAAGACATTATGCAAGCATAGCAGTGCCAAATGCTTGATGCAAATTCCTTACTCCCAGTCTGATTTCCTCTCTTCCCTTGCACAGTTTCTCTGCCAAGTAAATAAACTCCTTTCAGATGAAAGTAGTCATCCTTCTTCTTAAAGTATCCTGATTGAGTTACCAGTTATGTTGGTAGCATTCCTTCGTGGTATATGTACAGGATAAAAATGAGTTTTGAACGGGTCCTCAGAAGACTTTCCATGCTGTGCTTCCTTGCTGTTTGGGAGCTTTAGGAGAGTATTTGCTTTCTTAATGGTTAAGACTGTTAACAAACCCAGTCCCCATTTATCTGGTAAAAGGAGAGTTTGGCTCTCATTGTGTTTTGTGGTGTTACAGTTGTGCAAAGACAACCTTAGTTATGTTAGTAAATGATAGGTGACCTAATTGGGACTTAAGTGGAAAAAAAAATCACATATTTTGCAAAGTTGCCTAAACACACTGTTTTGGGAAAACTGCTCAAATTACTTTTCAGTCCTCTTGAAAAGATTGTTCGTGATGCACAGATTTAAATAAATTAACTGCTTGTCCCTAAGAGTGGTTGCCAAGCTCAGGTGTATCTCTGTGAATACAAAGAGGTCTATGGGCCATGGAAATGCTCTCTTTCTTTACTGTTTTTGTTTATGAGATGTTAGTGCTACTGTACAGTTTCTTGGAGAAATTATAGTGTGAAATATCAAGGCTTTTCTTTAAAAAAGAAATGTCATTCCAAATGTAGCAAATATTGGATCATTTAGCTGTGTAGAGCCTGAAGCTAAGCTGGATACTGATTGAATATGAAATGTTTATGTTGTGGACGGAAGAACTGATATGGGAAGCCACATTCTTTTGCTTTATATTTGCAAGGGGCAAGTATTGGTTGTATAAGCATATGATTTTCTTACTCCTTGTATATGTGTTTGCTTTTTAAGTACTCTGTCTTGTTCCTTAACTTCACTTGTCTTTTGTAATGCCTTGAAATACATTCACGTGTACGCTGGATGACTTTGCATGGCACAGAGACCTACAGAGAGCTTTGCCCTAATATCACACAAATCTAAATGGTGCTGCTTGTTTTCAAATCTCCAGGATTTATCTTTGATCTTAATAGAAGAAGCTGAGTTGTATGAAGGAATGCTCAGACATAGTCACATTTGTGATGCAGAGCACAAAGGCATGTGTGCAAGATGGATCTTAAATTGTCTTGATTTTTACTTGGTCTTAACCAGGGAAAACTGTTAGAAATGTCTATAAGAGCTTCTGTGTATAATCGGTGGTTAAAAAAAAAAAAAAAAAAAAACACCTAAATAATATACTGTGAATATGGCAAAACAAACCAGAGTGCAGGTCCCTGGTATTTACTGGTATGTTGAGAAATAATATTCCTTGTATTTCTGTGTCACCCAAGCCTTGGGAGCTTTCTGAAACACTGTGCCTGCTTATGCTTTCCTGCAGACCATGAGTCAGGATTGGTTCTGCTGGAAGAACCATGGTGGTTTGCTACAGGTGATCTAAAGTGAGTTTAAGTGGGTGGAAAGACCTAGGGAGCTTGTATGGTAGAAACAGTAGGGGCTGTCTAATTACATTAATCACATTCTTGTCCTAAGGCAATGACCACTATTGAGGCAATGGAGTGAGGGTTTAGAATGTGCCCCTATAGTTCTGAAACTCTCCCAAACAGAAAAAGATGACTTTTCTCATTGCTCACCACAGCCATGCACCTGTTTGGCCTAAACTGGCACCTGCAGCCGATGGAAGGGCAGATGTATGAAATCACGGAAGACACAGCCAGCAGTTGGCCAGTGCCAACGGACGTCTCCTTATATCCTTCGGGGGGCACAGGGTTAGAGTTACCTGACAGGAAAGGCAAAGGAACCGGTGAAGGTATGGTTGGTGTGTGTCCATGTTGTGAGTCTTCTGTCTGCCTCTAAACTCCAGCCATCCAACCTCATGTTCCATTACCTTCAATGCTGCCATCAGCAGGTGCTTTTCCAGTCTTACATGTCTAGAACTAGTAATCGTTGGTCTTGTTTCCGTATGTTTCTAAGTTTCATACCCTTCTGATGTCCACTAATGCAATAAAACTGTGTGAAACCCTCCCTGCACATTCAAGGCATTCTCAAGGTGAAGCCGTCTGTACCCTATTTCACAGGATACAGAAGGCCAGCATGAAAACCCTGCCTCCAGTGGCTGTTTTCATGGGAAAACATTGTCTCTTGAATATGAAATGATTCTTGTAATACTGGATCAAGCTTTCTCTACAGCAGTACAAAAATATTTGAGTTTGCCTATTTGTTGCCACCTAGTAACAAATGTTTTGAGGACCAAAATATTTACTGAGCACTATTACACTGTGAGTTTTGGTACTCCAGAGATGGACATCTCTTTGCAAAAGTAGCCAGATAAAAGACCTACTCCCCGCAAAGTGTCATGATGTTGACAGAAATCAGTAGCAGCTGGTGAGTTCTCAATTCAGCAGCACCTTATCCAGCAGCTTTATATCTTACTGTGCGTTTTTTAGAGGCAACAGTGCCAAAAGTACGTGTAAGCTCTGCAAAGTTTTATCCTTCCCTAAACTTAGCTGGAGAAGTGAGAAATCCAAATTTTCAGAAAGCCTTTTTGTTCATGTGTCAAGCTTCTCTATTCAAAGTTAACTGATTCCAATAAAATTGAAGTGGTCAGCTATTTTTGGTCTTTATTTTGGTGGAAGAAGTTTTGTGGACAGATAAGATGTATGCAACAGTTCTGGCAACTGACTGAATTCAAAAGTTTCCAGAGTGTTCCCTAGGCTTTGGCTGAGAGCCTACATTTGCATGTTTAATTTAAATTAATTATACTATTTTTTTCTATAAGAGCATATCTGTATTTATTAGTCCAAATAAAGGCCATAATTGTGTGTTCCTTAAAACATTGTATTTACTAGTAACTGATGGCTGCCATCAAGTTGCTCCAAGGAGAAATCAGCTAAGCAGGTTATTCTCAGCAAACCTTACTAGACAGTGCAGCCGAGCTGCAGACAGCCCTGCTGTTATATTCAAAAATACTTCATGACAGATCCTTTTTTTCCCCCTCTGACTTGCCATATGTTTCATTTTTAAATCATCTAGCTTTGATCTGTCCATTTCCTTTTAAAAGTCAAAATGAAAATAAATGGATATATCCATAACTAATATGCAAGTAAAAGACCTCCACTAGATTTTATTTTCAGGCATGTTTACTGTGACATGAGTAGAAGTTTTGATTGCTGCTCTGTTAAAAGAGAAAACTGGGAAATACCCTAGTTATGTGAAGACCCCTCAAGTTAGTGCATCATATAGATACCATGAAATCTGTAGGATTTAGAGGAAAATTCCTTGTCCTGCCTAAAAAACACATCAGGATAACATCTTTGTTGCAGGAGTGACACTGTCCAGCCTTAAAATGCAGCTCTCTCCCAATTAGGTAATTAATGTTATTAATTATTACATTCATTACATTAATGTAAGTAATTCTGGACTAGCAGTGTTGCGTGAGTTCTACTCTAAACCATAATGTATGTGATTGAAACTTATTTTAAAAATAATTGAAATATATTTTGTATTTTCTGGATCAGAATGAAATAGGCTGGAATGTGTTAGAACATCCTTAGAGCTGATCTGAGTGAATCATTACCAATGTCTTGCCAACTCTCTGTAACAGTCTTTCTTTCTCATTTGTGGCTGTGCTTCAGCACAGCATTTACCTGTGTTTAAGACCAACCCTGTTTACCAAAGCACTTAACCACATGCTTATATTTAAGTATGTAAGTAACTGTGATTGCAGTCAGAGAAATGTGTGTTCTTAAGTGTTTTGATGGGTCAGGGTACCTTCCTGTCAAAAAAACAGACAGATTCAGCAAGGTCTGAAATTAAATATCCAAAGAAATTAGAAATAGTTGCTATGGCAACTAAAAAGTTCAAGGTAGTGTGTGGAAAGAGCAAGGTAATTG
Source organism: Xenops minutus (assembly GCA_035221455.1). Classification (NCBI taxonomy): domain Eukaryota; kingdom Metazoa; phylum Chordata; class Aves; order Passeriformes; family Furnariidae; genus Xenops; species Xenops minutus. Next base: position 31,143,777 of record JAWWEE010000001.1, on the reverse strand, counting down.
ACAGCTCAATTAAGAATTCAGACCTGAAGTTAATTTTAAGGAGTCAGATATTCTGATTAAAAGCCAATTTCTGATTAGAAGCTGAAATGGCTTTTTTATTGTACCTTCTTTATATATATCCAGTCCATAGGGCCTGTAGAATCTTACTGTAGGCTAAAACTGATGAAACGGGGATGAATTTCAGGGACTGAATTCAGACTGGTGAAGAGAGCCACTCTTTGGACCTCTGTATCAGGATAAACATCAACCGCTGGCAGCATGATATTACAGCTCTTAGGATATCAGCTTCTCAGACATACAACTTCCACCGAGGGGAAACATAAACTTTTTAATTGTGTGGACAAAAATTATTTCTGTGAGAGTGCCTTTTGCAATCACAGAAGCATTTTTGTTTGCATGAGCAAGCACTGCTCTCTGTACAGAATACATCCTGTGTTTGTTTTCTTCAGTCTTTCTTGTACATAGCAACGTCTGTCATATTAAATTCTCACCTTCCCTGATTCACTCTGATGTACAGTCTTTATTAATGAACAATCAGGGGGTATATAAAATATTTCAGGTTTTCATCTGAATTTCTAAGAGTCTATAAAACTTATCAGTAGTAATCAGAAAAAATATATACTTCATTTGAACCAAAACATGTGATGTCTTTAGCTCTTCTTTAATAGAATCCTCAATCTTTTCATCTTACAATAATGCAATAAGAAACTTTGCATGAAGACATGGGAACTGTTTCCTTTAATCCTGACAGTGTGAAAAGTAATTTTTAGCATGCCAAATAAATAGTATCAATCCAGTTGATGAAGTAATTCCCTTCAGAATCAAGCTGGTTGATTTTCATTGTGCAATTGTACTCTATCAGCTCAGAATGAATCAGAAAGAATGTCCATTTACCTAGGCTGCTTCTGATTATCTCCTTTAATATACACTTCAACTGAAAAAGAATAATAAGTCAGCAGATTTCCCCCCTGTATTTATTTGAAAGTGATGAGCAAAGATAAACGAGGATCTTACAAAATCAACAGTAACTTCTTTTTTTTTCCTATGGATGTGTACACAGCCTTTGCATATACACCTTTTGTGCTGGTATGCATAAAACTTCTGCCACAAGATAGGAGAGAAATGAAACATGCCATCAAATCCTGCTCCAGCAGCGTACTTAAGCAGTTGCTGACTTTAAATCAGGGGTTAGTATTATTGGAGCCAGTTCTGCTAACTTCTAATAAGTAAACAAACAAACAAAAAAGCACCAACCCCCTCCCCCCCACACCCCTCCTTACTAGTTAGTATGCATATAATTTCTATATTGATTTTCAGAGACAGCTAACAATATTTCTTTCTTCTGGAAATTTCATGTTGGGATGGTATATGGGGAAGTTTAAGGAAATCTTGCATTTAATATATATAATGTTAAAGGAAATATTGTCATTTGAAACACTAAAATGAAATGTTCTGTCATTCACCTTTTCAACATGGCAAGTAAATTCTGAGACTATTTGATGTGAATTCCTGATAAATGGGAAAAGATATTTTTGTTTCCTATTTCTCAAATGGACATTCTGGAAGAAAAACATTGACAATGTGATTTTTCTACAAAACAGTGTATGTACCTGAATGTTTCCTTCTCATTTTGTTAGACTTATTTGATCTGTGAAATACAGAGTAGTGTGCTTTAATGGCACAGAGATGAGAAAACAAATTTATTTGAATTTCTGAAATTAATAATTAGTCCTAGTTGGTGCCATGTTGCTCTCCTTACTAGAGCCAAAATCTTTCAGGTGATGCTACTGCATACTTTTCAACAAGAAGTTTCCTTAGTAAAGTCTGTTTGCTAAGCAGTTGCCTTCTTCATCTCTTTATGCCCTGCAGCTAAAGCTGTGGTCCCTGGTTAGAGCACAGGCCAAAAAGGCAACATTCTGGCATTTCAGATTTTTCATTCTGCCCCTCATTCCTTGGTCTTCCTTTGGGTCCAGATCTTTCAAAACAGCCATCTGTTTTGAGAGCTGTGAGTGTATGAACTTCTAACCTGGAATTTCTCAGGTGTGGTTTTTAGGGGTGCCAAGCTCCCTGCTGATTCCTTTGGACATTACAGCATGTACCAATTCCATTTGAATACCCAAGCTCTCCAACCTGGTGGTCAGTTTAAGAAACAGATGTCTCCATTTGTCTTCTGAAAGAAAACAGATAATCGTAGCACACTTTACAGATTATATTGCAACCCAATTTAAACCTCTCACACTTCTTAATAGATATTACTCAAGTGCAGGGTATGATTTCCTTTGTTTTTCTCAGTCCTTTTTTTTGTTTACCTGTTTGTGAACTGTTCAACAAACTTAAAATACTACTGTCAAGAATTAATTTAATAGAGAAACATTTTCCTTTCCCGACTTAGGCATCATTCATGCTGCTGTTCTCCACACCACCATTCCAACCCTGTGACACATCTATCTCACACTTACTACACTTCTTTTCTGTAATTTAATGATGATTTCTCCATTTCTGAAATTATATTAATTTAGGATATAATATCAGATGATTTATTGTTATCTTTGGAATGTAATTACATACTCTCTGATGTTACAATTTAAACAAAAAGCCATTTTTCTCCAGGTTGCTCTTCCCATGTCCATGTTTTCAAACAAAACAGTTTCTGAAGCCAAAAGTACCCTGCCAGTTTTCCTCCCCTAATCAAATGGATTGTCTAGACAAAGTATTCAGAAGACTTCAGGACATTAATAGACTTTTTCTGAAGATCAGTGTCAGACATAGCGGTATGATTGGATTACTTTCAGGATCTAAGACTAATTCAAGAATTTTGTTCCTGTGTTTTGGCAGGAAAGCCCAGTAGTTTCTTTCCAGACGACAGTTTTATAGACTCCGGAGAGATTGATGTAGGCAGACGAGCCACACAGAAGATCCCTCCTGGTATTTTTTGGAGATCTCAGGTGTTCATCGACCACCCAGTGCATCTGAAATTCAATGTGTCTTTAGGAAAGGCTGCTCTTGTTGGCATCTATGGCAGAAAAGGCCTCCCACCATCACACACACAGGTAATGGGACCTTTTTTCACTTAAGTAATAATTGTCTTGAATGGTATGTTTGTATGGTGTATTGTTTTATTTCAGCTATTTCTTTCAAGAACTTGTTGCATGCTTGCAAGATGTCAAAGATCCTTTATCAGGAGAAAGAGAATAAAGTGACAATTGCAAAATTTGCACACCGGAATCTGGAGGACTGTAGGCAGAGGCAAAGCAGGCAGTTGCGTAAGGCATCAATCTTCCAGAGAAGGAGAAGGGATTTCTGGTGCTGGTAGTCACTGAGGGTTACCAGCTGGTTGCTCCAAGCAGCTTGGGATACCACTTTCTCCACCCAGTACTTTACACAAAGGCAGCCACACTCAAATTGCCTCTGAAAGAATCTCCTCTTAAGCAGTTTCTTGTATCTCAGGTCTATCTCTCAGCCTCTGACTTTCTCCTCTCATGGTAAGAGCAGAAAGGTTGGTCACCCTCAGGGGAGCAACATTCACTTTTGCCTTACATGATGAAACTCCTTGAGCCAACCCTTTACATTATGTATGTTGATTGACAGCTTAGACTAACATTGGTCAGGGCTAAGCAATTCGTGTATAAGCAAGGAAAATCAAGTTTTTACAGAAGGCTACCAACTTAGGCAGAAGTCAAGATACAGTTATCATTCTATAGGACTAAAATGAAAGCAGATGCTTTTCTTAACACACTTTGACAAAAACCACATTAAGAAATCACTTTTTGGGAAAAGCTCTGAAGAACCACCCGCTTAAGTAAGAATTTTATACTTATTTTCTCTACTTTCCATTTCAGTTTCTAAGCTGCTCTTAACCAGATCAATTAATACATTTGGTCATAACACATTGGCAATGCAAAGTATCTTACTCCCACTTGCATCAGCAAGTTATCAAAGAATTAACAGGTTTATATTAATGTATCTTACCCTTACCCTCCACTATTACCTGAAAATATTTGAGATTTATAGAAATACCTTGCCTTTATTTTCTTTTTGAGCAAATATGTTTATTACAATCTCTCTGGGTAATACTGTATTATCTACATATTAATATACCTCCAACTTATTTATGTCAAAGAGGTGTCATAAATTATACTTTCTCTGCCTGCTTTTCTGCAGAATTAAAATACTTCAATAGGATCAGCACATCATAAATTCAATACCACAGTAATGTTGTTATTTCCTATTTTTAATCAGTCTCCTTCCACAGGGAGATTCAGATATTTATGACTTAAAACTCCTGTGTTATTTGAATAAAAACTCAAGTCATGATTGCATAACACTAACTGTAGATCAGAAGTCTGTGTGGATTTTATTGGATTATTATCATTCTTAAGTTTTGTTAGGAAACAGGAGTTATTGCATGGATAGTTTCAGTTGTTTAAATAACAAATGTAAAATTTAACATCTAAGCCTCAGGTTTATTGAACTTAAAATCTTCACATGTAACAGGGCACATGAAGCTGTGTCAAGGAACCTTTAGAGTGGATTTTAGGAAAAGGTGCTTCACCCACAGGGTGGTTAGGCACTGGAACAGGCTTCCCAGGCAAATGATCATGGCACCAAACCTGAGAGAGTTCAAGAAGTGTTTGGCCAATGTTCTCAGGCACTGGGTATATTCTTGGATTTGTCCTGTGCAGGGCCAGGAGTTGGACTCAACGATCATTGTGGGTCCCTTCCACCTCAGGATATTCTGTGATTCACTATACCCAACTATAGAAATGTTTTAAGCAATTAACAAGCCCGCACCAACTTTACCATGGCTGCTGTTATTTCTGTAGCATCATTTTTGCTGAGATATTCTCAGTGTCAGGACCTTTTGCATTTAAATCAGCCTGGTTGTGTATCAGTTGAAGCCTCAGCTAAGAATGAAGTGTTGAATGTGGGAAGTGGCACATGTTTGTCAATATTACAGGCTGGAAAAGGCAATGCACTTGCTCAGAATCCTTATAAGTGCTACTATTTGTGTAACCACTCATTGAGAGCTGCCAAGTGTATAAAAAAAAAATCGTCTAGACCAAAAATGACCAGAGGGAGATTTTTCTTCAAACAATGAAAATCATGGTACACTAATAGAAATAGATCACAAAACCCACCCTGTTCTGAAGAAATAATGTAATGACGCTACAAATTATTGAATCAATACTGATTTATTACTTATTAGTATTTTAGTTTGTTAGGAGTTTGTTAATTATCACTTTTCCTAAATTTATTGTTTTATAAACCTGCTATGACTTAAAACATTGTTTTCCTTCTATATATTTTTATATTATGTTTAATCTCACCACAGTTTTTTGATTTGAGGAGTCATTAAATAGGTAACCTGCTCTTTGTGTTGAAATATTAAATTGTCTCTCATATTTAGGATTTATTGCACAAATCTCCTCTTTTCTTTTACATAATCCAAAGTATCTGCTGCACCCCATAAATCTAACCAAGGAGTTATATATTTCAAAATTTTGCAAGGAATTTCATAAACAAAACTTTGCAAAATGTGTGTTTAGAGCAGTGTACATTACAGAGCAGTACAGTCTTCCCTGGAAGAATTTAATAAAGAGACAATTATTTTCTTCCCCAGCCTATTTGATGGCAGTAGTAAAGCTCTAGCTGATTATCAAGATTTTTTTCCATGTTACCTAAAAGATATTTCTTCTGTTTAGATAGTCCATCTTCTCTAGTATGAGCCTTAACATAGTTAATGCTGTTTCAGGATCTTTGAATTGATCCCAAACCTGTAGACCCCTAGAATATATTACTGATTTCATAACATGTTTGTGGTGGTTTGACCCTGGGTGAATGTCAAATGCCCACCAAAGCAACTCTGTCACTCTCCTCTACAACTGGACAGGGGAGAGAAAAATATAATGAAAGGCTCATGAGTTGAGATAAGGACAGGGAGAGATCACTTGCCAGTTACTGTCATGGGCAAAACAGACTTGACTTAGTGAAATTAATTAAATTTATTACTAATCAAAATCAGAGTAGGATAATGAGAAGTAAAACTGATCTTAAAAACACCTTCCCCCCACCCCTCCTCTCTTCCTGTGTTTAACTTTATTCCCTATTCTCTGCCTCCTCCCACTCAGCAGTGCAGGGAGATGGGAAATGGGGGTTACAGTTAGTTCATCACAGGTTGTTTCTGCTGCTACTCAGGAAGAGGAGTCCTTCCCCTGCTCCAGCATGAGGTCCCTCTCACAGGAGACAGTCCTCTGCAAACTCCTCCAGTGTATGTCCTTCCCATGGACTGCAATTCTTCACAAACTGCTCCAATGCAGGTCTCTTTTCCCTTGGGACGCTGTCTTTCAAGAACAGGCTGCTCCAGCAGGGGTTTCCCACGAGGTCACAAGTCCTGCTTGGACTGTGGACCTCTGCTTCCCTGTGGACCTCGGTAGGCTGCAGAGGGACAGCCTGCCTTACCATGGGCTGCAGGGGAATCTCTACTCTGGTGCCTGGAGGACCTCCTACCCCTCCTTCTTCACTGACCTCCGTGTCTGGATAGTTATTCCTCTCACATATTCTTATTCTGTTCTCCTCTGACCATTACTTCTGTGCAATAATTTATTTCTTTTCCTTCTTAAGTATGTCATCACAGAGGTGACAATTGCTACCATCGCTGATGCGCTCAGGTCTGTCTTGGAGCCAACTGACATTTACTCTGTCAGACACAGGGGAAGCTTCCAGCAGCTTCTCAAAGAAGCCACCCTGGTAGCCCACCCCCTGTTGTCAAAACGTGGCCCTGCAAACCTAATGCAGTGTTCAAAGTCATATTTATCCATGTTAAAATAATGAACTATTTCAAATTCTCTTTGAGAAACTTTTTCTGGTTGCAGTGATCGTTCCCTATTTGAGGTTGCCAACAACTGTGGTCACTAGTAAGTAGGAAGAAAAAGCAAACTCCAGCTTAGAAATAGACTTATAGAAGCCTGAAATAGTTCACTTTTAGTTAAAGCTATTTATTCTCATTTTTCTCAATAAATCATAATAAAAGTTATACAATTTTGTTATTGTCTATTAGATTTAGTCTTTCTAGATCAAATCCTTTTTTAATCTCATTTTAACCTAGGCCAAAATTAAAGAAATCATAAATATTAGGGTTTAGCCATCACAGCTTATGGAGGACATTTTTCCATTTGTACAGTTTGAATTGATTAGCATGGTATTTTATCTGTGATTTCCTTGCTGGCAGTAATTAATTGCCTGTTAAAAATCTTAGACTGTATTAAAATGCAATAAAGCACAATCCATTTGTGGCTCAATTAATACTTACAACTAATAACTTGGTAAAGTTACTACCATCTGCAGCAGCATCTTGCAAATATTTATAAAATTAAACTTTTGCTTTTGGCAGGAAGCCCCAAGTAAGCATAACGCAGAGTGGACTGGAACAACAACAGCTCAACATACCTGAAATTGACTTGAAATTGTTTTCATCTCACTAAGCTTTAAGTATCTGCATTTTGTATATAGTAAGAAATAGACACTTGTAAGCACAATCCACAGGACTTTTCTTAGATGTTCGCTTTAGGCTGCATCCTAGAATCCTTTGCCTACAATCCTGTGGTTGTAGGAAACTAACTCAGGCTGCCACAGAGATGTCAGCACTTGGTGATTTGAACTTTATCTATGGTTTCTGCAGTTATCTTTTAAAAATGTAGTCAAGCTGTTCTCTCAGGCTCCAAAATGAAAATGGAAATATGTAAGTTTTACTCTTGCTGGTTTTAACATCTTCATCAGGCCAGTGTGTTCCGTTGTCAAACTCAGCTCCATTGAGACGTTCCCAGCACCCAGGCACCAGAATGATGTCCTGTGTCACTGTACTGCTCAGCTGTGTCAGTCATGCTCACACTGAGGTCTGATGAGGCAACAGCCTAGCCAATAACTCATGGCTCCAAATACCTGGCTGACAAAGTGTCATTCAAATCAGCCTCTCACCACTATCCTCTTAAGTCATTCTGTTATTTTCATAGAATCATTCAATATCTTGAGTTGGAAAGGACCCCTGAGGATCATCAAGTCCAACTCCTGGTCTTGCACAGGACAGCTCCAGGAATCACACTGTATACCTGAGAGCATTGTCCAAATGCTTCTTGAACTCTGTCAGGCTTAGTGCTGTGACCACTTTCCTGGGGAGCCTGTTCCAGTGCCCAACCACCCTGTGGGTGAAAGACCTTTTCATGACATCTGATCTAAACCTCCCCTGATTCAGCTTCATGTGATTTGCTTAAGTCCTCTCACTGGTCTGGAGAGTGAAGAGATCTGTACCTTCCCCTCCACTTCCTCTTATGAGGATGTCAAAGACCACAATGAGATCTCCCCTCAGTCTCCTTCAGCCTAAACAAACCAAGTGCCGTCAGCTGCTCGTCATATGAATTCCTCTCAAGACCCTTCACCAACTTCATTGCCCTCCTTTGGATGCTCTCTAAGAGGTTAATATCATTCTTATACTATGGCACCCAAAACTGCACACAACATTCAAGGTGAGGCCACATCAGGGCAGAGCAGAATGGGACAATCCCCTCCCTTGATGGGCTGGCAATGCCCCAGATTTGAGATCTATTTACTGAAATACAGGAAAAAAAATAAAGCAAAGCTCAAAACTAATTTCCTGTAAATACATAATTAAATATATGTAATTAGAATAGTATAGGGACAAATTTTGTCATTTCATATGCGAGCTTTGTCATATATAGCTTATTTCTCAAAATGGTGTTGGAAATGAAAACTTTTTATTTAACTTACCAACTTTAACTTTTTTTAACTTTTAACTTTCCCTGCATAGGAAAGAACGTGTCATCAAGTCCTTATCTTGGTTGACTTTGAAGACAATATCAGACAACTTAATATAACAAGCACCCACGTTATGCTACAGTAAAGTGAAAAGGGATAAGCAACCTAAATATTGTTTCCACACTCAGCCAACACTCAGCAGCCATTCAGTGCAGCAGCATTTACTGGTTCAGAAATAAGTGGTGGTGTTTCTTTCTGCCTGTTTTCCTTCTTCTTGCCAAAAATTACAAGCTTATCTGACCAGCTGAATGAGAGAGGTAAAACCAAGTGAAGTCAGGGAGTAGAAAAGCTGATTAGTGCTTGAACTGCTTGATTCTGCTCGCGAAGTGTCCTGGTCATCTGAAAACATGATAAAAGTCAGATTGGATAAGATTCATTTAACGTTTGTCATGTCTGCTAGACTTGTATCTGCCGTATCCCATTAATACGACAAATATAAAAAAATACAATTGCTGCAGGAAATCAGCAAAAAGTTGTTTAAATAGGAAGTAAAGGTAGTATTAATACTTGTAGCAAAAGCAAAGCAACTGTTCAGCTGAAATTACGCTGGCAAAAGAGAAATAGGTCCTTTTGAGGAAAATTCCAAAAGCTACTCCCTAAATGGGATTTTTCTGTATTATTTCTCTCTTTTCCGTCTTCATTTTCCCTGATCTTTAACCACTTTTGCTATGACTTTAAGATAAAATCCTTGTTGGCTAAGTAAAATACTTCTGCAAAACCTCTACCAGAATTTACTTTAAAATACCTCTTATTTTTCTCTTGGTGGCCCACAGGAATTCTGGCAAACAACCCAATTAGGCTATGTATATTTTTCTATCTTATTTTCCACATTAGCCAAGACACAAAGAAGATAACAAATCAGCTTCTTAGTGCTGTACTTACAGAACAATTTGGGTATGGTCTCATGTTTCCCTGCTTATATTTCTACAGAATGAGAACACCTCAGTAGGGCCAATATGCCCTAAGTCACATTTGAAATAAAGATGATTTCTTGATTCATGTAATTACAGAAAAAATACATTCATATAATAGCTATTTCCAAAATGGTTACTTGCAGACAGTGCAGGAACATATTTTTGAGATACCAGAGAAAATCCTGTTTATGATGCTTGTGTAGAAGCAGAAGAAGAGATTAAGCTTGAGGAAGCCTGATACACACACAGACATCATTCCTTTCTATGTTTCAGTTTGACTTTGTCGAGCTCCTTGATGGAAGACGTCTACTAACACAGGAAGCGAGAGGCTTGGAAGGACCTCAGCGACAACACAGAGCTTTTGTGCCCTTGTCCAGCCATGAGACAGGATTTATCCAGTATTTAGATTCAGGAATATGGCATTTAGCCTTCTACAATGATGGCAAAGAATCGGAAGTGGTTTCTTTTCTTACTACTGCTATTGGTAAGGATTTCCTCTGTTATTCCTAAACTCCTAAATGTGCCTTGAGGCCAGTTATTAACGCACGTACTCAAATTGCATGATCGCTTTGTGTGGTTTCAGAGAGAATGCTTGAAGGGGATTGTATACAAGCTGAACACTATTAGGCCCTAAATGCTGTGTATTTTGTAGGCCTCTTAAGTAACTATAACCATAATGAAATTCTGCCCACTGCCAAAAGTGGATTGCAAGCTGGAAAATACCTGCTTTATTTTCTTACTTTGATCTTACTTTTATTTAGTTAGGTTTCTGTTGGTTTTGTTTGTTTGATTTTTTGTTTGTTTCATTGGATATTTTCTCTTTCTGGAGCAGAGGTGTAGGAATGATCAAATGACAGCAGCACCATGACACAGTTTTGTGTGACAGTCCTGCCATTGAACACTGTCAAAATTACTCAAGCTGGAGTTCAGGAAGAATACTGGGGTTAAAACTCAAAGAGCACTGCAAGGCTTGATAGTAGCAACCACAATAGCAGGAATCTCTGTTTCTTCTTGCTAAGAGAATGAAGCTGACATTGCTAAAGAAGAACAAATTAACTAGAGATCTCTCGACTTCTCTGGCAGTAAAATGCCCTGCCAGTTCAGTGCACAAGCATGGTTTTATTGCTGTCCAAGGAGGAAAGGACACAGCCAGTGGGTGCCTGTCAGCACACTGAGTATTCTTCTTCCACCCTTTAAATATCAAAATCTGTTTCTGATTTGATAATATTTATTTTTGAATTTGATTGACTTGTTGAAACTGTTAATATACCTAAATTCATTTGGTTGTAATTTAAAGATTACTCCATAAAACTAGAACTCAGCTTTCTTCTAGCCCCAGTGGTTGTTTAATGGACTTTTTTTCTTTTTGGAAAGAAGCAGGCTCAATCCAAAGCTGCCATTAATCCTTCTCCCAAAAGAGGCATTGGTGTTGAATCTCAGCTGTCTGTAGTAGTTACCTAAGAGCTATGGGCTGTAATTTGTCTTTGCAGGTTAATTAAAAGTTTACATCTTATTAAAGCAAAGTCATTAAGATTCCGATATTCCATTTTAGCACTAAACTTTATCTAATACAGAAGTGGAGACTGCTATAATACTCTGTGTTAGATTTAAGCCCTGGATATGCAGTGTTCAGTCCTGGTCACAGTTGAGCAACACCAGAAATAGGTGTATGTTAGCTTATGAAGTGTTCCTCTATAGAATGTGGATTTACTTTTATTTAGTTTGTTTTACAATTTGATTTTTCACTTACACCAACTACAGAACCTTCAGGTATTCTTCTGAAGACAACTTTTTTTCCTTGTCTAAGAATTTCTTCAGTTCAACATTTCCAATCACGGGAAAAAATTCAGTAAAGCTCTCACAGCAGAAAACACTTAAAGCACAGTCACTACTTGTTCTTGTTTTCAAAGTGATGCTTATGTGTTCTAGCCAGATTTCTCTTGGCCTCATTGCACTAACATAGGGGAATAAAGAAGAAGAAAAGAGAAAAAACATTCTTAATTTGTCTTTAAACAGCAAGGGTATGGTGTGGGTGAGAAGCATGTCTGACTGGCTTTAAGGCAGTGCTGGGGTTTTTTGTTTATGCTCTGCTGTACCTTCATGACTGCATCATGAACAGAGCAGTCTGTGATACAGAGTCCATGATATATTCTATATATCCCCTGCTGACCTTGAATCATTCTGTCTTTCCATACTAGGAAGTTTTCTTCTGCTATACAAGTGAGGGCATTGGGTGGGAATCACTTTACCCACTGACAGCAGTGTATCAACACAAAGCTATAATGTAGAAAAAACTGTAGGTAGAAGCTATGCATTTTTAAACTCACTTAAGTAAAAATTTAAAGTAGGAAGATGTGGCTTCTTGGCTAGAATTTGTCCAGAAAAGGACAGTATTTTTGTAAGTATAAGAAAAAATAATAGCCTTAACTGGTTGGTACTTTCTTCTAAGTCTAGATTTCAACGGCTTGCTTTAAGCATAAATCTACTCAGATGTTCTGTGTAAATATACTGTAATGCTTCAGAACCTTTCTAGTGTATTCATGAGATCTGGCAAGACATGATTACTAAATTGTAATATATAAATACTGTGGTACTGTATTGTTATAACTTCTTTTTTTGCTGTCAGAGTAAAGAGGATAAAGCAACCTGACAGTGCTTATGAACCACTGTGTAAAGTTGCAACAGCAAACAAATAAATCAAGTCACATGTGATGGAGCCTTAGATCTATCTGTGTGGGGTGAGGAACCTTCAGAGGAGTTGTGTTGACTGTCAGAGGCAAGCTGCCACTTAATTTCATTTCTGTGGCAAGAGCACCTAGAAAAATCTCCCTTTAATATTCCACTGACAAAGGGCTTAAAGTAAGAGTGAGTTTGAAAAGTATAGCTGTGATGCAGGGAGAAGTAGAATCCAGTGATCTGAGAAGAGGACCAGCAGCCTGGAACTCCTGAATTCTGATTGATGTGCTAATTCTGGCCCAGCCTAGGCTCATGCTTCAGCTGCTCACCATGTAAATTTCCCAGAAATTTCCCCAGAGATGTTGTGAGGGTGATAGAACTGCTCGGGAAATGTGTGAAGCATTAATTAATAATCACAGATAATAATGGAAAGCACAAAATTGATAATGGTGATCATAATGATAAGCCCATAAATCCAAACTGTGTGGTCATTCCTTCAGGCAAACATCCCCTGTGTGAGGACTTGCCTACATAAATGACCATAACTTTTACTACAGCAACAACAGTGTTGGATGGAAAGGATACTGATTTTCTAAGTCTGTCTGCTGTGTAGCAAAAGACTGAACTTTTCAGAGCCAGTAAAGTCATTGCAGGCTCTGCACAACAGTGTCAACTGCAATTACTGTGCAGTCCTTTTCTGGAATGATTTGGCCTCCATTATTCTAGTAAAAACTAGAGAAAAATTGGAAAAAAAGCATCTGTATTCCCAGTTGGATAGCACACAGTTTAATTTCATAAATTGTGAGTCTGTCCATCATACAGCTTTGGAATCCAATATAGCTATAACTAGACTCACTCAGGAACATTAGCACAGATTTTGAGGGCAGGAGATGGCAACTTAGCCTGTTTTCTAAAAGAATGTGGAATCGTCATCACTGAAGAGTTAGGTGGTGTCAAAATGTGTGCCTGTCGCATGCCACTGAGTGTAAACGTGGAGAGAATACAGCCTTGTAATGCCTGTCAGAGCTTATACTTCTGCATAATACAAGTGATTCAGGTGGAGGGAAAAAAGATTATTCAGGGAAAGTTTTCAGCTTCTAATAGCATTTTTATATCCCATTCTTCCAAATTACAATGCAAGAAATTATGAAGTAATGGACAATCAAGTTCTCTCAATAATAAATTAACCTTTTTGTAAATGACATTGATGGCACTCTCTGAAATTTCTAATGGAAATATTTCTTTGAGAAGCGCCTTGTGGATTCACCTCTACCTAATAGTGGTAATTTATTCAGCGTAATCTTGTTTAAGTGGAGCAAAATAGTAGGCTGAGGAATCAGCTGGAATCAGCACATCTGAGACACAGATTTTGGCCAAAAATCTGCTCAGTAGAAGCAAGAAACATCTGAGAGCCTGAAAACAGCATCTATGGAGTCAGAGAGAAATTGTCTTCCGACAGCTGTTACTGCTGAGTTCAGGCAGGCTTGGCTGTGCAGGGCCACGGACAAATCAAAAGGAAAAGCAAAATCAGCTTCTGTGTGAGGAGGGCATTGCTGTTTACCAGCATGTCACCCAGCAAGCGACAGGAAACACATGTAGGACACCCATGAGAGGATGCAAGGGTTTGTCTCGCTTCTATCGTCTGCAAGAGACAATGCTTAAGTTTAAGAAAAGGACTGTTCCTCCTGCCCTTTCTACTATGCATAAAAAACCCTACTGTAAGTAGTTTCCTCCATCAAAGTGCAAGATGAGCTCTGTTGTTATTTGTAAGGGGCTGCCAGCACATACAGCACTTGGCAATATATATCAAAAGGCAAGTGCCCTTCCTGCAATAGCCTAAAATGTAACCCCCCCGCCCCCACGCAGTCCCTAGGACAGCAGTTCACACACAAAGGATACCAGCAGAGGAACACTTCACAGTAGGACTGAGCTTAGACAGGAGAAATTGCAGGGCGTGGAGACAAGCATGGGACTGGGAACCTTCCTTGTGTGAGAGGTGACAAAGATGACTCTTCCCTAGTTCTGTGTGAAAATGCCTTTGTTTAGCTTGTTATTAGCACAGGGAAAAGGAAGAGCCTGAGTAGCTCAGATTTGTTTCCCATACTTTTGCTCCATATATGTAGGCTAACAAACTCTAGCAACTTCCACTTTAGAGAGGATGCAGAATTGTAATCCAGTTAGCATCTCAAAGCCATTCACATTATTTACACTTAACTTTGCTAATGTCTGGAAAAGTCTAAATTGGTTTCTTGTAAATATTGAGGATACTGTGCAGAGTAACATGGGGTGTGATCTGTTCTGGCTTGCACTTTTCCTTTAGATTCTTAATGCCTCAGTTATTCGACTTCAAAGTCCCCCATGTGGTTTGAGTTCTTCAGGACCCTGAATGAGGAAAAGTGGTTTTCTGAACTTCTCCTTAGGCTAAAGAGGCTGAAAATTCAGCAAGTACTTTGCTGAATCAGAACTCTTTAACTGTTAATGAGACTCCACCTGTTCCATGAAGTGCTCAGTTCTCTCCTATTGCATGAGTATGGTCATCTTAGCCCTTCCTCTGTTTCAGAAAGGGTCTTTGGAGCACTTCCACCTTCTGGTAACCCTCTACAGATAATTAATTAGAAAACTTCCTGCCCTCACAACTCATTTTTTGCTCTGCACAGAAAAAGAAGTACAGAGCATATGAGAGCTGTGTCAGGAAGGAAAATCACTTGATTTTTGATGGTTTTGATCTCTCTCCTGCAAAATAACAGCAGAGCTTTGCATGCTCTGCAAATCATGTTTTGCCTTCAGCTCTGTTTGTCCCACTATAAGCCTTTGCTTGACAGACACTCTGTCAGATGGTCACTGCTTTTTTATATTACCCTCTTGTTGCTACCACCTCTCTTTTGATGTTTTGTTTCCTGCTTTCAGCTCTTTCCTAGTTTCTTTGAGCATGGCAAAGCTCATAGGTCTCAGTCAGGTGGTGTTTTGAAAAGATACAGTCAGTCAATTCAGGTAGAAAGCAAAAAAGGTGTTTATGAGTTCCCGCCAGACGGTGTTAGACTTTTTTTTCCTTGTGTATTTGGTCTGATGAATGACGTTTGGTTGACAGGTCTGCTTGACTGAAAACTTAATGCTTATCCACAGAGTAGGCTCAGGTTATGCTGCAACACTACGAAGTGTCTTCCACTAAACATCCAGCTGGCTATGGAATGTAAGGTCCTCTGTGAGAAATTAATTAATCCATGCAGAAGGATTGCAAGAAGACAGGAGATTGCCCTCTCCATCCCAGCCAAATCCAGCCTAGTCTAATAGGCAGAGTACAAAAAGGAGAGCCAGAAATGTGGAGTCAACTCCCTCTGCCTGAGCTATGTGAGCTGCAAGAATTCCACTCTCCAAGCAGGTGTAGTAGTGTGCCTGGTAAGATTTCACTTTTTCATCCAGTGCTTATGTAAATCTAGTCTGTCCTCTTTATGGGGCTTAATAAAAACCAAACATAAACTGAGCCTGGATCTGGAAGTGGAAGGAGGGCTGTGCAGAGGTGAAACTTTTCACATTAGTTTGTACTTCCTATGCCTAGAGGTTTTTTGTTTGTTGTTCTCAGTAAAACAATTATGATGTTTTTGGATGGATAGTGTTACAGTCCTCAAAATTTTAGCACCTGGAAGTCAACAAAAGCTTTATTGGTGTCCCCATTATCTTTTAACATTTTTCCCCCAAACTGATGAACAGTCTCATTTCCCAGTGAAGTGAGCCAAGGGGGTGAGCATGTTCCAGTGCTGGAGTTTATCTCCCTGTCTGCCTTTTCAGACAACTCCTAACAGATCAAGAATTCCTTCTGGTTCTTAACTCCCTTTCAGCTTCAGTCAGTAATGTTTGTATGTGATCCCATGGCACACCAATCCCTAAATATAACTGCAGCTTTCTGCCTGCTGCTGCTAGATCTGCAGCGCTTCCAAGAAACATGAAATCAGACTGGTTGTTTCAAATCTAGATGTTATTTGTGATGACCTTTTTTCTCTCTGCAAGTGTCTGAAACAATTCTTACATAATAACCCTGCTTCCCAAGCCATAATGGCAGGCAAAATTATTATTTCAGAATTTTCCTATTGAAGATGTATGGCATCTCTGATAAAGAGGAAATTAGGGACACATCTCAAAGATAATTAAATAATAAGTCTGTAAAGGTCAGATGCATGGCTGTGAAACCTTCCCACCTGCTCTTTCTGTGTAGAGTGTATCTCTTCATTGATGCTGTGTGAGTAAAAGCTAACAGTAGAAAATTACAACGTGTAAAACTACCTTAGTTTTAAAGCAGAGATGTAATAATTTATTTAATGTTAGATTCAAACTTTGTATTTTTTTATTTTGATTTCTATATGTGCACTCCTCCTTCAATAGGTCTTGTGATTACAATTGATTATTTTGGTGGGAAAAATAGGCAAGTAGACAGATATTTTCATTTATATTCTTGTACAAAAAAGATTAAGCCATGCTTGTAAAGAGTGCTAGGATGCCAATAAGTATTCATCTCAGTAGAAGTTGGACGTCTGAATGTCTTTAATGTTCCAGACTTTGTCTGGTTTTGATCATGCTTTAAAGTGGTAGAAAAACGAAGATAGATTTGTCTCTTTGAAAAGCATTACCTACATCTGTACTTACATGGACTGGTAGCATTGAACTTGCATGTCGGTGTGCTGTTTGCAGGCAGGCACATTCTCTTGATCTGACAGAGCTTGTACAAAAGGTTTATTGATTGGGGTAATTACTTTGGGTTTAGGGTTAAGAAAAGGTTTATTTAATACTGAAGTTAAAGCCTTTTTCTTCCTTTCTGTTACTTCTGTCCCTGTGTTTTTCTGTTCACTTTTTTTCAGAACAGCAGAATTCTGCTTTAATAACATGGCATGTGATGCTGTCTGAGGGGTTCTGGAGAAATGTGTAAAACAGTGCATATGGTTTTCGTTTTTACACTTTTGTATATAGCTCTTTCCACGCAGCCCAGACTGTGGACTAATGTAAGCACAGCTTGTTTTATTCCTGTGTCATATTACTGAGCTGCTAGAACAGCTCTGTGCACACTTTTCTTTCCATGAATGCTCCCCTGCTAAAGCACAGAAATAAGGTTGGGGGAGTTACTTGTATGCTTTGGCAAACAAAAGAAGAACTCTTTCTGTACTAGAACAACAGACTTTAAAAAGTCTTACAAAGGCTCAATTAAAGTGTACATACTTGCATGCAAAACTACAAAAGAGAATAGAAGCCAACCAGATAAGCACCTCAGGAGTCACTGGACCAATGTCTCGTTTTGCACAGAATCCGAATAGGGTGAGAAGGACATAGTCTGTACAGTAACTCCTGGCACATGTTGACTTCTTAAATGATAACAGCTGGTCTGTGTATTAGATGTCTGACTGCTTTCTTTTTCTAAGTGCTACAACAGTCTCAGAAAAAGTTTAATAAATTATGTTAAACTGATTTCTAGACAGCTTGCTGGAGGCTCTGAGAAGGAGCATGATTTGACTGAGTTTGTGCAGTGAGCCTGCTAGAGGCAGGGACAGAACCATAATTTCTGCTTTTTCTCTGGCCCTGGTTGAAGACCACCAAGAGCTCAATGCAGTTGTCTGAGAACAGGCATCTCTCAGCGGCCGAGATGCCCCAGGGAACTGAGGGCATCTCTACAGGGGGTGGGTCTGACATAAAGCCTAGAGGATCATACTTAAGAGCATGTCCCTAGCACCAGGCATTTACCTCACTAAACCTCAGATACCAGCCATTCCAGCCAGTACATCCTAGTTATCAGGCTGGATATATTAACTGAAGACTGTGTAAAATGAAATTTAATCTTTAATGCACCCAAAATTATAACATCGCCAAGGTTTCATGGCATTTGTTCGACCAAGTGAGATCACGTTTGAGGTGCTCTGTATGTATGTATATGCAAGAATGGTTTGCTTTTTTTCCCCTGGAATACACCAACTTAAAACATCGTTTAAAATGAAACTCAAGGCCAGCTTTAGCCTTGCCCTAAGCTATGAGAGCAGAAATTGTAATGTACTGAATGTGAAGTAACTTCCCTCTTGCTGCTGAGCTCCAGAAGTTGAGCCCTGAAGGCTGAATAATTGTTGTTTCCTGTATTAGTTTGTAACAATTTATGAGTGGGAAGGAACAAAAAAAAAATTCCTTGCAATCCCTTGGGCAAATTGGGGATATGAGAGTTTCATTTACTGGACTGAACTTCAGGTCTAAAAATATTCCAACTACAAAGGAAATGTAGGAAGAAAATAACTGTTCACAAGATGTCTTTCTAGATCTCCATAGCCTTGTCATAGGTATGTTATAAGTATGGATTGAACTGGTGCAGCCTCACCTTGAATATTGTCTGCAGTTTTGGGCCCTGCAGTATAAGAAGGACATTAAGCTATTAGAGAGTGTGCAAAGGAGGGCAACGAGGATGGTGAAGGGCCTTGAGGGGAAACCGTTTGAAGAGCAACTGAAATCACTTGATCTGCTCAGCCTGGAGGAGACTGAGGGGAGACCTCATTGCAGCCACAACTTCCTCATGAGGGGAAGAGGCAGGCACTGATCTCTTCTCTGTGGTGACCAGTGACAGGACCTGAGGGAATGACCTGAAGTTGTGTCAGAAGAGGTTTAGTTTGGATATTAGAAAGTGGTTCTTCACCTACAGGGTGGGTTGGCACTGGAAAAGGCTCCCCAGGGAAGTAGTCACAGCACCAAACCTGACAGAGTTCAATAAACGTTTCGACAATAATCTTGGGCACATGGTGTAACTCTTGGGGTTGTCCTGTGTAGCGTCAGGAGTTGGATGCGATGATCCTTTTGGATCTCTTTCAACTCGGCATATCCTGTGATTCTCTCATTTTGTGATTCTTTGAAGTCTTATTGGGCTTAGAAGCTGCCTTGTAGAAGTAAAATGGAGGCAGCTTCAGTCCAACAACTACTCTTTGTTTAAAATCGTTCACTGGGGTTTTTTTCCCAGCTAACTTCTAACCTGGGATCACATTTCAAGTGATTTCGAACAGAGGGTTTTTTTCAGATAGTCAATGTACGATTCCATAAGAACTGCATTTCAAGATCCTTTCATCCTTTTTGCATTGCTCATATTGTAAGGGAAGAAAATAGTGTTCCCTGTGTAACCCCATCAACAGCAGAAATACATTAACAGAATTTTCTAGAAGTTGAAGTCAACGGAGATTTTACCATTAAGTTAAATGGTTGTATACATAGGCCAGTGCCCAGGTGCTTTTGAAATCCCATTACACCTTATGCTTTCAACCATATGAGAAGTTCAGATTATAAGGCATTCTGCACTGAAAGATTTCTTCTTAACAAGGAAGCAATAAGAGAAAGGAATGAATCAGTGAGATAAAGATAAAGCTCTCTCTCAAAGGGCAACACAAATTCAGACCAAATGTGGCGAAGGCCTCTGAAATGATTAGGTTTGTCTCTTCTGTATTTAGTCCCCAAACTATTCCCATTTGGTCCCTCTTTCTATAGAACAGAAGTTCAAAAATAAGGCACAAAAAAGCTGACTTTTTAGTATTTCCAGCTGGGCCTGGAGTCAAATGTACTTGAAATGGTGTGAGAAAGACTGATGTGATTGTGGTGAGAGCCATTTGAATACCTGGACAGGCATTTCAAACCAGGCCTGAAAGCAGAAGTACAGATAGCTCAAGGGAAGATGTGCTCACATGATGTACTGTCAAATTTGGCAAAATCAGCAGCTCTTGATTTCAGTAAGCAACCCAACTGCCCCTGAACCCCAAACTTTTTATCCTTCACCATCACCTTCCATCACCAGCCTCTAAAGCTGCTGCTGGCTGGGGCAGGTGTTTGTTGTCAGTACACTGATGGAAGTGGTGGATATATCTGCAGTTGCAAATTGCCTTTTTTTTTTAAAGTTCTTACAGAAAAAGAGGAGGGGGAATAGCATGGAGTTTGATACTGTGATTACTGTCCTTCTCTCTGACTTTCCAGATTCAGGAGTGATGTAAGGAGTTGTTTAAAGGACTGCCTGCCTGTTCCCCTTTTCCTAATTTAGCGTCCCTATACCTGCATGTGAAGATTAGAGTTCCACTGGGATATGAGAGCAAAACAGGGTTATATGCATGAGTCTTTATTAAAATAGACCTCCCAGCCTTATGAAAAAGAAAAATAAATCAAAATCTGGGACAACATCAAGTGGCATTAGCAGTATCAGCATCACACTAGGTGCCCTACAGAAGAGAAAACTGTGAAAGAGCACTCAAAAATAATGACTGAGTTTCCATGATGCTGTCAAGACTTTCACATCCCAGGCAGCCAGGTGTAGATTACTTGAGCTAGAAGTATAAAAGCCGTATAAAACACAAATGAAGCAGAAAAATTGAAATCTCAGCAGGCGATGATGTACTATAAGAAGGAATCAGCCCTTTAAAGCTTCATCTGGGGAAAGAAGAGGAGGAGCAAGAGAATACCAGACCCAGCAGTTCCACATTTCCTTTGTTCCCAGGGCATTTTCTGCCCCCCACCTTTTTTTTTTTTTTTTGGCACATAATGTCAAATCTGATATTTCAAGACATCTGAAACCTGTTTTATGCCCTCTCACCTCCATGTCTGCCTTGGCATTGTTATCACAATTACAAGGGCAGGTGACAGTTCTCTAGGCTTAGAATCCAACCTCTCCTGCAGTGAAATTCAATTGAGAAGCATCATTTCTTTGAAAAATAAACAAGACTGCAAGCTCTGCAACTGGGAAGTAAATTAAATGTGTTCACAGAACTTCAGAATCTTCTTTGCCTTTCATGTTATACTGCCTGACGCCCTATTAAAATTATTGCTAACGTAGTCGGGGCAGTAACAGGGAGCATTTTTGTGAAAGAGAGATGTTACTGCAATGAGCTTGTGGGTGGCAGCTTTATCCTGGACAAGCAGATCTAGGAAAAAGAATATGTGGCTTGGTAAAGTTCTTCTAGCACAGCAGCAAAGAATAGGGTGAAATAATGTGGTGTCACTTCACTCTCCCATGCAATGTAATTCATTGTACAGTGAGAGACATGGTGTGTACCCCTCATGGCCCTTTTGCATTGATGTGTCTGACATAGAGGATTTCAAGGTTAGATATGAGCCGTGGAATCCACCTACTTGCTGCAGTGTTCCACCTGCCCTCCCTATCCCCCTCCCTCCCAGCAAAGCATTTTCTTTAGCCAGGGAAACATGACTAAGCAGAAAATAGGTCAGTGGACAGTTAGAAAGAATTTTTTTCTGTGTTACAATAAATATATGCCTTTATTTGATATAGTAGACAATTCTCCTCTAACTATTTGTTTTACATCCTTTGTTTGATTTACTTATTATATTTAATTTAATGCATCTTTGTATAGAGAGAGTCAACATTTATAAGGAAAGGGTAAAACCTTTTGTCACAGCAAAAGTCAGTATGTATGCAATATCTTCCTGGGTTGGTAGATTAGTAGGTGTGGCAATTTATTTTAGGTTGAGCAGCTCCATATATCTTCCCCCCAGCACTGAGCAAAAGATTTTGAGGCTGTTTCTTGTGTAGAGGTGAAGTAGACTACTAGTTGAAGGGGCCAGACAGGATACTTACAAAAACCTCCTCTTTGCATCTCACTTCTAATATGGAATATTCTCATTGGTACAAAATTTTTACTTTCTTTGAACCTTCATTCCAGAAACTGAGATTAGCATTGATTCACTAAGGTCTAATTGTCTTACTGTAGTGCTATTCCTACATGTTTCTGACATCAAACACTGTCAGTTCCGGAACAAGTCTTTGAGGTTATCAAATGAAACAGTTACATTTGAATTCATACAGCCACACTGCACTGAATGGCATTTAATCAGTTCTTAGAAAGCAGTCCTGGTGCTTATTAACTCCCAGAAAGCTACTGCCTTCAGTTGCCAGCTATATAACTATTTTTTCTTTGCCAGTAGATAGTTGCCTCTAAATGCCTAGGGAATGATGACGCTTGGTGGCAAGTGTAGGCTATAAAATATTTATCTTTAACACACAATTGTGTTAC
Source organism: Xenops minutus (assembly GCA_035221455.1). Taxonomy (NCBI): domain Eukaryota; kingdom Metazoa; phylum Chordata; class Aves; order Passeriformes; family Furnariidae; genus Xenops; species Xenops minutus. Next base: position 31,121,342 of record JAWWEE010000001.1, on the reverse strand, counting down.
TACAGCCTCTAATAGGATTTGGTGTCAGGCAAACATCTGCCTTGGCCTCTGGCCCAAAGATAGAGAAACAAGCTATTAGGTTGAATGTTGCATAGTAAATAAATAAGGCAGAAATGCTGTTAAAGTAGCTATACCGCTGACCAGCAAACATGGTGAGTATATAAAAAAGAAGTCCATCAAGAGTGTAGCAATTTGTCTACCTCCTTAATATGTTTATTGTGTTGCATCTGGAGAAAGGTAATTCATGTCGGTAATTGTAAGCCAAGCTGACAGATCTTTATAGAGTTCACCACAGTAGAATTGGCTTTCACGGGGCTTTTTGTCAGCAGCAAAGTGGTCCCCTGAGCAGACCATTAGCCTGGGAGCTTTGTCTCTGTCACATGAGTCAGTTTATAATATGAAGCAAACAGTGTATTTGTCTATGCCTCAGATTAGCAGCCTAAAAAAAATGGGAATGGTAACAATTAGAAATTTTATATTGAACTCAGTGATATCCTTAAATAAAAGTGTAATGTGAAGTCTTATTGTGTGTATGGGCAGAATCCTGCCAGTTTCTGGCTTCTCTTGATGTAAGCGGTGACCACAGTGGGAAAACTAGCAATGAGATAAAGGTTTCAAACAAGCTTCCCTCAAAATCTACCACCTTTGAGAGTACTTTTACTGAAAAACATCCCCTGAGATAAACAGCAAAAATCCCTAAGTATCCTCAGCAGCTGTAAGTCAACATTGTGCATGAAATAAAGTTGGTTTTCTCCAACCCATGATATGTTTCTTTCTCTGCCTTGATAATTAAAGTTCATGTGCAGAAAGGACCTTAAAGAGTTCTTCTTCAGAAGAGTTTTGCTCTAGGCTTTCATGCTTAATGAATGTTTTTTCCATCTCTCATTTTTATGAATCTAGAAGCAGTTTTGTACATCCTCCTTTGCCTGGGTGAGGTAGACTGGCCTAGGATAGGGAGTGCCTGCCACATCAAACAGAGTATTTCTGTACCATTCTTTAAATGAGGCAGTGTGGATCTGAAGACCAAGTGTCTCATGTCATTTAGACCTTCCCTCAGAGGAGATCTGGATGTTTACAAAATTTTTTGAGTATATAAATGGAGGAGGATCACAAAGATAATCAGAGGGCTGGGGCACCTCTCCTATGGAGACAGGCTGAGAGAGTTGGGGTTGTTCAGCCTGGAGAAGAAAGGGCTTTAGGGAGATCTTACAGCCCTTTCCAGTACCTAAAAGAGCTACAGAAATGCTGGAGAGGGATTTTTGACAAGGGCATGAAGTCAGAGGACAAGTGGAAATTACTTTAAACTGACAATGGGCAGGTTTAGATGAGATATTAAAAAGAAATTCCTCACTGTGATGATGATGAAGCACTGGAACAGGTTGCCCAGAGAAGCTGTGACAGACCCATCCCTGGAGGTGTTCATGGCCAGTTGGATGGAGCTATGAGCAACCTGGTCTAGTGGAAGGTGTTCCTGCACATGGCAGCGGGATTGGAACTAGATGGTCTTTAAGGGTCCCTTCCAACCCAAACTATTCTGTGATTTTGTAATTCCATGCAATGACTCATTTTTTCAGTTGCTGATTGGATCGTGAGCTGGCAGAAAACTTATTTCCATACCCAAGCTTCTGCATTCCCTATTAGAAGCCCCACTGCCTCAAGTTTTGCAGGTCTGTCCTTAGTGTGAGTTGTTTGCTTTCAGGAGTTTTGGTTTTATGGCCATTGGTGGTTGAAAAGTGGCATGGAAACTGTGTTTTCAATGCTCTCTTTGGACACGATCACAAAACCATGTGAAGGCATCATGCATCATCCATTGCCTGACCTTCCGGTTATTTATCTCTGCCCTTAGCAGCTGGTGTCCATCAGATCTCTTCAGAGATTTGGAATCCAAGAGAAAACTGTGGGAATCAGGCTGAAAACAGAGAACATATATATAGAACATATATATAGCTTTCTAAAAAAGAATTGTCCATGGTCTCACAGTGAACTTTAACAATTAAATAAAACAAAACAAAACATTATCATGAGTCTCTAAAGCAGTTCCCATGGCACTATTCATAAAACACCATATGGAATTTTTTACGTACTGGAAAATATCCTTATAATCATGTGAACAGCTTACAGAATAAGCTGTATAAAAGAGACTAGAACTCAGACACAACTGCAGTGATCTGTTTTTATTTATTGATTATTTGTCACCTCTGTAGTAATGTTGCCTGTGAACATACTCAAAAGACAGGCTGTTGCTTTGTGCCATTAACTTAGGGTCTCCCTAAATGTTAAAGTTTAGTCTCTCCTATCATCTAAGCCCCACTTGATAAGAATTTGGCTAAGTCCTAGCTGCTGAAAATGTGTCGATTTGATTCTTCACTCTTTCTAGGGTTTTCCCATCATGACTCCCTAATTTCTGCTGCCAAGTCACCCACCTCCTCCTGTTCAGTTTGAAATGTAGGTATTGGAGCAATGTGCATGAATGTGTGTACACTTACACATGCCAGAAGGACCAGAAAACTGACTCATGTGCCCAAATGGCACAGCCAGTAACCACTGAAATGAAATTCAGTCCTAGGATGAAAACAGAGGTTTTTATGAGAAGTCTTAAGTGAGCATGACTTGCTGATTCCTGCAATCTTCAAAGTAAAAAGAAATTCCAGCTCGTGTTTGTGCCTAAGAAAATAAATAGGAGCATGCTCAGTGTTGCATGCACTGCTCACACGCCTCAGTCTCAGCCTTGTTTGTGCTCATTACTTCTGAAGTTCCTGAGAAAAAAAGTGGGTTCATTTAGCACTTCCTTTATGGAAATACTTTGGAGCTGTTTGGGAGCAGCTTTGAGGCAGAGATGCACTGCGTGAATCTTCATCGCTTTTCAGAATTGATTCTCAGTAGTTAAGAACTTTTGGGAGTGTGTGAAGACCCTAATTGCCCTGAGTCACACCAGTCAAGTTTCTATCCTTAACTGCTGAAAAACAGCAAGTGGCACAAGTCACAGGGGGATAAGAGTTTCTTTTCACTTCATCTCGTCTCTTTATCAGGCAGGTTATTCCAGGGCAAAGAGAGGTAGTGTAAAATGAGAACATCTTAGAAATGTTACTTTTGGCTATGTTAGAAAAACAAGATGCATCAGAGAAATCAATGAAATAGGATGAAAGGATTTTTAAGGACCTGCTCTATTATTAGTAGTATAGGATATTCAGGCCACAATTAAGAGCTACTGACGTGCTTCAGTAAGGAAGGTACAATGGGTTTCATCCACCTGTTTTTTAATTCCTTGTGAGTTAGCCACTATATGGTATGAAGCAGTTTGTCCCCCCTTGCATTGAAGAGTCTAGGAAATCAGAGATTGAGGAGGTAGTGATAAATGAAGTCAAATGTGTGCATATCATTTTGCAAAGCAAAATGCCAGGTCTGCAGATTAACTGCAAAATAGACATGAATATTTTTTGACCTGCATTAGTGTCAGTCACTGTTGATGGGATCTCTTCAGTTACATGTGTCTTTGCTGAACCAGTCAGAGGAGGAAAGGATGCACCACCAGAGTAAAGATTATTAAATGCATTCACTCTGAGATTTGGGAAAGATTGGCTACCTAAGCACAGATATGCTCCTTTTCTGTGGTCACTCTGAACTTCTAAATCTCTTTATACATAGCCAGTATAGTGAATTTAACCTATAGTGGATATCTAGTTGGTATACAGAATCTTTCCCATCTTGTCCTAGGCATCACAAACACACCAGCTGAACTCCACTGTAAATGTAAAATATTGTTACCAGTGGCAAAGATTACCATTTACTTGATCTGGTGCATTGTCACACTTTGGAACAGCTGCTGTGTCTGATGTTACACTGCTTTTTAGATTTTTTTTTTTTTTACATGTTTCTTTGGCATTTTATTATTTTGCATAAATATTTATTATATTACATAAATATACCAAGAAAGCAATATGGATATTTTACTTCCTTTCAAGGACTCAATTTAGTCCTTTAAAGCAAAAGCTTGGAAAAAAGCTTCTTTTAGTTTTTAGGTTTTAATATACTGAAGTTGTTGCCATAACACTGGGAGTCTGTCCTTCATCAAGCCCTGACACAGGTATTCCCCACTGACTTCAAGGGTCATGTGTGTGTTACATCTACGCAGTGTTGCTACAGCTCACAGATCCTGGTCCAGCATGGCAGTGTGATGATGAGGTGCCGTGAGACAGCTAAGTACTGCACTGATACTGAATAATATGGCACTTCTCCTCCTCCCAGTTTTCAGGCAATAGTACAAAAAAAAACACTAGTTTTTTTTTCTGCTGCATTCACTTTTTTTGCCACCTTTTGAGCTTAACCAACTCGTTGAAGGGTCTGACAAGTGCCAGAACCAGCACAAGAAGAGGGAGCTTAGAGTTGTTTCTAGGATGAGAGGATTAGAGGAAAAGGACTGACCCTTTCAGCAACAGGAGCAGTTAAATCTCCTTGCCTGTCTCATTATTTTGTTTTACAATACTCACACTCTGTATGTTCTTCATATGTATGTTTGTGCACAATTAACTTCTTTTTCCTAAATTTCTGCATGTATTTATTGAAGATGAGAAAATATAAACATTGTAAAAAAAGCAAAGAGAAAAAAAGGCATAAAGTAAATTTGTTTTCAACAGTGCATTAAACCATCATAAAGTTCTGAAGATTGTATACACATAGGCTGATATTAACTTTTCATTTACAGGATAGGTTTGTGTTTATGTTTCCCATGCAAAGAGAGATAGGATTTCTAAATATCAGTATAAATGCACAAGACCTGAGTCATTGTTTCTTTATTCTAGGACGCATTGCTGCTCTTTGATTGGAATAAAGAGGGCAGTTCAAGCTTGAAGTGCTGACTACATGCTGTGACTTTATTTCTATACACCATCAAGTGAATATCTGTTTAACTATAGAGCTTAAGTGTTAGAAAACTGACAGCGCTCCCTTGTACATTCCTTGCTTCGTGGAGCTGTCTGATTATGGGATGTCTGATGCCAGGACTTAAAGCATAAATGCTGTAAACTGGTTTTATTATTTAAAATTGCTGTTGCCCTTTATGAATGATTAAATTACACCACATCCTTTAAAATGTCCCTCAGAAACCTCTGCTCTTTGGAGGACACCCATCCAGAAGTAAGCTTCCCTCCATTTCTGATTAGAAACTAATCTGTACATCACTGCTACAGCTGGTTCTTTTCATTTGCACTGATTGGGAGTTTACAAATATCTTTGCTACCAGGAAGCTTTGTGAAAATGCGGTCATTATTCACGGGGCAGAGATTTTCACCTCAGTAGATGTACCATCGGTGCCCCTCCTGTATAGCCGAATCCCGTTTTCACCTGATACACATTTCCCTTGAAGAAAATGTGAAAGAGCAATGAAGAATGAACCGTGGTATTACAACATATTTCAAAGCCCCACTCACATTTACTCAGTCTTCACTCACAGTTTAGTCAATAAAATAAGATTATTTTCATTCTCTTTTTGATGTTTACCAGCCTGTGTTGTTCTTTTATGAAAGACATGTTTTAGCCCCAGTATTCTGAAATGTCCTCAAAATAAAAGTGCTACGTAGCATTTTGCTTACCTGTTAACTTTCCTTGAAAAATGAATAGCCAGTCTTTTTGCCAAAGTCAGGGAATTCAAGATGATAACTGGAAACAGAAGAAAGTGTGGAATAGTCGCATTCCTGTTCCACCAAGATACAATATTATCCCCAGAAGTTTGAGCTGTTAAATATATAATATAAATTGTATATTATATAATGTATAATATATTATATTCCCTGTAATATTTCAGAACAAATGAGAAGGAATTTAGTTAGAAATATTCCTTGAGCAGGCAGACAGGATGAATCAAGGGCCTGTGTGCAGTAAATTCATAGAGCATTTCTATCATAGCTCAGCTCTGTTTGGCACAAATAAATGCCCCAAGCTTACTTACCCAAGTCAACAAAATTGGACCAAAGGTATGTATTCTGCCATGGGAATGGTGTGCATTGCTTCTCTCCAATAAATTCAAAGAGGAAAAATGGTTCTAAAAATATGCAAGAAGACATTTGGAAGTTTTCAAGTACTGAGTGAGAACAAAGCATGGTGGGGACTGATCAACTCATATTTAATCACAGAATTTGCAGTTGAACCATCCATTGGTGTAAATGGATGAGCATTGTTTAGTGGAGCTCAGACTAATGCTTTCAGCTCCAAGTGCAGCAATTGCTTTGAAGTTTCAGCTGTTCTACTATACAGAGCCCTCCCAAAGTCAGAGGTGTTTTCTTGCCTAAAGAAGTATCTGAATTCTTTTTTATTTTCCAGAATCAGTGGATAACTGTCCCAGTAATTGCTATGGGAATGGAGACTGCGTGTCTGGGACTTGCCATTGCTTCCTTGGCTTCCTGGGCCCTGACTGTGGCAGAGGTAGGAATTTATACTTCATAAACTGTTTCCCTTTCTCCTTCCATTAACATTTTTCTTGTGGAAATTATATTCATGCCTGTGCCTTTTGCAAAGTGCTCCTCTCCCAGCTTGAGGATGCTGCAGTAAAATGGAAACAGGTTGGATCTGTGGATTTGTTTGCTTCAAGTTTGTTTGCTACAATTTCGCTTAGCAGCTGAGGGAGCTAGGGGTGTTTAGCCTGAAGTAAAGGAGGCTCAGCAGAGACCTTGTCACTCTCTACAACTGAAAGGAGGGTGTAGCCAGGCAGGGGTTGGCTTCTTCTCCCAGGTAATAAGGACAAGAGGAAACGTCCTCCAGTTGTTCCAGTGGAGGTTTAGGTTGGATATTAGGAAAAATTTCTTCCCCAAAGACTTTGTCAGGCACTGGAACAGGCTGCTTGGGGAAGTGATGAAATCTCCATCTCTTGGAAGTGTTCAAAAGACATGTAGATGTGGCCTGTATGAACATTGTTTGGTGGTGGACTGACACTGCTGAGTTAAGAATTGGACTTGATGACCTTGGAGGGCTTTTCAAACCTAAACTATTCTATGATTCTGTTCTAGTCATGACTGCTGTGCCCTTAGCAACAACGCCACTGCTTAGGCTGCTTATGGATGGGCAAAATGTCACATTGGGAATTTCTCTCTGGAAGTAACTTCAGAAAACATGACTCAGAAATGCGTCATTATTGTTTGTTTAGCAGAGCACTCTTATCATGGTGTGGCAGGACACTGTAATGATACTTTTTTTTAAGACATTAATTATACAAAAAGTAAGTACTTTTTCAGTTTGCCTGAACCTGGCTTGGGGGAGTGGGGCAGGGCTAGAGTAAGGCTAGGAGTGGAGTAATGGTAGGAAGAACTGGATACTCTGGCCAAAAGTAAAAACAGTGGGAGGAGGAGAAAGAGGCTTACCCCAGTAAACAATATAATACATATCTCTGCTCAAGTCATAAGTATTTTTAATAAATGGCTTTGGAAGGATTTCCTTTGACCTGAATTTTTTTAGGTTATTTAAGCATTAAAAAAACAAAGTGAGGTACACTTAGTAAGAACACATTTCAGACCAAGAAATCAAAACCGTGCTTTGTGGGTAATGCCAGAATACTGTGCGTCAACCTTTTCAAGGCCTTTTTTGGCTCAAACAATCCAACAGACTAAGTACAGATTTATGACTTTGGGGAGAGAGGTACTGTAAAAAGTTAGTGCCCACACAAGGAGCTTTGCTAAGACAGCATGTCAGACTTTCACCCCAGATCACTGCTGCTTCAGAAAGCAGGCTGGCTTCTTCCCACCGTGAGAGCTAAACTCTGTCCAACTGCACTTCTCTCCCTCTCCAGCCAAGCTGGGGTCACATCCCTGCAGCCCAGCCAGCAGACAGAGATAAGGAGCCGCACACCCCCGGGGCAGGCAGGAGCTCCCTGCTGAGGCAGTGTGGGCCGGCTGAACCCTGCGGTGTTTCAGAGTTCACAGCCCCGTAAGATGGATGTGGCAATCTGCATCCCTGAGAGCTGTTATGTCAAACTTCTTGCTGACTCAGGTTACACTTGGTTTGCATTTCCTTACACTTGGTTTGCATTTCCAAGCTCCTTTTTAAATCCTTAGAGCTGGAGACAAAAGGAGGCTTTTTTCCATGTCCCACAGTATATTCCAACTCATACCTCATACCTTTAGGTAGGGGCAGAAGTTCAGGGCTTGTTCCCTCTGAGGCTCCTTGTAGAGTCTGTGGAGGAGAAGCTCCTTCAGTGTGAGTCAAAATACTTGAACTTTTGTTCTGAATCCACTTTCAGAGGAGCTTCCCTCCCCTGGTGGCTTATATCCTGAGCTTTCTCAGAGGAGCCTTGTGTGTATCCCCCATTTCAGTAGTGCACTTACTCTGGCTGATATCAATGCCTTTTATTCAACTCTGTCTTTTCATTCCAAATCATCTGAGTTCAGATCACAGATTCCTTTCAGCCTTTAGGAAGACAGATTAATACCTGGAGAGTCAAATTAATATCTGTGTATGCATTTCCACACAGTGGGCTTGTTAAATGGATCGTGTTGCCATAAGTGTGAGATCCAAGGGCCCCAGCATTAGCTTCCTATTGGGTTAGAGGGGCATCTAAGATGCTGCTTTTGACCTACAAACCTCTCAAAGGGCAGCATGTGTAAGGCTACTACAGTATCCATCTGCAGCCATTTATCAGACCCTGTTCGGAGCAGTAATCCTTAAATAAGCAGGTCCCTTCCCATGTGAAGAATTCTAGGTCATGGATTTCCTGTCCGTTCCTTTGTTTCAATTCAGCCTTGTAATTCACCAGCCAAGTGAATGGGAAAGTCTGGAGCAGGAAGCCTTCCTATTTTTAGTAATGGTTAATTATTAATGTATTATTAACCAGTTATTTTAAACAAAGTAACTGAGAGCAAGTCATCAGAGGTGTTTTTCATGGGCCTTTTGAAGGTCTTGGATATGGGAGATGGTGTTTTGAAGTTCTGTATAAAGTAAACAGACAAATGATCTTACTGTCTGATGCTACACTTTACAAAAAACAGGATGTGCTTATGGGTTGTTGCTATCATTACCGCACTAGAGAATTACTATAATTTTGTAATCTTAGACATTGTTTGTTGGAATCTGAATGATCAAATAGTAATTATACATCTTTATATATGGAAAAGAGTTGCACAAGCAGCAGTGGAAAAAATTCAGAAACCTTTTTTTGTCTTTATTCTTTATTGTATGCTACAGAGGAGGTCTTGTTCTTGACATTTGCAACATTTACAGCAGCACTTTCCAGGTTATGCTGAAGGTGTTCTCCACAGAAGGCTCTGTAGAGTGACAGTCTCATTGCAGATGGTCAGTAATTTATCTGATCTGGTACTGTGATCAGCTGTCTTGTCAGAAAACATGTAAGTCTTTCCCAGCAACCTCTCACTGGTTAAAGGCAATTATTCTGTCTTCGTTTGGGAAAGAGCTGCAGACTATCCCCTGCCAGTGCCTTGAAAGAAGAAGGTTCATTACTGAGCACTGAAATTTGAGACAGGGAGGCAGAAAATTTCATCAGCTTAGCTGAAAAGTGAAATTACAGAGTGAGTTTGCTGTCAACCATGTACACAACACAGTGTATCTTAAACAATTTATGTCTCATATTGTATAGGTAGATACCTCCTTGCAAATGATGCACTTGCAATGCATCACTGCAATGTGCTTCCTTTAAAATGAACAGTGAACAGTTGCCAATTTCCTTCCTTTTCTAAACCTCTTTTATGTTGGTCAGGCAAATATAGTTCACTGCATATCAAACTGGCTTAACAGTCAGAGCTGGCAATGCTTTGTATTTTATTGAGGCTGCTATGGTTCTGTAACACTCAAACTGACTTGACTATAAGGACACATGGAAACAACTCAGGGTGTGCATTGTGGGATTACCGTATAAAAGATGGGAAAAGAAGGAGAGGAAAGATTCCCTTAACTATGTTAGTACCTCTTCTCACACATAATCAGAATCAGGAACAAAGCAAAAGAAGAATATTGTATTCATCACATGTCTAATACAGTTGAATTAAGCAGCAGTCTGGAATATTCATTTCACATTTGTCCTGCATAAAATTATTCATAAATAGCCTTTCCAAGGGGCAAATGAGAAGCCCAGCTCCTCCTACCTGAGGCTGATGTGCAACAGTGAACAAGAGAAGTCAGTGTTCAATATATGTCCTTGCAGCTGAGTTTCAGCAAAATGAAATGGAAGAGGACAGGGCTTAAGCAAGAAGTTTCAAGGGATGGTGAACAGGGAAAGACTACTTCTTCTGAGGGCCTGAAATCATCATCTTCCTGGAAAAATCAGAGCAGAGAACAAAAGGAGCATAAGGTGGCAGGTGTGGAGGATGAAAAAGGGAGAAGGCATCATCTGCGAGGAACTGAAGAAAGCTTGGAGAGCAGTGATTACCAAAGCTGTGGCCGTGGAAGCTGGGGTCTAGTCCTTGATGCCTACTCCTTCCCTGGGGGGCCTGCTCTGTATCCTTCAGTTCATCCCATCCCACTCTTCCTGGCATTTTCCAGATTTAACTCTGAAAGCTCTTAATCCTAGGATCCATCATGCCACAGCTTGAGCTTGTCATCTTCCCTTTATCACAGGGAAGAAATCCTGTATCTGGTTGGCCTTAAGAGTCAGCTGATTATGCTGGAAAAAAGGACAATTAAAAATCCCATATGAATTGATAAAAAGTTCAGAGGATAGATTTGTAGAGCTTTTATTACAGGGAACTTGGAAAGAGTAGAGGCTGATTTTGCATTCCGGCTGATGATGAATGGAGTCCAGCAGAGGTACTAACAAAAAGAGGGGGCTGGAGATTCAGTTAGAATCACAGAATTATTAAGGTTGGAAAAGACCTCTAAAACTCTGTAATTGAGTTCAGCTATTAACTCAGCACTTCCAGGCCCTCCACTAAACCGTGTCCCCAAATGCCACATCTGCACGTCTTTTAAATCCCACCAGGGATGGTGACTGAGTCACTTCCCTGGGCAACCTGTTCCAGTGCTTGACAAGCCTTTCAGGGAAGAAAGTTGGTAGTTGATGGTATGAAATGAGCTAAATCAAGGAAATAGTCTCAACGTGGCATTCTGGGATCTGAGCAAAGCAAGTGAAACCCATAAAGCTGGGAACTAACCCAGAAAAAAATGGGAATGATCCATGTACTGCTAAGGTCTACAGCAGAGGCAGTGTCAAGGAAAGTATGAAGTCTGTCAGAAGGTCAGGGGTAGCGACAAGCAATCTAAGCTCAGTGATGCTGCTGAAAGAAGACACTAGTACATTGAAAAATCAGAATATGAGAAAAATCTGAATATAGTTAGTCAAAAAAGCTATCAGAGACAGAAAGTGAAGAGATATTCTAACTCAAGAGCGCTGTTTGTTTGTTTGTTTTAAACACTTATAGGAGAATACAGTTAACAGCTGGGTGTCCTCCATGTGAAAAAACTGGTTTTGGCAAAAAGAATATACCCCAGTGAAGACTGTCTGTGAAGAATGTAAATCATGTGCTGGACTCTTGTACTTTTTCATGAAGTGAGAGCTATGTACAGTTTTGTTTTAATGTGATTTTTTTCTGTCCCCAGCATCCTGCCCAGTGCTGTGCAGTGGAAATGGGCAGTACATGAAGGGAAGGTGCTTGTGCCATAGCGGCTGGAAGGGAGCAGAGTGTGATGTCCCAACAAACCAGTGCATTGATGTCTCCTGCAATAACCATGGCACATGCATCATGGGGACCTGTATCTGCAACCCAGGATACAAAGGCGAAAGCTGTGAAGAAGGTATTTGCAAGATATATTCAATTAGCCTTTTGCTTTGATTGTCGTTCTGTAATTGCATGGATGGAGGCAATTCAGAATCGGACTGGCACTTAAACAGAACAGTAATAGGCACCTTAGAAACACAATAGATGGATGCAACATAAAAATGATATGTTGTCATAACTCATTGGTAGCTATCATATTTGTTCAATAATTGGATGAAAAGCCATCAAATGCTTCAGATAGACAAATCTAGTTGAAAGACCAGAACATCTAATCATATGTTCAAATGTTCTTATTAAAGCATCATTTCCATTTACACATCTAAACGTATAATTACTTTTATAGTGCTTTCTTGTCTGCTGTGCTATGCCGAGCAATTTCAGTTGCTTACATACACAAAATGGTGGCAAGTGAGAGAAAGTCTCAGATTCTTGTCAGCTTTAAAAGCTTAGAAATGCTCGGGACTTGAATTAAGTTCTGCGTCAGAGTCAGATATTATTTTAATGGCTCTTCCATAGCTTTTTTTCTCACATTAGCTGCCAAATATTTTTCATTTACATTTAGATTTATGGCTCAGAAATACAGTACCTTTTAGTACTTATCTTTAATCTTTTTGTGTAGGAACTCACCTGCCAACATAAACCTTTATCTTCCTGAGCCTGTGACTGCTTCTTATTGCTAAATGAAAAATTGGACAGTTTTGTAAGTGTATAAATCATTCAGAGAGTTATAAAAATACATCCAAAAGTGCCTCATTTAAAGAATAATGTTCAACACTTTTGAAAACTATTCTCAAAATTCTGTCAGTGACCTGATAAATAAGTATGCTTAAATTACGCTTCTACAAGTACATATGTAAGGCCTCTTCACCACCTGATAGATTTAAGACTACATTTGACACTTGTTTAAGAATCACAATGGTTTGAATTAATTTATGGTTGTTTTCATTATGCAGGGTAAAGATTTATCTGAAATGGCTTTATTTTATGGACAATGAAAATAGGTTGAATTGGATTCAGACATTCAAATGGCATCTAATGTAGCAATTCTTCTGAAGTGTTAAACTTATTGGAGTGGGACATCTCTGGTGTAGCATGGCTTCAGTGTCAGTAAATGTTAGACAGAGACAGTGTCAGTTCTTATAACAATAAGCCATCTCTTGAGAAAGCTTCATTTTGACTTAAAGCTCAATTCAGTTAAGCTGTGGGGCATGCAAAACCCAAAGATAGTGACTACTGAAGTAGCTTTAAAGCATCTCTGTAGACTTCCTATTTACTAGATCATATCTTTATTGGATAAACAGAAATGAAAAGATCCTGATTTTGCCTCCAGCTAGAAGTGTCTAATGTGTGTAAATCAGAGGGAGATTTGCCCTTTTCTAAGAGAAACCTTTTTTTGCCTGGTCATGTTTAAAACAGAAAAGCCAGACATTCCTCCATTATTTTATGTTATCACTGTAGCGGGGGACAGTGTCAGTCCCACTACGTCAAAACTTGAAAAAGGAAGACGAACAAAGAGAACATGGTTTTTCTTATGCACTGTTTAGTATTTTTCCAAGCATGAATGTTTTTGATAGTCAAGGCATAATTTGTATTGTATTGTGAGGAAATATGCCATGTGGGAAATCTTGAGGACATATATGTATAATATATGTATATTTAGATCTAGTAAAAAAGTTGATTTATACTATTTTTTAAATTGCTTTTACTCTTTAATTTCTCTTCTAAGAAGGACCATCTGGTATTGATTACTTTTTATTATTTCTCAGTTCTCATAGCTTCACTGCTTGGTCCATGTTTATAATGGGTTTTCATTCCAGGGTTTCTTCTGTCTTTTCTTTTTCCCCCATAGAAGTTCAACAATGTTTATAAAACATCAGCCAACAATCTTACATGAGGGTTGGGGTTTTTTTCTCCTTCCTTAGTTTATTGGCCAATATTTTATAAAGCATGGGCTAAGTCAGCGAGACATTACAGGGAGGGGAGCAAATTTAAGCAGGGAAAAATGAGAAGTTACTCTTTGGGCACTGAAAAAGCGTAATAACTTGTGTGACCAATGAAGCATGAAGCTTACTGGGGAAAAGTGTAGAAGAGGCACTAACCTTGCTTGCTGCATGATTTGTCTCCCCGGCAAAGATTCTGCTTAAGGCTGAACTATAAACGGGGCATTTTCCAGTCAGGAATTTGACCATTTGGGACATTTTCTAACCAGCAACACAGACATATGCTTTGTTTTTTTCTTTTTCCAGGTATGCTAGATTTTGTCAGCTCTACCCTCCTGCCCAGCTCCCCATCTCTGCTTCTCCCAGAGCTAAACTGCTAAATTTGTCAAGCAGAACTCCCTAAAAATATACCATTGTACTCCGAATCCACTAAGCAATTGATTAAGAAGAAAGCAGAGGCCTGTAATCCTGTCCCAGGGCCCTTCCGATGGTGCAGAAAGCCTAAAGAGATACAGCTAGTGAGGCTGAGATTAAAGTAACCATTGTGTGTGACATTTTCTGAAAGGGCTCATTTCAACATGAAAAATGGCCTTGGGATTATGATAAATGGGGGGTTCTGACATGCACATTCCCCTCCTATAATCGTCTGTGTTAGAGCTGAGATAGCAGATTGTCTGCCTCCTGTGATGGAGGCCTCTGTAAAACTCACCTTTTTCCCAGCTGACCTTCAGAGGGGATGATTAATTGCCTGGAGGTAGCCTCTTGTCAGTTAGCCTGTGATCTTTGTTCTCTACGTTCAAACCATCTGCTGAGAACGGACGAGGCTGCTAGTCCATCCCATAGTCCTTTTCATACTTATTACTGCTGAGAAAGAACAGGGCCAGGGCTTCAAGGGTCTCATGCTAAAATTGGCACCATAGCTCCCAGCTCGCTAACAGTGAAGGAGATTTATAGACTCATCCTTTCCAGCCTCTTACAATTTTCAAGGATTGTTCCAGCTATGAGCAGAGCTCCAGGAATCAAACAAAAAAGAAAATTCTCTCCCATGCCTTGGGATAGTAATAACTGAGCCATTACTTGTCAGACTGAGAAGGGTTTGAGAATCCAGGGAATTATCAGAGCAGCTGTTGTGTTTCCTTTTAAGGTTTCTGTATCTTAAACAGGTCAGCAGAATTCTTATTAGCTTTTACATGGAGCAAAAAAACCTGAACCACAAACCTGCTGTATGTACGGTGGCCATGCTCTGTTCTGCTGTATCAGAGCCAGGAGCTGGACAGCTTTCCCTGTGCTGCTTAGCCAGACTGACACTTGTCACCAATCCCCAGGGTATTGCCACACACCGTTTCAGGAGATGGGAAGAATTTCTCTAGGCTGTCCTATCAGCTTTTATATATAAACAGACAATCACCTCCTCCAGTTGTTTTTTTTGGAAGGGTGTCTGGTGCATTAAAAATTTCCAATTACTGGGTGAAATTCCCCTGTGGGCAGAGAAGCTGACAGTTGCCTGAAAAACACATAACTCAGGAGTCTGGCAGGAGTACATTTGGTCTTTTGATGTATATTGCTATACCCCTAACTGAATGGTCCCCTATCTTGTGAGGAAAGTGACTCTTTGGGGGCAAAAGTAAACCCTAGACATTTAAAAAAGAGTATTAATTGATCAAAAACAAAACCATAGGAACACCAATATTAAAAAAAATACATTATTTTGTTTTAATCCTTACTCCAAAAAACTGTCTAAGCATATATTTAACGTGAAATTTATGTCTCTGAAACCTGTATAGATTTAAGCACATTCTTCAATTTAAGCATGTATTTTGCTGAATAAGAATGTCAGTTTCTGCTGAATCTTTATGCAAAATTCTCTCTCAGAAAACTAGGGCTCAGCTTTGAATTCATTATTAGTAGTAATTTAGGTTACTCTAATAGAATAAATGGAGGCACAATATCTATGCAAGAGAATATTATTCTTATTCTATTCTTAATTGATATTAGCTTGTTCTTACCAGAAAGATCACATATTTGTGCAGACCTGGATAAAAGAATGGATTTCATCATTAAATTTTTCTCTGTTTTTCATGTGGTTTAGGTCTCACTGCTTTTGAGGGACACTGATTTCTTGCATGGAAAGTCTGTTCTGTGCACAGTGGGGCATTTTGGTTGAAGTCTTGAGATTTGAGATACTATATAAACACATTTGTGTAGATGACAGCCTGATAGCTTTTTTTCTGAAATTCCCATTTGCTTTCCCTGTCTGCTTCCTCTTCGTTCTCCCACATAGTGGACTGCATGGATCCTACCTGCTCGGGACGAGGCGTATGCGTGCGAGGAGAATGTCACTGTTCGGTTGGCTGGGGAGGAACAAATTGTGAGACCCCAAGAGCCACTTGTCTGGATCAGTGCTCTGGTCATGGGACCTTCCTCCCAGATACTGGACTCTGCAGCTGCGATCCCAACTGGACTGGACATGATTGCTCAATCGGTAATGTCAGCGGTGACTTGCTGTTGTTTTTTATTTTAGTTAAACTTCGTAAAATATTAAAACTTAGATCTGCAAAAAAAGAGCTACAAATGTGTTCCAGTGAAGCACATGTAGGGCATGACTGGAAGCAGAAGTTCCATAACTCAACTACATAAATAACTCCGCTTCTATTGCTGAGCACAGAGTAATGTAATAAATAACCCCATTAAAGCCATCTAGGCTTGCTATTGTTCATCATATGGTTGTGAATTTAATTGATGGTCTACATATAACTGGTTGTTTTAGTGTTAGCTCTTGATGAATCCAAGTAGCCACCAAAGGGTCTGTTTTGATTTTTAGGAGATGACTAAATAATCTTTAGGTGGCTGTAAACAAGAAGGAAGAGGTGGCAATCTGTCAGGTCTCCTTTCCCTTCTGAAATCAAAGCCCATGCTTTTCTAAGTGCAGCTAGAGGAAGATGAATGCCACACAATAGCATTAAAATAGTATCCTCTGTCCAGTAAAAAATAAGTTTACTGATTAAAAGTATTTAATAGTGCAAGCACCTACCAAGAAGACACATTTTATGGGCAGTTTTTTGTAAAGAGTTGGAACTGCTACTTCATTTCTCTGCTGAATGGACATCTTGCTCAAAATTTGCATCAGGTATGTGAACAGAAGGCTAAACAAAAACTATTCAGGAACTTTTTCTTCCAAATGCAATTAGCTTTTAGAGAAACATTGAGAAATGCTGGAATACAATAACTAGTCAGAATCTATGGAACATTGGTCCTCTAGCTTTTGTCCTGTATTTTGTGCTCACAAACAAGAGACTCTAGCAATAACAGCTTCTATACCTTACACAGCTGTGGTGGAACTAGGGCAGTCCAGTATAGGCAATGAAATTAAAGGAATTTTCAGCAACGTGACCCAAAAGAGAAAGTTATTAGGAGAGTGGATATAGTAGAAAAATTATGTAAACAACATTTTCACTGAGGAATTACTATCATGAGTAAAGAAAATCTGGTTAACTGCTTGCAAATAGTTTAAGAGAGTAACTTCCAAGGATGGGGCAAACTGAATAAGCTGGTGCTAAGGATATAAAGAGAAAACCTTTGACAATCATCATTTAGGTTAGATGTTAAAAGCTTGTTATAAAGTAAAATTGACTGGACTGAAAAATAAGCAGAAAAAGAGGCCTACTTGCCTGGGGCTAAATTTGGGTTGATCAACACTTTTGCAGATGTAGGTAGAGCAGCTGTCATGCCTTGAAAGGAGGATAAATTTGGTACCAGGCTTTTCCTTTCCACAAATTGACATCTTCAATTTCATTCTCCTTGGTTTTATTTATAAGACCACCATAAGGGAAAAGGTAGTTGTATATTTCTAGTGGTTTTGTAGCACAGTTCATAACTGTGTCATTATTCTGAGTTTGTATGGAGGTTTGGGGATTGAAGGGATGGATTTGGAAAAATGTTTATTTCTACTCACAAACAGAATTCACTTTCCCTTTGTTAACCTGCAGGATCATGTACAGATGATTTATAAACTTTCCTTATACTGCTCTTGTAAATCCATCTAGTGCAAACTTTCTTTGGCAGCATGAGGTTATTTGAGACAAACTTGAGCATCATTCCAAGCCCTTTTTCCTTACCAAACTGCTTGTAACATTTGGGTTATTGTGCCTCACAGCTAAAATCACAGCTAAGGTGATTTGTAAACTTCCATTTCTAACCCGGACCTTTCCACTGAATTGATGACTTGATTTGAAAGACAGATTCACTCACAGCATATATGGTCCTCTTCTTGTATGATTAAAATAGAGTCAGCAGGCATGCTACTACATGTAAAACACGTTGCCCAACGCAGTGGGGTGGAGGCTCTGTAGAAGGGACTAAAGAGGCCAGGTTTTTATTGTCATATGAAACAGGACCAAATAGAACAGAAGACTTATTAAGGGAAAGAACTAAGTACTTGAATAAATCACCCTTAGCTCAGCAAAGCACTTAGGACTGTGTTCAGTCCCAGTGAAATCTATAGGACCGTGCTGACATGGGCTAGTGCCAAGGACAACCCTTTCATAAAACACATGGAGAGGCAGAGCCTGAGAAGTGCAAAATCATCTGGAAACTGAGAATAGGAGGAGGCACATTGGATTTTCCAGCTCTTTACACCTTGAAGTCAAGACTAGTAGCTCTCTGCAGTGCTGTATACTGCATTCATTTGGAAGCTTACTGGGTAGTATGGAAGTAGTAGGTGAAAGTCTATGGATTGTCATATGTAGAAAGAGAAACTAGACTCTCTTAGAACCTTAGACTCTGTCTTTCAGCTAAGTAGGTAGATTTCACCTGCCCCTTAGTGGTATTCTTGAGAGGAACACAGATTGCTGGGTAAACCCCTTAGTTTTCACAAAATAATATTAAAGAGATTTCTATTTCCTGTTTATATTAACTTTTTTCATTCCACTCAGTCTGTCTCTTTATAGACAAGCTGTGCAATTCAATCTCTTGTGAGAGACTCCTACTCTGAACTGCATTGTAGCAAGAAGTAATTATATGTTTTGGGGTTTTTTTTTGCTTTATGTGTCTGCCCACTTGCAGTACATCTTGAGACAGAACTATTGCCATACTACCTCAGGTCTTTCAGTCTGGAAAAATGCTTCTTAAATATATTTCAGCCTTTTATGCAAGGGACAGTTTTGTAGGATCCCTATTCCCTCAGTATGCACTGCTTTTTTGGTAGATTCCTAAATAAAAAAAAGTCTTTTAGAGAAAGGTGCAGAGATAAATCCAGAGATAAGTTGTATTGAGCAACAAAAGAGACATTTTGAATTCTCCATGGGAGAATTTAATCTCTTCCCTTTTGCATCTTCATACTGTTGCAAATACTAAAAGGCCTTTATAACCCAGTTCAGCTAAAAAGTCCAAGGCAATGTACATGAAAGGTAGTTAAGGAACCAGTGATCCTAACCCTGTTTCTCCATGATCTGCCATCACAGATCCTCTGCATCCCAGGCTTTTGGTGGGCTATGTCCCTTCACCTCTTAAGGAACACTAGCTGGCAGCTAGTGAAGTCATTATGGGGCAGCTCTCTTAACCTCTTATTGTCTGAGTATGACGGGAAGAAGGAAGTGGCTTCTGCTGCAATGTGAAACAGAATTTAATATATGATGTAGTCTCACTCTTTACCTATTTGAACTGGACCAAGTATTTCTAATTAAACTAAATAAGCTAATTAAGAGACAACACACCACATAGCATAAGACACATTTGCTGACTGCAGTGAATTAATAAGTGAGTTATGTCATCTGCATTGTAGGAATGCACTGTTTACCAGAGGGATCTCTCTGATGCATCAGTACAATCCCTGGCCCATCTACACAGTATTCTGCTTGGATACAAAATCATTATGAAAGGAATTAGGTTAGCTAGTGTTGTCCTTCACTCTCCTTAATTGTAAATCAGCAATTTTCACACTGTTCTCTCTTTGGTAGTTGACATCTTGACAAGCATGATATCACTAGAAAACTGGAAAATTGAACATGCAAAGCAGCAATAGAAATTCTGTTTGCTGTGTAATAAGTGTACGGACTGTTTCTGGGCAGTTGGCAGTGGTTGTAGATGGACCTGCATGCAGGTAAGGGTTCCTTCTCCATCACTCATTCATAATGACTCACTTTATGCACGGCTGACATCCAGGCAGTACTTCAGACCCTTAAAAGTACACAGGAGAAGAGCAGTACTAGAAATAGTACTTTGTGTATGGTGGTCCTAAATTGTCAGGGGAGACATAAAATCATGGACTGTACTTTTAATGGTAAGAGTTAGAAACTGGAAGCTGGGGCTCAGTAAAAAAGACATTATGATGATTTACTTCACATTTTGAAAAGGCAGAGAGCATGCCTGACCTTTGACTGAGGCTGAACTTGAATGGTCATATCTCATGGAATCTAGTAGTTTTATCCTATTCATAGCTCCTCTCATCTCTTCTGCTGCCAACATGGCTTTTTGAGGATATGGCATTTGACTTTAGGACTGCCCTTTTATCCCCACTGTGACAGGGAGCAAATGCTGCTTCCCAGTGACCTGCTGACAAACTTTGATATTTAAGATCTATGGTCACAAAAGATATTTAGGCACTTAAAATTTACCTTAAGTAAATGTTGATTATCAAGGTTTACTACAGCGCTGCAGAGAATTTATCAAATTCTGAGACATCCTACTGAGCTCTTTATTGAAAAGGTACCTCACTTTCCTAAATTTCTTCTGTAGCACCTACAGCAGGTGTCTCCTCCATCTGAGAAAGCATTGGACATGGCTCTTCACTTCTTGGGAGAGTATCCCACCTACCAGGTCAATGTAGATGCTACAGCCAGTGAACTGGCTGGACCAAGCCAGTTTGGCAAGGGCAATTCAGTTAGGGAAGGGCCTGAAGCACATTTAATGAGGAGCAGCTGAGGGAGCTGTGGGTTTTCAGCTTGAAGAAAAAGAGGCTCGGGGGTGACCTAATCTCTCTCTACCACTACCTGAAAGGCAGTTGTAGCTATGTGGGCATTGGTCTCTTCTCATGGGTAACAAGTGACAGACGAGGAAATGGCCTCAAGTTGTGCCAGGTAAGATTTAGGTTGGATATTAGGGAAAATTGCTTCACCAAAAGGGTTTCAAGCACTGGAAGAGGCTGCCTAGGAAAGTTGTGGAGTCACCATCCCTGGTGGGATTTAAAAGGCATGTGTATATGGCACCTGGGGATGTCCTTACTGGTGAGCTTGGCAGTGCTGGGTTAATGGTTAGGTTTGATGATCTTAGAGGTCTTTTCCAACCTAAATGACTCTATGATTCTTTATAAGGGTTTCACGCCCTGAACCTTAATGCTAGCTGGGCATTACTCTAAAGCACAGAGTACCTGGCATTTGGGACAGGAACAGCACTTCAGATCATCCATCTCCATAGGATTACCAGCACTGCAGCACTTATTGTGGCCACACTTATTCTAGATAGAAATGCTATAAATGTCTTTAATGCACAGGAAAAAAAAAAAGTTTTGGATTCATGCCTAGTTCCATGCCATCCCTTTCTTCTCTTAGACTTTCCATAACATTACTGATTTAGTGAGATAGTTGTCCTTAAGAAGAGAAATCTCTGCAGAAGTCAGTTCAGATCGTAGTTAAGCTGACATTCTTGCAGGGGAGCTTAATTGATTCCTCACCGATTAACAGCTGTAAGGGGGGATCGGCTCCTCTACTGCCCCACGGCCTCCCGGGGTCTGGAGGGGATTGCAAAATCCTCACGTGGTCAGCAGTAAAGAGATGTAGCAACCCAAGATTGAGTGGTCATAGAAAAGCCTTTAATTACCAGGGTATTTAAGCCCTTCGGGTGGGGTTTGGGAGGTAGGATGTGATTGGGTAAGGGTTGAGGGGGAGTGGTGTGGTTTGGGGGGCACCGGGGCCAATAAGAGAGCAGGAGGAGCAAAACACAGTGGGAACCCAGGAGTAGGGAATGACAGATGATACATCCAATCAGGTCGGGTGGGGGGCGGGGCTGGATACCCCAC
>JAWWEE010000001.1:30887510-31099583 GCA_035221455.1 Xenops minutus | reverse complement strand
CCCCCCCCCCCCCCCCCCCCCCCCCCCCCCCCCCCCCCCCCCCCCCCCCCCCCCCCCCCCCCCCCCCCCCCCGGAGACCCCACAAAAGGGGAAGTCTTTTCACATGTGTACAGGGGGTTCTAGGGATTACAATCTAAACAGGGGAAAACCTGTACATAAAAGATGCAGGTACTGTTGAATAATAAACTATCTGGCCCTTTGGAAGTTGTCACAGTGGTGGTCTTGTCTCCAGGGGCTTCCTCCTCCACGATGTGCAGTCTGGATAATCCTCTGTCTCTGCTTCGCATATGCTGTGGCAGAAGTTTTTCCCAACAATCGATTCAGCTGCTTTCTTCTTTGACTATTTCATATTACTTTGTGACAGTCTGGGTCCAGCTTTTGAGATATCCTTGGTTCTACCAAACAACCGTATAAGACTCAGCAGGCGTCATGATCACAGATTCCTTAGGAGAGAGGCACTTACAGAACTGTGGCATTTAACATAAACAATAGGAAACCCTCTTAGCCTATGTGATTGGTTAAAAACAGCTTTGGAAGGGCTTCAGGTTGCCATGGAGCGATCACAATACTGGCAGATATGCCTAGATAAACCTGGCCTCCAAGCACAGCAGGAAAGTAGTGTGGTAGCCACAGGACTAGCAGAAGACTGGGTATTTACCCACCAGCTCTAAAATACCCCTCCATGACTTTACTGTTTCAGTAGGTCGAGAAGCTGGACATAAAACTAGCATGGTGTTTGCATTCATGTCTCTGGTTGAAGGGAAGCCATAATCTTATAAAATACTGTACAGCACATTGAAGGCAATGGAAAAGCTACTGTTTACTGTGCAGAAGTATGGATCACTTCAAGGACATTCACAAACAGTGATTACATTTAAGATCCGGTATCAGTTAATGGTAGTGATTGAAATTTTTAGTATCAATTTAATTGTATAAATTAGCAATGGTGAAAGTCTTTCAGATAGCATCCAACAGGGTTCCCCACCACAAAGTTGTGCAGTTCATTGAAACAAGTATCTTTTGTGTGTTCCAATCAGTAGATAAAAAGACCATGAAGAATGAACTGTTAAAGAGTTGAGCTAAAGCAAATCTACTTTTACCTTCCAATGTCTTTTTTTCATCAGGAGTTGCGGTGGAGACTGTTGCGCACGCGCGCGCGCACACACACACACACAGCCACACAAAAGCACAGTTCTCGTATATCTTACCAGACAATGTCATATCACATTGGTCAAACAGCACCAGAGTTAATGCAACATGTGTGATAAAATTTGATTTCCTTGGGCTTATTGGTGTCAACCTTTGAAAACAAAATCTCATGTTAAATTCGTGTCATGCCCAAGGCCACCAAGATAAAAATTCATCCTTAGAAAATGTTCGTATAATTCCTTCTTTAAACAGTCATTTTCTTTGGAGATAAAATTTTCTCTGAAAAAAATGTGTAAATGTGTATTACATCAGCTCTCATGTCATACAGGCTTGTACTGTACTACAGACTAGGGCCGTTTTTAATGCCTAAGAAGTTGCTGATTTGTCATTTTCTTAGCTTTAAAACACGTGAGGAAGAACAAGAGAAATAAACCTCAGGATGCAACACCTGAAATTGATAAACATCTGTATATTTTAGATCTTAATCACTTACAAAAAGGTTATCAGGCACAGCTGAGGCAACTGAAATTTTGGTAGCACAGCATCTTCAAAGCTAGTCTTCTTAAGATACCATCAAAATCTCTTCCATCTCAATACCTAAATTGCAGACTCACCCCTGAAACCCTTAATTTGGTCCTTTAATGGTCATTAAAGGCCAGGAAATGTTTTGTACCAGCAGGAATTTCATCTTCAGCCTTGCAGAAGCATAACATGCTGATTTGTGAACTCGTGATCTTCCTCCTTTTATTTGTGTGGAGAAAAGGAACTTTTCTCTCTAAGGGAATAAAGTATGTGCAGCCCAGTGCTGTTACATAAGAGTCTCATTGGCTCTGCCTGGCAGATACCTGCTTTGTGGATTGTGAAGAAATTAGTGAATCCAGAGAATCAGCAGTGTTAACAAGAACTATCATTGTACAAAACATGAATTTTTTGATGTGGTTGGGATTATGAGTACATATTTTAGCCTACCCACTGCCAAGAGGAACTTATCCTTTAAAGTCTTCTAAGCTTTTTATTAAAAATGCAATAAAAGACTAAATCAGCCCAAACCTTTGAAGTAAAAGTATACAGGAAGGCTTTCATTTGAATACCCTTTTACTCCCTTTCCTTTTGTTTATTAAAAATGTGTCTAAGGAGACCCTGATGTGGTGGAAGAAAAGGTAATAGTTGAAATGAGCTGTAGTTATTTTTGTGGGGAGTCCAATTCTTCAAAAGTCCAAATGTCTTTGTGCTCAGCAGATGAAAGACATACTAAAGGGAAGTAGAAAGCTCATACTAAGATAGAAAATGCAACTTATGCTTCAATATGGATTCCTACTTAAAATCTGATAGTTGAGAAATTGTTTTAAGTTATTTCCCTAGCCAACCAAAGATCCATCAAACTTCTGTCAGCTCTAGGATATGTTTAGGATGTTACTCTAACTGCTTCTCTGCAGCAGACCATGCAGTCTAGGTGAGACAGAATGACAAAGAGAAGGTTGAAGGACCTGAAATCTTGCATTCTAGCTGTCATTTCAAACTTGGCCAAAACCAGTGGAAGCAATGATATCATCAGTCTAGCTCTGACCATTAGATCACAAAGCATTTGGTCTGATTAAGTCATGTCTCAGGCTGAGGATAGTGGTGTACAAGCAGTCCCTGGTTCTCATTGACCTTGGTCATTCTGTGATGAGTAAAGCTTCTCTCTCATATCAGCTGTAATCAGTGCAAATTTATGGTCCCCCATAAAGGGCAGTGGGTAGACTGTTCCATTCCCTATTTGTTTTCTACAACAATCAGGGCTAATTCCCAGCATGCCAATTTTACTTCAACATTCTTTCCTATCTCCAAATGTGACCTCAACAGTCACACCATGAGCTCAAAAGTTCTTTTTGTTTGAATCAATTATGCTTTGTGTTGTGGATTTTTCTGCCTGAAAACACCAGT
Source organism: Xenops minutus (assembly GCA_035221455.1). Classification (NCBI taxonomy): domain Eukaryota; kingdom Metazoa; phylum Chordata; class Aves; order Passeriformes; family Furnariidae; genus Xenops; species Xenops minutus. Next base: position 31,096,508 of record JAWWEE010000001.1, on the reverse strand, counting down.
AATGTACTGGACTCAGTGGAATTCATGTTAATATGGCTAATTTGAAGAATTTCACAGCACCACAACAAGATGTGAAATTCCATGTTTAAAACAGACTTCTGTTAAAATAGCATGTTTTCAGGATGACTGAACAATTAGCATGCTTACTTGTATCACTGAGAACTTATCACTTGTGTCACTGAGCCTCAGATGACCAAGTTTTTGGCTTTTTCTCTGACTTTGCCTTTGAAATGAGAAGCCTTAGCATCCTTACACTTTCCGGACATACATCTTGGGAGCTTGTCATAACTTAGTCCCTCTTCTACAATGGAATGCCTGTCATGAAATTGCTGCTTTTAAAAAAAATATTAAGTCACTCCTTTGACACCATAAGTGTAATCCAGCTATCACTGAGCACAAAACTGCTGTCCTGCAAGCATAATGTGAAATGGTTCTTCAAGTTGTTTTGGAGATAAAACCAGCTGATCGAGCCAGCTGAGAACCTGAAATGTTATAGTCACTGCATGGAATAGGTTATGCTCATAAAACCATAGGAATCACTGTGTATTTCTGCAGGCTTAGAATTTCTCTGTGGCAACTGAAGGTAAATGTCATTCAGTAAATTTAACCAATCAGTCTGTAACCAACTCACAAAAGCCTGTGTAGACATCCTCTTAATTTGTGAGTCTAGACCTGTGCTTCTGACTGTTCCCACTTTTAACCAGAATACTGCTGCAATATCAGCAGGGTGGATATTCATATGTAGCCAGTCTCTGCCTGTGATCTACCTTAATTATGCTGGATCAAGATTCATCTCATACCTCACTCATTTGGCTCACCAAGGATCATTGTAGGTTCCACGTCTCAGCTTCTTCACTGCCGTTCAGTCAATTCCATGCTGTTCTTAGTGGATACCTCCTGTGACCTTATACTCTACCCCAACTGGAGCTCATCAATTTCAGAGTTTCTGCAAAGGGTTGTTGGATGTTTTCAGCTTCATCAAATCATTTTTGAGACACTGAAATAGAGACACTCTTGCCTTTCATAGACACATAAAAGCGCCCAGAGAAGCTGTGGATGCCCCATCCCTGGAAATGTTCAAGGCCAGGTTGGATGGGGCTCTGAGCAACTTGGTCTAGTGGAAGTCTCCTTGCCCAAGGCAGAGGGATTGGAACTGGATGGTTTTTAAGGTCCCTTCCAACTCAAACCATTCTATGATTCTATGTTTCATATCAGGTTAGAATGTCTGAGGTATGACAATTTGGAAAATAATCTGGGGGTCAGTAAAATAGAATAACATCAAAATTAAGCAAATAAAAAACAATGTAAGACCAGTGATTGTCATACAGTGGATTGGTGTCTTCTGAATGCCAGAAATCCATGATTTAATAAGCTGCCTAAAGTGGATGCACTGGTATTAGTATGGCCTTTCTTCCCCCTTCCCAGTTGCAAGATGTTCATACTCTAAAAAGTATCATCACAATTTGCACTAATGAGCACCTTTCAAGTGATCTTGACAGATGAAAGTTCAGAAGTGCTTTGGAGAGAGCTCTGCTGCTTTTCAGTAAAAGTGGTCCTTCCAGATCAGTGTTGAGGCAATATGGACAGCACAGCAGAACAAACCTTTTAGAACAGCTGCTGCTGCACCCCATTTGAGTGGATAGACAGACATCTGACTTCTGGATATGTCAGCCCTACATATTTCATACATGTTCTGTGTCTCCTTTTGAAGATGATGAATAGCAATAAAATTTCTAAGTTCTTTGGTGAAATACTGTCTGAGGAAAAAGAAAAGCATTTTGGGACTGTATGAGCTCTGAGTAAGGGAATCCCAAGCAAATCTAGGTTGTGATCACTTCAGCACACACATTTGTAACTGCTCTGTTGAATTGATTTTAGAGAAAACAAACTGTACAGAATTGTAGAAGAAATTAGTTCTTTTTAATAACAGTAAGCATGTGAAAAAGGCTTTTCTGCTGTCAGATTATCTCTTCCTTATGGACACATAGAGGAAATTAAAATAGTCCAAATAGGAATTAGGAATCCTAACATTAGGAATTGTTTCTTCTCTGGGAAGCTTTACCTCACATCCCAGAAAGTATAGAGATTCAATTAAGCATCAAAGAGAAAAATATAATCCTGCACTTTGGGATATTTATTTTTATTCAGCAAATCTCAGCTCCAAGACTAAAGCCTGACAATACCTGGCATTTCATGTCCTGATACTCAACAGCAAGAGACAGTTTAAAATAAAGTTCATAATAATAAATAAATGGAAGATTGACACAAGTACAAAAGTAAATCACAGCCATAGAGGAGATACTTTAGACACAATGTGATGATCAATCCCTCTTATTTAAGGCAAGGATGAAAATAAAGTATAAATACTGTAGAAACTAGAAGCTGATAAAAGGTACCAGACCAGTTTAATGGAATTTCATCTCATAGAGTTACAGCTTTTCAAACAGAAACTGGAAGACCTTTATGCAAATATGAAGCAAGCTGAAATTGCACTTAGAAGTCAGATTTTTTTTTAAAAGATATCCCAACTGTACCAGTGTACATTGTGCAGCTGGACAGATTGGGTAAGAGCTGTGACCCATTAGCACAGGGCTTGCTAATGACTGCTCCTGTTCTTACTGTTACTATTTCTAGCAAGAATTCCCAAGAGTCCATTGTGCTCTGTGCTGTAAGCTTACAAAGTTAAGAGTCTTGGAGGACAGACATACCTTAGTATGTTACTATACAAAACTCATTCATTGCTCATTTTAGAGATGGAAGGTGGGTTCTGAGACAGTTATGGAGATATCCCCTGAATCTGCTCAGCACCAGGTGAGGAGCTACTTTGTAGACTCTCTATCTCCAAGTTTGGCAGCTCAGAGCAGCCCAGGTTTCTGATTTGAATATCCAGAGAGAGATGAGACCTATAATGGGATTTGCAGAATCCTTTCAAAAAGCTGTTTATGCAAACAAATACCTAAATACCAGGAGGAAAATGAGGGAAAAAGCTGAAGTGGGGTTGCCTTTTGTGTCTAGTTGGGGGCCAGGGTTTGGTGCTTTCTTTTATTAGGGATTTTCACCAACCCTTCCCCAAAGCTGTTCCCTTCTGCATATGTAATGAAGACCTGTGCTCAGTCCTTCTTCTGTAGACCTGGCAAGAATCAGCATTCAGGCCAGCTCTGTACTGGTTAGTCTCACCCTCTAACACAGGATATTGATTCCCAAATGCAGGCACTCCAGGATGCTCCTCAGAGTTTTGTGTTCAGGTCAGAATTCAGGTGTCCCAAGTTACATTTCAGAACCTTGCTGAAGGTCAGTGTTCTTCCTGATGAGGTATGATAGCAAAGCTGATGGATTAATTTTCAGTCTCTGGAGAGCATCTTTTAATCTTGATTTCCTCATCCATGGAAAGAAAATAAATAGCTGTTACCTTTTAGATATATTCAGTTTGCTGAGGTGTGTAAAATGCATTGAGACTCTTGAGTGGAGTGGAGAGTCATCTCAGTACCAGAAGTTTAATTACACTCATAAAAGCACAGCTTTTATATTTACTGACAAAAATAATAATTACTATTTCTACACTAGTAATATTTACATAATTGATACATATTTTAAAAATAAACAGATTATTTGTATAAAGGCATTAAATTATGCAGACCTTGCTTTTGGGCATGATCTCTGAAGGTAAAAACACATCCCTCTCAATTAATGACTGGGACACAACTTGGACAACCGTTCCCTGGTTGCTACTGAACTGGGATGGTTTTTGGAGGTTTTCATGCTACAGATCTGTTACTGGCAAAGACAGAAAATCCAGACCTCTCCTTTCAGGTTTTGCCTTGCTCCGAAGTTTGATCCTTTCCTTATTACATTTGTAAAAAGGTTGTTTATAAAAGCTAATGTGCTTTATGTCTTCCTCAGTAAAAGCAGAGCAGTTCATGTCACTACACAGTTATCAAATAACAGGAGTGAGAGTTTCATAAGACTGCAAAATGTGTTTCATTATGAAAAATGTATTTAGCACTTCACTGCTATCTAAACTATGCTGATCACACACCTTCCAGGGGTTTTTATCTATATCTTTATATTTGCTGCTTTTCCCAGATATTCCCCGTAACTTGCCTTCTAAAGTAGGTTCTGAAAACAAGGCTTAGCTCCTCACCAAACTCAGCCTTTTCTCTCTGAGCAGTGCCTCTCTTCTGTGCTTCTTTTCTGGAAAAATCTGTTTGAGGCAGGAAATGGCCTCAAATGAGTGAGCTTGAAATGGGAAAATCCCAGTTAAGACAGATTTTTAATTATTAAATTTTCTATTAATATATTGGAGGTCAATGGAACCGACCCAGTTTTCAGGAAGCTCTGAGCAATTTCACCTGATCTTATATTTTAGCACTAAATCCATATTTATTAAAGGATTTAGCAAGCAGGTCAGAAGCTGCTAAGTCTCTGATTCTGCATCACATGAATGCTAAAGAAAGATTTTCATCTGCATTGCTCTTTTCTAAGCTGGAAAGCTTTAAATTGTTGTCAAACCAGTTTGAGGATTTGGGGGGGGGGTAGGGGTAAACATGTACAAATGGATTTGCTATAAATGAAGCATAAATTAGCATCATTATCCCTTTCTCAACCCCATTCTTTAATGTAATATGAAAATAATATGGAATTCTGGATGATGCCATTTGCTGTGTTGGAAGCTCCTGTGTCTTTCCCATCAATTAAAAAGGGCCATGAACAAAGCAGCACGCTGGTGGTTAGTGTTTGATAGGTTTCTTTACCACTTTTCTTCTGAAATATCAAAGGCAACATAGCAGACTTTTTATTCTTATTGGGACAGATTTGGGTCAGTTTTTAGCAGGATATGCAAAAAAAAAAAAAAAGAAAAAAGGAAAAGTGTCAGGTGCAAGTTTTTTATTTGTATGAATAATTGCTTTAGTATTCTTACCTCTGAAGTGCTGTTAATGGACTGTGACCTCATTACACCTGGCAAAGTGCAAACGCAGAACAAAAAGGATAATCTTGGCCTCAGATAGTTGAGATTCTTAAGCTTTAAGTGAACAACACACAGAGACATGCTGATGGAGATAGAATAAAATTACAATACAGGGGTTTTTTACACATTGTGGAGAAGTTAAGGCAGGTCAGCAGCCACTGTCAAGATTTTGGGTAGTATTTAAGATGGATTAGTATTTTTAAGACAGCCTTGAGTAATTATGAGGCAGCCTTTTCAGGTCGAGAGAAATCTCTCCCAGTCATGAGGAGATAATGAGTAAACAAAGCGCAGCCATTTGTCTAAAAACTAGCCAGCAGGCACTTGAGTCTGGGCTCATAGAATCACAAATGCTTTGACTCTGCAGGGACCTTAAAGTCATCTAGTTCCAACCCCCCCTGCCATAGGCAGGGACACCTTCCACTGGACCAGGTTGCTCAGAGCCCCAGTTATGAGCTGGTTCCTGCTGGGAATGAGCAGTGATGGAATAGAGCAGGTCCTGAAAGTGAAGATTAATAATTTCTGTTTTAATTATTTGCATGAAAAATAACCAGAATCCTGTTGGAATGGCATTATCCTTTTCTAAGAATAATCTTTATGATCACCTAAGACCCACCCAAAACTCAACAGTGCTGTGAGCACAGTCTGCTCCAGAAGTTCTCCATGAAACAGGTTTCAAGGGAGTCACCCTCTGGAACCAGCTGTTTTTCCTCTTTGACCCAGAGGGCAACTAGGCTCCATTCAGTTCTTCGGGTAAGACTGTCATTACATGAGGTGAGATTGAGACAATGCAAGACACCAGTAACATGGCAAAACCCCGGCTGGTAACATTGAAAGGAACTTCATATCTTAGGTAAAACTCTGCATCCATGAACCAATTAACATGCATGAGTGTTCTCTGGTAAGTGCAAGTGTCAGGGATCAAAATGTAGGATATTTCTCAAAGTCCGCTTATTTCTCACAGAGGTGCTTGGGTTGATTGTACATTTTGAAGACATTAAGCCTCATATTTGCTCTTAGAATTGAGCACCAGATTTACACAGAGGCTCCCCTTCCTTCAAGGGACTGCAGACAGCTTTGAGAACTGCATTGCAAGATGAAGTAAAACACAGTGCACCTCTAGGAAAGGATGAGGAGTGGCTAAGCTCTTCATACAAACAGTGGAAGAGATTAAAGATGAAAGAAAATATTTAGTCACCTTTTGGGAACAGCTGGTGTGAAAATATTTAATAGGCAGGTCTTTTATGCACAGTGTTCTAACTGAGCTTAAATAGGCAGGAGCAATATAGTGCAGCTGGCCAGTCTGTAAATACTGTAATAGGAGAATTAAAAGCTTTGCTACTCATTTGGTCGTGCAGCTCAGATGGTATCTAATCATGTCCTCTAATTTTAACAACAGAATTGGGAAGTGTACCAAAAAAATGCAGCATGTAATAAGAAAAGGGTGACAAATTCTGTCCATGGGACTGAATGACAAAGACACGAATCACCTGCCCTTAGCTGTAAAACAGCCTTAGCTGTCTTATTCTGCCCAAAAAGACACATATTTAAGTGCAAGCTTAATCTGAAATCTATTTTGATAATTTCTTTGAGTGCCACCAGAAAAGTAAAAGCTACTCTGACTATTTAATCGCTCATTAGAAACCTGTGAGCATTTAAGAGGGCTGTGTTATAAAGGGCCAGGGCATACAGCAGGATGTGTGTTGTAAGGCTATTTAAATTGTATGGTACCCATCTATCTTTAAACTGGCGGCTAAATGGAAGATTTAGATTTGAGAGTTCCTGGCTCCTGGTTCCCTGTCAGAAATAATTAAACTACATTTTAGGGAGACTGTCGTAAGTAGTTTGCTTCACAAGTGTTTTTCACAGCTGAGAGTCTTTATTACAGCTCTTGGGGCCTGGGAATCCAAACCACCTTATATATCCATTATATATGAATTACACGTTCATAACCTGGAGCCTGCACTCTCTTGTGTGAATGGGTGGTGGTTTGGCTGGGGTCTCAGCTGGGTGGGAGATGAAACCCAAAATGTTCCCAGCATTCCTGTTCTGGGTTAGCCCAAGATCTGCTTGTTTTACATCATGCAGTGCATATCCCTGGCCTGCATGTGCAAGACTTGGCAGCATGTTGTCTGAGAAATATTTCAGTCAAGATATAAATGTCCCAGGGGGTTTTCCATCCCTTTTCATAGGAATGACTATACAGAGACTCTGCTTTTCAGAAAGTGATTTTTTTTTTCTCTTCACCATTTTTGAATGCACTCCATTATCCTAGTTTCACACCTTTAAATAACTCCAAGAAGGCTTCTGACTGTCACTCCAAATAGTGTCCTTTTATCTGTTTGGGGTTTTTTCCCCTTCACCACCAATCTGTGTATACATGTCCTACTATGACCTGCGTTTCCATCTTACCGACAGGACACAAGACTGCATATCAGAAGTTCAGGGAGGTCTTGTGCCTGTCTCAGAGTTCACATATACCTATGGATCCATCACTTCTTTATGCCTTGTTTACTTGATCTGAAAGGTGCTGCCCCTGGGTCAAGGCAACCCTTGGTATCCATATAGGATTGGGGATGAAGGGTTTGAGAGCAACCCTGAGGAGAAGGACTTGGGGGTGAATGAAAAGCTTGACATGACTCTGCAATGTGTGCTCACAGGCGGAAGGCCAAATGTAACCTGGGCTGCATAAAAGCTGCGTGGTCAGCAGGTCAAGGGAGCAGGTTCTCCCCCTCTGCTCTTGTGAGACCTTGCCTGGAGTGCTGCATCCAGGTCTGGGGCCCTCAACATAAGAAGGATGTGGACCTGTTGGAGCAAGTCCACAGGAGGCCACAAAGCTAGTCAGAGGGCTGATGCACCTCAGCTACGGGGACACACTGAGAGAGTTGATGTTGTTCCACCTAAAGAACAGAAGGCTCCAGAAAGACCTTATTGTGGCCTTTTTAGTACTTTAAGAGGGCCTGTAAGAAAGCTGGGGACAGACTTTTTAATAGAGCCTGTAGTGATAAGACAAAAGATAATTGTTTTAAACTAGGAGTAGCTTTACACTAGATATGACAGAATTTTTTTTACAAAGAGGGTGGTGAAACACTGCCGCAGGTTGCCCAGAGAGGTGATGGATGCCCCATCCCTGGAAATATTTGAGGTCAAGTTGGATAGGGCTCTGAGCAACCTGATGGAGGGAATGGTGTCTCTGCTTGTGGAACTAGGAACTAGATGACCTTTGAAGGTCCCTTCCAACCCAAATTGTTCTATGGTCCTATGGAATAACATTCTGACATCAAAAAAAGACCATTAGTACTCAGCCAGGCTCGTTGAGATTCTCAAACCACAGATGACCTATTGGTTAAGTAATAGTACAGTCATTAAGATGTTCACGTGGACTTTGGAGTCACAAGAGACCAAGTCCTCCAAGATGCCCTTTTTCCTGTCTGGCCTTTTGGAATTTCGGAGCTTCACAGTTCGCAGCAGAGGAGGTTATTCGTGGTGCACATTGCTGGGCTCGAGCATATCAGTGGCATCCCCATTTCAGAGATGGGTCCCTGCAGGTCAAAGCTAGGGAACAGGATATAACAAAGGTGTGAAGTGACCAAGCTGGCTTCCTCTCAATTGCTTGGTAAACTGGGACCAAGAAAAATTACATATTATTTTATATTCTGAGATCAAAGATCAACACTTAGGAATAAAGAATGTAAACCAATAACCAGAGAACAGATTACAGTCCAATATTAGAGTAGCCCTGTGGTGAAAAAGTGCTGGGAAGCACTAGAGGCTACAACAATATTTTTTGGAGTTTGGGCTTAAGTATCAGCACTCTCAGACTTGTGCTTCCTCAAGGTGTTTCGTCTCAGCTTGCTGAAATTTTAGCAGCACAAATATGACTTTGGATTTTTTCTCTGCTGTTTCCTTTATCTTACCCCAGACTTTGTTCATCAGGTCAGCCAAGGAAAGACCTTTTTATTATTATTATTTTTTTAGTGCAGCTTTATTGCTATATTAACCAACTTGCAGGTCCTGTGTGTTCACATACCATCCTGACCAGCCCACGCTCCATTGCAGCGCTGTCTGGCAGTTGAGGAAAAGAGCAGAAAAAACTCATGTCTGGGCTCCAGCCCTTTAGCAAGTGAATAATTGCCCATCCCTTATGTTCCTAACAGGTACTGTAGTATGATGTTACCTCCCTAGCATCTAGAAGCTGTGAAAATCTGTGTCTCGATGCCAGATGCAAAGTGAAAAGTTCTGACAGCAACTCAAGAGTCCTTCCTCAGCATGCCTCTAGTGTTTGATAGTGTAATTTATACTTTGTTCAAAACATTAGATTCTGTTACATCTCAGCAGCAAGTGGTATGTGCACACCCTGTTTAAGTACCCAATATACCCAAATACTTTTGCCAATTTGACTGTAAGTGATACAAACAAGTTCCTGAGTGCCTTAAGCCCATTTGAACTCCAAAGTTCTTTCACTAGAGACTTAAATATATAGGACTATTTGGAAAAATGCAAGACACTGCAGCAAAGGAGTTCAACTGGAAATCATTCCACCACCCTGAGCTGTATAGGAAGCAGGAGCTAGATACTGTTTTCATTTCACATTTGGAAAATCAGGTGTTTTCTAGGCATGCAAAGCATCACTATTATTACTATCATAGTTACCACTGTCCAAAGAACTCTCTGATCCTTGGAGGCTGAAGTCCATTTCAGTGTAAGGGGCTGAAGACCTTGCAGCAATGTGCTGTGGTGCAAAATTTCCCTCCTGGAGTTGAAGGGGATGTTCCAGCCCTGTTTCAGAAGCGAGTCAGAAGTCCCTGAACAGCCCAAGCATCCTGTAAATGGTTGTATTAATTAGCAGAAGACTAAAGGCAACTTAGGTAGAGCTGAATTTCAGTTAGGTGTGATGTTAATGCAGGCTGAGTAGTTTTGAATATTTTATGTGCAGCCACTGACACAGAGTAAATGTCTTGTATAAAGCAGTCACCCCTCCAACCACAAGTCTGGAGGTCTGAATCTTCCCTTAATATGCTCAGAGACACAAAGAGAGGCACTGGAGCTGGGCTGGTGTCTGAGATACTCATTCTGGGGGTGCACAGCTGAGGGAACAGAGAGAAAATGTGCTCTGCAGAGTACCATGGTACCCTTCTCTGTGCTTCCAGCCCAGTCCTGCTCAACATTTCTTCTGTTCACATCTTCTCTCCATGACCCCAAAAGGAACTACGTCCCTACCCTGTGAAATGTGTAAAATGGCTCAGTCAGGCAGAAGGCTTGAGGCCAAAACGTTTGGAATTTAGAAGCACCGGGCAGAAGTCAGAGAGAATGGGGAAGAGCTGATAGGCTGAAATACTGTGAATTGCCTCTCTTCCAATTGACAAGGAGAGGAGAGTGTAGTCAGGGCTTACTAGAGATTGAAAGTAGCAGTCAGGCGATGAGTCTGGAGAAGAAATAGATTAATTTCTTTTTATTTGCAGCACAACACTGCATCACTATTTGGGTGTATTTTTTTTCCTTGAAATCAATCCTGTATAGTAATGATGGTAATGGGCACTTTAACACCTGACTCGTGGGTACCTGTTCTCCACCAAGTCTCCAGGCAAACACAGCGTAGTTGAAAACACAAAGTCTCCCAAATTCATGCCAAGGCAATGCCAGGTTTTAGACAAAAGTCTAGTGCTAGGCAAAAATATTATACATGTCCACATGCCCTCTGGAGCTCACAGAGGGTGGGAATGCCAGCATCCCTTGAAAAGTCAAGGTCCTTTTTGGAGGTAAGTACCCAAATATCCAGCTGTAAGTCTGTTCTTCCATTAACTCTGATAAAACTTGGGAACAAGCACCATCCTATCAACTCCAGTGCATCTGGCTCACAAAAAAGGCATGGTGACACTTCTAAATGCCTGAGAGGGGATTTTTAATGGGGTGGTAGGAGAACAGGGACATAGCAGATAATGCAGACTCAGTAAAAATAAAAATATTCTATATTAATTTTAATGAGAGAAGAAGGATTTTAATGAACACTATCTCAGAATTGTGGGTTAACAAGCCATAAACAGACTTTGCCAGCACTTAACTTTAGCATCAGTAGTTTATCAGCACATTGTTTCCACACTTATCCAGATTTTAATTAAATGTGACTTTCTTTCTGCTTATTGGGAGAGCCTTCCCCTTGGGATTTGAGGATCACAAAAGCTCAAGGAGTGCAAGAGAATTAGAAAGCAAATAGGAGGATCAATCACAGCAGACCCCTGCCATCCATGTCCATCTCGTTTTTGTAATATACTTATTAGATTCTTATTGTCAGGAAGGATTAGTGTTATGAGCTCCAGGAATTCCTTTCATTGCCCTGTAAGAAGAGGTAGTGAAGTGTGTCTGCTTTTCTTAACAATAACAGTCTGGATTTTCCCCCTCTCCCTTCTCTCCACACATATCCCCTCCTCTCTCTTCTCTCCTCTCCCACAGAGATTTGTGCAGCGGACTGCGGAGGACACGGCATTTGTGTCGGAGGCACCTGCCGCTGCGAGGAGGGATGGATGGGCACAGCCTGTGATCAGCGAGCATGTCACCCACGCTGCAATGAGCATGGAACATGCCGGGATGGCAAGTGTGAATGCAGCCCGGGCTGGAACGGAGAGCACTGCACCATTGGTAGGGAGAAAGAAAAACTGACTCCTTTTAAAAGAATAATTAATGATCAGGGAGGAGAAAAGGCGCATGCTTAATTGAATATGTGTGACTTAGTGTAGCATGAGCACCTTTGTTCTTGAGTTTCAAGTTCTGACATCATACATTTTCATGTGGGAACAAGACAAAATGTCCTTTCATTTGTTGATGACATGGCTATATATATTTTTTATTATCAGACATGATGTACACCTATGTGGTATTTGACAAGCCTTTAAATGTCAGCTAGAAACTTTTAAAAACATACCACTTTACCTCTCTTGAGAGGCCTTTCTGTGGCCTCCAAGACTCCTCTCTACTATAGTGACAACATTTTTAGAAACATGCCTCTGATTTTAAGTTTTCTTTCCTTTTATTTGCTCCATTATTTGCACTGTCACTTTGCTTGCCAGTATAAAAGAGGAAACTGCAGTCATATCATTTCTGACTGGTATTTAACTCCATCTTACTTATGCCTTGTCTGCTATGCTACCTTTCTAACCATTTCACTTCCTTCTCCCTCTGGTTCTGTATTTCTCATCCACCTGGCGCTATTCATGAGCTCTCAGTGTCATGTCTGTTACTCTTATCATTATTAATAATAAGATGCCACAAATATGCCTAAATCATGCAAAGAACTTCAGTTCTCACATTAAGCAATTTGCAGCATCATTAATGAACTGCCTTGGCTTCAGCTTTCTCTTTCATCTCACTTAACTACTTAATGCTTTTTCCTTCTTCCTTTTTTCTGACTGTCATACATTCAGCCACTTCAGTCCCCATTCCATAGTCATGCTATAAAATCAGTAACATTAAACTCCCCAGATACCTTTTATTGTATGTTAATAGGAAACTAAATTAATTAATTCAATTCTGTTCTCAATAATGCTTGTGTGGACCAGAAAAAAATCAGTTGACTTCAGAAGAATTGCTCCAGAGTGAGAATTCTCCTCCAGTCACTTTATTTTAATCAGCTTCCTTTAAAGACATGAAAATTTACCTCTATGTTGCTTTCGTTATGCCATGATAACTAAAAGTCACACTACATCAAAACTAACCTCTAGCAATACTTGGGCAAATTTCACCGTAGTTATTGTGTGGATTATTGGCTTAGTTATATGTAGACATCACTTAGTGTTCTTGTACACCAGGTGCATTTGCATATGCAAAGACAGACTGGAAATGAAGCCCGATCACAGTATTTTAATTTCAACATTAGGGTAATTGTAAAAACCATATCTGTGATTCAGTTCTACTTATCATTTATTTATGCGAATGTCACCCTTTCAGATTATGGTCTCCCTGTCCTTTCCCCCAGTGAAAAATATCTAGCTTTTAAAACTTCCTCTGTCTCATTAGGCATTATATTCTGCTACGTCCCTAGCAACTTTCATTTCTTTTTGTGATGAAGGGATTAAAAAAAGCCCTTTTTTTAAATAGCTTTAAAATGAAAACAGAGAAGTCCTGTGTTAATTGAAATCCTGTGTTTCTGTAACATTATTTTGTAGCCTTTTATTCAAGCAATTTGATTTGGAAAGAAACACAGATTCATGAAAGAGTTTTAAAAGAAAAAAATAAGTTCAGCAAAAGGCCCCAAATCCAGGGGACAATTTTATGTGAAAGTTATTTATGCAGGAAAAAAGCCTGATTCATACCCTCAGTGCCATTTTATTAGTTCTGCTGCAAAACCAAAATGCCATTAGTTCGGTATGTGATATTTCTCCACACAGCTGATATGCCTGGACTGTTTTCCAACAACAGGCTTTTATCTCTCCTGGTAATTAAATTTATTTGTAGTATTCCTCACTCTAAGTATAAAGAATCCATGTTATCGTGGGAAAGGCCAGCACTGCAATGCAGTCAGCATTGAGATTTTACTAGTGCACACTATCATTTTGTGTGCTGCTACCTTCCTATTGCAGCACTGCCTTGGTTTAGGAATCATTCTTTGATACTTAGAGTGCTGGAGCAATTCTGTTTCTTTTCACTTTCCCCCCCTCCTCATCTTCTTGCATGGTGATTTACCAACAAATTTGTACATAGTCTCCTGCCTCTGAAGCTGTAAACAGTATTTCCTCCAGAATATTTCATTGATGAATGTGTAGAATATAAAGGAGATTTGGCAAAGTCATAAATATCCGAGAAAAGTGAATAGCTTTAGCAGGAGTAATAAGCTAGTTATATTGGCACAGATGAAAGGACATTGACTTGGAATTACATTAAGTATGTGGAAAGCATTCCCCTTGTCCTTGTGTAATTTCCCTGCATGGCAACTTGTTCTGTTGATAGTTATTCCATATATGTCTATGTCATGGCCCGGTTTGCTTTAGCACTGACAAGCATAAAACCCCATTGCTGAAGTGATGCTTTACCAATAATGCCATGTGTGCAGGTAACATGGTAGAAATGGATGATACAAATGAGGGGCACTTCTTCCATTTCCTGTCAAGCATGTGTGAGAGTAAGAAATCCTTCTGGTTTTTGGGTCATAGGAGGCTCTTTCTTATGCTATACAGGGAACTCTGATCCCAGTGGATTAATTTTATTTGCTCCTACAAAAAACCATGTCGCCAAAGGTACTAGCTTGATTGCTCACATTTAGAGATTTCAATAGAGGAACCCCAGTTAATTCCTAACTATGAAATTGATGCAGAAACTTGCATTCATCATCCCAATACAGCAAACTTAGTCAGGAGAGTAGAGCAGAAAGTTTATCTAATTGCAGGAATTCTGAAACCCAGTAGGTGGGTTTGGTTAATTTTTTAAAGGAAAAACATACCATGACAACAGCCTCAATGGCAGACTTCTGTGATGGACTCTCCAGCATAGTGGAAATTCATCCATAGTTAGAAACATTGCAAGAATTCAGGTTTCTTCTACTCTGGCCCAAAGTACATCCAGGGAGCATGGTGGGTTTTAGGAGCATTGTGACTAAAGGTGAAATAAATCCTTTTACTGTGGGCTCTGAAAGGCCAAATTACAGCTCAGCTCTGTGGTAGGCTGCTTTAAGGGTTTGTTTCACAGGCAGCAGCACGGAAAATTTCCTGGGTTGTATAAGGAATCATAGAATCATGGAATGGTTGGGCCTGAATGGGACCTTAAAGATCATCTAGTTCCAACATCCCTGCCATGGACAGGAAAACTTCAACTAAGGCCAGTTTGCTCAGATTGTGCATCCACAGTTTCTATGGGCAACCTGCAGCAGTGCCTCACCACCCTTACAGTGAAACATTTCTTCCTAATACCTAATCTGAATTTACCCTCCTTAAGCTTACGGCCATCCCCTTTGTCCTATGACTATATGCCCTGCCAAAAAGTCCCTCTCCAGCGTTCTTTTAAACCCCCTTTAGAACTCCAGAAATTTCCCTGGGCATGAACAGCCTGATCCCAAAACTGATAAGAGTTGATCATATGGCCTGGCTAGTGCTGCAGGTGCTGTGCATCCGACCTTGGAGATGCAAAGGGTGAATTCACTCTGCCTACATGGGCATTGCAGTGCAGTGACCTCTGATATGTGAATCTCTTTGTATGCCATTTTGCTACCAACAACCCTTAATTTTACGATTCATAAACAGTTATTTAGAAAAATTATGGCAGAGAGGGTTTCCCTATGGGGTACAGTTGGGATGTGTACCATCCTTAAACAGCCTGAACACAAGACCAAAGCCATCCTTGGAAGTTCAGTTGCTGCACCTGGATACCCTAGGGTCTCTGGAGCTCTGAGGGACCAGCAGTTATCTCTCCAAACACTCAACAGCCTACCAGCAGGATTTCAAAGCACCTCAGTGCCTAATTCCCATTGATCTCTGCAAAAGCTACATGCTTAATTCCTTTAGAAAATCTGATCCTGGCACACACAGGTGATGTATGCAATAACAGTGCCCAGACAGACAGGCAGACAGCCAGTCCCACACAGGCTTCTACTTATGGCACTGTCAGCCTGAGTTTTGTTTTACTTAGCAAAACTCTGATTTTTGAGAAATCTGCCCCTTTAAACTTTGCCTTTCATCATCCTTCCTGCACAAATAATCACACATGTTCTGAATAGCTGGGGTTGTAATCAGTGCCTCTCTGTTTCGGCTTGAGCAGCTGGAATCCAGACAAGGCACAGGTGGATCCTGGTCTCTTTTCCCCAGCTTTCCAGCACATCACTTGTGCCATTTGAATAAAGCAACTCAATCCATGTCCACCGGTGTCTGGGGAAGGGTCTGGCTACCTTGCAGATGTGTTGCTTAAGAACATGGTTCAGTGGTGGACCTGGCAGTGTTAGGTTAATGGTTGCACTTGATGATCTGGGAGGTCTTCTCCAACCTTCATAATTCTGTGATTCTACCCTCAGCCCAGCAGAGCAGATAGTCAGTGCTCAGGGGTATCCACAGCAAAAGCTGAGCTGTGTTTGACCTCTTGGCATCCACCCTGCCTGGTTGAGATGTTTACCTTTGGGCAAGAGAAGGCCATAGTTATAGCAGTCAATTGAAAATATGCACTGGCTGCTTTGTTCTGACATGATCTTGCATCAATCTGAAGGTACTCAGTCCTAAAGTAGTTTGGCAGCATATTTGACAGTAAATATTAAGCACAGATGAACTTCAAAGAGAGTCTTTTTTCCCTGTCCCTGTTGCATAAACTTCTTGTGCCATCACTGATTCAGCAATGGATGTGTACTTTCTCCTCTCCTTTACATTTATGGGATCTCAGTTGAACTACAGTTATTTCACTGAGGCTCTGTCCACTTTACCCCATGGGAAAGATAAAAGGAAAAAGAATATTTCAAAAATGAAGAAAGAGAGTGTGCTGAGGAAGAAGTCCTTCTTGAGGACCTGCCTGCAGCATCTCTCGCTTCTTTCTTCCTTCCTTTCTTCCTTCCTTCTTTCTCTCTCTGTGAGCCAAGAGAATTGCCCATGTTAGCCTTCCCAATGCATTCAGACAAAGCAAACCAAGTTAGCTCAGGCTGGTGAATCAAGAGGGCTTTCACACTAAAAAATGCACACATGATCTCCTCCCGTAGCAGATCTGAAGTGGCTTCCAGGAGGAATATGATGACATGGAGCTGAGTGTGGTGGTGCCTTTAGGTGCAGGGAACACCTTAGAAAACTAGCTTTTCTTCTGAGCTCCTATATAGTTCCTCAGCATGTCCCACATGGCCACACGGTTGCCAAGGAAATGTCTGGAGGGATCAAGATGATATTTTAATGCTGCAAGTATAAGATGGGAATGACCCTATATGGGTTTAGAAAAGAGAGATTCCTACTACCATAGAATACTCCCATAGAAAGCTCCATTATTTTTCAGATTACATGAAAATATTAACACATAACTGACACATGTTTGGTACTGGCAGCTGCTTCCACTGCCATCAGCTGCACAATGACTGCTGCCTGAGTTCACAGGTTGGGCTGCTGTGGACATCAAAATCCAAGAGACACATGGCTTTAGCCACCAGCCAAGCAGATGGTGATGCTGTGCTTCCTGCATCGCTCCCACCACACCATAGTGATTAGTCCACCTCCTTGCCAGGCCTCATAACTGCCCCATGCTAAGTTAGCTCTGATCCTCCTGTCCTTCCCTGCTTATTGACAGTAGTTCTTCAACAGGTCCGTTAGATTCACAGGATGGAGGTTCCTGAAAGGGCTGTGACCTCCCAGGTGGCAGTCTGCCTGAAAGGACCTGAAACAAAAACCTTTTCAAAAGGTACCAGGACACAACTGAAAGAGACATTGCAGGGAGCAGACAAGAGAACAAGAGAAATAAAGTTTAAGTAGGTATTGAAAGACAGAAATGCAAGACTCAGGGCCTTTTTGTAATTAATAAAGACTAACTGGTGTTAGGACAGAGAGTGCCGCCTGCTGACATGCACCAGGGTTCCCTCAGGCAGGTCACTGGGCTTCAGTTTATATCTTTGCTACAATTTTCTGTTTGACACCAGAAAATCAATTAGAAGATGGTTTTCCAAATTAATGTTCCATGGGAATTTGGCACATGACTGCTCCCATGACATCTATAACTTTCTTTTTTACTTTTTCTTTAGCCCTCCTTGGAATGAGTATACTAATACTTGCCTATCTGATAGAGCTGCCATAAGGTTTATTTAATATTTGTAAAGTAATTTCATCTGGGGCTAGAGGATGCTGTATAAATGCAATGTATTATCATTACAAAGATCCAGGGAAAAGCTTCTCCCAGACTGGTAAGGACACAGAACTGTGCCTTTTTGTGTGGAAAAATGTAAGACAATCAGGTGAGGTGGAGCGCTTTAAAATGACTCTGCCTTTCCTGATAAAAAGCAAAGCAGTCAGTAAAATGGAGGCAGGCTTGCAAACAAGTAGAGAATTACAATAGTCTGATATATATATATATATATACACACCTATATATATATAAACACATGAATATATATGTATATATAACTTTCCTGTTTCTCTTATTAATCTTAATGAGCAAAGATGACTGGATGCCTAAACACAGCCTTCTCAAGCCTTTTGACTGAGGAGCACTGTGCTCCACCCTTCGTCCTTTTTTTCTCTCCTCATAATCAAGTATTTTCTTTTCATGTCACAGCGAACTCTCCTTTGCCTTTCTAGCACCTGCACAGTCTCGTAGTAAGCCGCAATGCACTTATTCAATCCTACCTTAAATGTCCTGTCTTTTATCTCCCAAGCTCACTATCTGGATAAGGTAGTGAAAGGTATGCTCTTCCTTCCTATTTTTCCTATTGTCTTGTGTTTCTTTTTTAAAAAATGCACCATGAACATGCTGTGTTGAGGTTGCATCTCTTCCTCATTGTCACCAAAGCGCTCCCTAATGTCTGGAAGGGTGAACTTTCCAGTCATTTAGGTAGGAAATACCTCTGTAAGTGCTGTGACCCCGTGTTAACATCGTATCAGTGTTCCTACCCATTCCCTTGTCCCCACCGTCCCCTCCAAATCATCTCTCATCCTCACCCTTCCTACTCAGGTAAGGCAAGTCAGGAGGAAAAAAAAGTGTCTGTGAATACAGAAGGAGCCCTGTATAGCGATGTGTTTTAATTAAATGTCTATGGTCCATTTTGTAACACAGGTGAGTGCGCTTTCTGTGTGGAGTCTTCATGTTTTTGATACATGACTTCTAAGTCTTGCATGGGAACTTTAATGATATATTATTGGGGTTTTTTCCTAATACAAAAATGTTATGACCCCAAAACCTCTGGTTGCATAAATCTGCAAAGTTTATAGAAATTATTAACATGGCATTAATATATACTACTGCAAAATCCAACCTTATGCTCCTGTTTGTAAGTATAAAGCAAGTCTAGGACCCAGGTCTGTCTTCAACAAAGAAGAAAAGGAATTGAACTGATACAGAACAGCGATCATCTGCTATCTTTAAAAAAAAAAAACCACAGTTATTTTTTAATGGGAACAATGAGGTAAATTAATTTAGGACTTTTTAATAGAAATAGTTCCACAATGCACTTAGCTTTTGAAAAATATTGTAATAGCATGCATATGGCTAAATACAACAATCTGACAATAAATATGATTGGATTGGGCACAAATATCTTTCTGCATGGCTGATTTGACGCTAACAGCAACACAGTGCTGACACCATGCAGCATCATATGTTTGCTGGTTAAACAAACCAAAAAAATTAGGTTGAACAAATCAATTTTTTCTGTAGTATTACCCTCTTTTTCAGGTTTTGAGCAATCAGATATAGCAGCTGTGAGAGGCTGCTGATGGAGAACAGATATACCTAAATACTGGCCCAGTGAACAGTTAAAATTAAGTCTCTGTCGTGTAGGGCTTGTGTTGTGTGACAAGAAACATGGTTGCCTTACTGACTTTGCTTCTCTGGGTGAATTTACAATTTAATGTTTCTCTTTTTTTTCCATTAAGGCTTAAAAGCAGGTTCAGATACAATTGCAAACAGGGAAAAACTTTGAACAGACAAATACTAGTGATGAAGAAATAATCACAGTTCCATTTTCAATGTAATGCAGCAACTGGTAGCTGTCCTTGGATCCCTGTTTATAGATCAGTAGATTGTTCAGTGGTAGTTAGTATTCTCTAATTGCTTTAATTAACATCTGTAAAATATGCTCAATTATATTTAAATTAGGAGGAAAAAGTATATTTTCTGTCTTAGATCAAGGAAAGAGGGTCACTTGTTTTGCATGTATGAAGTAATAGTGGTCGCATCCTCAGAGGAAGATGTGGCCCACCACTAGGGAGTGCAGTCAGAACCTCTTGGTAATGTTTCACATCTCAGTGTTCTGCATTTCAAAACCCCAGAACTCCTCCTTTTCATCTCAAAATGTAATGGAGAAGGCTGCATTAAAAGGTAGCAGATAAACATTGAGGGGATAGAAAAGATGAGAACTCAGCTTGCAGAGTCTGGCCAGGAATCTTCAGTACTGATTTTCTCATTCAGTGGCCCAATTTTTTAACAAAGTCTTCTGCAGTTGTCATTTTTCCTCTGAGTAGCTTTTTGACTTACCTTCATGCCCAAGAATAAAGACACATTGTATTTAGTGACTATTTCATTGGGTAACAGGTTAAGCAACATACTAAGAATAAAGGATTGCCTCTTGCCATGCATGGCCTCTTTTGGAAAGATTAGCAATAGCTGAAACATTAAAAGTACGTGTGTTTTTTTTTTACTTGGCTAACTGCATAGTGTGCATTTTTCAAAACTAAATTACTCATGCCCTTTTGGCTTTCTTAATTATTAACATCTTTCTGGTTCAAATCTCTTCCCAGTAATCTTCTGTTGTCAAGGGTGAGCCTGATTTACTGCTGGATCTTTCCTACAGCTTTACAATAAACTAGTAAGTCAGAAAAGATGCAGAATTGTTTCTAAACTGGAGGCCAAGTTTTAATAGCAAACATCAGCATAATTAAACCAAGAAGCTCTAACTAGGATTGGAGTAGAGTTTTCTAAACTAGGCCTAATTAACGCTGGTAATGCTTGAAATGAAAAGAGATGCCTATTATTTTAATAATAATTAAAAGATGTGCTGATTTTAGAGAGAGCTTCTCCATCCAGAATATCATTGGATCTGATGGTATATCAGCAAAATTAATTGCTGTTGCTGAGTATTAATTCTTATTCTTCAAAAATTAATATTAACCACACTAACAGTGTAGTAAGGCATGTAAACAGCTTGTCTGAAATGTAAAGTTGTTGAACAACATTTGAATTCAGGGTGACTGGAAGGTAACTTCTTTGAGCTGCTTCTGAAGCCTGAGAGCAAGTGAGAACCCAAAATCTGACCACAGCCAGTCCTCTCATTTGTACAGTTACAAGCTTTAAGAGCTCTGGCAAGTAACTTGGCAAGTAACCTTCCTATTACAGGATTCGTCTGATTAAGGATTTCTAGATTCCTACCATCACAAAGTATCACGGTGGTAGTTTCAGAGTTGAGTGAGTTTTGGGACACTTTGCCAAGTTTCTCGTAATTTGCAGGGATCAGCTGATGCTTTGCTCCTTACCTTCAGTCCTACAGAAGCTTCTGCAGAGGTCTTTGACTTGTTATTGTTCTCTCAAGCTCCAGGTGCTTGCATCCTCACATGTTTCATTCAGCTATGTCCTACTCATTTCAGAGCTCAAGTACTGCCAGTGGGACTTGCTAGAAAATCCATCATTGCTTTCCTACTGATAATAAATAGCCTTGTCTTTTAAGTCCAATTTCAAGTGGCAATGAGGTTTGTCTTGAAGAAAAATCCCATTGAATGTTGTTTATAATTGGACTAATTGGGGAAGGCTTTAACTGTACACATCATTAGGAGCAGATTATTTTACCAACAGTCTTAAAAACGGCAGGATAACTTCTGCTGAGAGTCTCCTTTGACTCTGATCCTCTTTTCTTGTCTAGCTCAAAATGAGCCCTCTTGTTATATTGCTTCCCTGGTCTGTTTTCTCTCTTGCATGGCAAATCCTTGTAAATGCCCTGCAGAATTATCATCTTTCAGCAGCACTTTCACATGCTCAGGTTGGAAACTCACATAAAGGGTTTCCTTCTCCTTTTCCCAAAAAAAACCCCTATTGATATATTTAATTCTCTTAGTTACTCAAGTACAGGTAACACCACAAACCGGAATAATGGATCATTAGTGACTTCTAGCTATGAGAAATCAGAGCTGCAAGATTATGGAGGTGTAAATCTGTGAGGATTAAGCCGTCCTGCTGTGTTGATATTCAGAAGAACTTTGGAAACAAGATGATCTTTTTGCTTTATTCCCCAGCATGGGGGAAAGGAGAGGATAAAGTTTATTTGTCTCGTCTTTTTGTCAAGCGCTTTGAAGTACACTGTTTGTGGAATGAGGAATATTGTACCTTCCTATCTCTGCAGTGTAAGTGATGGTCAAGTCTTTATGCAATGAACCAGTCTAGAAATTATATTACATATAGGTCCATTCTCCTGGTTATATTGGCTTACACATTGGTGTTGTCTTCTAACTTTTCAAAGGTCCGAGTCCTCTGACAACTGCTGTTCCATTTTTTTTTCCTATTAATGGTTAAAAATTTCAGCTCTCCTACAAAGCCATGACACTGGAGAGGTTCAGTTTAATCCTCACAGCACTAATACTTTGATGAACCTTGTAATGTAATGGTTTACATCTGAAAACCTTTATGTTTCTGTACTTGTGAGGAACCATTTATGTCATTAGGAAACAGTTCTTTCTGGCTCCTTGGAAGACCTTTATCTCACTAGGAAGCAGAAATTGCTTCCCCCTTAGTGGAAAGGGACAAACTTTCTACACTTCAAAGCTGCCAAGAGAGTGGAGTATGAAATTACAGGTGGAAGTTATCCTACTTTAGGTATCTACAGCATAAATGCTTATATCTCATCTAGTCACCCTGGATTCCCTTAATAGTCAAGAAAAGGAATAGATACTTTGGGAAGGCATAATCTCATGAAATATTCTCTTTTCTCTCTTCTCTCCTGACTGATGCTTTTCCTCATTTTGTCTCCTTTCTGAAATGCTTGGCTTACTGTCTGTGGGTCCAGACCAAGATGATTCAGAGGAAAACCTGAAAGTCCATTCAAATATACTCTCAAACACATTTAATGTAGATAATGAATTGCTCACACAATTCAAAGATATAGGACTGAAAGGGGTGTCCTCAGTTAGAATCCAGTCTTCTGCTGGCAAGGGCAACACAGTGTGTAAATCTTTATGTAAATTTACAGAGCTCTGTGGATAAATAAGTGAGTCTTCTTCTCCTTAATGTTCCTAAAGGGAGACTACTCCAGAACTTCATTCCTTTGATCTTGGTAAATGATTTTTTTTTCTCTCTAATTTCCAGCCAGAATTTATTTATACTTGGTTTATGTCTAAGAGCTATTCTTATGCCAGCATTATTCTCTTTACCTTAAATAGCAGTTTTCCCTTCTCAATGTTTATCTTTTTCATGAACTTGTGGAAAATAATCATAGTATTTTCAGTGTTTTGCTGTGCTAGAGGAGACAAATCAAGCTCTTCTACATTTCCTCAGGTGTGGAAGGTGCCTCATCCAAACGAGGCCACCTGTTTTTCCAAATTCCCCTTTTCCTAAACCTGAGATAATGGAACACATGCTGTTCCATATGAGTTCCTAGTTTTTACAGTTAGATTAGTTTTTCCTTATGCTTTCTGGACACTTCTCACATGAGGCATTTGAAGATCATGATGTCTTCAACTTCTCACCAGTCAACTCTTTCTGATTCTCACTGTGCTCCTGTCCAGATCAGCACTATGGCACTTTTGCAAGGAGTTTCCTGCCCAGTCTCTGCAACTGTAGGATAGGAAAGAATTTTTTAGCGTGGATTATAAAGAGTCCAAGCAGTGAAAACATGAGGTGTGCTCAGTGATGATGCACCAGCCAAGCTCTAATGGAGCCATACAGTATACACAATAACATGCACAGCGAGATTTCTTCAGCGCTTTTTCATCTAGACAAATTTAAGCCATGGAACAGATTGTCCAGAGAAGTTGTGGCTGCTCCATCCCTGGAAATGTTCCAGGCCAGGATGGATGGAGCTTTGAGTAACCTGGCCTAGTGGAATGTGTCCCTGTGTGCAGGCGGATTGGAATTAGGTGACTGTTAAGGTCCATTCCAACCCAAACCATTTCATGATTCTGTGATCCTCTGATTTATAGAGAGGGAGGAAAATAGTCCTGACTGCCATCAAGATGGTCCCATCCAAATTGACGTTATCTACTCCGAAATGGTATTACCTACCTAGCTAAGGAATTTTAGGAGTTTGTTTAATACACTTCTACCTGTTTCATTCTCAAAAAAACTTCATGCTTTCAGCTTGTCTGAAAGTAAGTAAAGGGGACAAATACATAAATTATCTGTAGCATGGAAAAAAACAATAGATTAAATGGTTAAAAGTTAGGCACTGTTATAAGTGAGTGAAGGCTGGATATTAAAGTGGAGAATTTCAAGTAGCCTTGGCTATAAATAGCTCTTCTGTAGTATATAAATACTAGTATAGTGTATGAATACCACAATGCACACACAAAAGCGTGCTCACATACACACACACACACACACACACATTATTTACCCCATCCCAGAATACACATTTTAAAAGACTGAAATACAACAAGTATGTTTGTAAATGAAAAATTTATATAAGATCCTTTTAAAGGTCATTTCCTCACCACCTTTTTTCTTTTTTCCATTTGGTCCCTGAAAAGCTGTCACTTGTTAAAAAAACAGTCCTAGAAAATACTCATTTCTTTTCCTGCTCATTAAGAAAAAGTTCTATGAACTGAAAAAGATCACTGCAAAACAATTTTTTATTTAAAGACACTTCTGAACCCCATTTCCCTAGTGCAGGACACACGATACCATGAGGTGCTCTGTGTGCTGTCTCAGCAATTCCCTGGGCAGACCCTCATGCATCGCTTGGTCAACCAGATGTTGCGACAACACACAGCTCTTCACTGTCCTGTGGTAATTCTTTAGGACAGTATAGGTCTGTGTCATTCACATAGGTTCACAAACCTGTCTTACAAAGCTGAGGGCCTGAAAAAGCTCAAAGTATGTGGCAGGATTGCACAACATATAAATAGAGCATTAAGACAGAGGTCAGGTAACCTGAATTGTATTCCTGGTATTATCAGTCCTGCTGAGTGACCTTGACAGTCATTTCAGTCCCTTGTACTTCAGTTTCCTAAGCTGTTAAATGTCTCTTATATTTCTGATGGCTTCTTGGTTAAGATTTTTGAGCTCTGAAGGTAAAAAGCCCCCAAAAGTGTATAAGCTAAGCAGCCTCCCTCACACCACTGCTTCCTGTGGAAATTACTCTGCTTGTTTTCTTGAAGGGGTGGAGTGTGGGGGGAAGTACAGAAATCTCAGCAGAGGTCATCAGATGAGAAAATCAAACCCTAGTGAACAGACTGGGAGGTTGGTGTTCATTCTCCCTAGCTAAATCTTATCACGTATAAAAGAAATGCCTGCCGCTGTGCAGCACTCTCTCTAGTCACTGGGGAGAAATGGGTGCTTTCAGAGCACACAGCTCATCACTGTGAGCATCCAACTCACGTGAGGAGACTTCTACCACGGAACAGTCTGTTTCTCTGCTGACTACAGAGAGTTGAAGGTATCTCTGCTATAGATTAGTTCTAACTGGATGAGATGAACCCCACACAAAATTACTACACTAAAGAATCAGCCTCTTCCAGATATTTCCTGTCTCCCCCTTTCCAGCTGGCTTTGAATGCTTACTACTCTCAGAACTCAGTATTACTGAAAGCCAGCTGCTTTATCCCCCTGGTTTTGGGAACTTTAACCCCAAATGTAATCCTAGATATTGGTCTTACATAGCAAGTGTTTTGAGAGACTCAGAGGGCAAAGTGCTGCCTTACCATGAAGCAGGAAAATCTCAGTGCCTCCTTGAGACTCACCGTTCCCTCTCTCCAGTGAGTGAGACCTGTGAGGGTCTCCTGGGAGAGCCAGAAGCAGCAGCCCACTGAGTGATCTCCACCATCCTGATACCAAACTGGGTTTATTCCAGAAAGGAAGACACCAAGTGGGAGTGGAGAAATAAACTGAAGGCAAAGGGAAAAAAAACTGTTAAATTAGCCCCTTTCCAGGCTCTGTTCCTTTGTCTTTCCAATGCATTTGAATGTGTGGCTGTTTGCCTTGCAGAGGGATGCCCTGGCTTGTGCAATGGCAATGGCAGATGCACTCTGGACATGAACGGCTGGCACTGTGTCTGCCAGCTGGGCTGGAGAGGAGCAGGCTGTGACACTTCCATGGAGACTGCATGCGGCGATGGGAAAGACAACGATGGAGGTAGGACATGAGCACATGTGATATGTCAGGCTTCACAGAGCCTATAAACCTCTCACAGTGAACAGTCAGCTGGGCTTGATTCTGCAGGGCAGATTGTTTTTTGACAGCTGGTAGAGAACAGACAGCGAAGTCTGCCAGGCTGACTCAGCCAGAGCGGATTTGAATTCAAATTAAATGGGTTTGGACTTGGGGTGCCAGGGCTGAAGAGGGACATTTGTTTATCCTGAAATCAAGTCCATATACTAGAGATCAGGCAGAGTCCGTGCACCTGTCCTGTCCCTCGACCCCAGTTGAGTGGCTCAGCAGTGGCATGGTGGGACCACCTCAGACCGTGAACATCCCTGACTGTTCAAACGTTGCCCTGACTGCCTGAGATTTAATCAAGGCACTCTGGTAGGTCACTACTGATTTGGGATGGATATTTTGCAGAAACGTAGTGGCTTTGGTGACTGATCCCCATGCCCACAAGCCATCCAATCCCTCTTGAACCATGTTTTATTGATTACTCTTCCATATGTAATGATGTCAGGCATGTGAATAATAGCTCTGTGTAATGCAAACTTAATATTCAGAGTTATCTCATTACAAAGGAAACCGTGGTGCAGTGTGAAGGTTTGAATTAGAGAGCAGGAGATGAGATATTAAATTTAAGGCATAAGGGAGACTGCATAATTTGTTTTGTTGTCACTCAGCAAAAGGCTTTGTAAACCACAAGTCTGGGCCAGGACCCAGACTGTGAAGTGGAGACTGCATTTTGCTAGCCTCTGTTTTATCATATTCACAAGAAGGGTACAGTTAAAAAAAAAAAAGTAAAAATAGGCAAGCCAAGACCGTGATTATCTGCTTCACAGCAACTGGGATTCTGATTGAATATTTAAAATACTTCTGCACATCTGGCATGGCAAATGGACCAAATTATTCCTTTAGAAAAGATGGAAAGAATTGAAGAACCATGCAAAGAGTACACACTATAAAACAAAGATGGCTTTTTACCTCATATGGAACTGAATATCACTGTACTCATCTTTCCTATTTACAGCTGACGCAGGGCAGCAATAAAGTGCATTGCATCAGAGATGTAAAAATAGGGTAAATAGACCCAAGGATAATCCCAGTTTCTGTGGAAAAAAATAACCAACAAAAATCCTGTGAAATTTTTTGGAAAGAGAGAGAGGGAAAGAGTAATCCAGCTTAATGTACAATGTAGACCACAACTGTATGATAACAAAAAGAATATGATCAGGTACTGAGCAGGTTGGTGAACCACCGTCTCCTCATGTCTCCTCGTTCAAGGACTAGCCTTGTTACCTGGGTTACCGTCATCTTGAAATGAGCCACCTTGCTAGCCTGCAGGACAGCAGATGTAGACAGGAAAGACAAAAGGCATTGACATGTTTACAAGTTAGTGCACATCAGCTGCTAACTTGCATTTGGTGAACTTGTGTGGAGCAGTGGTGTGCACAGCTAGAACAGAGCAACTGATAGGTTGTAACTTATTGCCTTGTGACAGCTTATTCATGTATTAGAGCCCACAAATGAGTGTTGACTTTACTCTTGGTACACTCCTTAAAAAGAAGCCTGTACAGGGTGTGCATTACAGATTACAGATAAGCTGTCACACACTGCACTTTTGATTTGGCTATGTTCCTGCTAAGGACTCTCCTCAGCTGGGAAGTGGAAAAGTGAAATACGTTTACCTTATTTACTTGATTTTTATAAATTTTTATGAATTGTTTGTATTTGTGAGCTCAAATCTAGAATTGCAACCCCTGAGATACGGGGGCTTCAGCAATGCTGAGGCACTTCTGCCTTGAAGTTTTAATCCTTCTTCATTTGGCACAGAGATTCAAATCTAGTTACACGGGCTGATGAAGGAAGTCTGATTCTCTGCTTGTTTGCTAGGTTTCCTTCCTTCCTTGTTTGCTGATTTCTATAGCAAGACAGTTTAGACATGTATGTAGAACATCATAGCATAATTTAGGTTGGAAGGGACCTCCAGCAGTTATCATTTCAACCTCCTGCTCAGGGCAGTACTGATTACATCAGGTTGCTCAAGGCAGCTCTTGAACACCTCCAAGGATGGAGATTCCACCTGTCTGGACAACCTGCTTCATTATATGACCATCCTTAGAGTAAATGTTTTTTTCCTAGTATCTAATCATAATTTTCTGGGTTGCAACTTAATGTTTGTTGCCTATTGTCCAGCACCATCTGAGGCATCCTAGAGTACCCCAGCTGGCTGCTGGCTTCCCCTTCACAGTAACTTGGTTTTCTTGTAGAGCATATATATGTTTCATTTGTGACAGCTCCCTTTGAATCTCTCAGATATCCAAAGGCAACTCAAATGACACTAGGCACCTCCGTTTAGAAGCAGAACGAGCCCATATTCGATGTATGCCTAAAGCCTCTTCAAAAAACATTTGATAGGTGCAAAAGCGCTATGGTTGCTTCCCCTTTTGGGATCCTATCACAATCACTGGCATGATGCATGCTCAGGGCTGGAGAAGAGAGGTTTATGTTGATTCACCAGAAAGGATCTTGGGTTGCAGAATTTATCTTTTAATGCATATGAATGTTGGCAGTGAAGGTGGAAGTCTTTTCATGAAGCTTTAGAAGTCAAACTTCTGAGCTAGTCACAGTGGCTCCCATCAGTGGTGAGAAAGAGATTCAGGGCATCATCTTTCTGAGCTATTTCAGATACCACCTCATAGGTGCCTACTTTTTGTTCGTGATCACTTTGAGTCATTTACTATTCAGAGCAGCGTCTCTCAAATTCTAGACACACTACAGGGGGTTCACTATGCCTGAGCTCATGGAAAGCTGGTTCCTACACTGTGGTATCGAGTGTTTGCTAATCAAAATCCCTGCAGCCGGAAATTCCTCAGGATAATGGGAGTCAGAATCTTTTTCATCAGTTCCCAGCCTAATCATACCCTGAGGCAGATGGGTACTAAATTAGAGGTTGTGTTTGCCTCCTAAATCTGGAGGCTGTTCAGATAAACAATAACAAGCTGAGCAGGAGTCACTTGAAGAGAGACTTGATGAAATGTAATCTCTGCTCAGATTAGAAAAAAGTTGTCGTGGAGAGCAGCCCCCTCTCCACACACAAGTGTCATTTGTCAAAGCTAGCATTTAGATTTCACACCCAGGTCCACTACGTTTACACTTTTAAACATAAAGCCCATCAACTTGAAAAAAGCTGTATTGAGTAACTGAGAGCAGGTGATCGCCCAGTATCAGTTAAGGAAAAACAGTGCAATGACAGAGCTGTAACAATCTGGCTAAAAGACCAGGATTTTGCACATTTGACCTAAGAGGCCACCTGTATTACAACAAAGGGAAGGTGTTTCCTTAAAACAAGACAAGTGGTTCTTGCCTCTCTTCAGAAGAAAATAACCTCTCTAGTTCATGGATGCAAACACTCACTAGCTAAAAGGAGTCCTATCTCACCCCACGCTGAGTGCTCTGTCATGTGCTTGAAGAATTAGAAGTGTGAAAGTTTATAAGATCAAGAAAATTGTCTTTTGTGACAAGTCCTAGAAGTGGAGTTAATGGCATTTCGCAAAACACTGAGAAGAGGCTGATATTCCATAGGCTAAACATGGGCTCTGTTGCTTTGGTAGACTCCTCTGTTAGGAACAGTGTCCAGAAGAATGGAGGGAAGAGGAAAGGATATTCTTCACTAATCTCAAGAATATGCTGTGGAGCAGGAAAGCTGTTTTATCCAGCTCTGTTGTGGAGAAATCACCTAAGTGTTGAGAACCAGAATTGTCCAGTTCTCCATTTCACTGTCTGGATACACCACACTGTTATGAAACCATGAAAGAATGGACTGATATTAACCTAAATTACTCTTTTGGTCTAAAAGGTCATGTAACTTCAGCTGAGGAACTTTGTTACTGTTTGGGGCTTTTTCAGAGTAGCCAAATCTTCCAGGTAGGGTAAATCTTGCTGGTTACTCAGGAATTGAAACTGACCCATCCTTCTCTGCTTTGAACAATTCCAGTTCCCTAACAGCTGCTGAACTCTGCCAAAAGTGAATCTACTTCACCTGTGGAAAGCAAGTCTTTCTCAGATGAAAAATAAGTCTGAAATGTAAAAGTTAGTAATATTATATATCCCTCATATTCATTAGAGGTTGCTGTTCAGTTGTCTGCTCTTCTCTGCTGCCTCTTCCCAATTTCAACACTTCCAAAGACTTGTGTTAGTGATTACTGCAGCATTAACTTGATAGATAGATAGATAGATAGATAGATAGATAGATAGATAGATAGATAGATAGATAGATAGATAGATAATTCTTCCCACTTAAATAAAAATAATGCTGGTCTGTCCTGACATGTATTGCACACCATTACATAAAAGTATGGAGACTTCATTTTTCTTACGCGTCACCTGGTCAGTGAGGAAGATAAACCATCCTCTTTTTCTGCAAGAATTACAGTAGCAAAGCTTCTGCCCCTCAGGTTATGTCTCCTTTAGCCTAGTGCAAACAGAGGGTTCCAGTGTACCCGTGGCATCACTTTACCTTTGCAAGTTCATTCTGTGCTCCACCAGATGCTACCCAAAAGCTAACAGGTGGAACAATCCATATGCTTTCCTTCCCTCTATCCTCCTGAGCCAAAACAACTAAAGGTTGCCTTAGTCTTCCAACCCTGCAGCAGTGGGCAGGTCAGAGCCACCAACCCCCTGCACACAGGATTTGTGCCTGTTCTTGCAGCCCTGAGCAACAGTTGTTGCTGCCACCCTAAACCAATGCTTACTTTAGGGACAGTGTAATTCAGGAATAGGTTCTCTGAAGCAAATCAGTGCTTTTTGTTCAACTGTACCATAGCCCTTTGGTGCAACTCCCCAGAGTAATGCTTCATGTCTTGCTTGCCCCATTCAAGGGTCAGGTAGTGCTTGTAGTAAGGTGGAGACTTACATAATGCTTTGCAACAGCAGCATTTTAAATTCTTTGGCAAGAGAAATTTTGGCACAGCACACTGGCCTTCCTAACACCCATGTGTTCACCGTCTGTCCACCACATGCCAAACAGTGTGTTAGGGAGCTGGCAGGAGCCTGGGCTGATCTTTGCCAGTACATGGGGCTACACCTGAAGTTAGTTTCAGGGTTGTAAAGGGAATGGTAAAGAATCCAGAAAAACCCCAGAACCCAAACCTGTATCTTTTCAAATTCTTGAGCTGCAGGCAAAGTGATGGGGTGCTTTCTGATATTTTCTTTTTCTATTTACACACTGTTAGAACCTTGACTTCATACTGCAAGGCTTTTATAGCCTGAGAAGATTGTCTCTTGGGCATGGTGTATGAGCTGTCTGCTTCCTCAAAACCATAAAAAATCATGCGTTAATGTGCTGGCTACATTAATGGAGGGAAGTGTTGAGATCTGAACGCACCTGGGAAAACAGCCATCATAAATTAGTATTTACCATAACAGATAGATCTAGTCAAACAACAGGGTCATCTTGGAGGAACCACTAAGCGCTGCTAAAAAGATGAGAAAGTATGCTGTATCTGAAATGATAGCTAGATTGGATAATTTGTTATAAATCATCCAGCTTCTCTTCCTCTGTTTCATGATGACTGTTAATCGACTTTTCCTCAAATAAGAGAAAATG
Organism: Xenops minutus; assembly: GCA_035221455.1. NCBI lineage: Eukaryota > Metazoa > Chordata > Aves > Passeriformes > Furnariidae > Xenops > Xenops minutus. The sequence goes on along the minus strand of JAWWEE010000001.1, from coordinate 31,065,006 downwards.
ACCAGTTCATATTTTCAAGTTTCAGCTCTTTGCTGATCCTGTGCAACACATAGTAATATGTTTAACACTTGGGTGTCACCTGCTGCTGGCTGTTAGCAGCAGGGCTGTTAGGAAGTTGATGTAAACCCAGACATTACAGCATCCAGGAGCAGGTTTTGGTTGTGCCATTGCAGAGGATGATGTATTGCGAACTGGGCATCCAGCAATGCCTTGTCTTGACACCTTGGGAAGATTCCTGGTACTTCTGACTAGTTCTTAGTGAGATGCCTTTGATTAACAGATTCAGAAAAAAAACTCTCAAAGTGCGCACTATGTCAAAACAAACCTATCATTGTCTGCCTAAATGGGTGGACTCATGCATGGGAAGGAGGCACTGCTGGTACAAAAGATGAACAAAAGGTGACATGAACCAGCTTCAGAAAAATATAGGCTTGGACATACATTTCAGAAAGCATTTCTGCACCAGAAAATGAACTTAAACAGTGTTTGGGCACCAATATTTAAAGCAGAAATTCAGGAAAGCTCTACCAAACCTGCTTTAACATCTGAGGCAAACTCTTACAACCTCAGTGGGGCAGAAAGTCCCCTTAAAATCCTCAGGTTTTGCCCCAGATGTTCTCAACATGCAGAGCGTGCATGGCCACTTTCCTCTTGAATAGAATTTGAGAAACATACCTATATCCGAGTTATCTGAGACCACTGTCCAAGCTGTGCTCAGGTGATTGCTTAAACTGGCCTGGATTCAGTCAGAATTGTTAGGGTGAACTTTTCAGCAGCAGCTTAACACTTGCAGCACTTGCCAAGAAAGTGAGAGGCCTTGGTGACAAAGATATCTCAGCTGCTGAGGGTGTGAAACCACTGTTCCCACAAAAATACATTGCTAAGATTTGAGTCCCTTTTGCTCAGAGGAATCACTTTTGAGAGGTGCTTTGGTTCCTGAAGGAGGCAGTTTCAGGTCTGCTATTGCATTAGCATTGATCAGGTTAAGCAACTTGTATTTACTCCCCTGTCCAAATGCTAGTCATAGAGTCATAGAATATGGAGGAAGGTAGTCACAAAGATCATCGATGTTCAACTTCTGGCCCTGCACAGGGCAACCCCAAAAGTAACACCATGGGCCTGAGAATGTTGTCCAAATGCTTCTTGTACTCTGGCAGACTTGGTACTGTGACCACTTCCCTAGGGAAGTGCCCAGACACCCTCTGGGTGAAGAACCTTTTCCTAACATCCAACTTAAACCTCCTCTGACACAACTTCATTCCCTCGGTTTCTGTCACTGGTCACCACAGGGGAGAGACGAGTGCCTGCCCCTTCTCTTGCCCTTGTGAGGAAGCTGTAGACCATGATGAGGTCTCCCCTCAATCTCCTGTTCTCCAGGCTGAACAGGCCAAGTGACCTTAGCGACCATCTTATGTGGCTTTCCACCTAGACCTTCATATTCTTTGTAGCCCTCCTTTGGACTCTGTCTAATAACTTTTATCTTTCTTATGCTGTGGCACTCAAAAGTGCTCACAGCACTCAAGGTGAGGCCACCCCAGTGCAGAGCAGAGTGAGACAATCCCCTCCCTTGACCTGCCAGCGATGCTGTGCCTGATGCAAGGATACAGTTAGTCTTGTTAGTCTCTCCTAAGCTGGGAAGGGCCCTCACATTCCTTGCTCAGCTTCAAGAAATTCTTTCAAATCCTAGGTTGCATGGTTTCTTTGCTGGCTGTGCGATTCCTAAGTCCGTTTGTTAAAAATCTACCTGGAAAAGAAGCCCATGAAGCCAGCTGCATCAACTGTACTCTCCAAAGCAATGATGAGTTCAGGGGTGCTCTGAACTCATAGACTCTAAATACATTATTATAGCTCTAGTTTATACCCAGCTAATGGTGATTATCATGTATTTTCTGTCATTTCCTCCTTCATTTCCCTTTGGGGTTTTTTGTTTTGTTTTTTTGGGTTTTTTTTTTAACGAGAATGTAGCTCTGGACTAGGATGAACATTTTGCAGAGTATTTCTGTTGTGACTAGCCCTGCAGAGCTCAGCTTCTGCACAAGAGCCCAAGGAGTTCTGTAATTCAAATACATGATTACTATTACATATGACTATATTATTTCAAACTTGCAAACATATGTTGAACACTTAGAGAAAGATGTGAGGGCTAATTCTTTCCCAGACAGCCAGCAATCTAATTTAGCCAGGAAACAACCAGTGAGAAGCTTATTCAAGTGAAACCAAAACATAGCAGGCGGGATAGAAAGAGAGACAAGAACATGAATAGCTAACATGATGACAGAGGATTGACAGTCACATTGCCAATGTTCCTTACAGTTGTGTTTTGTTTCCCTTTGATGCCTTAGAGGGGAGCCTAAAGCTACAATTCTTGTTGAATACGTAACATTCTTCTCTGCAAAGCACTGTAATAAAACCTATTTATTCCTCAAATCCAATTCAAGTAAATTGAGTGTCAGTCCTCAACTCAGGGCAGAACATCATTACCCCTGTAAATCTTCATCAGCACAAACATTCCTAAGAACAATGACATGTATTTGTGCAGAACTGCTAAGCCATTCCCTTAGTCTGTGTTTCACCAGAGCTTAGACTACAACTGGAAGGGTAAAAACTGATTTGCTGAAGGATAAGACTAACAAACCTGGTTATCTTTACCTTTAAGCATCTACATTTGAAACCCTTTCTATCCCAATTCTTCCAATAATTCATCCAAAAACATCACAGGACAAGACAAGTGTCCCCATAAAATGGGATAATGTTGACTGATGAAAAGATAAGGACTGGATGAGGTGAGAGACAATATTATTTGTATAATTAGTGCATTTTATGCTTTTGTTGACAGTGGACATACTCCTGAGAGGTTTTTATTGTTCTTTTTACTTTCTAGTTATTTTTATTTTCTAGTTTTGCTTTTGCCTAGTACAGTTTCTCATACAGGTTCTTCCCAGTGCAGTCAGTGGCAAAAAGTGTCATGGTCTTTAGCAGGAAAAATCCTTGAGATTGTCATATATGCTCTCCCAGATTTACCTTAATCAGGCTCCTTAAGTTCACTTTCTCCTGCCTGCTTGTCTGACCAGGGCTCCCAATATGCATCACAGTCTCTGTGATGCTCTCTGTGTACAGACAGGCCCGTCCTTACTATGGCCTGCCTGTTCCAGCCTGGCACTTGACACACAGCACCTGTCAGAGTCTGCTTAAACACATAATAACACCTCTGGCTGCAGATTATTTGCATTCTATTATTGATGTTAGCATGACAGATTTTTGTTGCAGCGTCCATGACTCTGTAGAAATGCTCAATTATTCAGTCTCAGCGAGCTAAGACACTGCCCACTAAATCAGCCAACACAATTGTGGGGCCAGGAAAAGTCACAGCTAATTTGAAATTTTATTAGCTCTTGTCTGATCTTGTTTACTGCAGAAGCAGTGTCTCAAAATCAGCCCCTTGCTTCTATACAAAACTCTAATCCTTGACGCCTTATTGGTGCTGCATGTTGTTAGGTGAGGAACTTGGAAACTAGACTGCACAGGACTCAAAGGAGGAATGAGACTGCTGTGAGAATTGTGAGCACTTTGCAACCAGCAAGTGCAGCAACCACACAAGGAATGCGGGGACAGTATCCCTATTGCTGCTGAAGAGTAATTATTTTGCAGGATAGTGGTGGTTGTGAACATGAGAATTGACTTGTTCTGGTAAGGGAATAGTTTAGAAGTAAGCTGGTAGATCTGCTTCTCCTACCAAGCAGTGGTGTTCAACAAGCACAAAGTTTTTCCTATCAGTTAATGTCTAATTCCTTCTATTCAGGGAGCCTAGACACAGAGGCTGACAGGCAAAGAAGACAGTCACAAAACGCCTTTAATTACTCAACATCTACCCAGTCCTGCATGCTCAGGTGGTAAGGAGCATGTCCCATTTAGCCAGCAACTCTAGTGGTGTTTACCATTCCAGCCTTATTTGGGTCATAAGACACCCAGAAAAGCTTCAGTTTGTATGTTGGTTTTTTGAGAAGGAAATTACTTACAGCTTGAATCCTGCAACTCCTTTTGTGGCAAATACCAGAGACAGGGATCCTCCAGCCCACTTGAGCTCCAGGTAGGCAAGACACAACCCTGTGTCCTCCGCACTGTCACCAATAGCTCCAGGTTTTAAAAATTTCTGGTTGGTTTGGGTGAATGTATTTTTGCATGCTATTTAAACATCATAAAAGACATTATTTTCAGGAAGTGATGGGTCACAAGCAGTGTGTGAAAGCCAAGTAATTTTATCTCATCTTCAATTCGGCATCCAGGTAACTATTTGTGGAAGGCAGTTACGATATGGAATAACTCATGAAATTCCTGAGTAAGGTCAGCATTTCTATCTGCTGTCATTATCTAATGTAGCTGTCCCAGTAGTTACAGTGCGAATGTTTAAAGTTGTTTCTATCAGGTGTTTTCCAGCTTGTGTTATGCAAATGTCATGCTTGTTAGGCTGAGGTCCTGCTCCAAGAAGGCAGAGATAGCTTTAGAGTTCAGCCCCTTCCAAGATGCAGTGCTTCCATGGAGAACAAGCTGAACATGCATTGCAGATACAAAGCTTTAATGAGAATTGTGGTTGTTTCATTGGGTTGTGCTGACACTTCAGAGCCCTTTGAGACTGGAACAGATGTTCTGTGAACAGAAAATAAAAAGACAGTCTCGGCTCCCTGGGAATTTACAGTCTAAGGTAGTGTTTTGAAGAGCTCACTAATGGGATTGGTGGATTTGCAATCTTTAAAAGGAGTTAGAGTATCATTCTGAAAACAGTATTGCAACTCCACCCACAAGATACGAGCTAGATGAGTCATCCTAAATTAAAATTCACTGTCTAGTGATATACAGAATGTAGATTATCTAACAGAAGTGGACTTGGTCCCTTAAAATATGCTAGCTGAATAAATTGGAGCTGTTTTATTCTCAATGGCAGAAAAGGAACATTTTCTGCTGAGCCCAGTTCATTCTCGTTCATGTACCTTTATGAAGGGCTTACAAGATGACCTCCAGAGAGGCCATCTAGTCTGATTTATTCTATGATTACATGAGGCTTAGTGAAAGATGTGAACCTTTGAACACATTATTTACCAGATATGACAATGTCTTGCCAGTGGCACCCTTTTCATGATGACAGTGGTTTGATTCACTCCATGGTAAATCTGAGATTGCAAAAGGTATTTATTTTCATGCAAAGGAAGTGTGACAAGAGTTTTGTTTTGGTTTTGTCAGGGTTGCCAAAGGGACACATATATGTATAAAAGATTCATAAAATGTCTCAAAAATCTATAAACTCCTATTGCATGGAAATAATAAGGAACACAAGAGATGTCTTAAAATCTGACTCAGTGACAGAATTTCTAATTAATTTGTTAATTGGAAGGCATCTATGATTGAAGCTGTTTCTGAAGGAATCCCTTGGAATTGATTGTTGCATTCAACCCTGCTCAGTATTTTCATCATTGTCTTAGAATGTAGTCTGAATCTCTCCTGGTAAAATCTTCAAGTCCCCTAAAGCTTGATATGGTGGTAAATAACGTACCTAGATCATTTTGGTATAGAGTGATCTGACTCAGATTGTGACAAGGTCACAATCAAGCCAAATGTGTCTTAAATGCAGCAAAATGCAACATAACCCTGGGAACAAAGAAAGGGTGTTATACAGGTGGATTGGGAGACTCTTGAGAAGCAGTGACTCAGAATGGGACTTCAAGGTCACTAGAGAAAATTGTCTCAACAGGAGTTCTCAGTGCAAGGCTCTTGCAAAAAGTCTTCTGTGAACTTTAGAAGTATAAAAACCCCAAAGCTGGGAAGTGGTCACTTTTCTGTTCCCAATATTGCTGCCATCATGCTGTGTCCAGTGTTAGTGTCCACACATAACAACAGATGAGAAAATACTGGAAAGAGATCACAGTATGTCATACACCAAAAAAGTCCAGTGGCTGGGAGATAAACTATACAATGGGAAGTGTAATCTTCCTCATCTGTTAAGAGAAAATGGAATGGATTGTTACTCTGTGTGGAGGCACTTGCATGTGAAAAAGATGAATTAGAGCATGCAGGGCAGAAGGAAATATTTGTAACCTTATGGACAAAGGCCAAACAAGACACAGTCATGGGATACTGGAGTTAGAAAAATCCAACCTTGAAATAAGATGCAGTTTCCTAGCATTAATTAGGCATTTTGAATAGCTTACTAGAGGAAGTGGTAGACTCACTGTAATCAGCTGTCTTTGATATATGAGATAACTTTCTAAAACACATGCTTTAATCCAGGTCTGGGTGGAAAAATAATGAATGGCCTGTGGGTATAGGAGGTCAGACAAGTTGATCATAGTAGCCTCTTCGACCTTAAAGCATATGAATATCTGTAATCCTCCTATGAAAGACTAAACTTTTCATGGAGTTAATTAAGCAACAGATTCATTCTCTGGGCTGAAGTTCCCTCATAATATTATGGTTATATGTAAATAAGGGAGCTGCAACTTTTTAAAACCAAGAGCTCTATAAGCATGTCTGTCACTAAGACATTACAGTGCAGCCTACCTGTACTCTGGGAGCTACTGGAGTTAGGAATCCATGTGCAGATCATGGATCTCTGTGGCTTTACTGCTGCAAAACTTGGGGTGCAAAAGCCATTAATCCCATGTTCACCTCCTTCTGTTACTTCTGAAAAATCTGCAGTGACTTCTGAGGAAAATTCAATTTTATGCTTTATAAATTTCAGAGGTGTTTTGTATTACAATTTCATATTGTTTTGTGAGATCATACCTTGTTATATTTTTCTCTGGTGCTGGCTTCACACATCTGTTATTGTTGAATTGGACATTTAAAGCCTGACTTTTATTTTGCTCTTATTTTATTTTTGCTAAGTCCATGCAGCTCCCTGAACACCTTGCTCTTCATGGGTAGGGAGCTTCTTGCAAATGTCACTTTATCGTCACTTTTCTGATGGATCCAGCAAGAGATCTTAGGGCATAAGAAGTCATAGTTGTGTACAATGTCTTTGTATCTCCTTTCAATTTACTGTAGGGCACCACTCGGATTACTTGTGGACCATACAATAAAGCAAACAAGAAAACAGTGTTCACGTGGAGGCATCACTATTTATGATCTGATTTGTAGCTTGACTCTTGCTGTTCTACATGACTCAGACAAAAACAGCCATTATGTTTCCTAAGCTAAAGAAATGGTTTGTCCTCAAACTGCTGTTGGCTTTAGATGGAGTTGAGGAGGTAAATGTCATTTCAGCTCTTGAGGACCTTGATAAATTTAGGATGTCAGTAACAAACCTCTGTGGTGTACTGATCATCAACTTATTCCATACAGGCCCAAAACACATTAGTTGAAAGGCTTATCTGCAGATGAGTCCTCATCATTCCCACCTGTTCAAAGCATTGTCCTCTCCATCTGTTCTTCAAACATTTAACCACAGTTTCCTGTAGACTTTTCCTTGCTGTCATGCAGCTTCAAGTCCCAAAACAACACATTTCTGATGCCTGGAAGAAAGGATAATGAGGAGGTATGGTACAGCTGGTTTGCCATCCTCTCAGCCAAGTGTCTAGCCTTGAGAAAACATTATTAATGTGTGAGAGAAAAAGACAACTTTTTATCTTGCTTGAAACTATAGTTGATATAGTAACAAGGCTGGTTTGTTGCTTTTTTCTTTTTTTTCTTTTTTTTCTTTTTTTTTTGTAGGTAGTTGTAATTAAGGGTGTTACATCTAAGCAGCTCTCCTTCTGAGACTTGAATTTCCAGAGTCCTACTGACCTAGGATCATCTGCAGCACGTCTTTTTTTTATTGGGCAAATAAACCCTAATTAGTTCCTTCTCATTATCACTAGTCATCAAGAGAAAAGGCCAATGCGTGGGTTTAGTGCCCAGGCTGAATTGGTTTTTTGTAGCAATTTTGCAAGGAGTTATAAAGATGTAGAGATATCAGGACAGACAGAGGTGAGGATAACAGATGGTATTCCCCAAAACACTTTTGCTGGTCTAACACTGCTCCCATTTTCATTAATGCACTTGTGAAAATGACTCTGTGTGTGTGTGTGCACCTCATAGACAGGAAGCTCTGGGAAACCTGACCAGGCTTGTTGGTGTATGGGGAACTACATGAAATAATTTTTTTAGTGATGTTTTATAGCACTAAAATCTTCCAAGAATGGAACAAGTATAACTCAACAGAATCCAAGTCCATGACATGTAAGCCATTGTAGATATTAGAACAATAGCAGATCAGATCCCATACTATTCGTATTACAGTAAATGCAAAGTAGTGCCAATAGCATTAGAGAAAGGACTTCTAATTCATACTGGTGAAACTGGGACAAAACCGAACCTCACAAACATTAACAGTGGCAAACTGTCTTGTTTGAATTTACTGTTTCTTTGAAATAATACATTATCCTGAAAACTCAAAATCTCATCTCACTTCAGGAGAAAACTACCTCTCAGGACAGTGTTGCACTCCAGGTACGTTCATTCCTTGCCTCTAAGCTGAAATCATTAGTAGATGCTAGCTGTAAAGGTGGTTTTCTGATATATGAAGCTCCCAGCAACTACACAGAGACCAACCACTCATTTCACATAGGTCTGTGAACAGCCATCACATGGTAATAATTTTCATTCACTGTCAAACTGTCTTGCTTGAACTGATGAGTTGGAAGTGAAGGGCTCCATATCCCATTACCCCAGAAAAAAAACATCCAGTTCCCTTATCTGATTTAAAGATCTGTCTCTACTACATGCTAGCAACTTCTATTGCTAAATGTGATGCTTCATGAAACCTCTTTTGAGCTTTTTTTGTATTTCCTTTCTTCTCACCGCTTTTTACAGAGCTGTTTGCAATGAGCAGTGGCATCTCAAAATGAATTGGGGGGGATGTTGCTGTGGCAGTGAGGGGAGAAGTGGTACTGTCTCTGTGTTTGACGGCTTCACAGATATGCAAACCCTCATTTTACTAGAGTACACTCAGCAAGCTTTTTCATGTGTGTCCACTGCTGTTATTGTTATTATTAATTTAGCGGTGCTGAAAGTACAAGATTTATATCCTATGAGTTTGAGATCATCTGTTACTCTGCATCTGTATGGAATCAATGTGACAAAGGTCAAAAGAGATCAAACCTTCCCAGCAAAATCTTAACTTTCTATTCTGTTTTAGTGGGTTGCATATATAGATCTTTCTGCATCCATGGTAGATTGTGACAGCTGGTGGAAGATGCTCCCCCCTTCACACCCCCGCTCACAGTCCCCAAGATGCCCCAGAGAGAGCCACACAGAGACCACAGGAAGGGAAGCAGAGAGAGAGTTCATTAACATGGCTGGGGGTATATATAGGTTTTAGGGGAATCCAAACTACTACCAGTAAAAATCAAGGGATAACAACCAGTGGGAAAGGGTTAACTAAGGGCCAATAGGGAAACTTAAACAGAGGCCTTAAAGGACAAATTCCTTAGAGCTTAGCTATATAGATAAGGGGTGTCTCAGGGGGTCTTGGGAAGAAGAAGGATGACTAAGTAAAAAAAGACAAGGAATCCGTTTTACAACACAGTAAAAGCTTCAGTTTTTAAGGCACTTTGGCTAGCTTCTTCATTTTCTTCAGAGACCCATTTCTGGCATGATTTTTCCCATTTCTGATGCTGCAAGTCCTCTGCCACAGTAGATATGATGACTTTATTCACTATTTAGTTCTGCTGAAAGTGAATCTGATAGGTTTGGTATGATCCAGTGTATCTGCGATTTGCACAGGGAACAGGAGCAGGATACAGAAGTCATGTGTGTATTGGCAGAAGAAAACACAACCTGTGGGGGCTCTAGAGTCATCCAAGTGACTGAGATGTGGAATGGTACATCCTAGAATTAACCTAAAATATGTTGGTTTTTAGGGTCTGATCTAATGTGTGAGTTTTCATATATTACATATTACTGCATATTTATGTTACATATTAGTATGTATTTTAGGTTCTTTATTGTGACTTTCAGTGAATATGCCTTACTCTATGCAGGTGGAAATCTGCATTTCTCTGTTGTGTGCATTGAAAAGGGTTCTCGCACCCTGAAGTCTACAGCACTCCATGTTACTGTGGCTCTAAAATCTTCCTTACCCTTCTGCAGATGGCCTGGTGGATTGCATGGACCCAGACTGCTGCTTGCAGCCACTGTGCCACGTCAACGCGCTGTGCCTGGGCTCCCCGGACCCCCTGGATATCATCCAGGAGACACAAGCCCCCATCTCCCAGCAGAGCTTGCATTCCTTCTATGATCGAATCAAGTTCCTGATTGGCAAGGACAGCACTCATGTCATCCCAGGAGACAATCCTTTTGAAGGCGGGTAAGTGAATTTTGGGTTTGATTCAGTAAGAGGTAAAGCATAAGCCACTTGGCCATTTGAAGATACGGAATGGAAGCAAGATGCAGAACATGGAAATTGTTTAAGTGAAATGGATATCTGAAGGATTTTGTGACTGGTGTAGTTCTACTGACTGTTTCCTCATCTGCAATCTCCTGCCAGCCAGTAAGACAAGATGCTTCTCTCCCAAAAAATATGGGCAGTTGCATCTTCCTGACGTTTCTTATTTCAAGGAGTGAAAGACACCCATTCAGCAGGGCTCTTCTAGTTCAGGTGACGGACATTGTCCACAAGTGTCTCCTAAACAGCAGTGACAGATCTTCTTCTATTGGCAGAGCCAAAAGAGAAGGATGCTAGAATGCTATTTGCAATCTATATAGTGACTATCAGAGACATTAAAAGAACTGAGGAATATCTTAACATTTAGGGAGGGCTATTAGAGTGATTTGCAATATTAACAATCAGCTTGAATATAGATTAGTTTTGATACCAAGACATTTTTTACCACTGCAGTCGTCATCAATAAACAGAAACTGGGGAAGAAAATTGAGACAATTCACTTCTGTGACTGCATCTCAGCAATTTAAGTATATTCCTGGCTGTCAGGATCAGTCATCCCTGGAAAATCATGTGCTTATAGCAGGGCACCTGCAGTGTGAGATTCTCAGATCATTCACTGTCTGCTCTGAATGTTGCCTTTCAGAAGTAGTGACCCTGATCCCAGAGGTGGCTCTCAACACTTTGGTTTAGGCTCTGTTGAATTTCAGCCAGTCATGAGCTGCTTACTTTCAGTTTTCCCATACACAGCAGTTAATAGGCTGGCACTGAAAATATACAAGCCTCATGTTTGTGTGGCTATTTATTTCAGCACTTGCATCTCAACAGGCCTCTCAGGCCTTCTAGATCTGACCTAATGCTTTTCTTGAAGGGACATTGGCAGCATCCTTTGGGTCCTACATCCCATATATGGCCTTTTTTGGTACTCTACAGGCTGACCTCAGACATGAAGCACGGCAGTGCCAGGGAATTAGTTTGGTGTCATAGTTTCCCTGATATTTCCTGCTTCCAAGGCCTTCAGGGTCCCAAGAAAGCTGGCAACACTGATTCAGACTATAACCAAACATTCATTATGTTGCAAAATGCTGTCCTTCATCAGCATTCTGAAGATCACAGGTACTGGATACTGAACAGTCCAGGCTCTGAACTAAATGTTAGCTCAGTGAATACTCTGCTGTCAGTTGTTGGGATTTGTTGCTATAAAATCAGGCTTCAGAATATAAAATAGATTATGCTCACAGTTTTGTTTTTCTGATATATTCCGGGCTGCAGTTCCTCCTCATTTCCATAAAGGACTCTGGTATCAGGTCCATGTGTATCCATTCTGATAAGTAGAGAGTTTTGGTAGACACACATCTGCGTTTAACAAACTTTCCGCACAAGTAATGAGCTATAGAAATCTTCAAATGTGTGCAATTAAAAAAAATAAAAATTGTAGCTTTTCTTTGAACGCTGCTTGCATTCAACAGCACACAGAGCTTTGGAAAAACAGTGGGAATTTCTAATTTATAGAGTAATTTTTTTCTGAGAGTGCCAGCAGATGACCAAGAGAAAGACTATGTCATTTAGGGTCACATAAACTCCTACAGCAGTTACGTGCATTTCATAGATCTGATGATAGATCTCTATATAGGAAGGAACGACTAACCATCTGTAGATATCTCACTAAGGAAAGATTTGAGATTCAAAAGGAGCACCTGGTAGCAGAAATGTTTTTCTGGTATGTGAAGGAATGCAAAGATTCAGATCAGTGGGAAGGGTTTTAATGATTGCTTGTCATTAAATGCTGTGGAACTAATCAATGGTGCTCCTTGTTCCATTTAAGTCAACACAAAGAATTATACAGAGGTAGCAATGATGTATGAGGTTGCCATTCTCAAATTAGCAGCATGGGGTGCGTGCCACTATATATGGTCTACAGATATGTCACCTCCATCTGCAATTGTATTGCATCTCTCAAGTATCTGGAGTCACAAGAGTGATGGCAAGTAACAGTGAAGGACCTCAACAGAAAGTATATTTTCCCCTGCAACAGGGGTCCAGGCTTATCAGAGTGTAGAGTTGTTAAAAATGCCATTACTCTTTTGGGATCTTAAAAGACTTGTGTGTTCCTGTTAGTTCTTGAAGGTCCTATAGATCTGGACAAACTCAACCATTGTAAGGATTTTCTGCTTACTTGGCTTCTCTTTGTAGTTTCAGTTGCCTGTTTCACCACCTAGAAAGCTGGACCTTTGAATAGCTGTCTCTTGTCACCCTGGAAATGTCAGTGCTTCAGCAGTGGTCAGTGTCTGATATGTGGAGGAGCAGGGGCTGGGACTATCTTGGACCCAATTAGTCTGGGCAAACGGGACTACCTGTATTTGCATGTGTGTATATGCCCTTTCTTCAGTAGTGTTCTCACTGTTGAATATACTCTAGTTGCTTTTACAACAGACAGGTGATAATATCCCTGTTATCCATGGAGCACCTCAGTGTCTTCATGAAGACCACAGCAGCTGCCAGGGGCAAGATGAACTTTTTTCTTCTCTCCTTCGAGCTGCAGGCTTAAAAGTTTGTCTGACAAGAGAGAGAGTTGTTATTATGGAGGGCTCCAGCATCCTGCCTTAGGACGACCCTCTCCCACTGCTGGTGAGGTGATTCATGAGGCCATCTTCTTGGTGTAGATTAGGACTGTTGATTGCTGGGCATGGAACATTCTACATCTTTCTGTCTCAGTGCCGTCATCCTCACGGGCTAGGGTGAAGTTGGATCCATGGCACTTGCTGTGACCAGTCCCCCATATGCAGTCACCATAGAAGTGATACAGATCTCTGTGTCCTGTGTGTTGAGTATCCTGCACAGGCACCTGTGGCACAGGCACACTCATCATTCAGGTCAAGAACTACAGACTACTCCTCCAGGCTTTACTGGGTCATGGACAGCTGATTATCCCCCTGGAGGAACCCCGGAACATTTTCGTTCCTGTATGGCCTGTGCAAAAGTGGCAGCAGTGTGAAGGAGGTGACTGAATATCTCTGCAATATATTTCCCGGGTTTCAAAAAACGCAGCTTAGCCACTCTTTGGAGAGAGCAGCAGTGCAGATCACCTAATGGATACAAATAAATGAATGTCTTGTGACAGCTAGCCTTTGAGTGAATTTATTATTGAATTACACTCCAGCTTTTTAAGAACAAGCCAAGCTGACAAGCTCTCTCACCACTGCAGAAGAAAAAGAAAGACAATGATAAATTACCCTGATGGATAAAGGTAAAGACCTTGTCTCTTCCCAAATACCAGCAATTATATATTATTCATGTTTGGGAAGAAAAAATGATCATTGCCTCTATTGAAATGAGTGTTTATGATGATAAAGCAAGTTGCTAAATTAAATTCTGAATGCACAGAATGTCTTTTCACATCATTTTGATGAACAGATAACAAGTACTCTTCCACTACTTGATCGTTCTGGTATTGATTTTGAAACCACTTACTCTTGCTGTTTGCTTTGTTGTTTTTAAGCCATTCTTAGTTGTCCATCACCATAAGGAGCAGCACAAGATGCAGTGGTGTCAAGTTGTTGACTTTAAAGTAGGACACCTAATATATTTGTTCTCTTCTGAGAGACACTGTCAAATAATGGCAAGAATAGGCTAAAATTCTGATCTGCACAGTCTTTTATATTAAGTGTTGGCACAGGATATAGTACCTCAGAAATCCATGTGCAGAATTGACACTTTTGTAAAGAAAATTGGAAAATAAATCAGTTGATTTTTAAGTAAGTGTGTTTTATACCTCTTTTTTTTTTGAGAGAGAGAGACTGTGTATACTTCCTTGCAGCCAGCAGTATTAACCTGCCCTGATTACTTGGGCAGCTAGAAATAACCATCTGAGTCTTAACAACACATCAGAGAGCAGCATCTGGTATAAGCTGCAAGAGTAGTCCCTGATTGCCCTTGTGTCAGTAGTCTACATAAAAAAGTAGTTAGTTTTTCTTGTTTAAAATTCTGATCAGTGTTGACTCTTCATATTTTTTCCCACTACTGAGTAACAAGGTAAACATGTTGCTCCACCTTACTGTGTTTCCTCTGTGTGCCAGGCTGTGCAATGTACCTTAGTGTTCCAAGTGGGGAGGGCTACACAGCACTGTTAGTAGCTTGGAGAGACAGGTATGCTATAAATGCTTGTTTCCATCATTTTACTATAAATAAATAAATTTATGGGGTTTATTGTCAGAGTTATATTGCATTGATCCCAAGCCCCATCAAAACCAAATTTGTGAGTATTGATCATGGCCAAAGAACAGCTAAGAAAATAGGGGAGGATTGAAATGCTTTTTTGAAATGTTTTGGTAGTCCCCCTGTCTTAGTTCTCAGTGATTTTGAAGAATATTTCTATGTTATCTTAGACTCCTCAAAGGAGTTTCCCCAGAGAAGCTGTAGCTGCCCCATCCCTGCAAGTGTTCGGGGCCAGGCTGGGTGGGGCTTTGAGCAACCTGGTCTAGTAGAAGGTGTCCCTGCCCATGGCAGGAGGATTGGAACTGGATGATCTTTAAGATCCCTTCCAACCCTAACTGTTCTATGATTCTATGAAGACATTCAAAGCACCTTCTCTTTTCCTTTCACACATTTCTTCCCACACGTGGAGGACTGTGGGTTCACCTGAGTAGATCTTTCTGAGGTTTCTTCCCAGGAACATCAAAACACTCTATTTTCTCTGTATTTTTTTCTTAAGAAAAGTATGGCTTTGATACAGGGACATAAGAAACACTTCTTTTCTAGTTGAAGACAAAGTTAGAAGTCAAAACCCCAGCTTATCAGGTGTGGCTTTATCCTGCTGATTTCTCCTGAGTTGGCTAGTCCAGCCCATGGCTCTGGTCCCAACTCCTGCCAGATGCAGCTCCCTTGCGTGGCAGGAAATGCTGTGTGTCACATGTACCCACTGAACACAGGTACCCAGAGGCGATGCAGGAGCTCATGCAGCACAGCAGCTCAGTGGGTTAGGACAGTTTGGAATGCTGCATCTGCTTAAGACAGTGTCTTAGATATTAGACAGCATCCAGCATTATGGAGGGTGAGCACTTGTGGCACGCCATGTACCTACATTGATGGAAACAGGGTCATATTCTTCCATATTTTAAACCAAGCTAACACAACACTTCTTCAAACCCTCTTTTCCCCAGCATTATTGTCTTCCAAAGGCATTGTTCTACTTTTGTTGCTTTTTAATTAAATGAACAGCTACGAATCGTAGCTTTAGGAAGTATAGAATTTTAAAGGACTTTTAAAAAACTTACTGGTTTTAATTTTGGTAATTATTCCTTTTAAGCAGAGGAAAGCATACTTTTAAAACTTACCTTTCCAGTGTACAGGGCATATATGTTTTTCCCCCCAATGTTTTTCTTTTTCTTTTGATTTCAATTACATAGCATGGCATTATTTCCATACAGGAAACTAATGCAGTATATGCAGCTACTTACTTGAACTTTGTGGAATTTGTAGCCATAGGATTTCATGAAAACAAAGTTCCTGTCTGTATTTATGTCTTTTTCTGTAACGTAAATAGTGTAATCACGATGTAATTATATTCCCCTTTCACAAGTGACAGTAGAAGGAAGTTGGTTGGACTCAGTAATCTTAGACGTCTTTTCCAACCTTAATGATTCTGTGATTCTATAAGTACTGTGTACAGTCATTAGAGAAACTGGGGTGCAGTTTTTAACAAATATTTAAAAAACGTTGGATATTTATTACCAAGCACAAGCTCCTGAGTAGGCTCTTCCTAGTGTGATTTGGTCATGCTTCCAGTGTCTGGCAAGACAGCTGCACCATCCTGTACCTGGAATTAAAAGGTCTCAGGTAATACCTGTACCCAACGAGCTCTTGGAGTATGCAGAAAACAAATCTCAAGCCTCCAAAGCTTGCAAGCATGAAAAAAAGCCTCCTAATGAGCAAAGTACCTCCCAGATTACAGACATGCTGACCAGCACTTTTGGATTTAGGAATCTAAATTATGGTGCTGATGCATTCTTTTGGATCTACACATAGATTTGATTAATATTTATTCAGTATTCAAGGTGCCTTCATCTGAAAAAGGGGCAGCCCCATCAGGATCTGTCCTTTGAGTGTGACATTTATTTCCTAAATTGGTTAAAATCTCCTACATAAGAAAGCAGTTTTAAAAAGAGAGCTCACTTTGTAATTAACCTGGAAATAATGTCTTTTTCCTTCTCTTCCACTCAATTTTGCTTTCATGGTGCCTCAGATTCAGTGGAATGAACTGCCTTTATTCCTGTTCTTCGGCAGAGCTGAATATGTGGCCACAGCTTACAAAATAAATACCAGACATAAAATACTGTAATATCAAAGAACTAGTAAGTTCTGCAGACATTTTTAGTGAAGACTTGACATGAATGCATTATTTATCTCTAAAAGTTACTGCAACATAAAGTTTCTGCCTCTCACAGAAACAATGGTTATAGGATCACTTCTGAAAAAGTATGAAATTAGCATAATTCAGTACTAGGTGGAAAAATTCTCTTGCACCTTACGTGCTACTGGACACTTGACTTGGATTGTACACACCTAAAAAAGTATGAGTGTGATTCTGTTTCTTTGATATCTTATGCAAAGGAAGAAAGTGTTTCTTTGATTGTACTGAAGAAAAGGAGAGAACTATCAACTTTTAAAGCATTAGTCAACCACATTGTGAATAAAAGGATTCTTCATTGAAACTTGCAGTAAAGCACAGCCCAACTTTATTATATGCTGCATTTCCTATAAAACTCTGCTCTAAATTACTTTCATTTAAATAATATAGCTGGAGCCAGTCTTATTATTTCACAGACATCATCAGTGTCTTTTCCTCTGCTAAGTAGTCTTCCCATATCCCTTATCCTCCTACCTTCCCAGTATAGCTCAGCTGAAAAATTTTGGAATGTAAAAATAGTGAGTCAGTGAGGCATAGAGATAGACACAAGATGCTTTGGATGGCAGGAGTGGCATCTCTTTCTAGCGCTGGTCAGATTCCTTGACACATCAGAGAAGATTATCCTTTCATTAAGCAAAAATGGACATACCTCAAGAAGGTGAATAACCTTCAGTTACTGAGGAAGTTGTTTTCAAAGCAATAAGGCTCTGAGTCTTTCAGGAATGGAGCCAACAGGGAATTCTTTTGAGAGTGATGATCATTCCATCATGGGTTTTCTAGAAGTGGTTGGTGGTCCTCAGAAGATGCTACATTTTGCTACTAAACTGCCTGCAATAAAGATACCTTCTCTTCCTTATGGAGGAGCTACAACCAGCAGTCACTAATATTGCTCAACAAAGATGATGTTTAAGAATTATCAGTTCGTAAGTCTTCATAGCACAAAATGGAATCAGATGCATGCAGTGGGGAGCCTGGGAAACTGGGCAACAGCCGTTCACAAAACCAAGCCCTCACGTGAATACTGAAGATATCAGTTGAAGAAGGCCCACTGGTTTGATGCTGTCAAGTTAGATCAGATCTAAATAAAAGAAGAATAAAATCTGCATCTAGAGGTGTTATTGTAAATACTGATTAATAAGCATTTTCATTTTTTACTCCAAATACCAACTTCATTAGCCACACTTGTAAAAGTATCTGAGCATTACGTGGCATTTTCTCCTGTCCTTCAGCAACATAAGTAATGGGTTTTCATTGGAGCTTTTCATTCTCTTGGCTTTACTGTGTCTATTGTAGAATATCTAAAAGACTGTAGAAAGCTTCTTGGTAAAGGTTAACAGCTAAGGACCATGTCCACATAATCATCATCATCTCTTGATCCTTCAGTGATGGGACCTTATAAACAGCTTCACTGAGTAGGTTAAACAAAGAGAGCAGATACTGTTTCTCTCTGCAAACAACTTAGAATTGACTTTCTTTTACTGAGCTGTTCAGAGCGCTTATAAACTTTGCTCTTCATGACCCATTCTCTTTCTCTGGGGTCCCTGTTCAATCAGCTCCTCACAAAGCTGAGTGGCAGGATCTGTTGCAAACCAGGTCTGTCAGTGCTGCTTTAGCAAGTCCCCATTTGGGATATGGTCAAACATTAGCACATTTAGTCCCTCTGTCAGAATGACACTGGCATTCTGGTGCTCCTCTTACTGTGAACTCCTCAGGTGAGCCTAATCAATTATATAGACATACAGTGGCTTGGGGTGAAAGGGGCCTTTAAAGGCATCTAGTCCAACCCCCCTTCCATGAGCAGGGACATCTTCAACTGCATCGGGTTGCTCCAAGCCCCATCCAGCCTGATCGTGAATGTTTCCAGAGATGGGACAGCCAGCACTCTCCACACAGCCTCTGCTACTTTTTTGCCACCCTTACCCTAAACTACTTCTTCCTTGAATCTAGTCTGAATCTACACTCTTTCAGATTAAAACCATTACCCCATGTCCTATTGCCTCAAGCCTTTTAAATCCAGCAGAATTTGTATCCCAGCTGCCCAGTGTGTGCCAAACCCTTTCAGAAACTCACTTGTGCTATCTGTGGGAGTGTGAGGGTCTTTCTGGATGACTACTCTTTAATTTTCATTTCCTTCGTAAGTGTGCCTTTTCTTTATAACAAGAAAACCTTCAGCAGGATCATTTGCATTCTTTTTCCTAATCTTAATGCCTTAATTCAGATGGCAACTAAGAACAATAGGTAGGTTTCAAGTTTAAGCTTTTCATAGAACTAAACTGAACCAAAAGAGCCAGACAGGGACTGACTCAGTTCAAGGAAAGGCTGTCAGGAGATTTTTCTCCACAGTTAGAGGCAAATGGGCAGGGCTGTTTTTTCAGACAGCTTTTGAGGGAAATACTGCCACAAGCAATGAACTTACACATCTGCATCTTCTGATCTTTCCTCTTCTTTTGTCCTTGATCTGCCAGCTCAGGCATTTTCTCTGTGTCCATGTGTTTGATCATGATGCCCTTAGCCTTTACCTTGGCATTATACCAATTTTTCTATCTGTCCTGTACTAGACTGCCCTGAGGTTGTTTAACATGAGACATGTGCATTCAACCCAAAATGGACGAGGTACATTTTGCTTCATCCTGTTAGTCTCAAGCAAAATGGCTACAGCAGCTAAAGCCAGGAGATTGTAACAAATGACTGTGCTTGAAGACACTTACCAGCCTGAGCATATCACAGATGAAATTCCATGAGAATGTAAAATCCCTATGCAAGGGATTAAAAGAGTGCCACAATTATTCTTCTTACGTCTCTGTAAGGAGGGGGTTGTTATTTTGCAGGGGGAGTACAGACACACATACTGACTAGCTGACATGACTGGTGTCACACACAAAGGCTGTAGCAGAGGAAAAAATAAATCTGAGATCATCTAATTTCATTAATAACATTCTTCCTAAGGAACTATAACTTTCTAGATTTTTGTTCTGTGGTGCTCTGTTGAAGTTTTATCCAGAGCAGAAAGATAAATCCTGCATATATATGTGCGTATATTTATATATACCAATAAAATATGGAAGTGGTAAGCTCAAAAGAGATTTATAGTGTCAAATTAAAATATATATTATTAATAACTTGGCTGAGGATGGCTAAGCAGTCATGATAACCATTTCCACACATCTGAAACCTTTAAAGGAGAAGGCACAATGAGTTATGTTGGAAATATTTTGAAGAGCAGAAGAAATTCATCAGGATGAGATTTCCCATGGTGCCTATCCTCAGTCAAAGAAAGAATATACATTTCTTGCAGAAAAAGTGGGAGTTAGGATGCGTGGAATTTTCTTTTCCCAGTGAAAAATGCTTAGCAGAAGCAGTATTTTTCTCCTATTTCCAAATGCCAAGCACAATGTCAGCAGAAAACATCTGTAAGTAAGGAGTACTGGAAGGACCAATATCAAAGTTGTGAGGCACTGGATCAGAGTTAGTATTAAAGACAAATCTTTAATGTGCTCCCATAATGTGAAATGGATTTTGTGGAATTTACTTTTCTGGCTTCTGTTCCAAGGCTGGTTTTGTCTGCTTGAATTTTCTTGACAGCCTGTCAAACTTTATTTGTATCCAAGCAATGGGAATGTAAAGGCATCAGTGCACCCCTCTCTGTTTTGCCACTGTGGCCCAGATCTTACCAGAAAGACTTAATTCAATTTTCTTGGAGCAAAGAATGATTTCACAAAGCAACAGTGTAAAATTGCCTGATAAGCCATCTGGCATTCTAGAGAGCATTTGGACAATGGTTTGGGCTTTCAGACAAGCTTTTATGGACAAATTTAAAAAAAAAAAAAAAAAAAGGGAAAAAAGGAAAAGTCTAATTAAAGAGGAAAAATGGAGACTGCTTTTCCTTGTAAAATGAGAATCCATAAATTCATACAGCCTCATGTAACAGTAGTGAAGGAAACAAAACAAAAACAAACAAATAGAAACAAAAAACAGAGGCAATACGTGGAATCTGTTAATAATTTAATGGAATGATGAGGCTCTGGCTATGAGAAATCCAATTTTACTCAACTGCAGAAAAGACTCTGAGCTAGCATTCCTGGACTGATGGAATAAATCTCTTCTATTAACATGAGAGATAATTTTATGTAAATGTATTGGGAGACCTTCTAGCAGAGCTGAGCATCTTAGCAGTACCACTTAACTGCTTTGTAGGGTAATTGCATTTAGACCAAGGTCTTCTGAAGGAAATGGCTGACTAAATTAGCATTAACCAGGTTTTCAGGGGGCTTGGGCATTGTGTAGACTTGATCTTGCCTTCAGAAAAGGACATGTTGACACTGAAGACGATAGCTGCCTCCAATGGTCTGTGTGAACTGTTTTATCCAAATGGGGAAAATTTTGACACCCAGGGAAGGAGAAGATTTGAGCCTAATCAGAGAGAGTCTGAGCTTGAGTTTTCCTCCAGTTTTCATTCCTCCCACTTTTAAATGAGTTCAAGTTTTTGCATATTGTTCCAGCTTCTTTTTATCACTGTGGTTTGGGAGTGATGTCCCCTTTGTGGGAACATCTTTCCTTATAGCATGGAAATAAAGCTATTGTTATAGTCCTCAGGAGGGCAGTGGATGTATCTGGGCTTGCTGACGAGCTGCTTCTCTGAGAAGAGGCAGTGTCCCAGTTAGTGAGCATGTGAGCACAGAGGTCTGCTAGCAAAGCTGCAGCTGCAGTGGGAGCTGAGTCTCTTCCCAAAGGTGAGAGGTCAAATGCATTTATTAGAGCTGCCAAGATGAGAGGAAGGTCTTTGTTTGTCCACATTGTGCTGGTGCTTGTTGCAGAAATAGTTTCCAGTGATACATAACAGACCAGATGCTTGCTGATTGATATAAAGCACATCCGCCCATGAACAGAGCCAAGGATCTAGGCCAGTGTGCTTGCAATATTGCTTAGAAATTTGCAACTGTTTGGACGTGTTTTTTTGTAGGGCAGCACGAGACACACCTGAAACATGTATTTTTTCCTTTACTTCCTTTTAACTCTTGAAACCAAAAAAACAGCAAGTGGGGGTGTTCTTGGATTAAAGGAAATGTGGGTTCTTGTCTCTCAATTATTTTAAAACATTTGTAGTCCCAGTGTTGACTTGAATATGTAACTCAGAATACTGAGTTACTTATGCTCAGGTCTTAGCATTCAAGAAACTGCACTCAAGTCTACAGTGATTCCTTGTCTTCACAAAAGGTGCAGCTGTTTGGTCAGAATCTGAGAGAAGGCTGCTTCAAACCCTTCCTCTGGTCTCTCTAAAGGACGGAAAAGGAGAGGGGGCATGGTGGAGAGGATCATGGAAAAATCTGGGTAGAGAGGGCCTAGCTTATGCTCTTGACTCAGAGATGTGTTCAGTCACATTCACTTTGTGCAGAAATTGAACTACAGATGGTGACTTTTTTGGGTTATTCCAAGTGTTGACATTTTTCCAAGCATATTCAATGGCATTGTGATCCTCTGAGTTATGCTCTACCTGTGTGTTAGACAGTGATGTGTATAATACTATACTGGAATGTTATTTTCCATTTGCTATATATGGAAAGCTGACTTAGAGCCCTTCACTAGGAGAAGCAATAGCAGTATTAAGGATATTATTCTCCCCATTAGTCCCATCCCTGGAAGTCTTCAAGACTATGTTGGACAGGGCTCTGAGCAACCCAGTCTAGTGAAAGGTGTCCTTACCCATGACAGAGGGGTTGGAACTAGATGGTGTGTAAGATCCCTTCCACCCCAGACCATTTTAGGATGCTAGGACTCTATGATTATTAGCTCTAAACTTGGTCCAAGTCCTTTCCTACATGACTCCTAACAAGTTAGTGATTATATATCAAAGAAAACTCAGTGATAGAAAAATAATTTCCAATATCTCATTTTCCTGTGATCTATTCCAAAATTATGTGTGAAGCCAGTGACATCTTAGATTGCAGACACATTTTGGGAACACTTTGGTAATTTTTATTAGTATTGGAGTTCTCCATTTAGATCAGTGAGAATTTTGTTTAAGACTCCCTGGCAAATGGTCTGTTTTCTGTACTATAGAATGTACAAATTTTTCAACCTGTATTGAATAGAAATTATGCACTATTTCCTTGCATTATACAATCTCAGATTTTTAGGTGGACTGTAAGAAAAAAGCTGGATCTTTTCCTAATGATCCATATTCGTGAAATCATCTTTACAAAACATTACAGATATCATCCTTTGCCTCAGTGAACCAGTAAAGCACCGTTGCTCTGTTGAAGTGCATTTGGGATGATTTACTCTAGCTGAGATCTGGTCCCGCACCTGGAGAAACACTGGCTTTCAATCTCTGCTCTCCAGCAGAACAGCAGTTAGGAAAATCATTCACTGGGTCACGTTAGCACACTGACACCACAATTTGCTGTTGCTGCTCAGAAAAATAGTTACCTTCAGCCAAAAATTGGGTTCAGACAGTCTCATAGACATGTGATGCTTTGTCTTTATGGGAAACTCCTAAGGTAGCGGTGTAGTAATGACTTAGAGGTCTGGAAAAAGACTTTGGAATAAGAACCTAGAAAATTTGTCTTTGGCATTACTGCAGGTTTTCTGACTGACCTTGGACATCTGAAAATCATTCTGTGCTTTATTTCCTCTCCCTCTGTAAAATACCAATCTTGCCGGATTAATCAGAGTTGTGAAGATCCTTGAAATTCTTAGATATAAGAGCATATTACAGAGCACAGAGTAATTGGACTAGATGTAGCCTATAAAATAGTGCAACCTATCAAAGTGGGGAAGAAAAAGCCCATCCTGTTAGTCTGCTCAGCTCCCCAAGCAGTTTTTAAGGAAAATATTTGAACCTGGCAAATTACCTGTTATGGTTTTCCCAAGTGGGGAAAAATAAGCTGCCAATCCTTGGTCAGGGGCTTTCTGTGGCTCTTGTGCCTTAAATATGTCCATGCACTGCTTGTTAGGTTTCTCTTCTCTTTGATTTCAAAATGCACCTTGCATTAGTGCAATATTGTCAAGACACTATTGGATATTAGGAAAAAGTTCTTCACCCAGAGGGTGACTGGGCACTGGAACAGGCTGTCCCAGGAAGTGGTCACAGTACCAAGCCTGCCAGAGTTCAAGAAGCTTTTGGACAACACTCTTAAAAACGTGGTTTGGGCACTGTCCTGTGAAGGGCTAGGAGCTGGGCTCAATGATGTTTGTTGGTGCCTTCCAACTCAGGATATTCTATGATCCATGAAATTCCAGTGTGGTATCATGAATTCTACAGAAGTTTATAGTTAATGAAGTATATGCTGCAGCAGTTGCTTTTACAGAGCAGGAAAGCTGTAAACCTTACTTTAGGTATTCAATGTTTTTACACAACTCCTGAAAAAGCCTTCAAGAGCATCCTCAAAACACACAGCATGACCTTCAGCTTTTAAGGATATAAAGGCCTGGACTTTCTAATCCACAGGAATTCCCAGCCACAGAAATAGAGGAAAAGCTGGCATTTGTCAAAAATACTTATTATTTCTTATAATTTTTTCTTGTTTTTGCAGACATGCATGTGTGATTCGAGGCCAGGTGATGACGGCAGATGGGACCCCTCTAGTTGGAGTGAACATCAGCTTTGTCAACAATCCTCTGTTTGGGTACACAATCAGCAGACAAGACGGCAGGTAGGATGACTGTACAGGATTTGCAGTGTTTGAGCAGCAATCACAGCATTATTTCTGTGAACACTAAAGAGAAGCTCCTTCCAGAAGCATGTTTATTGCTGATGCATTTTGAGGATGTTCATGCATTATTGTTGGTTGTTAGGGGGCTGGCGGGAAGTTACTAGTGTTGTTCCTCAGGGTTCAATTCCAGGGTCAGTTCTGTTCAATGTATTTATCCACAATCTGGATTCAGGAGTTGAATGCACCATTAGCAAGATTGCTGATGGTACCAAACTGGAAGGTGCTGTTGACTCTCCTGAGGGACAAGAGACCTTGCAGAGGGATCTAGGTTGGAGAATTGGGCTGTGATGAATGGGCTGAAATTTAAGTCAAAATGCTGGATTTTCTGCACCTGGAATAGAGTAACACCAGGCACAAGATGCTGGAGAGCATCTGTGCAGACAGGGATCTGGGGGTGCTGGCCAGTAGCAGCTGAATAGGAACCCGCAGTGTGTCCTGGAAGCCAAGAGTGCAAGCTCCATCCTGTGGTGCATCAAACACAGAATGACCAGCTGGCCAAAGAGATGATTGTCCTTCTGTATTCAGTGTTGATGTGGTCTCAACTCAAGCAAGAAGTGCAGCTCTGGGCCCCACAATTTAAGAAATATGTTCAGGTCCCTGAATGTGTCCAGAGGAGGGCAAGAAATCTGGTGACAGGGCTGGAAGAAATGTCCTGTTGAGGACTCTGGGTTTGTGTAGTTTGGAGAAGAGGAGGCTGAGGGGTGACCTCTTTGCTTCCTACAGCTTCCTGAGGAGGGAATGTAGAGAAGGAGGTGCTGGGCTTGTCTCTGTGTGATCCAGGGACAGAACATATGGGAATGGTTCAAAACTGCACCGGGGGAAGTTTAGACAGAACATGAGGGAACATTTCCATACCAAGAGGGTGCTTAAATACTGGAACAGGATTCCTGTTAAGGGAACTTCCTGGTCTGACCATCCTGGAGCCACTCTTGCAGTCACTCTCACCTGAGCTGGGACCAAAGTCCCTTCACAGATATACACTACTCTCACAGTCAGAGCAGGTTTCCTTACTGGCTCAACCCCAGGTTTCCCCCAGAAGAGCCTCAGACGCCTCAATCCTTAAAGTAATTTCATCATCGTGCAATAACTAAATAAGAGTTTTTTCTGGAATCCTCAGCTCCTGCCATGTCTCTGAGTGTCTGGTTCCCTGGCTGGCCCACAGGTCCCCAGGCCCATTGTTATGCATAGTCTGCAGTTCATGGCCCCTTGTCTCGGGCTCCCACCCCCCAACGCTCAGCCTGCAACTCACACTGCAGCTGCACACCAAGCTACCTTGCACTGAATGTGTTCCTCAATATTCCTAGAGAGATTATTGATTCCCCAAGCCTGTCAGTGTTTAGGAGGCATTTGGAAAATGCCCTTAATAATATGATTCAATTTGGTCAGCTCTGAATTGATCATTCAATTGGACTTGATGATCTTAGTAGTTCTCGAACAACTGAATAGCCTATTCTATTCTATTCTATTCTATTCTATTCTATTCTATTCTATTCTATTCTATTCTATTCCTAATTCTAATTCCTTATTAATATTAACTTTGTGATATCACCTAGAATCTTCAGCCAAAAAATTGGGCAGTGGGGTGCCCATGCATATAAAAAAAAGATGTCTCCTGCTCCCAACAGCTCTATTCTTGCTAATTCGTGTTGAAATGATTACAAAGAAGTTATTAATATTACAGTTGTGTTAGAGGCAAAATCTGAGCAATCATGCTCAACCAAAACAAAAGCATTGCAAATGGGGAATGTCTTTCATTTTATCTTTTCTTTGTCAGTGCTAATTGACTCTCTTTCTTTTAAGAACAAAAATGTAACATAAGGGGTTCCAACTGCATGTGCTCTATGTACTGACTACTAACCACTAGCACTTGGGAGAGCATTTATAGATTTTAGTACATCTGCAATGCACAACTGTCATTAAAGGTTTGACTTGGCCTGAGAAGCTGATAGAATTATGACGAACATGTGATAGCAACATGTACTTAATACTGTCCTGTTCACACTCAGGGGCCTTTGCACCTACTGTAACACTGATGGTGACTGGGAGGCTTTCTGAGTGGTGCTCCAGCTCTTGGATGGCATGGCACTAAAATGCGGGTAATAGAGAGGAATTCCCGAAAAATTAGTGGTCTTCTTCGGAAAAGAATGCCTCTGGAGCTGGTGTCTTCTTATTCCCTGTTCCTTAGGCATTATTGCAAAAAAGAAAAAAGTTGAACATTTATGCTATGAGTATCTCTGTCCACCTTACTGACTCCTCTTTGTATGAAATATTTTTAGGATCAGTTTGCTGGACCAGCACAAAATCTGTATCCAATAGAACAGATAAATATGCCTGAAAAATTCCTGGACAATAGTGCCTGTCATGACCTTTTTTTCCATCTGTTTCCTTGTATATATACCCAACTACAGTGTGTAATCTTTCATTTAGATTGCAAGTACTTTGAGCAAAGGACCATCTCTTTGCTTTGCAGTTGGGCTGTATCTAGCACAGAGGGGCTTTATCTTAAACGGCACCTCTAGTCAGCAAACATGCCAGTAAGCTAAAGAGGGACAGAGCATGGAGGTGAGTGCTGCTATCTAGGCTCTAGACCTTTGTAATATTCAAAATATTCAATAACTATTTCATTCTTGGGTGGTGAAAGGCAAGGTCCCCCCACTTCTGTATACCTATTTTTACTGGCCATTCAAGCTAGGGATGCTCCTTCCCTGCCATGTCCTTCCCAAGGTCCAGCTGTGCAGGAGACCTAGGGCAGAAAGCAATGCCACTGGAGCATCAGTATGCTCCACCAGGCTTCAGTGGAGTCCTGGTTCCTTGGGGCTGGCTGCCAGCCTCCAGAAGTTAAATTAGTTTCAAGCTCAGGGCTGCAGTTTGCTGACTCAGCCCCCAACAGATACTCAGCTCCAAGTGATAAAAATGACAGAGATCAGCTGTCTCAGAGCAGGGAATCTGTGACCAAGTGGGATTCATCCTAAAGCTGTGATTTCTGTCAGCAGCTGGTGGGGGTCAGTGTAACCCTAGACTGTGTGGTGTCAGCTCTTCTGATTTTACTTTCTTCACATTCCTCTCAAATCAGTCTGCTTCTACAGAAACCTCAGGCTCATCTGGTGCACAACTCACATCCAACAAATTGTCCAGTTGCAGTACTGAGTCTCTGGAATAATAAAAATACCTTCCAACTTGGCTGAGGGATACATGCAGGTATTTTCTCAAATGAACAGGCACAGCAGTGTGTCTGTGTACTCTGGAGGTAATAAATGGACAAGTGAAAACCACTTGTCCATAAGTGAACAAGTTAAAGAACACCAGAATCATGGAATCATGGAATGGTTTGGGTTGGAAGGGACCTTAAAGATCATCTAGTTCCAACACCTTCCACTAGATCAGGTTGCTCAAAGCGCCATCAAATCTGTCCTTGACTCCTGTGACTTCCTCAGTGGGCTGTAAATTACCTTGAACTATTTAAGACCATTCAGACTAAAATTTGTCAAGACAGAAAATGTTGTCAGGCATCCCTTATTTCTAATCCTAGCCTCACTGATGATTTGGTGGGTAGCATTAGATGCATTTCTTGACCTTCCCCGGCCAGCAAACTAACCTGTGACGGGCACTTAATATTTACTTGCCTTCCTTACTGGTTGTTACAGTATTTATTAAATACTATTTGCAAAGCACTTTCAAATTCATGTAGAGAATTATCGCTATTCCAGTCTCTATTATCTTCTTTTATGCTTTGAGTAATTTTTTTAATAGGGCATGACTTCACCTTGGCTTTTTCATAGTGCGGTTTTCATGTGACTGAGTCACTTTGTTTTAAGAAGTTGATGGTCTTAGGCGAGAAGCAGGTTCTCCTGACCTATGGTAGCAGGCTGCATGCATTCCTAGTCCAGAGCAGTGCACAGTCATAGGGGGTCATCTGGACCATCTTCAGTGTCATTCTGGTGAGGAGAATAAATGGGAGCACACATGTAAGCACTTACCTTGTTCAAGGGGTCATGAGATAACTGCAGAAAACTCAGTGGGTTTATTATTTGGCATATTCACCAGAGGAATATCTATTCTTGAAAATGTGCACTGAGTTGCCTTAAATTTGTTTAGTAAATTAGTTTACTGATAGCAGGGCAATGACTGGAGTTTTAAAGTAAGGGAATTTAAAGATACAATTGCATCAGTTTAGCTAGATTGGTTCTTAAGCTGATTTTGTTGCTCCAGGTTTGTTTTTTTTGGGTTTGAGGCTTTTTTTTGGTATGGCCAAGTTTTAAAATGAGCAAGCAAAATTTCAGTTTTAGAATTACAGTGAACTGAATTTGTAACCCCTATGAGTGGGTTCACTGTATTACAGGTCTCTCCTATTGCTTCCTATTTAAGTCACATTACTTAGTCTGAACAAAACTTTTGTGCTTCAAAGCCTGCATGTGTTTTTAGACTATTTATGAGATTCTGTTAATATAAAAAGGCGTGAATATAAAATGCCAACTCTTAAACTACTCATTGAATGCATTTTTCTGTAAAGCAAAGTTAATAGATCAAAGTCTCAGTACTGGATTATAAACCACATTTTTAAATAAAGCTATATATTTGATTAAACTGGTAGCTTATAGAGGCTACAAGTCCTTGGTGTCCCTGGGTTGTAGGAACAGTGTAAGTAAAACAGCAAGAAAGTCTCCAGACTTTTTCCATATCCCATTCGGCAGCTTTGGCCTGGCTTTCTCAGAAATACGAAATGCATGAACTTTCAGAGCAAAGAGGTGAGAAAGGGTTACACTTTTCTGTGGGGTTTTTATTTTTGAGCCTGCTTTGTGGATAAATAGATAATTTCATTCTTTGGCCTGTCTCTCCAGAGTTTTTGAAGAAAAACAACAATACAATTGTACAAGTGGTATGATTTTTTTCAGAGTGATAAAAAATACATCAGAGATCAGCAGCAAAAACAGAAATAAAGTTATCTCGTTCCTTCAATCCCAAGATGGTTTTCCTTTTTTTAAATTTAATTTTGCTAAGGGAAACTGGAAGGAAGATGTTTTCACTTTGGGTTTTTCTGTTTGGTTTTGGGTTTACCTTTTGATCAATTCATCAAGCTAACTTGAAAGCTGCACCTTGGGACTCTGGGAAAACCAGCTCATGAGCAACACTGCCTGCTAAAAAATACTGCATGACTCTGTTTTCGCGGCTGCTGGAACCTGACATGGAGGTGGTGCTTTCCCTTCTGCATCCTTTTTTGAGGGTGCAGGAGAGGCCAGGATGTTTCCCCCCAGTAGATTCCCATTCCTGACCCAGGCTTAGTGAAGCCAAAGGAGTGAAGCAGAGGTGTTTGCAAGTAAAGCCTCTTCCAACTTGCCTAAAAACTTGCTGAGCATCATTTGTAATGTTTATTTCTTTCCTCCTGCTGCCCCATTCTGTGCCCAGATTCATGCAGAGCAAGCATCTCCCTCCCAGCTGAAGGACTTGCCAAATGTTAATTGACTGTTAAAAACGTTCACATCAGAGTACAAATGTTGCTCAGCTTTGCTGGCAGGGACCAGCAAGTTACTCATCAGGCTGCTGCAAGCCAAGCTCCATAGGTCTGGGAAGGTGATGTCCCAACTTGAGTGGTAGAATAAATGCGGCTATAGCTTTTTAAAATGCTGTTCACTTCCTCTAGTGGACTCAGTTTTACATTCTTTCATGAATAACCTTCTTTTCATAATTATATTTAGCAAATGGCACTTCAGTCCATCAGCCATAAAGTAAAAAAGGTTCTCTGAAATGATTTCTTGCCAAAGATTTTTTTTATTTTTTTTTAGAAATAGTTCATACCCATTGTTATTTCTCTGGTATTTTTGCAGCCTCGCTATTTATTTTAAAAAATAAATTTTAAGAAGTTTTTCATGGTTTTTGTCCTACATTTATAAGGTGCATCAAGTCTGGCTTTGGGCAGTCAGTGTTTCAGGCTCAGTTCTCGGGCAGAGAAGCACTTAGGTTCCCAGCTCTTTAGCACACGAGCAGCTCTACTGAAGCCAGTGAGCTTGTTCCCATGTGTGAACTCTGATCGAGACTGTCATACAAAAGCGCCAAGCATTGAAAGTGAGAAGCAGGGATGAGAAAACTTTCTTTGCCTGAAGCACACGTTTGGCATTGCGACTGAAGAGATACTGAGCAAAACACAGAGAAGCAAAAACAAGGTCCTCATTTCATGTTAAAATCCCTTTTCTCATTTAACACCTCCTTTTCTGGGTCTATACATAGTGGGTACATCCTGTGGTACTTGATAAAATCTCCATCTCTGTCATGATGTGAAGTTTATTTAAATACAAAACTAAGAAAAACCCCAGAACCTTATCCTAACATCTTTACATCCAAAGGATGAATATTTTTCTTATCAAGGTAACATCTTTTCACACATCTCTAGAGGGCTGTCTGTTAACCCAATGCTAACAGAGGCAGAAAAGCCACTTGGCTGGAGGTAGCTTAGGGTGAAGTCACAGACCACAGGCAGTGATTTATCTGCCCTGCTCTTAATGATTAAGGCTCAAAAAAGATGATGCGCTGAGTGCTATGGTACACAGGCAGCCTGCACAGCATGTATTTCTAGTACTGTGGGCTCAGTCCATGACTGGGCTCTACATGCTCCCTGGGTTCCATTAGGCATTAGGCAGGTTATATGGGAATGTGTCAGAGAAGCTGCTTTCCAAATAGTTTATTTTATCATGTGAATTGATCCAATTTGTGACTGTGTTTGGATAATAAATACTTTTTTTAAAAAAAGAAAATTAGGATGTATGGTCAAATAGCGCTAGAAAAGCTCTAACAAAGATAAATACTTGTTTCAAAAAAGACGTGGGTATGTTTTTAATATACAGGAGGACAACATGCAAAGAAGCTGAGCTTTTACTTCTGCCTCTGCTAATTGTTGTTACTCATCTAAAGCCTATTTGGGCTGTAGGTTTTGGGCTCATAAAATGTGACTGATGATATTTCTTGCAGTTATTTTTCTGGGGCTCCTTGGTAGGTAGTTGTTACAAACAGATGGCGTGGCGCTTGCACTAACTTTGTATTCCATCTCTTAAAACAGCTTTGATCTCGTTACCATTGGTGGAATCTCTATTATCCTGCACTTTGAACGGGCTCCCTTCATCACCCAGGAGCACACGCTGTGGTTACCGTGGGATCGTTTCTTTGTGATGGAAACCATAGTCATGAGGCACGAAGAAAATGAGATCCCAAGCTGTGACCTCAGTAACTTTGCCCGGCCCAACCCTGTGGTCTCCCCGTCTCCACTGACAGCTTTTGCAACTTCCTGCTCCGAGAAAGGTCCTATTGTTCCTGAAATCCAGGTATGAACTGTCTGAGCCGAGGAGACAGTAACACATAGAGTTATAGAGTCATTGAATGTTTTGGGTTGGAAGGAACCTTAAATATCCCTTTCCAATCCCCTGCCATGGGCAGGGGCATGTTTCCCTAGACCAGGTTGCTCAAAGCTCCATCCAGCCTGGGTGTGAGCACTTGCAGGGATTGGGACATCCACAATTTCTCTGGGCAACCTGTGCCAGTGCCTCACTACCCCCATCTCCTTTCTGTGTTTCTTTTGATAGCTGTAAGCAACATAAATGCAACTAGTCCCCTGCTTTCGTAAAGAGAAACATTTGTTTGTTACATCATTTTTCAAACATTTGCCAGATGGAGGCAAAGCACTTGTGGCTGACAGCATGTGGTCTGGGGCCCTCATGTGACCCACAGCAAGCCCTCAGTCAACCCTTTGGCATTCAATATGCCCAGCACCAGGCTGATGGACCGCTTCTGTTCTAATGCCTCTCTTCTGTTCAGGAGCCAATTCCACCCACTGGGCACTATGAACCTCAGTGGTGAAGTGTTGGAGTGAGTTTCCTCATGGTTAGAAGTCATACCCCTCACTCTACAAAGCTGCTGAGACGTGTAGTCAGCCAGCAGCAAGCAGATGGCAAGGGGCCAGCATGTAGAGCACCTCAGTCTTATTGCATGTCATGATGTTTGGGATAGATGAGCAAAGCAAAAGGATTACCTTTAATTTCTCATCCCTGTTTTCCTGATTTTTAAGGAAGTGTAAGTCAAATAGAGTAGTATGGTAATCCACTGTGGCTTTAAAGTATTTTGCTAAATTGGAAGTTGGGTTTTAAACTGAATAGTCCAAAGAACCAAACTATCTATTTTCCTTTAAAGCACTTAGTCTGTTGAAAGATCTTGATATAGCAGCATTCAAGCTTTACTTTCCTGGACATTGTTCTATGCATTTGTATGCCAGCGTTCCACATGTCCTGGGTATTCCTTTTAGTGACAAATAATGATCTGCCAAGGTGGAAACAATAACAAGTGTGAGGACAAATTATGTGCTTCCTGGCTGACTCCACTGGGGTTGCGGTACCATTAATGAGAAAAGAAGTAACTCTATATCTTCTAATTTTAATAAACCAAGTACTGAACCCAGCAACAAATAAACCTAGTGGTATCTTAACCTTTCCCTCTGGACCAAATCTTATGATTCTTTCTCACACTTACTTCCAATTACAGTTACCACATTTGTCCCAACATAATTACTAATTAAGTCCCAGATCTTGTAGAGTCCATCATAGTACAAATTCCTGGTTAAGTGTTCACATCTCTTGTTTTCTAAACCAACAAACACCATGAAAGGTAATTCTCAGCACTGCCTAGGAAAGAAACAAATACCTGATACAGTGCAACTCTGATCATATCCTCACTCATTTGGTAGGATCTTTGTTAGATTGTGTTAATCACACTGTTGAACTGAAAAGTTTTTAACACTCCTCTTCAGTAAAAGCACGTCTCTCTCTCAAGTGTGAGAGCAGCTGGGGATGTAGTTCATAAGCAATGGTTTGATACAGTTCCTTGACTGTAAATCACTGAATCATGGAATAGTTTGAGTAGGAAGGGACCTTTAAAGGGTCATCTAGTTCAATCCCCCTGCCATGGCCACAGACACCTTCCACTAGACCAGGTTGCTCAGGGACCTGTCCAACCTGATTTTTAATGTTTCCAGAGATGGGGCATGTACCACCTCTCTGGGCAACCTGTGCCAGTGTTTCACCACTGTCATCACAGATATTTAGTAGCATTTGAAATGTCTTGCTAATACCCTGCTTGGCCTCCAACTGCAAATCCAGAATGATCCCCCAATCAGTGTCCTGCATTATATCTGCCAAATCCTTGTGAACATCAAATCACTTGGACATCCCAAATCGCACTAGACACCTGTAGTTATGGAATCTAATACCCAAGAAGGATTAATTTTGAGATTTTGACACCTGAATAAGGAGTTTGCACGCGGTCATCGGAAGATGAGCTAGATGTCCAAGTTCCCATTAAAGCTCTCAGAAATCTAATCAGTACCTTCGGTGGAGCCTACAGATCAATGTAGCTTAGCATGTTGAAGCTTTCTGACTCTCCCTGGTGATATCAGTGAGAGTCCACTGACTATAACTGATGTTTACATGCCTACCTCACATGAGCATATTTATAAGTTCACGTCTGGATTCAGATGGCTTAACCTGTAATTAAATCCCACTCATAAGTTACATGGCAACAGCAGCCTTCTAAAAAGTCTATCTCTGCTATTTGCTCTGGGGAAACCTAAAAGAGTAGTTCAGAAGAGACACCTGACTTAGGTTTCTAAGCTGAGGTAAGATGAATCCCATACACAATGAACAGGACTTCTCCCATGTGCCAAATGATTGAACTAAAAGCTGTAAACCAGTATTCCACCTCAAATAATGATAGCTGAAGGTTAACAAACTTTGTGGTGCAGGAGTTCACAACAGAATGATTTGTGACAGAGTCCTAACTGTACTTCAGTTCATAAATGGACTACTTTTCATTTCTATACTGGATGTACATACAATAAAAAATAACCTAGCTGTCAGTTCCTGCAGCTGCATTTCATAATACACAGTTCTCAGTAGGGAAATGTTAAATATAAAAGGTGTGAGCACATAGCTGGGAGGAGGTGACAAGCAGATAGCAGGGCTGGAAAAGGTATTTTGACAAGTGGATAGATAAAAACCTCATGAGCTCCAACAAATAAATCCAGTGCTCTCTACCTAGATACATTCAAAAGACCAAATAATGCATTTTTAATGTTTGATTCAGGTGCCTACAGACAGATTTGGGGCCATTTAGGATGCCCTGAAGTGTCCCTTCAGGCCTCCAGCTGCAGCTGCAGAAAGGTGGAGATCTCAAGAAGGTCCTTGTCAGAGCTGTCATGGCGTTGCAGAGGTTTTGGATACCAGAGAATATCTTGAAAGCACTAGATGTCTATGTTAGAGCCCCTGAATGAGACCCTAAATGCTTTTCTTTCTCAAAATTCCCTCAGAGCATCTTATTTAAAAAAGACATTGACTGTTCCTTGCCTGCCTGCTGGCAGAGTGGAAAGTGGCATAAGAGAAATGTGTAACCCAGCACATAGAAACAAGATTTCCTACACTGTTTCATGCAAAGAGTAGAAAAATTTCTGTAGATCAACACCACAGAGCAGAGGGAAGGTAGCAGTGGCAATTGCTACAGTGTGTAAATCCCTAGTAAGCCTAAAGAAGCGGCTGCTCTGCCTTGCCCAGCCTGCTGCCTCGACCCCTTTGAAAGAGCAGATTATATTGGTTATGCTGTGATAAACTCTAAGGGTCTTTCGAAAGGCCTGAAGACACAGCATGTGAATGTATCTGGGCCAAACAGCAATTATCAAAAGGAAATAAGGGAACAGTTCAGCTCTTGTAACTTTCAGTGCATTCAGAGTATTTTAAAGCTTGTTTTTCCCTGCTTCTCCCACTGATGACCTACTGGATTATACTCCCCCCTACCAGTGCCCTGCTTTGTTGCTAGTTTATCACTACTTACAAACTACAAATGTGTTTTGGTTCAACTGAATTACTATTCAAACCCTCTCTTCAAGCAGACACCTTTAAACACAGCCCCTTGTGGTGCTCAGTGCCTCGGTAGCGTTGGGCTGACCCTTTCTTTGGAACAGTCAACAGCAGAGATAGATCATGACAGAGAGAAATAATTATTTCTGACAGGGATCTGAACCAGACTTTCCAAATAGTACCTCTGTGACAATTATTTCTGCCTGGTTTTTTTCCTACTGGGGTTACATATGAAGACAGATTTGATACAAGGGACCACCTTTGCAGTGGTTTGGCTCAGCTCATCTCTGGTTGAGTCTGGTCCTAGTCCAGCTTGTTGCTGGCCTCATAAAATACATTTTTAAAATCCTGTGTTTTCCCAGTTCTGTCATATTTCAGCCTCATAAGCACTGATATATGTAAATTAAAATGGCTGCATTAGAGAAAGTAAATATTTATGAGCACAGTGGAATGGGGCTTTAACTGCTGGATGTGTCCATTTGTCAAGTGCTGCAAGACTCCAAGCCTGTTAGTTATCACTTGAAAAAGTGCTGGGCCTTGGATAATAGCTCAGAAGAGGTGTTTTCAGGGGGCAGATTACAAGATTTTGTATGTTACTATTATTTGTTTATATAATACTAACCAGAAAACCTGTAAGAGATGAGCAACTTGCTGCACTAGGGAAGTTTGCTGTGTGCACATGGGAGGAGCAAGGTATAGGAGTGATGTAACTCAGAAGAGACCAGGATCATAGAATCATAGAATCTCCTGAGTTGGAAGGAACTCAAAAGGATCACCAAGTCTAACTCCTGGCCCTGCAGAGGACAGCCCCAAGAATCACACCATAATGGATGTGATCCCTTCCTAATGGGTGGATCTCTTGACCCAACTGCCTTCAAGCCTCCACGCTGTTATATTCAGAAAGCTGATTATTGCTAGGGAACCATTTTCCCAGCTCATTTAGGGTCCAGCACACTGAAGAACTTCAGATGTGGCACAGGAGAGAGCAGTACGAGCTGTGAGCTTCCAAGAGATCTCATTAGCAGACCAAGTTTCTAGCTCAGTGCTGAGCTTCTACCTTCATCTTTCAATCTTCGCCAAAGGTTGCTGACTTGTGCTGAAAATGTCCACGCTGGGTGCTTACTTAAGAGTGAAATTTTCTTGAAAGCGACAGTTTCTTTTCTCCTAAGGTTTTTTTTCATCAGTATTTTGCATGGGAGAATCAGTATTGTGTCAGGGATGTTACTTAGTGTCGGTTTTGAGAAAATTTCTAATAATTTCTCCAGCTGAAAAAGAACAAAAAAGAAAAAAGTTTTAAGATCTGGTGATACTTCGTCAGGTAAATTAGCTGAAAATCCCATCTTTATTGATACATCTCTGTTCTCAAAGCAGAATAGGAACAGAAGGAACTTTTCCTGATGTTTCTCCAGTTGCTTCTTAAATTTTGTACTGGAGTGGAGTCCTGTGAGATAACTGTCCCAGTCAGTCAGAAAAACCCACGCTCATGGCTGGAGAAGAAAATGAAACAATTCACTTAGAATACAGAGGAATTTGAAAAAGGAAAAGAGGGAGGACTGCAGGGAAAGGGAAAGGAGTTGCAGGTGATAGGTCAGGCCAACAGCTTCATCACACAAGTAAGAGGGAAAGGAATTTGAAGCCATGACCAGAATAAGTAGGAAGAAATTTGAGTTCAGAAAACAAAGACTAGGGCACAGGGAAAAAAAAAGGCTGGAGGTAAGTGGTAGCTCTGGCAGAGATGGGTCAGAGGTGGGGTAGGAGTGGAGCAGTTTCAAAGAAGGAGAAATGGGTAAGTCAGAAGAAGGAGGGTGGAAGCAGAATTCACTACTCTCATAGAGAGAATTGCAGGTTATGATCAGGGCCAGGAAACATCCTTAAGGATGCAGGCCAAATAGGGCTTGATATTTTACTGGGAAAAAGAAGTCGGGAGGCAAAAATTAGCAGCCACAAAAGTCTGCCATGATAAAGGACAGAAAATGGAAGCTAAAATGATGGGCTGGAATAATCTCAGATACCAAACTCCTTTTATGATGGGTCCTGGAACTCCTTTTAAGAGTGAGTCCCATTGTAAGCACTGACTTAACATGCTCTTTTCCTGTGTGACAGAGACACAGAAAGAGGGAGGCATTCCTTGCCTTCCACGAATAAGCCTATAAGTTACATATATGATTTCATACTTGATGCCTACTAGGTGCCTTTTTAGACATGTCTGCCAGAGCTTTTATACAGGTGTGTTTGATAAATTACAGCTTCACTGCCTTTTCCTGTCTGCTCGCTGCTGATTTAACACCTCATGGATTGCTTTTCCACAGGCTCTACAAGAGGAGATTAACGTTTCCGGTAGTAAAATAAAAGTGAGTTACCTGAGCAGCCGCACAGCTGGCTACAAATCAGTCCTGCGGATCAGCATGACCCACCCCACCATCCCCTTCAACCTCATGAAAGTTCACCTCATGGTGGCCGTCGAGGGACGCCTCTTCAGAAAGTGGTTTGCAGCAGCGCCAGACCTGTCCTATTATTTCATCTGGGATAAGACAGACGTCTACAGCCAGAAGGTGTATGGGCTCTCAGAAGCCTTCAGTAAGTGACCCCAGGGTTTGTGTTTCTTTTTAGAAGCAGCTAAGTGGCAATGCACAGACCTAGCCATAGATCAGTACAGTCCAACTGCCAACACATGAAATGGTCCCTGCTGATTCACTGCTGCTTCCCTGGGAAGGATTTGGCCCAGCTGTTCAAACAACACATATTCCCCAACAGATGAATCACAGAATCACTGAATGGTTTGAGTTGGAAAGGACCTTAAAGATCATCTAGTTTCAACCCCCCTGCCATGGGCAGGTATACCAGCATTAGATCAGGTTGCCCAGGACCCCATCCTTGAACATTTTAAAGGACAGGGTATGAATACCTATCTGTTCTCTGGCTCATGGCCCAGCACATACATCCTGAGCTGCCACCATCACATTCGAGCCTTCATATCCTAACTTACATCTTCCTCTGATGCACTCTGATTCTGCAAAAGGCTGTGTTTGATGGGGAATCCTGGGTTCTCTCAGTGCTCAGCACTTTTCAAAAAGCCTAGGAAATTTGTAAGACCTTTATTTCTTTCTAGTAAAAAAAAAAAAAATCTATGTAATTGCTTTTCATTTGTGTGAAACTTGCAGTTCTGCTCTGCTTCAGCTGTAAAGATTAGAAGAAGGAAAGCAGACCAATGAAACTGGTCCTGCTTCTTCTGAGAAAATCATAAAGGAGTCGTTATTCTGCCAAAAACATGATTTTCCTTCTACTGGCATAATTTTACTCTTAAGCAACTCCAGTGTGTTCATTGGAGTTTCTCCTCAAAGGCTCTTATTAGACATCACAACAAGCAGACTTTTGACATTAATACTGACGACAAGTTGGTCCGGTCTGAGACTGCTGCCTTTGAGGGACTTGCTGCCCTATGCCTCAATTATTCAAGTCCTTACTTTTCAAGGAAAACCATGATTTTTAGCAAGCTCCTGACATGCAGTCTTTGATCAAAGAAAGTAGGCAGAAGTAAAATTCTCCCATTTGGGAGTCCAGCAGAGGTTTACACCCTCAAATCATAGAATATCCTGAGTTGGAAGGGACCCCTAGAGATCATCAAGTCCCAATCCTAATATCCATTGTTTTAAAATACATCTTTAAAACAGTGCCTTTTAAATTTCTAGAACATTTGCCCAACATCTACAAGTGCATAGACCTTTTTAAATGCAGAATGGACTTCTAAAAAAAAAAAATATTAGGACTGTGCATTATGATGATGGCATTTTCAATTAAAATAGCAGTTGCCTATGGGATTGGTCTTATCCATGCTCAGTTGAGACTCTGTGTGTGCTGGCACTGCATTTCTGGGTTACTAATCTTTGGGGGGGTCTTTTGTTTCTCTCTTGTTCATAGTTTCAGTAGGTTATGAGTATGAATCCTGTCCAGACTTGATCCTGTGGGAGAAGAGGACAGCTGTGCTTCAGGGTTATGAAATAGATGCTTCCAAACTTGGAGGATGGTCCCTGGACAAACACCATGCCCTCAACATACAAAGTGGTAGGTTGTCTGTCATACATAAAAGAAATAATGCAACATTGCAAGACTCAGTTGCCTCCTATCACTAAGAATCTAAGAAAAGAGAGAAACCTGAGCAACACATGCTCTCTCCTGTATTTTACTAACAAATTATTTCTAGTAGCATACATTCAGAAGTAATCTGGTATGTAAAATGTAAATGAAGCAGGCCATCGTGGAGTAGTTGAATGTTGTCTTGTCTAACTTTGTAGTGTTGTAAAAGAAGGGTATTAACAAATGAAATATTCCTAATATAGTGAAGGGGAGCCTATTCAGATTGGACCTGTCATTGAGCATAAATCCACTCAGACACATCCTCCAGTATGCAAGTGTACTTGCAAAAGGAGAGGCTTCATGGGTCCTAAGAGAGAATGGAAGGTTCCAGAGTCCTTGAAGACTGCTGAGGACTGCAGCAGGGAGGCTTAAAAGCTGATCAGAACATGTTCAAAGGTGGAAGCACTGTGTCCCTCTGGATAATAGTAGTGTTATGGGAGCAAACATCTAATTCAGTCCACATCACTGTCGAGAGCACTACACTTTCAGGGAACATAAGCAGAGCTCTTCTAAAACTTTGCAGATGAAACATTTCTCTATAGAATGTCCCATGGTCTTACTGTCCCTTATCTCTCCATGAGCTGTGTAATTCCTTTTTTTTTGCCTGGTAGACAGCAAATTACAGGGCAAGGAGGGACAGAAAGGGCAGGTAAAGGTTCATGAGATGCTGAAAAGTGTATTTCATTCAAAGGTAAAGACAGTCTTGTGCTTCCTACAGGAAATGTAGTGAGTTTTAAAAAAATACTTAATTCAGATAAGGGGCTCCTCATTTGAAACTATCATGAAACAATACTATGAAAGATGATAAACCTCCTTGCTACTTGACAAATTCCCCAGCGAGCATCCAGCATTGCCATTTTGTGTTTCCTTTGTTCTCAGTTTCCCTGTCTCTCTTTAATTTCCTTGTTACTGTTTTCTCTTTCTAGGCATCTTGCATAAGGGAAATGGGGAAAACCAGTTCATTTCACAGCAGCCACCTGTAATTGGAAGCATTATGGGCAACGGCCGCAGACGTAGCATTTCTTGTCCAAGCTGCAATGGTCTGGCAGATGGGAACAAACTCCTGGCTCCTGTTGCCCTAACTTGTGGGTCTGATGGAAGCCTTTATGTTGGAGATTTCAACTACATCCGAAGGATCTTTCCCTCTGGCAATGTCACCAACATACTGGAGCTGAGGTACACTGTGCTGAATATGGCCATTAGAATTATGCTCTTAAGTTCTGCAAAAATCCTATGTACCCAAAAGAAAAATGAGCAAAACTCTTGGAAAAAAAAAAAAAAACAAAACCAAAAAAAAACAACGCAGCAAAACAGAGAAAAAGCTGTCCAGATTTGCCTCTTCTGCAACTCTGCTGACTTTGATTTACACCAGAGAAACACAGGCCTAGCGAGTTCTTCCAGAACTGAATCGCACGCCAAAAATATTGACACATTTCTGTGCTGCTAAATCAAGCTGTGCTGATGTCTGCCTTTTCCTGTAGGCAGAAAGCAGTGGGAATTCTGAAAGTTAACAAGCAGACTCTGAGATAACCTAAACTTGGAAGGGCATAGCACTGATGATCCTATGTAGAGGTTAATCAAGACTGATAATCATTCATAATTAAGACAGGATGATCACTCTAGACAGGGGTTTTCTAGTTGTTTTTGTGGGAGACAAATGTATTGGTCCCCTTCAGTTCCCAACTGAACAGCAGTGTTATACTGAACATATAGATGGAGCACCCAAAAGGAAGTGAAGGGTTTCCTTTTAACCCCAAACAACAAGGCAAAAAAAATATGTTAGAAGAAATACGGAGGAAAAGGGACAAGCATCCATTAAAAAAAAGGAAGCAGAGAGAAAAGTATGGATTTGTCATACATTCTGAGGAAATGAAATAGATTGTAACTGAACCACATTTCAAATTGACCTCACTGGGAATATTTTTCCTTTCTAAAATTTCCACAACAAATACAATTATTCACTTCAGAGTAATGGGGCCTGTTTCTGAATGAATCTTCTCTGTCTGACAGGCCTGGACTCAGGTCCTGAGAAGTCAGTATGAGGTTAGCATGGTAAGTAGGTTCAGCATTCCCATTTACCTCTCAAGATCTGGCCTAAAAGTGAGAATCTTCCAGAAAGTAAGACCCTTCCTCCTCTACTCAGATTTAGTATCTCGTCTGCTGAGGACAAACATAAGGCTTCATTTCTGCGAGGACTGCAGCAAAATTTGTGCAAGATCCCCATTAATCCCTTGTTTACAAGCATGCCATAGTTATTAGACCTTACCAAAGGTCTTACTTGGACCACAGATCATGGTGTATGGGGAAAAAAAAGGCCAGGCAGCCACCGCAAGGCTGACACGTCCCGAACAGCTGCCTTGGTACACACACCTCAGA
The DNA here is from genome assembly GCA_035221455.1 of Xenops minutus. Classification (NCBI taxonomy): domain Eukaryota; kingdom Metazoa; phylum Chordata; class Aves; order Passeriformes; family Furnariidae; genus Xenops; species Xenops minutus. The sequence continues at coordinate 31,023,084 of JAWWEE010000001.1, read as the reverse complement.
GGGCTGGGATACCTTTTGAGTAAACAAGCAAGAATCTCATTCTTGCTATTCTGTTTCATGACACATGAGAACATAATATCTCTCATGTTTGTAAGGTGGGAAACTGGGATAAAGCTTCAGACCTGGTCCTCGTTAAAGAGTGTAATATTCTTCCAGTGCCAGAAAGTTATTTTAATGACCAAAGGTGAGATTTCCAGAAGAGCCTAGGTAAGCCCAAATCCCATTGCAACTGAGTAGAATTAATATCTCATTCCCAAAAGTACAATTTTGAAAACCCAATCCCTGTTTCATTGTCTGTGGAAATACCAGACCCATCAGAGCTTTTGCAGAGTATTTCCTCATTGGAAAACAGAAAATTGGAAGCCTTGACAGAGTGGCCTTGCTGGCTGTTGTGTAGAGCCACAGAGTTAAATTTACTCCAGAGTTAAATCTGCTGGAACGATTGCTGCTTCATCTGTGCAAACACTTAGGTTACTGGATCTAATAAACATTTCTTCACTCTGGTGTGCTATAAAGTAAGTGGGTTCAGATGCCGGCTGGCTAAAAGCTGTGGAGGAAAACCATTGCTTTTGGACTAAATGGAGTTTGCTTGTGTCTTCTCAAATCAGCCTCTCCTTTGAGATTAACACCCTCACTATTTGGCTCTGAAATTTGTTTGGGGGACTGGTTTTTGAGTGTAGTGTTCTGGGAAGCAAATGCATTGTGGGTTGTAGACAGCTGCAGCTGGGTGTGTAACTTAGATGTATGAAAAATGTCCAGCTCGGCATAATAAGTCCTCAGGGCAGGAGTTCATGAGGACATGGCAACGAACTGCCACCCATAACTGCAACTTTCAAGTTACCTTTGTAAATCACAAGGTGTTTCTTTGGCTGAGAGTGAAAAAAACCATAAAGGAATCTGCATCTACATCTATTTAGCTCAGTGCTGCACTGAATGATAAAGTCTGCCTGGTCCTTTCTCTAGCGAATAGCTCTAAGCAGGTGAGATCACACTTCCTTTGTGATATGCAGCAGTACATAAGTGAGCTCACTGCCAAGTAATATCCAATATAAAATACATCAGTGTCATTCCAGCTAAGTCTTTATTTATTATTGCATTGTATAATACAGTTACTGTCAAGTTTTCAATCTGCTAATAATGCATCGAACCAAGCTGCTAACACCTCATTCTTTCTTCTATTCCCTGCTTTCCTGTCTTCTGTCAGAAATAAAGATTTCAGACATAGGTAAGCCAACCAGTGGAGAATTCTTATGCTGCTCCCTGTCTTGTTGCATGTTGTTACACAGTGAGCCACAAGTGCCATTTCCAGATGATTCAATAGCAAATGAAGCTGGCATGATTAAAACTGGCATAGGCAATCAGTCATCAGAACTGGGAGCCATTAATCACAATGCTGAGCTGTGCAGGCTTCTGCATGAGTTGTTATAGCTGGAGACAGGGGAAGTACAGGCAGGAGAAGCAGGGTAACAAGAGGAGGAGGGGGGAAGGAAAAATGGCTGGGAACTAACCAAGAAAGTAGAACGGGAATAGCATCAGTATACAGATCACTGGAATAGCTTGGATGGAAAAATAATTCTCCTAGAGTGAAAAGTCTTTCTTTTGAGTTTGGGAGGTTTAAGAGGCATAATGAAGATCCATATGCCCCCAGCATCACCCACCTAAGGAAGTAAGATTTTGTAGCTTTTTTTCAGTCTGAGCATTTCGTAAAGAGCTTTGGCACGTGCAAGTCTGTCAGGCTCAGATAGGAGGTAGTACAACTCAGAACCTGAGCCAGGAAATGCAATAAAAAAGAGTAATGATAAGAAAACAAGACGAAAGAGAGACTCCTAAATTGGAGCTTTGTCACTAAGAATATTTGTCACTTGGGTTCACTGGAGTTTCGGTGGGTTTGATCCAATCAGTTGCATTCTGGAAGATGTCAACTTCCTGTCAATGCCTGAGTTTGCAAGTAATTCTCTGACTGACAAGTTTCCCATCCTTCTCCCTGGTTGCTTTTCTAAATTAGAAGCTTAGACTGTGGAGTTGGGATTTATTTTTTGTGTGTGTGCGTGTTTAAGTTTTCTTTTGCATTTGGGATTGGGTTTTTTTCTTGCTACATGCTTTTCATTTACAGTTTCTTTGACTTCATAGAGGCTGTGCAAAACCATAAATGTTCCTTTTATCTGCATGCCTGGAAATGAAATGGAGTAGAAACTGGGCTTTTGTCTTATTGCCAGAACAATAATGAAGGACTGAGCTTCACAGCATAATGGAACGGCTCAAAGCATTATTAACAGGGCTGGGAGGTTGGTACCCAAGACCTCTTCAGTGACTGTCTTCATCAGGCTGAGTTCCAGCCCCCCAGCTCCTCTTTCACATCATTTGAAGGCAATAGAAAAACTCATTTCTCTTTGAAACAGCCAGGTTGTATCCTTAATGCCCTAGAAATACACAGCCACTGAAGTGCCTCTACTTTGACGGTGAATGGCAGCATCTGAATACCTGTTACGAGAAGGGGTTTTATATATGCAAGCAGTAACTGAGGGAAAATGCATGGACTGGCCACAAATGCTTCAGATGCCACCAGAGCCTTACAAAGTTGGCAGGGCTTCAGCCTTTAGGCAGTTCCTAAAAACTAAGAAATTAAGTGAAAGAAAGAAATCCAAGACATGCCTGCTCCAATGCAGCCCAAAGGGGATCAGGGAGGGAGACAGGTGGGTGTCATCTCAGCTAAAGCTCCAGTGCTTTGAACTCCAGAAGGTCCTAAGCTTGACACCAATGACAGGTCAACAGTGGAAAGGATGAGATCCACAGAACTGAATCTTAGTGGTTTTGAAAAGCTGAAATCCTTATGCAAAAGCTTCCTCAGTGCAGGGGAAAGGATTCCTCTGCCATATGGAGCCTTTGGTGAGCTTCATGTCCATAGCTTGATTTCCAGAGGTTCTGGAGCTACCCACTAAGAGGCTTGGCTTTACAGCTCAGGGTAGTTAGCCAAGCTCTGACTCTGCAATAGCCTAAATGGGGGATGTTATCTAAGCCAAAAAGCATCACCAAGTCATGATGCTTTCTCTTGAAATTTGAAGGGCAGTGAGACATTTCTGTCTTGCAAATATGCAAAAAGTAGCTACATGTAAATTTATTCTTCCATTCTTGTTTCTATTCATACCTTAGAGAGACAAATCTACAATTACTGACAAATAGAGGTATCTCAGAAAACTGCCCTAGGATCAGATGAAAAGTCCTTTGCGGTCTCTGGCTTGGCTTATGGCACTGTTATAAAGTTTTATTATCCCGTGTGTGACACTAGAAGAGCTTTGGGCATCACACACAAACCGCAAACACTAAAAGGCCAAGTGTAAATTCAGCTCACTGCACTGTGTGGCCTCCTTACTAATCTATTGAATGTCACCCAGGGAAACAAGACCAGAACCTCACACAAGCTACAATAAAATCCTCTGGTTTTGAGCTGCATGGTGCTTAGTGTGGAGCCATGGAAACACGACCCCACTGAACAAAAGCCGCTTGGTGGCAGGAATTTGGTAGTTCTTTAGTCACCAGCAAATGCATGTGGCCAGCAAGAGGGGAAGTGGGTAGCTGGCACAGAAAATGTTAGAGGTGGTTTCGTGTCCTTAAACAGGGACACCAGATTCAAAGAAGTCCTGGAGCTTTGTTCAGATCAGTGGTTATGAGTAAATAATTCTAGTGGTGTGACTGCTTTTGTTGACCACAGTGAAAGCCAGAGCTGTATAGTTACCAAGAACAGAAGTTGTCCTTTGAGGAGCTGGTAGATGCCCTTGCATTTGAGAAACTAAGATACAGTTCATCATGTAAAATAAATGTTGAAAATAGTTAGACAAGTTATCCTCCAAAAGATGACTTCTTTCCACTGCCAGCAAAGGGAGTCAAGGCAGCTAGCTCTGATATGAGCATCCACCTTTGTAACCATCTAGAGCTTGGTGATATGAATCCCCTGGCATTTTATAGAAGCCAATTAAAAGGTGCAGCCTACTGTGCTGATGTGTTATAGGGAACCAGCTGAAACCAGGAGCCCTGTCCCTTTTCTCACTGGCTTCCCACTCTGGAGCAGGAGGTTCCTTACACTCCTTCAAAATACGGGCTCTGGGCCCAAAGGGATGATGTCAGCCTTTATTCAAAGGCTGTGCATCTATCATAGTACAGCTGAAGCAGTCCACAAATGTCACATCTCTGCATGTTTGCCCAACTTTTTATCCCTTTCCTTCCCCATGTGTCTGTGTAAGGAATCACGTAAAGCACAAGCACTTCAAAAAGGAGTTTGACTCTTCTAATGTACCTGTAGAGCCCCTCAAATGGTACTGGCACTATCCTGTCCAAACTGAGAATTTAAAAAAGAAGAGGGCAAGGCAGATGTGTTGGAGAGCCCATGCAACCCCAAAGAACGGGGATCACTGTGGACTTGGAAGATTTCCCTGTGCTTCGCCAGCACATCACTGTATCACAAGCATTCAAGGAAGCAGTATCACCTCCATTTCTCTTTGGTCTGCAGAGCTTCTGCCTGTGAAACTGTCCTCATTCCCAGTGACTACACCATCATGCCCACAAATACCCACCAAAGTGTCTGTTCCTGATTAGGGACCAGCCCACACCATCCTTGAAACTTCAGGTTGTTGCTTTGGGGGCTTAAAATATCAGGCTTTCTTCTAAAAGTACTGTAATAGCTAAAAGAACACTCTGAATGGGAAATCAGCTCTTCCCCCACAGTCCCCTTCTAGTGGTAGTGTCAGTATGGGGGATAAATACTCTAAGACTGCAAAAAGTATAACTGATTATGTTTTCTGAATAGTAAAAAGTCCTATCTTTTGTTTTGGGCCATTTTCTTGCTGAGCAATGAGAGAGGATGAAAGGGGGAAAAAAGTCTTCTCTGCTTTGCCCCAGGCAGATTTATTTCAGCTGTTCAGTTCAGTCCAATTTACCACTTGGATTTGCCTATTGATTGCAGATTAAATAAAAAGCAAAGCCCCAGTGTTCCTGGCTCTAGTGCTCATGCATTATCACAGAGGAAGGGAAACAGTTTGGGAGTTTTTACATGACTAATGTATGTTTATTTAACATCTCTCATCCTGAAAGATCTCGAAGTGATAAAGAAAAGCTCCAGTGTATAATACTGTGCAATTCCTGCAAGGGCAGAGCATGACACCTTCCCCATACAGTGTTGAAAACTGTTGGCAGAGGCCAGTGGGGTAAATTCCAGCTTGACTATTTTTAACAGTTTATTTCAATGTCTATTCTACACAGGAGTTGGGAATAGAAGAGAGTTTTAAGATCTTTCTTTTTTACAGAAAGTTGTAATCAATAATAAAATCCTCCAAAGCGAGGCTGTAAAATCCAAAAATAAATCACAATGACGATGGGAGAGGGAAGCAGGAACTTCTAGTCTTGCACACATTTTTCTCCATCTTTGAGAAAGTCAAAATTTGCTTTTGCCCATCAGCAGATAGCCTAGTGTAAGACTCAGGGCAAGTTATCTATGCTTGCCAGACAAAGACGCTAAAGGATTGCAAGCTACCATTAAAACTGTCCTTCTCTTGTCCACCTCTCATGCAAAGTAGAGATTATGAACAGCTCAAAAGCTGACTGACATTCAGCTGGGCTTTGTTAGGACAGTCAGCAGAAAATGTAAGTCCCTGATCAAAATGGATGATGGATTCCCACAGGGAACTTCTTCCACCAGGGTTGAAACCACTTGCTTAGTGTGAGTGACATGCAGGTAAATGAAATAATACCCTCCCAGCCTGCTGTCATTGGGAAGGAATACAGATGGTGACTGAACTGTCAGGCTGAAGCTGTCTTGAAGGTCAGAGCATTTTATTTAGCAAGAATCAGTGTCATTTGTGGAGATGAAATCTGTTAAGACTTTAATAGGATAAATCACAAGGGATATTCAAGAATAAATCAGAAAGGCACTTCCCCCCTCCCCCAAAGTATTAAGTAATTTGAATGAAGAACCAACTTCCTGCTTTTTTAAGCAGAGCATAATTCAATAGTTTTTACATGTCTGAAGAGGAGTTAATTTTCCTAACATAAAGGTTGAAAGACAAAGGAATTTTCTCATTATGAGGAATAGAGTTAACTGTGATTGACACTCAAGTTTCTAACCAGCTTCTCCTGGAACAATTCCTCTAAGTGCTAAATAGTGAACTATGGCCCAGATTTTTTTTACGAACTTTTGGGACTTGATGAGTTTGGACAGTTTGAAGGTGTTCTGGAGAAAAGTAGACTTTTTCATACTTGCCCTAATTACCACAGCCTTTCGTAGAAGGAAAGAAATCTATGTTCAGGCAGCAGGTGTTAAAAGTCTAGTGTGGTGGTTTCAGGCTTAGAGGAAATGCAACTCAATACACACTAGTAGTAAACACTTAATAAAAGGAGTTAATAACTTTAGTATCTAAATTAAACTATAGGTAAAATCCTGGCAAGACAATTGTTTAAGCTGCATCTAAATTCCTCTGGTTGTTTTTTTTCTGGCCAGTCCCATTGGATGCTTTCCATAAAGTAGATTCTAGTTTATTAATTTCTTCAGTCTTGAGCTCTTTTAGTGTTGCAGTTGTGGAGCTAAAAACATAGTCATTCTGTCTGCTCACCCAGTTTTCTCAGCCACCCTTTCTTGTCTCCAAGGAAGCAGTGAGTGAATGGGTTTTAATAGGGGACCAATGGTCAGGTACCTCAGCCTGATCCTAGTTCATGCTTTTCTTGGGGCAAAATGGACCACTCAGGAAATTATTTTGTTTCCCTCATTGCTGGGCCCAACTGAATTCAGTGGTAGGATTCTCTTAATCTGCCCTAGGGCAGGACAGGACTTGAAAGTCTTTGCTGGAGTCAGCAAGAGCACAAAATAAGCCTTGATGCAATGACCTTGCAGGATGTATCTTCAAGTGCTTTCTACAGGGAGTCTGCTTTTGGCATTTGTATTGGAGTCTTTGTTGGGAGGGCAGGTTTATTTTTTTTTTTATTGCTATTTGTTTTAATTCCCTGGTGTACTGTGTTTTCCCTTCACTTTCTGGCACTGCACTAGCACCAGTATCAGGACTATGTCTATAACAATAATTTAAGCAAACACAGTCACTGGGACTCAACCTGTAGTAGTTCCTGGCATGATTTTGGCTCAAGCCACAAAACCCTTCCCTTTGGTTGCTTCCCTCCATGCCAGAGAGCACCTCCAGCACCGTGATTGTTAATGGATACTGCTCAGGATCCTGTGCTATAACACACCATGTACTAACATTCCCCAATACAGCACTCCTTCACTTTCCCAGTGTTTCTACCCTGTGCATTTTTAAAGTGCTTGCATTGCTTGTTGTCTAAAGGAAACAAATCATCCAAAATATTAATAATGTCATACTCTTGTTTTTCAGCCACAGCCCAGCTCATAAGTATTACTTGACCACAGATCCAATCACCGGCTCCATCTACCTCTCAGACACCAACAGCCGACGCATCTATAAAATCAAGTCAACCACATCAGTGAAAGACATTGTGAAGAATTCAGAGGTCTTGGCTGGAACTGGGGATCAGTGCCTCCCATTCGATGATACCCGCTGCGGAGATGGAGGCAAAGGCACTGATGCCACCCTTACAAATCCCAGGGGTGAGACTGCTTCTTCTCCACAGGCTCTTTTAAAGGGATCTTTTTGGAAAGCAGGTTGTTTAGACACACTGGAGACTGGTCTCCTCTCCAGTTCGGAAAATGCTCTCAGATTATGCAAGCCTTCCCCACAAACGCATCCTAAGGGCTTGCTTCTGGAAATAAGTTTGTCAGTCCTGTCCTGGTTCTTCATATTGACATGGCTGAGAGGAGTGCCAAACCTAGGGGTGTAGTGGTGGGCACATATCCAAAGAGCAATAGAATAAATCCACCCATCTCTTTTACAGCCATTTATCCACTACTCCTTACCAACAGTGTTGGTCCATCCCATCCTGGACTGGATTCACTAACATTCAGTTCACTGAGGCTTTCTTGGCACTAAAAATAAATCTCTGTAAGCATTGAGATATATATATATATATATAAATGGCAGCAAAACCAACATACAGCTCAGAGATATGCAAATTGAGGTGTAGACATTGACATTATATATCATGGCATCCAGCTTTAATCCTGTAGGGGATGGATACTAGTTTTGATATGGGAATGGTCTAATTCAGTGTAATTTCACCTGATTCCAACACACTGAAATGTGATAAAAGCACAGTCTAATCAGAATAAAAGCATCACACAGCCTTCACGACTGTGAAATAAATTGTTCAAAACAGGTTTAGCCAAACATACACACTCCTGTGTGTAGCCAAGACTTCAGTCTGGCAGTCTCAAGGTAACAAGCTCTGCAGATGGAGGATATCACTCCTCCCAGATGTCCACAGCTCCTCGATAAAAAAAACACCTAAGGGGTGCAGAGATGAGGTGGAAGGTACTGTTGGTACACACACTTTCAACAGTGTTCGTGAAGAGGGAAATGTTTTTTGAGATGTGGCATTTTTGTCTGTTATATGTCTTCTTTTGCCCAGCTGTTCAGAGTGCAGGGAGTTACTCATAAGCTCTTGGCTTTGACATCAATGTTCTGCATTTTCTTTTTCATTGCATCAGGGAGTGGTAGCTCCCTCCTTCCTCACCATGACAGTGTCCAAGCCTATCCCAACCTTTTTGTAAAGCAAGCTGACAGCAAAACCTGGGGATCCTTTAACAAGTGTCCCCGCCCATGGCAGGAGGCTTGGACAATATAAAGGCCTCTTCCAACCCAAAGCATTCTGTGGTACTATAAGTCATTTCACTAAGAGAAGACAAGATGAAGTCAGCTGAATTCTTGTGTCTCTTCTTTGCTAAACTCTCCTATGGAGACAGGCAAAGAGAGTTGGGATTGTTCATCCTGGAGAAGAAAAGGCTCCGGGAAGACCTCAGAAACATTTTTAGTGCCTAAGGGGCTCCAGGAGTGCTGAAGAGGGAGATTTGATGAGGGCATGGAGTGATAGGACAAGGAGGAATGGGTTCCAACTGACAGAGGGCAGATTTATATTAGATATAAGGAAAAAATTCTGTCCTATGAAGGTAGTGAGGCACTCGAACAGCTTGCCCAGAGGAGCTGTGGCTGCCCCATCCCTGACAGCTGTTCCTGGACAGGTTGGTTGGGGCTTTGCACAACCTGGCCCGGTGGAAGGTGACCCTGCCCATGGCAGGGGTCTGTAACTAGGAGAACTTTAAAGTCTCCTCCAACCCAAACCATTCAATATTTCTGTGTTTCTCAGGAAGTTATTTTTCATGACATAGAGATGACGTTGTTACTGAATCCAAGAAACCCAAACTGATCTAGTGACATTTTGTCTCAGGTCTAGTTGTGATTTTTTTTTGTTTGGTTTTTTGGGGTTTTTATTATACATTGGCTATCTCTTTCCTGCACTATGCAGAAAAATATACCTTGGGAGACCTACTTTTGCCAAAAAACATCAAAAGCCAAACTTCTACCCTTGTAATATTCAAAGAGCCCAGCATCATTTCCAAGCACTCCGGAATCCCATGAGTTGAACATTATATTGGGCTAAAGTATTGCCAGAAGCACAGATGTAGAAAGGGAAAAGCTACCTGTGGTCAGGTTTCAGTGTAGAAATGATCTCACTGAAATGAGAAGGCTGAGTGAAAAAAAATTAAGTGACTTGGGCAGAAAGATTCAGGAAGCCCAGAAGATGAGTCATGAGATCAGGGAATGCAAAAATCTGTAATCCAATTTTCTGTACCGTTTTGAAGTTCAACCAGTACAAAAAAAATTACCCCACAACTTTTGTTGGACCTCTGTTCTCTCTTGTACAAGATAAGAGAAATAATATTCATTTCCCTTCATGGGTGGATATTGCAAGGCTTAGATGGCTTATGTTTCCACTTTGCTATAGTAAACAGAGTTCAAAGCTTTCAGCAGTGAAATCCTTCTTGTTGGCAATTGAAGTTCTCAGGAGGCTGTTCTTCCACCTCAATCATATAACAGCAAAATTCTCAAGCAGGTCATGCATTCATTCCTCACAGCTCCAAAATTTCACAAAATAGAAGTAAATTGAGGGTGAAAGAGGAAATGACACAAAGCAAAATGGCAATAAGAAGATAATAATACAGAAAGCCCACACTGCCTTTGGAAAGTTCCTAAACAGTGTTCCCTGATCTGGTTCTAACCTGGGTTTTCAAAGTCTGCTGAGGCAATGACTGTGGCAGGTGTGACTCACTCCCCATGCACCTCAAGAAATAATGAACAGTGAAAACTCACACTGACAATGTAATGTCACCATTGTTTATACCTTCACAGTGGTTTGTTCTAGCAGAAAAAAGTAGAAAATTCTCTTCCTTCATACGATTGCTTTTCCTAATAGTTCAAAATAAAAATGATTTATTGTGTAAGTAACCGGTAGCTCTCGGGTGACCCTCTGCCTCCCTGTCTTGGCAGGAAAATAAACTCATAAGTAAATGGTCAGAGGAAATTAGGACACAATTCTGTAGCTATGGAGTTATCAGCTGGCCAGGGAAGGACATGGAAAGTTCAGTTCTGGAATCACTGCTCTTCACAGGACTCTACTTTTAAAGGCAAAAGCTGTTTTTTTCTCTGAATGTAATTGTTTCATGCAAAGTAGGATTCTGTATTTTAAGGACATCTTTTCACTTTTTGAAAAATTGTAAGGAATCAGAGTTTTGCCTTTCATGATATTTGCAGCTTGCTGGAAAAAACTGAGGGAATACCTCCTTCCAGATGAAAAACCACAATTCATGAAGACTGGAGAATCAGTCATGAGCTGTCAACATATGCTTTTGCATATACTTTTAGCCTCTTAGACCAGTCAAACATCTGGTCTAAGTAGATTTTTTGGCTCTTTACTCAGTAGAAAGAAACTGGTACCCTGAGGGTGGTTTGGTCTATGCCAGTGCACATATTCAAGGTGGGATGAACCACATTCTGGGAGTACCAGTCTCCTCCTGGATCTGATAGAATGAGGTCCCCACTGCAGCAAATGTTGTTCAGAATGGTTCTCCATTTTCTGAGTAGCAGGCTTTTCTCCATAGCTTTGATCACTTTTTATAGTTCTCAACTCCCATGAGATCAGAGTGGATAATTTCATCGAATCATAGAATGGTTTGGGTTGGAAGGGACCTTCAAAGATCATCCAGTTCCAGCCCACTCTGCCATGGGCAGGGACACCTTCCACTAGACTGGGTTGCTCAAAGCCCCATCCAACACAGCCTTCAACATTACCAGAGATGGAGCAGCCACAGCTTCTCTGGGCAAGCTGTTCCAGTGCCTCACCAGCCTCACAGGGAAGAATTTCTTCCTATCTGTAATTTAAATCCACCCTGGTTTAGTTCAAAACCATTATTCCTTGTCCTGTCAATAAATTTCTCTGAAGTACGTTCTGGATAGATGTTCTTGTCTCACTCCACTGAAGGAGGGAGAACTCCCTTTAGATGATCAGCTTAGAAAAGACATTAGGAGAGAGAAAACCCTCCAGGAATTTCACAGTTTACCTATCTTTGACTTTTCTGATAAAAGTAGGCTATACAAACACAGGGCAGGTAGATCCATGGATGAAATAGGGGTGGCAGTAGTTTGGTCAGGGTATTCATCATAGCTATTAGAAATCAGTCTGATATTTCCAATTCATTTGCCACAGAGCACAGCAAAGCTTTCAGATGCTAATGAATTTCAATATATCCTTGCAAATTAAAGTGTTGCCACTTCCTAATTATCTTCTGCTAATAATGATCGTCTTCTACAAGCAATCTAAAGAAAAATTAAAACTCCAGCTTGTCAGAGCATTTCTTTTCATCTGAGTACTCACCAGTGGTTCTTCTCGGGGAAATGTTGTGGCAGAGAAATTACTACGGAGCCTGCAATTAAGAGAGATTGCGGTGACAAGTCTGACAGTATAGGAAGAAGGCTTCAGAAGGGACGTGGGGAGGGAGAGGGCATCTCATTCATTTAGCACCATAACACCGATGCAAAATGAAGTAATTAATTTGGGGACAGATTGCTTCCTTCACTGTGTCCTGCTGAATGTGTAAACAAAATCTGAGTTGTTCGCTAAGTGTTCAAGAGTTTGACAGAATTAAATGAAGAAACTCAACCCTCCACAATCTGTTAACATTTTTATTATCAGATAATAATAGAAGGACCATTTCAGGGAAGACCAGAGGCTAATGCAACAGAATATCGTCTCTTACTGTGGCCAGAAAAGACACATAGGAAAGTGTGTGAGTGGTCTCACATGAGTGGTCAATGAGAGAGTGGCCTTTCTCTGCTAACACTCCAGATGCTAGTCATTGACATTTAGGGGACTTTCTGAAGAGGTTGCACTTGGACCTCTGCTTAGATTTCACTATCAGTTGGCTTAGAAACCTCCCTGAACACTTAGTTTTGTTCTTCCAGGCGCCCTGTGCTAATAATTTCCACAATTTCTTTAGCCAGGTCATGAAAAAGGGTGGTCCTTCTGAGGCCAGATCAATGTTTACTGTTCTCTCTCTGCCTTTCCTAATTCTTTGCTGTCTTGTAGTTCTCTTCTTGACCACTGCAAAGTGCAAAAGCTGCTCTTAGCAGAAAACTTTTCACAGGAATTTCAAAATCTTTTTCCTGTGAACTCTTTTTCAGATTGTCATTGCATGTAGGTAGTTAGGCTTTCTCCTTCCCCTGTGAATTCCTCTGTACTTACTGATATTGATTTTCATCTGCCATTTTATCACTCAGTCATTCAGTCATACAATAAAACTCCATATTTGGATTTCTTTAAGCATCTTTTCTTTTAGTTAAAAGGGGTTTTCCCCCTTTTTTTTCCCCTAACTAGAGCTACATGCACAATACAGTCCCTTTTAGCATTTTATCTTCTAGAACAAACTCACTGTGTCCCAGTAGCTATTTGCACTGTAATGTTGTGCTGTCACCTCTTCGCACTACAGGGTCCTGACATTTCAAGCAAATGTCATCACATCACAACTTTCTATCAGCACAGCTCACTGGTGTGATGCACATGATGCTACAAGCCCTTGTTTCTTAAGAGGTCTCTGCTTATCCAAGGGGAGCCGGCATGATTTCATAATGTATGTGTTTCATATCTCAGAATCTAAAGTTTGGATCTGCAACACTACCTGGGTAGTGGCAGCAGATGTTTCCTCTTAGAAACTGTGAGGTTGAGCTTTAAGCTATATGCTGAAAATCTTTAATTCCCGTATGTTCCTATGGAAACGCGAGAGGAGCCTTCTGCCAAAGCAAGCCAAGGCCTTTGGCTTAACACGTATAACATGTGAATTATCCGTTTCTGTGCCCATTTGCAGAAGCCAGCTCTCAGCACTGGAATTGTGCCATTATCAGAAAGGAAACAGAGAAAGGTCCAATCTAACCTCTACAATCTGCTGCAAAGAAACCATGAGATGATTCTTTCCCTCTTCACATAACTCATCCATCTAAAGGCTTGTCGGTGGGAGAGCAGAGCTCTTCTCTATAATTAATTTTGATTCCAAGACCATCAGCTAAAGTCAGGAAGGAATTGGAGCGGTTGTCATGTCAGGAGCATGTACAAATGAGAATTTGGGGCTTTGGCAGACTGCAAACTCTGCTGCCCTGAACATCTCAGGAAAAGTGAGGCAATTGAGATTGCTTAACCTCTGTGAAAGAGGGATAAACAGAGAAGTGCTCTGCGATAAGAACACGTAGACATGCCATTGCCCTGGAGCAGGGTGATAAGTGGTAACTTTGCTATCCCACTTTAACTTACTCAGGTATGCAAGCTCTTTGTCTAAGCTGGAATGCAAAATAAAATCATACTCTATCAAGTGATCAGAGCTGCGTTGAGAATCAGAGTGTGTTCAAGTTATTATTGCTGTAACTGGGTAATCAGACCGGCCATCAAACCCCAGCATTGCACACACTGAGTGACTGTCAGCATACGCTGCTGATAAGTCCAGTCCAATACATATGGAACTAGCTAAGGGAGAACACTCTGCCTCATTTCAAATCACATTATCCAGCCTGCCACCCTTCACTGGCTTTTGGCTTGTTTCACAATCTAATGAACAGGCACCCTGAAAAGTACTCGTTGTGAACCAAGGAATGGGTAAGAGACTCTTGTGTTTGACAAAAGCCAATTACTATCAACTAAACCTTCCATCATGCCTTTTCCAAAAGAGAACGTCTGCCATATTGCTCAAAGAGCTCAATTGTGTTCCTGGTTGTCAAGCAAATACCAGCAAACATTAAAGAACTTGCCATTATGCTGGCAAAAGAATTAGAGGAGCAGTAGCTTTCAACAGCAGATGCCAGCGACAGTGACATGTGCCAGTATCCTGGATGACTCACTGAACAGTGCACCAGCCAGGGCACAGTGCTGGCACAGCTCATGGCAGGTGAAGATAGCTTCCAGAAAGCCATGGATGCCAGTGAGATATTGATGCTTGTACCATCAGATCTGTCTGCGAGACTTGACAAAGTGCTAAGATACGACTCATGTGTTTATATTGTATAGTGAGAATAAGTGGGCATCACCAGTGTGGCTTCTCCCATAACATTTATGAAATCACAGAATGGTTGGGTTGGAAGAGACTGTACAGATCATCTAGTTCTAACCTCCCAGCCGTGGGCAGGGGCACCTTTCACTAGACGAGGTTGCTTGAAGCTCCATCCAACCTATACTTGAACACTTCCAGGGATGGGGCAGCCACAATTGCTTTGGGAAACCTTTGCCAGTGCCTCACCACCCTCAGTAAATTCACATCTGTAACAGTTACTTCTGGTCCTCTTTGAGGTTCTTGTTTCATGGTCCTGCAAAGGTCAGTCCTATCTTGGCATGAGTTAAAAACAAGTATTAGAGTGTAGGACTAGAAGCAATCTTTTAGGTCATTCAGTCCTGTCATCCATTATCTCAGCAATCCTGCTATATATAATTCCCTTTAAAATTAATGAATTCATCTTGAAAGCAGCAAGTAATTTTTTTCCTCACTGTCCTAGAGGCTATTCTGAAACCACACTGCTCTGATGGTCAGCTATCTGATCCAGGTCAAAGTGGTGCCCTTCAGACAGGGAGATGTTGCAAAGAAGTAGTGAAAATGCTGATTTTACCTCCTGGCAATAACAAACAGCTCCCATTCAGATCAGTGACCTGAAACATCAGTTCCCTGACTCCTAATTGACTCTGAATCCACAGGTTGCAACTACGTCTGAACCCCCTTCTTTACCTCAGCCCAATGGAGAAGTTTGTTCTGTCTCTCAAACAATTGTTAGGTCTGAGGTTTTACTGCCAGGCCAGATTATCTTCCATATAACCAAATATGATGTGTTTCTCCGTGTATCACCCACCTCCATGGCTTCCAGCCCATGCAATAGTTACAGTGCTGGCTGAAGGCCATGATTTTAACTGCCAGAGCAATCGAGGATTAGTCCCTGCTCCGTGAAAATCTAGAATTTTTGATCTGTAAACTGCTGCATCTGTACTTCACAGCAGAGCTCACAGTGGATGGAGACTGAGGGTAAATGTTTCAAACAAGGGGATCTGGCTGTAAAACAGCATTTTAGAGAAACACAAGATCTGATCACTCTTCAAACATTCTCAAAGCTTTCTATCTGAAACAGATTTTCCATCATTTCTGTCACCATGATAACAGCCAAAAAAACATTCTAGTCAGGATTCAGCTCACTAATTTAATCTGCCTACAATATAAATGTTTCCTTTAGAGATATTTGCTGTAATCTTCTTTTATAGTCAATGGCAAGAAAAGGTATTTCTAGCAGGATTCATATAATCTCTTGGGGATATGTGCTTTAGGGTGATATGAATTGCACTCTTGAAGCAGATTTTTCTCTCCACTGATTGGAAAAGCTCCAGATACTTGCTTATATGCACAATGCAGATGTCTGTTTTTTGCCAAGTGATTGTTATGCTGAGAATGAAAGAAACCAAACAGGAAGACCCTAATATTCATATATTCCAAGCAGAATTCTCACTTGCATAGAATGGGATGTTTCAGGCTTCTACATTCATTTTCTGTTCCTTTACAGTCTTTTAGTGTCTTTAAGACACTCAAATATTATGCTGAGTGGCATTCTGCCACCATAGGGTAGATGAAATGGATTACTCTATTAGTATCTGTGGAGTTATTGTAATTTATACTAGCATAAAGGAGAGGTGAATGGAGCCTTTAACTTCTTATTCCTGCCTTCGTCATGAACTTTCTCTGTGACCTTGTAAGAATTGCTTTATCTTTTATTTTCCTGATATGTAAAATTAGGTTGATCGCACTCACAGACTGCTATGAGGTCTAATTAGTAAGTGTAAAGCACTATGAAATCCTCTGATGGAAGATGCAGAAGGTAGCTAGCCTAGGATAAAGAGGATTAAAGGAGGTTGTGCTAACATAACAAATACATGAGAAATGATGCTTAGGGGGAGGTGAAATGGCACATACCTGCAGGTGAAGAAATGAGAATCAGCAGCCTGTAACTGCTGTCAGCAGACCTCAAATCCACTGACAGAAGTATGTCCACAAAGGAGGTTTGTACAATGAGTGAATCACTGGCAGAGTTCAAAAACAGGTGAAATAGTGTAGATTAGTAGGATTATTTTAGGGAAGATCCTTCCTCATTTATCCATCTGGAATTTGATTGACCCAATGCATATTTCACAGCCTTTTCATCAGCATTTTTGAAAGATTCACCGGTGTAACATTTTTATGTGCATGGCTTAACATTCATACCATGAACAATAAAACCAGGTTTCTGAACATGCAAGACACATGGTTATTAGAAAATCTTTTCCTTTCAGCAGTTCACTGAATACCATGACCTTTTCCAGAAGTAAGCAGGGATTTCTGAATTGCATCATATGCCGTTTGGAAGTGCCTTCCATGAAATGGTGCCAGTTCAAAGCTCTTGAGAACCAGGACTCGAATATGCCCAGCTCTCATCACGTCCCTTTTGAATGCCATAAAATAAATTGCTCCAAACAAAACCAGCAGTCTTACTCTTTCATGAGCATCAAACAAGACACCATCTTCTATTTTTCTTATATTAGGTTGCCACTACTTTCTGACTATCTTGCTTTGTTCCTCCCCAGGCATCACCGTGGACAAATTTGGGCTGATTTACTTTGTGGATGGCACCATGATCAGGCGGATTGACCAGAATGGGATCATCTCAACTGTGTTGGGTTCCAATGACTTGACATCTGCTCGGCCTCTCAGTTGTGACTCTGTTATGGACATTTCTCAGGTAAGACAGTGTTTTGGTTATGTTTCTGTAGAACAGAAGCCTGTACCTTCAGCCTGTCTGCATGGCTGTGTGCCTCCCTGGGTCTGACAAAGAGCTAGGAGCTAAAGGAGAATTCCATTTCTACATATTTAATGGTATAAAAATGACTGACTCAAAAAGAAAGATCCAATAAAGACTGCAGGAAACTCCTGACTGACCTAAGTCATAGATTCCTGTGGAGTGAGTTTTTAAAGATGTACCAGCCACAGAACAGACTTCTTTCAGAGCTCCCAATCAGTGGGAAGACACAGATTCCTGGGAAGGCAGGTTTTGTTAGGCTCATTTATCAAGAAACAAGTTGCTTTAAACTAAAAAGGCCTGGCAGCAGTACCCATTTCAGTAGGACTATTTATCATGCTCTGTTACAACATCTTAGCTAACCACAGGGTTTTTTTTCTTTTTTTCCCCCCATCCTAATTTGGCCCAGCACAATTTTAGACCTGAATCAAATTAACATCTAGGAAATAACTGATTGGAGGCCATGATGCCAAAATTAGCAACAGCAGGAAAACAAGAGTCTTGAATTGCATCAGATTGCAAATTGGTTGCAGCTACCAGCATGCTGGGCTTTTAAGTCCTGCTGCTTAAAAGTGGAGAGAAAAAAGAAAGAGGGAAAGAGAGAGTAAGAAATCTCAGTTTGATGATTGCTTTACTTCTGGATGGAGCAGAAGACAAAACTGTTACAGCCCAGCACTCAATTTTGTGGAGCCTTGGCCAACTTGTCAAATTGTGCCAGTTTAGGGGCAGTGTCCTTTGAAACCTTTGTGCCACTTGTTGTTTGTCTGGCTGTAGGAATGTTGTCCTCTCCTGTGAATATAAAGATCATAGCTGGAGGGCTAAGAACTATTATTCAGCCGCAACAGATGTCAATGGGGTTTCCTTTTTGTAACTACGTAGATAATTTCCGTGCTCCCATATGGAATCTGTTCTTCTTGTTTTTCCCTCTAATTTGAAAAGATTAATCTTGCTTCTTTGCAACTGGTTCCCACTGTCTGCAATTTATGAACAAGCTGAAATAACGAGTTTAAAAGCTGTTGTGCCTTCTACAGAAGCAAATTTTGACGGTTAAAGGCCACCTTGTAGTATGTTTCTCATCTTTACAGGCATTGTTTCTTCTTTATGTGAATTTCAGGGGCAGTTACCAAACACTATTGTAGAATCAGACTATAAAAATTATTTACTTCAAGGTTATGTGGCTTCTGTGTATACAAATGTCATGTTTAAACACTTCTGAGATAAGCTGAAGACTCTCTTTTTCCCTTCAGAAAATGACAGGAGCCATTTTTAGATTAACCTGTACCAGAATGGACAGACTACCACTCCTGTTCTGGAGAAACACACTGAAGACAAGTTTAATTAAAAAACAAAAATCAGGTTGGGAAGCAGCTTTTCATCATTTACAGTTGCTAGAAGGGTCTTTTCTGTCAGATCCCTGAGGCTCCCTGGGACGTGAGGACATGAAATATTTAGCTGCCACTGTTGACAAGGAATGGTTTTTAAGAAATTGAAAATTCCCTTGTCAGTTCAGAATAAACTCAGCTCTTCATGCCAACTCAAGACTGCGGAGCTTAAAGACCACTGGAAGGGATGGAGGCATGAATTATTAAAGAGAAAACCACAGGCTATAATGTTTTACTACAAGAAGGGTTAAAATAGGCCAAGAGCTGAGAAGAGGAAGGAGATTTGCAAACAGAGAACCAGGGTAGACAGAGCTCAGCATACTGCTTAGCCATGAAAATAAGGTTCACACACCCAAGCAATAGAAGACACAATGAACTAAATACCTTGCATCTGATCTCTTTAAAAAAAAAATGTTGGAAAAGGGATATAAACATGAATAGAAGCATCAAAAGAAAAGCTTGGCTGTAGCAGAGATGTTTAACTACAGACTTTAAAAAATAGAACTTTCCTGTGTTCCTCTAGATCTTACCTGGTCTCTTTTTGTTCATGGTTTTAAATTAAATCACAGTGAGAGATGGTTTGCTGGACTTGAGCCTGCTGGCATCTACTCCTCTTCCTTCCAATAAGGTTGCAAAATACTCCCCTTAAACACAGTCACATCAGACAAATGAGAAGAAATAGCAACTGAGATGGATGGTGGGAGAAGAAGGTTCAAAAAAAAGAAACAATCCTGGAATTGGTTGGTTCCTATCAACACAACATTGATTTTTTTGTTCCTATGTAAACCTGAAGTAAAAAAAATATAAACAAATGCCTTACTTAAAGGTCTTTATAAAAAAAAATTACCGTGAATTCTGTTGATAAACGTTTCTTAGGTTTGTCAACAAAAAGACTAGACTCACTTGAAAAGATAGTGTATTGCAGACACACAGCTAGAAATAAAGACCTTCTAGTGCTCACTTGTGGTACTACTAGTCACTGTTTCAGTTCATTTGTGCATTTGGGTTATTAGTGTAGAACCGTGTTGTGTCACTCTTGAACCCATTCTTCCATTATGCTAAAACAAAATGCGAAAACCACCATGAAGGCACAAGTATTTTTCTCCATGAGTTGAAATTGCCTGAATTTCTTGTGAATTGTTATTTTTCATTTTTGCAGCATAAAGCAGAAAATCAGTGCTTATAACTTAGATATACACACATGCTGGTACAGCTGCCAGTTTTGTGTCTATCCCTCCTTGTCTTTTATCCAGAGGAGTTCAGCCACCTGTGTGGAAAATCCTTTAGTAAAAGAATCATTGTTTTGTGAGTCTGATTTCATAGGTCTTCACAAAGCAAAATTTGCAGTCCCAGATCTCTGCTATCAGATCCAGGTTCCATCAATTCAAAAAGTATGGCAGAACAGAAATCATAGAATGGTTTGCATCTGTCCAATGCCCAGCTCCCACCACTGCTCCAGCACAGAGTATGGGTGTCCCCATGTGTCTACTTCACATGACCAGGAGCTAAGCCTCCTCACTCACACCGGATTATGTCCTCTATGGCCACCCTATCAAACAGTAATAATTAGTTGTGTTTCTTTTTACCCCTTCTCCCTTTAATCCATGTTGAAACATCCTGATTGCGATTGATTTTTAGTAGTCATGCAGTGGAAAAACATCTTGCTATAAAAATTCCCTTGTGTTGTTTTACCACATTCTAGGTACGTCTAGAATGGCCCACGGATCTGGCAGTCAATCCCATGGATAATTCGCTCTACGTCCTCGACAATAACGTTGTGTTACAGATCTCTGAGAACCACCAAGTGCGCATTGTGGCAGGGAGGCCCATGCATTGCCAGGTGCCAGGCATGGATCACTTTCTCCTTAGCAAGGTGGCAATCCATGCCACACTGGAGTCTGCCACCGCCCTGGCCGTCTCCCATAATGGGGTCCTGTACATTGCTGAGACCGATGAGAAGAAGATCAACCGCATCAGACAGGTCACCACCAATGGAGAGATTTCTCTGGTCGCCGGTGCCCCGAGCAGCTGTGACTGCAAGAACGATGCTAACTGTGACTGCTTCTCAGGGGACGATGGCTACGCCAAGGATGCCAAACTCAACGCGCCATCCTCCCTTGCAGTGTGTGCAGATGGAGAGCTGTATGTTGCTGATCTTGGAAACATCCGAATCCGCTTCATTCGGAAAAACAAGCCATTCCTCAACACGCAAAATCTGTATGAGTTATCCTCGCCCATAGACCAGGAACTCTACTTGTTTGACACCAGTGGGAAGCACCTTTATACTCAGAGCCTTACCACTGGAGACTATCTTTACAATTTTACCTATTCCGGAGATGGAGATATAACCCTGATCACTGACAATAATGGCAATTTAGTCAATATCCGAAGAGATTCCACGGGGATGCCCCTCTGGCTGGTGGTGCCCGATGGCCAAGTCTACTGGGTGACAATTGGTACCAACAGTGCACTCAAGAGTGTAACAACACAGGGGCATGAAGTGGCCATGATGACTTACCATGGCAACTCTGGTCTCCTTGCCACTAAAAGCAATGAAAATGGTTGGACAACATTTTATGAGTAAGTACATTATGAATATCGGGCTGCTGACTTCATTCTGTGCTCTCTGATCCATGCAAGGCTGGTAGAATTTCATTCCCTGCTCAGAATTATTGTTCAGATAAAATGGCCAGAACAGAGAATATTAGTTTCACACAAAAAACAGAAGATACTGGCAGTAAATGTATTAGAGCTTGAATAAACTCCCTCTACCAAATCAAGAGTCAGAGAGAGTTTCTGCTGAATTTTTCTAAGTAGTTTGGACACCTAGCTCTCCTTAACTGTAGTCAGGATTTAAGTTGCGTGTCAGAAAATTTTTCTTGGCTTTGAAAGCCAAGTTACATCAGATCCTTTTTTTCACAGCTTTTCACCTACTTCCTATGCTGTAATGTCTTATTTGTACTTGTTTGAAATGTCTGATGTAGAATGACAACTGGCAATGACTAATGATAGCTTACTCTGGAAACAATTCTGTAATTAATGGACTACTTGATTCCGATTGTTGTAATTTTCCTCATTAAGCATTAAAAGTAGTCTTGGAATTGTTCAAGCCCATCCCCGCTCCAAAGAGTTTTTTGATCAGAGAAAAGACAGGAGGCATTGAAAAACCTGGAGATGGCAGTGACTTGAAGATTTGCACTTCTTTTCTCTACTACTGTTAGCAATTCCGTGCTTATAAATACTGTGAAGACAACACATTTCTGGTATCAAATAGGAAAATAGACAACTGAATGAAAGGCATCTGGAAGGATGGTCTGCAAATTAGTACTGCTGTTGAGAACCCTTTCCCCTCCCTCTTCCTTAGTTCCATTTTTATTTACAAGTCTAGCCTCTTTGAAATGCTCCTTAAGTGCATAATTTCCCATATGGTTTGAATGGTTACATGGAAGTGTTCAGCTGCCATAATAATAGACCCATTCTAAGAATCCAATTTGGCTAGAAAAGACAGTTCTCAAGATTACAAAGAAAAAGGTTGTTAAAAAAGAGATTCAGGGAAGGAAAGCTGGCTGAGCCCATGTATCTGTGTGTTGATATGCAGTTGCTTTGAGTTCTTTCTTTAAAATGTTCCAGGCCCAGTTTCAAATTTCTTTGCTTAATACTCACTGTTACTGCTCCTGCCTTGAAAAGAACTGATGGAAACTCTGTAACTCTGTGATGACTATTTTGAAATGTTGTTTGCATTCCATCTTGCAATTACTATAGCAATATTCCTCAGTGAATCCATGTTAATGCCTTTCCATCTCTTACATTGAATTTGCTTGAGGGAGGCTTTAGGGAGGAAAAAGAGTGTGTTTTTCTCCATAGGAGTGGAAACCAGCTATATTGTCAGGACCACTGTGCTAAATCAAGGAGATTTTCTTTTTGCAAAGAACCCAATAGTTCCTGTGCTTGAAAACAGATGTAGCCTCAGACAGTGAAGCAAACTAAACATTACAGCTAATAATGGTCAGATTTATACCTCAAACATAATCTTTTATTTTGAAGTGTGACTGCAAATATAAAAGAGATAAAACGAGGCAGAAGATCACATCCAACTTACTCTGTGGATATATTTATAACAGTGAACCATTATTTCTTGCTGTCCAACAAAATAGAGCATTTGTGAAAGTCATCATTCTGGTCATTTTATGCACTTTAGAAGAGTCATAAGAAAGCTTTTTAGAGCTAAATGGAAGACAGTATTCTCCAGCGGCTGGACTACGGAAATCTTGACTAGAGCAAGTCAGCACTATATGATAGCACAGCATCACTGAAAATAGAATTGGGAATGTGTCTTCAGAGTCCTCATCCAAACCTGTGATCAGTTATCTCTATTCAACTGTTCCTGACAGCTTCTGATGCAACTCTATAAAAATACGGGGTAAAAGCCTATATCTAAATTAGTTACCTCAGCCTCCCTTTATGGGCAGTGAAGAGAAACAGGTACTTTCAAGGTGAGTTTCATATGAGTTATGTCAGGTGTCTGCTTTAGGATGAGATGAGTTGTATTCTGAAAGTTTCTCTCTGCAAAGACCATACAAAATTATGAGTTCAGATGCAGATGTGTACATTGCAGATGTCTACAACTTGGTCAAATGGATCCTTTCAAAGTCATCTGAGTTATTTATAAATGTTGTTAGTCATAACAATGTATTTACCTATATTATTGTTACTGTTAGAAAGCTTTTTTTATATGCTCAGCCTAAGTCTTCTTTGAATTGAGACTATCCCTCTTTATGCTGTCCTATCATATCCTATCCTATGCTATCCTATCCTATCCTGTGCTATCCTATCCTATGCTATCCTATCCTATCCTATCCTATGCTATCCTATCCTATCCTATCCTATCCTATCCTATCCTATCCTATCCTATCCTATCCTCCTATCCTATCCTATCCTATCCTATCCTATCCTATCCTATCCTATCCTATCCTATCCTATCCACTAGGGACTTGAAAAGCAGTCCAGTGAATTAGCAGGAATTGATTGTGTCTGGGTTTTGCATGTGCAACCTGGGAAAAATTATGACATTAGACTGCTAAAATTATAATGATAAAATTAAAAAATTAGTAAATAAAGGTGAGATATTTAGATTTATTGATAAAGTAGGTTTCATTTAAACAAAATATGCTCTTACACAGTCTAATGCCAGGGTACACATGTAACTGGGCTAAGCATTGACTCCAGGAGTTGTAGTGAGCAAGGCATCAAGTCATTCAGTGTGATCCTCAGCATAATTCCATGGCAAATCTGTCTAACTTGTTGCTTGGGTGGACAAACCAAATGAATACATTTACTCGTCACACTCTGCTTGCAGTGGGTAGTAGGAAGCTGATTTTTTTTCCCTGTACAACATTACCGTGACTAATACTGTCAGTTCTGGTGTTTGCAATTTTTGAAGGACAGTGAAAATTGAAGGCTGGGCAGAAAAACTCCACAAAAATGCATTCATGGGGAGAACTAAAAAGACACGGAGGAGACTGGAAAGTGTCTAGATCACAACAGGTCGGCCAAAGCTATCACCTACAAAGGGACTCTCAATCTAGCAGAGAAAGGCTTGAGAAGAGTAAGGGAAAACAAAGCTAGAGACACTGAAGTTGACAAGAAGATGTGGTTGTAAGGCTGAGATGACCTAACTGGTAGAGTGACCAACCGTGAAAGCAGTATATCCTCCATTTCTTGGTATCTTAGATCCAGACTCTGATGCCTTCCTTAAGATATGCTCTCACCAGATGGAAGATGTGTGTGACTCAAACACAAGCTGCAGGGATGAGTGCAGGCATGGCAAGATGAAGTTCCTTGATATCCAGGAAGCTGAAGAAGATGGTGTAAACCAAATCAATGTTCACTACCTTCAGGTTATTGGTTTCTCTACCAGAACATCAGGAAATGTATATTGGGGAAATCTAAGTGATTTAGAGAAATCCTGTGAACTTGAGTGGCTGGAGGGTGCTCTGAGTAGTTTTCAGTCCTGACAAGGGAAGGGTGAAGTTCTTATTTCTGTTTTGCTCATGGCCAGAGAAATAAAGGCATCAAATATGACTCTGAGGAAAAGCTTCATGTTTCTCAGAGCACATAATAGTAGTTCGTGGGGCAGGGCAAGCTGGACACCACTGCTTAAAAAGTTAAGAGTGCAGTAAATCCAGCTGGCAAGTTTACACTGCACCAGTGACCCAATGAAGAACATCCTTACAAGATTTACCTTTACCTGACTGTCTGCAGAGGACCATAAACCAGACACCCAAAATGAAAGAGCAGTAGTGTTGTGAGAATGGTATCACTATGTGTGTTCATCACAGAAGCATAATATCATAGAATGGTTTGGGTTGGAAGGGACCTTAAAGAACATCTGGTTCCAGCCAATGTAGCCAGCATCTCTGGTTCTCCTCCAGTTGCTATTCTTGCCAGGGCATTTCTTAGCCTTTATCATAAGGTGCAAAGAGCTGTAATGTATGGGCACATTGGTGTGGCTGTGGAGGGGAGAGAAGGAGGCAGGATACAGTGATGCAGTACTGGAGGTCTGTCTCCAGAGCACACCAGAGAACCCAGGTTCTCCAAGGCTTCAGGGTGGGCTGACACATAGTTCCTTCATTTCCGTGGAGAAAGGAATGAGACTGGTACTGTCTTCAGGCAGTGGCAGACTCGCTTGCAGCACTTACAGCTCTTCCTTTCACACATCTACACCCAAGCCTCCTCTAACAATCCTGTTTCATCAGGTTTAGCTCTGAGTAAGGTTCGGTGTATAATGGTGTGCAGTTTCTCTTTTTGTTTGAGAGTGAAACTTAGCTCCCTGCAGTAATTAGCCTGTCCCAAAGGCCTATCTACAAGTACTTTGAGGGTTTTAGCATTATATAGACTTTCCCCGCCTCTGCAGAGGGCTTGACATTAGCTGTCAGCTAATGCAATGCAGCTCAGCTTGGCCAGTAACTGGATTAAAGACTTGCCTTCCCATTGAGCTGGTGACAATGATAATCAGCAGCAAAGGAAGTTGATCTGGAAACTCAGGCAGGGAAATGACTTCTTGTTCAACTCCTCCAGTCAGAGACAAAGGATTGCTGTGTGACTGCTTGCTGCTTTGTTGTTGCTGCTTTTCAACTTGACCTGAAAAAAATTGCTACCAGCCTTTACAAAGTTTCTTACAGTTGCTGTTTGTCTGCTTCAGAATCCAGAAATTCTTATTAATGGATTTGTTTAAATCAAGAATACGGCAATTATCTTGATTAGTTCACTGAGATGTTATCACTGTACATTAATTCAATTTCCCTCTGAGCCAAAGTCAAACCTTCTATGCATTATTTAGCCTAGATGAGGCTCTTTTACTTAGGTCCTTTGTGTGCCCAATTAATTTTGAAGGTCACCTCCTCCTATACAGACTGAAATACTTACACATATCTCCATCCAAGCCCAGGAGTTCAAAACCTTTTCATGGACTCCCCAGGAAGTGGCTCACAGCTGCCTGGAGGGCAAAGGATCTCTTGGATCCAGATCTTCAGAGGAATGGTAAGGGGAGCTTGGATCTATAACACTGGATGCTGTTTTACAGAGAAACAAACTGCCAAACCTCACACACTGTAATGGGAGGAAGTTAGGAGCCAGCTGGACTGAGCATGCAGGAGGACCTTGAATGGCTTTCCAGTGACCCCCAGAGCTCAGAAGAAGTCCCACCTCAGCACCAGCAGTATTTGTTACCCAAGCCAATGCCGTGGTCTGTGTGACTGTGGTTCCAGAACTCGGCAACATGGTCATTATCTGCCCTGTGGGGAGATGCAGACTCAATCTGCTTTGCAGGTGGTGTAAAGGCTTTGATATTTTTTCTCTCTTAGTCAAAACCAAAGTCAAATAATGCTTATTGCATTCAGAGGAGCATCCACCTCTTGACTCAGTGGAAAGCTACCTTCCTGCATTAATAACATGCCTTTATCACTCGGTGATCTATCAGGTCATACACTGAGTTTTACATGGTTTGGTGGTATCCTTGCTTGAGAGTAGTTCAAGTGAAGGTCTCATTCTACTCCTGCAGCAGACTGGAGTATGAGAAATATCTTTGCCTTTTGCCCTCCCTCCTCTTTTAGCAAGATTTTTTTGTTCCACTTGCTCCACAGTTTCTACATTATAAAATTATGAGATTCTCATCATTGTTCCTCAGACGAAGTTACAGTGAAACTCTGGTAAGTGCCATGGTAAAATATCACTTCTCCAGTGTTCTCACGAAATTGTGAGGTCATGTTTTGAGCCATTGGCCTGTCCTGAAATGAATGCCTGGTAGAAGAGTTCAGTTGAGAACCAAGGGAATTATGAGTATCATAAAAGCTGGAGAGAGATCTTCATCTTCTTATTTGAGCAGTCAGAAAATTCAGCAGACCGTGCCCACAACCTGGCCCTGGGTCATTAGGGAGAGGACTTGCCTTCATGCATATTTGAGTACTATTGGTTTGCCTGTTACAGATTTATTTTTAATGTTGTGTTTAATGTTGTTTGAAAAATTGGGATGAGGCAAGCTTGTTCAGAGGCGCCGGGTACACGTTGGAATAAACGCATGCAAAATATGGTTTACAAGGTCCGTTTAGACAATTTGGCACTGAACGCAGTATTATTACTGTGATTTTTTTTTTTTTGCTCTGTTTGACTGGTAGTTTTAGGAGGCTGATGAAATGTGAAAAAGTTAAAATGAGAAAACTCAGGCAAGGAATTGATTTCTGAATAGATGGTACTTAGAATGCTCTTTGATTCCCAAGGCCCAGGTCTCTACACAATGGTAATGTGATAAATGAAAGCTCTGAATGTTTACAAGCCAACAATTAGGCCTCATAAGCACCAAATACCATTTTAATTCTGTGCATTGAACCTTAGCTAAATACATTTCCAATTGGGAATGGATGGCAACGGCTTCCTTTGCTAGCCTAATAGTTGTCACTGTAAGTGCTGAGGCTTTGCAGCAGGTTTGAATGGGAGGCAGCAGCTGTGTTAGCAGGTGATGGATTCATTGCTCCATGTGGCTGGTATGTGCGCTCCTGTGCTTCAGTATTTCCTTAATGCTGGGGCTTTCAGAGCATTTGAAGAACACAGAAGTCTTAGGCTGTGATGAAAGCTAGCCCACCTCTAAATCCCGATGCTGTGGAAACAGGCTAGGCAGCTTAGCTGCAAAATGAGGTGACTAGGAGAGATTTATGTTACTGCAAATACCACGGCACACCTGCAGGTGCGTAAGAGCCAGTCACATGGCCTTGCTCTCCAAGCTGAGAAGTGCCCTGTAAGTGCATTTTATAGGGGTGAAAGCAGAGGTGGAAGAAGCCAACTCGGTTAACTCATTAAGCATGTTACCTGTTTGGGATGTGCAAGTCTTCACGTCCCTGGGAGACTGTTGGCTTGTGATGGATGATGTCAGGTATATGTTGTGTGAGCTAAATCTGAAGAAAAGGGGAAAATGCTCCAGTCCTGAGCAAAACAGGAAAGAGAAAAGGAACTGCTTGCCAGGAGAAAAATACTGTGTGTGTCCATAACTGGTTTCCCACACCTCCTTTTGCATTGCCACAGCCACAGCGCTAAAAGGAGTTTATGTCTGGGTGTGAGAATTTTGCACTTCATCTGCCACCAATTAAAAATAATAATAAAAATGAGAGAAGTCTAATTGTGCTGCCTTCTCACCTTTCTCCCTTTGTAAGGCTGGACCTCCTTGCAGCTGCAAATCAGTGAGCTGTCACCCCCAAAGCCAGTACTTGGCAGGTCCCTGTCTGGCTGCCAGGCAGAGAGAGGTGCAGCAGCTCCTGCACTTGCAGGAAACACAGATGGTCCTGGACTCCTTTTGATGGAGGTTAATGGGGTGACTAAGGAGGTGCCAAAAGTCTAATGTACATGTGCAGACATCTTAAACCAATTCCAGCAGACCATTCTAGACTGTTCTGGCCCACAAGGAGCCTTGCTTCTCAGGATCCAAAGTCCCAAATGGAAGTCCTTGCTCTTGATGAAGTTCCTGATGAAGTACTGTAAAATGTAACAGCTGTAACAGCTGTAAAAATGTAACCGTGCAAATTATGTGTATTGTACTTAGTCATTTTGAATTTACAAGAAAAATGTGTGCACAAAGGCCTAGGTGCCGTCACACTTTTTCATGCTCTTTTTTCGTGCCATTTTAACCTAGTTCTCACAAGCAAATGTTACTGGCAGATTTCTCTACTTGCATATTTGTAAACATTACATATTTGCCCAGCAGAGATGGAGGACCATTTCTGAGAGTGCTGGGAGCTTGAGGTCCAGGAATGTTATAAAACAGGCATTACTTAAATACTATATATAATATTTATTTTACACTACATAGTATTATATAAAAAGGCACTACATGCCTTTTAATAAGTGTTATAGGATAAGGAGAAATGGCTTTAAACAGAACAAGAGTAGCTTTAGATTAGATACTAGGAAAAAATGCTTTACCATGAGGGTGGGGAGGCACTGGAACATCTTGCCCAGAGAAGATGTGGATGCCCATTCCTGGAAGTGTTCAAGGGCAGTTTGAATGGAGGTTTGAGCAACCTGATGTAGTGGAAGGTGTCTCTGCGCATGGCAGGGGGATTGAAATTCGGTGATTTTTAAGGTCCTTTCCAACCCAAACCATTCTGTCATTCTGTGTTTTGATAAATAGAGCTTAAGGAGCTAGGTGTTTGCTGCTGCTTTGGGGCTGTTAAAGTGAATATCCACAGGGAGTTGAGGCTTTATCTGGAGCACATAAGTAGGGCTTGCATGGAGTATAGGTTTTGTGCTGTATATCAGTTAGGATAAAACCGATGACTCTCAGGACACTGACTCAGCACTTATCACATGTACAAGCCCTCTGCCCACATCCTGACTTCTGCTCTTCTTGTTTCCCTAACCTGCAAACCTGCTTCCTTTCACACCTGTATTGCACCAAACTTACCCCTTAGACTTCAGTGCAACACATTTAGATTTGTGACATTATTTCTAGGAGATGAATCAGGCTCAATTTCAGGAGCAGCTTTTTTTTTTCTTAAATCTAAATGAAGCAATAGAAATAAATCCCTCATGGTTGCTAATATCACCAAGTCGGAGGTGCCAAATTCCTGAAACTTTGGATCTTGAGTCTACCCTTAATGGTTCAGTCTGGTTTATAGGTTGTGGTAGAAGGAATTTGGGATGTTATACAACACACCTTCAGTGATAACAATGTTTTTTCTGCTCAAGGGAGAGACTAAATCATGTCTCTTGTGTCGTGTCTCAGCAGATGGGGTAAAGATATCGCCTGTGATGTTTTCTGTTTAAGATTCACATGCTGTTTCAGGAGGAGATGTGCAGATGACTGGAGAAAGTACAAACAAAACACATAAGTCTCAGTGCAAACAGGGCAGCCACAAACCTAGAGTAAACTGGTACTGGGAGCACTTTAGTTCTGGCTCTTGCAAGGAGATGCAGTTCAGATCCAAGCTGTGTGCTGCTAGCTGCTTGGAAAAGCTTTAAGTGGTCTCTGCCAAACTCCTGCAATGCAGTCCTGATTTCATCCCTTTTTTATTTGATTTTTGGGGGTTTTTCTTCCTTTTCCATTTCACAAGTGGCTGATTGATTGCCAGGATCTTGGAGGGAAAGAGCAAGGCTGTCCCCTATACTTGGATAATCCCATGAGTGATGGGGTGACACTGTGGAGGGGCAAATGTTTTCTTCTGCCTTGCTGCCTCCTCTTCTACCCAGTGGGCAAGAAAAGCCTCACGTGGTGGTGTCTCCAAACCAGAGAGTTGGAGAGACTTGCAATGAGGTCACCCACTTAATCACTATACTCTAAATATTAAACTTGGACAAAAATCACCTTTTCAACTAGCCCATCCTCACACTAAGTCACTGCCAATGTATTGTCAAAAGTGAAGTGCCAGCACTGTGCCCAAATCTTGAAAAATGAGAATGGAAGAAATATTTCTCTTTCTGTATAGTGCAAATGCAGTCAAATGACTGCTCATGGGTTGCTGTTCTAGAGTACTTCGTTTCCCTCCCCTCTATTTTCTTGTTCCCCAGCTCAGAGTAATCCTGAAGAGAAGCTCCTCAACTATCTGCTCCCTCCAAGGTCTGATGATCAGTATCCAGATTCCCTCAAACCTATTTCGTCCCCTATTCTTAAAAGTGTGGGGCAGTGGGTTTCCAGTGCTCCATCTGTTCCTCTTCTTGGAGCAACCATGAGCCTTGAAAATATTCTACAGCTTCGAACCTGAATTTTCCTTGTTTCCATTCAAACTGATTACTTTTTGTCACATCCTCAGTAGACATGACAAGCAATTAATTATAATCCTCTTCAGAACACTCATTGTCAGGGCAGTATTTTCCCATTTTCTTGTTTCTCTTCTTCTAAATCAACTCTTTTATTTTGGCTTGGCCTCTTAGATCATATTTTCTAAGCTTGTTATCTTTAATGCATCATTCACATTATTTTGTCATTCTGAGGAATGGTGCCCTTCACTGGACACTGTGCTCCATCAAAGGCTCACCTCTCGATAGTGCAGGAAAACACGTCCTCTCTTCTCACCCACCATTCATTTTGCATCGCCAAGTGATATGTTTTCATAATATGATCTTATATATCATATAAATCACTCTTTAAAGGTATGTGGGCAGGACTTGAAAAAAGTCAAATATTTATCACTGATTGATTTGCTGGAAGTTTTCTATTGTTTCTCCCTAACTATTTAAATATCCCTTCCCTGAAGATTCATCTCATCAGAACGTCCAACAGAACATCCAAAACCCTTCCAGAGATAAGCCAGTAGAGCTTCCTACTACCCTCAATTTCAGACTACAATAGCCTTGTTGCAAAGGTCCCTTGCCAACCCTCTGGTCTTGGCTCAGCCTGTGACCCACAGGCATCGTTTTTGTAGTGCCACAAATGAGAGGCAGGATGGTGTGTTTGCTCTCTCAACTCAGAAGGCTTCTAGACACAAATGTCTGCTTATCTTTTTATCAAAAAATAACTCCCTCAGCTTGTTAACCACTGAGGGACCTGCATGTCTGGAGCTTGTTTCATCTGGGTCCTGGTACATGGGTGTCCACATCACAGAAACCTTCCCAGATGGTGCTTATGTTGATTCCTCATTGGAAAAGCCAAGGACACAGTAGGGGTAAAAACTGGTCTGCTTTTTTACACTTTTAAACTGGTCCTGCCAGATGGTCCCAAGAACAGAAAAAGGTAGACGCTGGGGTTTCAGCTGTGCTCAGGGCTCTACACCATGTTCACAAAGGACAGTTCTCTCCCTGATGTGGCCAATCTGGCATATCCTTTGCTGCTGTATTAACATTTAGCTTTTAGATAAGATAGGGGGGAAACTTAGAAAAATAAATTGCTGAAGAGCTCAGGACACAGCCAGACAAAATAGTTGGTGGCCTTCACAAACTCCAAGCTCTAGACAGGATGCACGAGCCAGTGCTTTTCTGTAAGTCACAGTATAGCGAAAGGGAAATACAGTTAGTCTTGTGAATAAGAAGCATTGTGCAGTTGCGAGGTATTGCAGAACTGTTGTTAAAATACAGGCTAATACGTATTTAGTCGCTTTCTGTTCTTTGCTCATTTTCTTCAGCTAAAAGCTGTGATTTTCTTCTCAGGAAGCCAGAAAAAGTCAAGACAGTCTGACAGAGCGACAATGCATTTTTCTCTAGGAAAAATCTGGATGAAGACTTGAAGACTTAGTCTGTGCTTTATAGGATGATTCCTGCCTCCCACTCCTCTGTTGATGCTGTTGACTTTACTCCATCCTCCCTTTCAGGTATGACAGCTTTGGCCGCCTGACCAACGTGACCTTCCCTACTGGCCAAGTGAGCAGCTTCCGCAGTGATACTGACAGCTCCGTGCATGTCCAGGTGGAAACCTCCAGCAAGGACGATGTTACGATAACAACCAATTTGTCAGCATCGGGAGCCTTCTACACCCTGCTCCAAGGTGAGTTGGGCCACGATCCCTCTCCTGACCAAGCTGTGCACAATCAGGAAACAGGCATCATCTTGATAATCCCAGCACCAAAAATCACCTCTATCCTTAGTACCCCATAGCTCCCCACCTGCTGGTAGAGACACATACTCACACCTACTTAGTCACATTCCCTAGCACAGTGGTTGCTCTCCAGCTGTTTTTCTGCTTCACTCCTTTGCCATGCAGTCTTACGCAGTACAGTCCTCCATCATCATTACCATTATTGTTGTAACAAAAAGGGTTGCATAAATCAAGCCACACTTCCAGCCAACCCCTTTGCTTCAGCCTCTTAATGGCTTCTAACTTAACAGTTACTCTCCTCCTGGCATAGGCTTCCAGCTGGTTGCTGAAGATCTGAGTCTTTGTTCACTGGCTATTTAAATATTCACAAAGAAGCGTCCAGAAAAATGTCCATCCCTGTCCCCAAAAGGTTTGCGTTAGAGCTAAAGGGCTGGTGTGGAGAGGCACAGAGGAGAAAAGAGAAGTGGACAGCCAGGGTAGGATTGGTGGGACCAGTTTGTGGCTGACACAAATGAGCACAGTTCTGCCTGTGGTGGGAAAGTGGGAAGCAGAGGACTAATTAGGTGGAGGAAAAGGCAATGAAGTGGGAAAGAAAAGAGGAATAAATACCAGGGGACAACTGTGCTGACATACTGGTATGGGCAGAACCTGTACTGCACAAACAATGCCAGCCTGGGTCTCTGGGTTCTGAAGGCTGAAGCCTCCTTAGGATCAGGATTAGCTATCACCCCTTTTCCCTGGGGCTTGGAGAAAGGGAATGAACTTTCAGCCTCTGCTTTCTTCACTCCCCAGATCTCATTTACTCTTAGTCTGTGCCTAATGACCATGAGGTGTCAAACATCTTTTCACCTTGTAAGGAACAAACTGCTCCAAGTGAGACAAGTGTATTCCAAAATGACATTTGTTCCCACATCTCTGGGACACACATTTCCTTCCCCCTCCCTGTAACATCAAGCTTTCCTAAAAGAAAGTGCCTGTTATGCCTAAGCACTGATTTTCCTCTTTTTAGAGAGGGCAGCTGAGAGGGTGCCAGCCCATTCAAGCTGTCCTCATTCCTGTAGGGAAACATGATGACTTTCATATTCTTTACCTGAGTGTGCAAAGCAGATCCAACCAAACCCACCCCATCCCACTCACTCACATAAAGACATGTAGCAACTGAACATACATGAGGTTGGCTTCACCTCAAGAGCCTAATTAAGCAATAGACCCAACTGTTGGGTGTCCTTTAGTGAGAAAATTGACTGTGGTGTGATTTGTACCCTCAGCACTGAAGGCACAGTTACATAATGGTGCCACAGTCAATTCTCTCATCCTGCCCTCTGGCACAGGGACATTCTGTCCATTAGGACATGCAGAATTACAAACAGCTTAACCATCTTCGGAAGTATAAAATTATGAAACTGTTTGAATCTGAAGAAACTCATCTTAAAATGAAGATCTGCATGATGTTGCAGAAGAGGTGACTTGGTGAACCAAATTGTTGGTGAACCTTTCAGGAAACCTGGATCACACTGTGAACAGGTGAGATCTGAGAAGGCATTTTCAGAAGGTTACAAATTCCTGTAGGATGGATTTATGAGCTTCTACAACAGGCACATCAGCACCCCAGTGGGATTTTGTCTCTGGACTAATGACAAAGTGAGCATTTGTTCAATGCCAAAGTAGGGCAGGAGTGCCCTAGAGCCAAAGCAGCCTAAAATACAGCATCCAGTGGCTCATGGATTTCATGCAGCCCTCGAGAAATGCCTTCCTAAGCCAGCGAAGAGTCTTCTCTTGGGAAAACAGTTGAAAGCAGAGGATTTACATTCCCCACGCTGTACCATAGTACTGGTGACAATAACGCTTCTGTGGTGCTTATGTAACACAAAGGGAACATCACATGTCTGGTGAACTTCATGTAAACGTTCAAGGGGAAAGCTGCTTCCAGGTGAAGGAAAAAGGAGGGAAGAATATATTAGCTATGCAGGGATATTTCACTGATTTGATTTAAAACATACCTCCTAACACTTTATCGCCAAATCAAGCATCTGGGAAAAGTGTGACCGCCACCTGATTGTGACCCTTCTCTCCAGTTGCAGACTCAAGCATGGAGTGGGTTTTATCCAGCTGGAGCCTTTGTCAAAGACCATCAACTTACATAGTCATTGGTAGAGCTAAAATACTTGAATTTGCATTGTACGTCACTGCTGTATGTGGTAAAACACTGTGCCCCAGCAGTTTCACACTTACCACTACTGTGTACAATAAGTTGAGTGGTGGTTCTGCTGAGATCACTGTGGCAGGACTCCAGCTGACTAGAACAGGAGCAGGATGAAACCCACAAAAAAAGGGGACCAATTGGTGTCAGGTTTCCTTCCCTAACTCTACCAAACTGTGCTCTTTGCTGATCTATTTCATCCAGACGAGAGATAATAATTTCACTGTGATCTTGTTTCCTGCTGAGCTGTGGCTGAGCAACTAGTGAACTTGCCTTAGAATGGAAAAACATTTTACGTGAATTTTTAATGAGTGTTTTTATTCACAATTAGGAATTTGTGGTGGCCTGGGAGATGGAAACAGTAATATTTTCCAGCTTTTGAGGAGCTTCGGATAAGGCAGTTTTTGTATAATATGCTTTTAAAGCCATTCTGCACTGTGTAAGTCTCATGCTTTCTTACCCTTCATGAGCTCCTCTCTGCAGAGAGAAATGCCATCTGGAGATTCAAAGGATGGGTTTTCAGCCTGCCTGATTCCTGAAGGATGTGGAAGAGAGATTGTTCTTCTGTTCCACTCCTGAACTCCCAAATACCAGACTCAAAATCTAGTGATCTTTCAAGAGCTAGTGAAGGCCAGATGTATGGAGACATGTGGGAGCTTAATGTCTCTGCTTTCTCTCCAAACATGAGGACTTCAGTTGCCTCCTGAAAACTTTCCCAAGGGAAAAGGTTTGGCTGTTGTTTGGGGAACTGGCTAGCATTAACTCGCTGTGCAATTTCCTGTCATTTGTGAGACAGAGAATAAGCTGAGGAAAGTAGGTGGCCCCAGTTTTTCATTTTTTATTGCAAAATTGGAATCTTTAGGATATAAAAGCATGGAACGTTTTTGGTCAGACTGATTTAAAACAAATTTCTCACCACCCAGTGTTTAGCCTAGAGGAAGAGGTTTGAACCCACATCCTTTGCTAAGATATTGCACAGTTTTTTCACTGTTGCCTTTTCTAACCTGTGTAAGACTTTCTGCAAGAATTTGAGGTGCAGAACTTCATCAGAATGAAAAAGAGATTGTCCATACTTACTTTGCCTGATGAAACCAATGTTTTGCTCAATGTGAGTGGGACAGGTGAGTAGCAGGGTACATTTGGTTACAATCATCAGAAATGCTGATGCAGCCTGTGTGAGAGAGCAAATGAAAAGCTGGAGCTGTATCATCAAAGATCAGCAAAGATCTCTTTTCTTTCTTCAGACCAAGTCCGAAACAGCTACTACATTGGTGCTGATGGCTCTCTCAGACTGATGCTTGCCAACGGCATGGAGGTGGCCCTGCAAACCGAGCCTCATCTGCTGGCTGGCACTGTGAACCCCACGGTGGGGAAGAGGAATGTCACCCTGCCCATCGACAATGGCCTCAATCTTGTGGAGTGGAGGCAGAGGAAGGAGCAAGCAAGAGGACAGGTCACCGTCTTTGGACGTCGACTGAGGGTGAGTGAGAACCTTGAGCAGTTTTGGCCTCCACTTCCAATCCCACCAGTCCCCGATCTCATGGCAGAAAGGGACAGGGCTCATTTGTATTGTCTGCAACAGGAATGAAGCTGAAGGACAGAGAACTGGCTGTTCATCCATAGTGTGTTCATCCACAACCTTTATGACTGGAATATATCCTTTATGTCTCCTTATGTGCTAATGTTCCATTATAGGTAGTACTGCTGATCTCCCTACATGACCTCTACATCACCAGAAATGCATGTCCTCCCATTAGGCACTGCAAGTTTAACCATTGTCTCAGGCCGTTTAAGCAAGCAAGGGACAGTTGCAACTATAAAATACCTCACCAGTTAGTATAGGTGTTTTCTACCTGTGCTGCTGGCAGTAATAGAACAGAGCACTGAAAGCTTTGTAGGCATATCAGGGCAGGCTGAGAGAGTTGGGGTTGTTTAGTCTGGAAAAGAGAAGGCTCCAGGAAGACCTTAGAGCACCTTCCATTACCTAAAGGGGCTCCAAGAGAGATGGAGAGGGACTTTTCACAAGGGCATGGAGTGATAGAAGAAGGGGAATGGGTTCAAACTGAAAGAGGGAAGGTTTAGATTAGATATTAGGAAAAAATTCTTTGCTGGAGGGAGGTGAGACACTAGTATAGGCTGCCCAGAGATGATGAGGATGCCCCATCCCTGGAATTGTTCAAGGCCAGGTTGCATGGAGATTGAAGCAACCTAGTCAAGTGGAAGGTACCCCTGACCATGGCAGGGGTGTTGGAACTAGATGGTCTTTTAAGATCTCCTCCAAGCCAAACCATTCAATGATTCTATGATTACTATTCAGTGGGCAACCTCAGAAAAATCTCCAGGTTCCTGAAATGTGTTAGTCTGTCGAACTTGTTGAAGAGCTGGGTTCACAGAGCATTGCACCACAATTGCGATTGTTTCCTGAAGTGTTAGAAGCAGCTCCAGCCTGACAGTACTCTCTCCTCAGGAGTGCCTGGATCTTTCTGTGCTTGAGACTGATGTTTTGAAAACATTGTTCTGCACAGTGAACCTCATACTTGTCAGGGCTGTTTAAAGATCTTGCCCAATAAGCCTGTAATTCATCTGCTAACTGCTGGCAAGGCTGGGAATTTGTAATAGCAAGTCCTGTGCACTCACCCTGTACTTTGCTAGTCTCAGAGTCATGGGCTGATGAGCTGTTCCCAGGAAGCTACTCAGCACCTGGCAAATTCAGACCCTCTGAGAAAAATGCTTAGTGCCCTGTAATGTCACCACAGCAAAAGGACTAAAGCTATTTATTCACACTTAAGCTTTGCAGTAAATATCAACGCTCTTGTTTCAGGATATATGTTTCGCAGTCCTTGCTCTTCACCTCTCCCTATTCCCTGCTGCATGACCCCTACCACCTTGGTGTGAATTCTGCCATCTCTCCTTGCTCACACTTGTCAAGTATTTCTCTTCACGCACTCCACCCCAGCCTCTGTTCTTTTCCCCCTGCATCGATAGCCTCGTATATTGTTACCAGGAGAAAAACTGCAAACAGCAGTGAAAGCTGAATCTTCTCCTTCAGTGTGATCTGCTATATATCTGCAGATCAGTTGTCATCCCCCTTTTTGTTTGGTTTGTCTTGGAGATTTTATTTTATTCTATTCTATTTTATTTTATTTTATTATTTTAATAACTGACAAAAATATTAGATCTTTTTCTGAAAGGAGAAGACCTTCTAAAATCTGCAGCTGTATGACAGCTATTTGGTGTTCAAAGCAGTTTCCACTCATTTAGCCACAGCGGAGCTGCCTGTGTCAGTTTTATCTTCCAAAATTTTTGCAGTAGATTCAAACACAGAATGTGTGTTTGTTTTATATTGTACTATAGTTGGAAAAACTCTTGCAAAATGAATTTTCAGGCTGGTTACTTGTATCCCTATAAATCTGCCAGCATTTATTCACATTTTGAGCCTATTGGGGCCCTTCTAGTGAAGCAGAAGTGCAATGTACATGGTTGAAGGACTCAGTTATGACTCTGTTCAGGGGTTCAAAGTAGCTGAAGGTGTACAAGATGTTTTAAGCTTCCTGCCTGTACCTGCATGGCAGCATCTGCACCTCTAATACAAAAGCCTACGAGGTGCTAATTGCCTCCCTGGGGATTGCACGACATTTAACATATTCTCTGTGTCATGTTCTCCTCTTTCTTCACACCAATAATTGCTGCTTTCCCTGGCAAGGGAGAAACTTAAGGAAGTTCAGTTCAACATGTTTTTGTTCATTTTGAGAAGTATTATCAGTTTCTGCTATATGTGACTGAATTACTACTTTCCCTCTCCCCTCACCCCACTGCCTGCATGAGACAGCAGCAAAGACATGGTGCTCCATGGGAAAAGAACATCCCAAAGAGGCTGCAGCATCATTCCCTGAAGCCTTTGAAGTGAGGAGAACAGGATCTGGACACTGTAAAAGAATGATCCTTTCTTCTGCCATCACATGGATCCACATTTTATGAGTTGTGCCTCTTCCTCCCGTGGTTGCACAGTGTCCTTGGGGACTGACAACCCATCGCCATGAGCTCAACCAGCTCCCAACATGATGAGGCCAGCTTCACAGCTGCCTCCTTGACCCTCCCTAGGAAATAATGTTGCTTTATTATAAGGCACAGGGCAGGGACTTCTGCATGGATGAAGGGAAAGGGGCCAGCCCTCATGACTTTTTCCCAGTCCTGCCAATGCTGACCTGGCTCTGTGCTTGACCAGGCAGCTGTAAAGCAATACAAATATGTTAAAGCAGCCCCTTTCCTTTCTCCTGCCCATGTAAAGTTGTGATGCTTTATCCACCCACCCAGCAGTGAAATACCTCTGCAAACTGACTGGCTATGAATTGTACCCATTACTGGCCAACAGCAACACAGACTCCATCTGCAGTGAGAGTATTACGTAAACTCTGCTTCATTGAACAGCACTCCTTCCCCTTTTTTTTATTAAACAAACTTGAGTTTTTCAATAAAGAAGGATGTAATATAATCTCTGACAGTGGAGCAAATAGAACAGCCAAAAGAGACAGAGCTGCTGGCTCAGCTCTTTTGTTTATTTAACCATGGTGACTCCTGTTGTAAGTCACTGTGTTTTTTCTAAGACCTTGGCAGCAGGTTAATGGTGGCATCAAGACTCAGGGTCCCAGACAATCCCCAGAACTGGTGTGACCAGGAAGGAATATGGTACTAACCATTCCTGGTGTGTTGACTAATGAAGATAGTCCAGCATGATTACCACAATTTCTGTGAGACACTGAGGTCTGGATATTGCCACCCCAATGGTTTTGGCAATTTGCTGTGGAAATTGCTCTGTAGGCAGCCATTTATCACATGGATGTTGTTGGCTCCTGGAGTTCTCATTGCAGAAGTACTTTTTGCCCTCCTCTACTGAAGGTTTCCAGGTTGTTTTCATGAGAATTCTCCCCTTTTTGTGCTCTTACCTCTTGGGGAGATCAATGCATGTTGTTTAGTTATCATTAAGCTAAAGGGGTGCCTCAGGAATAGTTGAAAAATCAGAGATGGTGCTCTTTCTTTTCCAGAGCAAGCTAAGGGATTTATAAATGTACTGTGCAACATGAATTTGGGGTTAAATATAGTCTCTCACACATTTTAGAAAGGATGTCAAATCCACTGTGAACTGTGGATTTAAATTTACCCTGTCTTGATCTTGTGCTGATCACAAGCCTTGTCAAACGCTCTGAAGAGCAAAACCTTTTTGCAGGAGCTCTTCAGACTCCGTTCCAGGATAAAGTCTCCAGGATGTAGGATGGCACCTTGTTTAGCTGCTCACCATAATGCATGGTTATTGGACTGAAGCCTGCAGCCCTGTCAGTTCTTCTGCAGGAAATTCACTTCTATACAAGACATGCCCTTGAACAAGGATGAAAAAGATATAGGCCCTGTTCAGAGGCTACTGGCAGGGTAGGGCTCACTTTGCTCATCACCTTGAGGGGTGACTGTTGGCACTGGAGCACTTCTCAGATATAAGAGACATTACACCGAGAGATCAGGGGAAAACAATTTAAAAAAAAAAATATGAAAAGGGAGACTGAGTCCAACTAGTCCCACAGACATTGCTTGCCATGGCATGGGGAGGGTGGAATAACTTAGGCCTTAAGAGCTGTCCAGGGACCTGCTATTTTGTCCTTCCAGCCCAGTGAATGGCACTACTGCTAACATACGGATCAGGAAGGCCCCCTTCAACCTGGATTACTGCCCCAGCCTTGGAAGAGCCCTTTTCAGCTTTCTTGGCAAAGACCAGGAGCAGAAGAAGCTGCAGCTGCCAGGCTGGAGCTGCTCTGTGAACAGATGGGAGGAAGAGTTGCTATTCCT
This sequence comes from Xenops minutus, assembly GCA_035221455.1. NCBI lineage: Eukaryota > Metazoa > Chordata > Aves > Passeriformes > Furnariidae > Xenops > Xenops minutus. Next base: position 30,982,368 of record JAWWEE010000001.1, on the reverse strand, counting down.
TCCTGCTTTCCTTTTCTTTTTTTGCAAGGGATTGCCACTCCTATTTCTCTCTATATAGCAGTAAGCACCTATGAGATACCAAATTGCTCTTAGTTACACATGTGCATCTGTACTTAAGTTTTGATACCTTTTTAATTATTTTCCAGTTTCCCTCTTACAGTGGTCTGTTGGCTGATTTCTTTGCTCTCTCATTGCACATTTACATTCTATTTCACACATATTTAACTAGACCATTGTCTACCTTTCCACAGTGTTTCTTTCCTCAAGTCATACCCACCTTTTAACATTGTTATTTGTAAGTTGCAAATCCTCGTTGCACCTGCCTCCTCTCTTACATCATCCTCACAATTACCTCATGCCACCAATTCCTTTTCTTCCCAGCTTCTGAGATACCTTCTTTTGAATTCTGACTTTCTGGTGTCCTCGTTCTCTAGACTTCAGCACAGACATCTGCCCGTACAACAATGAAGGCACTGCAGTGATTCAGCCTTTTCCTCTTCTGTTCTTTCAGGGCTGAGGAACCTCTTCTCTGTTGGTTTGACCCCATCATTGCTCTTGCTGTTTAGCTCTCAGATATTCCCTAAAAATACCATGGAAAATCAATCATACATTCTAAAGCAATAACCAAGATCAAAGGTGGAGCAGGGCTGAGAACAGTGCTCGGGTCATAGAATTATAGAATCATACATAGATTGTTGAAGTTAGAACAGACCTCTAAGATTGTAAAGTCCAACCATGCAAAGTTCATTGAGTCCAACCAAAATAAGCACCACTACCATGTTCACCATTAGACCATGTCCTCAAGTGCCATATAAAAACATTTTTTGAGCAATTCCAGTCAGGAGTGTCAGCTTTACCCAGAAGTACAGGCTAGTGTTTTTAACTTGGTCTGAAGACCTCATAGCAAACAGCAAACTCTGGTTTATTGACTGCAGCTGAAAGGCTTCAAAGGGAACTGAAAACCAAGTCAGCTCTTCGGAGTTTGAAATTCATCCAAGAATAATCTGCACCTTTCTAGAAAAGAGAGGTTCACCAGCTGAAAGAGGTTTGGAAGTGGTAAGATGGAAATAGAGCTATCTTCACTGGCAAGCTCATACTGGGAATGTTGGTTTTCATCCTTGCCCAGTACTTTGCTGTTATGGTGATGTGGCTTTGTAAGTCTCCTTGCACACACGGCTAAACATGAGTTGTATTATCAGCTCCTTTTTGTATTGCTGTGCACTGAATCAAAATGTATTCCTGCTCTTACCTTTGAAGTAGATACCTTTGATCTTTGGAATTGCAGAGGCACTGGAGGTATGAGGAGTATAATTATGCCACTCTGAATAATCTCAGGACAATAAAGTTAAAACTCCTTTTCTTACAGGAAAGTTGCTGCACTGTGTAACATCTATAGTGGTTAAGGCCTCTGTATTTCACAGAATCACACCATATGCTGAGTTATAAAGGTCCTACAAGGATCATCAAGTCCAACCCTTACCCCTGCACAGGACCATCCCCAAGAGTCACACCATGTGCCTGAGAATATCATCCAAATGGTTCTTGAACTCTGGCAAGTTTGGTGCTGTGACCACTTCCCTGGGGAGCCTGTTCCAGTGCCCAACCACCCTCTGGGTGAAAAACACTTTCCTGATATCTGATCTAAACCTCCCCTGACACAACTTCAGGCCATTCCCTCAGGTCCTATCACTGGTCACCTCCTCTATAGGCCCCTCCTCTTCCCCTCATAAAGAAGTTGTAAACCATAATGAGGTCTCCCCTCAGTCTTCTTCAGGCTGAACAAACCAAATTGCCTCAACTGCTCTTCATACAGTTTCCCCTCAAGACACTTCACCATCTTTGTTGCCCTCCTTTGGACACTCTCTAACAGCTTAATATCTTTCTTATCTTGTGGTGCCCAAAACTGCACACAATAGTCAAGGTGAGGCCACTCCAGTGCAGAGCAGAGCAGGACAATCCCCTCCCTCGACCAGCTGGCAATGCTGTGCCTGATGCCCCCCAGGACATGGTTGGCCCTCCTGGCTGCCAGGGCACTGCTGACTCACTTTCAACTTCCCCTTGATCAGGACCCCATGTCGCTTTCCCAGCACTGCTTCCCAACATCTCATTCCCTAGTCTCTACATAAATCCAGGGATGCCCCATCCCCAGTGCAGAATCTAGCACCTCTGCCTTGTCTCTGTCCCTGTTTGTGAGGGGACCATCCTCATCCTGTAATGGGCTGATGATATTTCTACACTGCCTATTGCCATTAATATATTTGAAAAAACTCTTTTTATTGTCCCCCCATTTCTGGCCAGCTGCAACTCCATCTGAGCTTTGGCCGCACAAATTTTCTCCCTACAGTGGCAAGCAGCATGTCTGAATTCTTCCCATGTCACTTGACCTTGCTTGCACTGGGCATCCACCTTCCTCTTTTGCCTTATTTTCAAGAGAAGATTCCTGTTCAGCCACACTGGCCTTCTGCTTCACCTGCTTGACTTCTGTCATTTGGTGTTTGCCTGCTTCTTTTCCATTAGGAGGTGATGTTTGCAAAGAGAACAGCACTGATAGAACCCAGCACCTGCAAAAACATTTTCCCAGGGCATCTTACTAATTCCCTCTGCAGCCTGAAGTCTGCTCTCCTCATGTCCAGAGTTAAGGTTTTGCTGGCACTTTTCCTTCCGTCAACAGAGATTTTAAACTCAATTGCCTCTTGTTCCCTGTGACCAAGACAGCCAGCAATCTCCACTTCACTCACAAGATCCACTCTGTTGACAAGCAGCAGACCAAGGGCATTTTTCTGAGTCTGCTCCCTTAGGACCTGTTCTATAAAGTTGTCATCCACATTTGTTAGGAATCTGCTGGTCCGGGTTGTACCAGCTGTGCGATGCTCCCAGTTAATTTCTGGCAAGTTGAAGTCCCCCATGAGTACAAGGGCAGTTGACTTGGAAGCGTCCCTTAGTTCCTCAGAGAATAATTTTTTGGCATCATTGTCCTGGCTGGGAGGTCTGTAATAGACTGCCGCAATGATATCTGCATTATTTGTTTGCCCTAGATTCTTACCCAGAGGCTCTCAACTGTGCCATTGCCTACTGTGAACTCCATACATTCTAACCCTTCTGTTACATACAGTGCCACCCATCCGCCTCTTCTGCCCTGCCTATCCCTGCTGAAGAGCCTGTAACAATCCAACAGGGCATTCCAGTCACAGGTCTCATCCCACCAGGTTTCACTTACGCCAGTGATGTCAAATCTCTGGGACTGGGCCAAAGCTTTGAACATCTCATTTGTTCCTCACACTGCATTTATTCATGTAGAAACATTTCAGGTGTGGTACATTTTAGCTCGAGAAGTAGATTGAGGGATCCCATTAGTGCATGTTTCTTCAAGTTTTGGCTCACCATCCCATTGCTTATCACTGGTTTTGTCCCCTTCCCCATCCCAGCTAGTTTAAAGCTCTGTCAACAAGCCCCACTAGCTCCTGCACTAGAACTCCTTTTCCTCCTGAGACAGGTACATCCCATCAGGTGTCAGTAGACCAGGTGTTGAGTAGGTCATCCCATGGTCAAAAACTTGAAGATTTTTCCCAATACACCAACCTTGGAGTCACTCATTGACCTGATGGATGTGTCTATTCTTAACAACATTATTCCTTATTACCACAAGAATCAAGGGAATTTCTACCTGTGCTCCTCATCCCTCTACCAGTCATCCCAGGGCACTGAAGTCTCTTTTGGTTGCTCTCGGACTTCTCTTTGTTATTTTGTGGCTTCCAGTTTGAACAACCAATAGTGGACCGTAATCAGGGGGCCTTACTAAACTGGAGAGTTTTCCAGTAATGTTCCTTACCCAAGCCCCTGGGAGACAGCAGACTTCCCTGTGAGTTGGGTCCAGTCTGCATATCAGGCGCTCCATTCCCCTTAGCAGGGAGTCTCCTATTACAACTGCCCTTCTTTTCCTGTTAGAGGAGGCCTTGATGCAGTGTACAGGTGGTGATGTTTTAGGAGGCCCCACTACCCCAAAAGGACCATCAACCACATCATCAGTGGTCTGCCTTCTAGTTCCAAAGCCTCATATCTGTGGAAGATAACCAGTACTACCTGTCAAATTTTGAAGAGGAGGAACCTTCTTCCTGGTGCATGCAGTGACCAGCTTCCAGTGTCAGCTTTTAACCCCGATTAACAGTCCACCTGCAGCTCCACTACAATGGAGGTTCGAGACTCCTGAGAGTCTTGGGACTGTAGCGTCTCTCCTGCTTGTTACCCCAAATACTACAAAGCCTGTTCACTTCTTCCTGTAGCTCTTTCACCTGGCTGCACAGCTCATTTTGTCTGAGGGAAAGGCTTAACCTCCAATGCCTGCAGTAAACTTAAGAGAAAAACTCTTCTTTCCACTGTGTCGACACAACATCCATCTGTTTTCTACAAGTTTTTTTATATGCATGAAAACAAAAGACACTATATCCTCAGTTTTATAAGCAGAGTACCTTGCAATTGCTCCTTGCAACTAATTGTCATTCTGTGTTCTGTAGGTTACATCTACTGTAGTAGTCTAAAACCTAGATTTGGGATATGGGCAATATTCCTTCACTGTGCTCAAAAGTACCATTCTTCTGCCCTTCTCTTCACTGAAGTCAACAGAAGCAATGTTAGGACAACTTTTTGCTTTAAAAATTTCCTTTTATCCAGAGGCAATAAACAGCTGGATGCTCTCCAGCGTGATGTAAAGAGGTGTTTGGTGGAACAAGGCTGGTCTTTCTAATTTAAGCTCTTTCCAGCTTCCTAATTCTCCATCTCTTTCCTGTAGGTTCACAACAGAAACCTGCTGTCCCTTGACTTTGATCGTGTGACAAGGACAGAGAAAATCTATGATGATCACCGCAAATTCACGCTCCGCATCCTCTATGACCAGGCAGGGAGGCCCAGTCTCTGGTCACCAAGCAGCAGACTGAACGGGGTCAATGTCACCTATTCCCCAGGAGGACACATTGCAGGGATTCAGAGGGGCACAATGTCAGAAAGGATGGAGTACGATCAGTCTGGCAGAATTACATCCAGGATCTTTGCTGATGGCAAATCATGGAGCTACACTTACTTGGAGAAGGTAAGAATCCTCGTACTACTCAGAGACAGTGGATTTGAAGCACATGGGCTTTACTGCTTTGACATCAGTACAGCTGCACTCCTTCGCACCTTTTTTAAGCACAGTCTTCTTTTGTTGAGTTAACTGCAATATAAAATATTCAGGTAAAGTCAGCAGAGTGAACAGTAGGAGTTTCCAGTAGGATTTTCCATGTGAAAACAACCCATACAGTCCAACATCCTGCTGCCTTAGAGTGGCCCATTCCTGCTTTATAGGAAATACACATAATGAAAAAGCACGAGGCCTGAATCCAACCATACCATTGTAGCACACTTTGCATTGTTTCCTGGAGTCTGCACTCTGCAGATTTGCATGGGACTTAATTTTTCTGGGTATTGCCATTCATTTTGACACTGCCCAGTGACCTGTAGGTCCATATGCTATGTACCTGAGGCCGGAATTTTTTATTCCCGATTTTTTTATAGAGTCTATTCCTAAAACAGTTTAGGGAAACTGTACTACCATATCTTCTAAAAATGAAAAAAACTGACTTGCTCCTTGTATGTATCTATGTGGATTTTTTGTTATATGGAAAAAATCCCAGAACAAATAAGCATGCAGGCAGAAGTTGGGAGTGAGGGAATAACAGAGGATAAGGTGACAAAATGAGTTAATTCAGCATTGGAAGGTGTTGGGGGATACTTTTTCAAGCATTTTATATATTTAGTCTGTAAAAGCTATTGGCACAGGGAATTTGGGTAGAGACAGTCTACAGGGTATTGATTTGAACAACTGAGCATTTTGAACTTAGACCTTCCTCACTACATTGACTGCTTCTTTCTCTGACCCACTCCTGCTTGGGAATACTCGATGTGCCGTGTAGCTGCTTACCTCTCAGTAATTATACGGGTGCAGAGATTTGTCTCAATTGCCCTGCTCTTTGGACTGAAGAATCTTACAGGTTTTGTGAGAGTATAATTTTGTCCATAAAATGGGAATATAATCTATATTTTCCTTGTTTCCATCCAGTCCATGGTGCTGCTCCTTCACAGCCAGAGGCAGTACATCTTTGAGTTTGACAAGAATGACCGATTGTCATCGGTGACCATGCCCAACGTTGCCCGTCAGACTTTAGAAACTATTCGTTCCATTGGCTACTACAGAAACATTTACAGACCACCAGAAGGCAATGCCTCGGTAATTCAGGATTTCACAGAGGATGAACAGCTCCTCCACACTTTGTATTTGGGCACAGGGAGACGTGTCATCTATAAGTATGGAAAGTTGTCCAAGTTAGCTGAGATGCTCTATGACACCACAAAGATCAGTTTCACTTACGACGAAACTGCTGGCATGCTGAAGACCATCAACCTGCAGAATGAAGGGTTTACCTGTACAATCAGGTACAGACAGATAGGACCTCTCATTGATCGACAGATTTTCCGCTTCACTGAGGAAGGCATGGTGAATGCACGCTTTGACTATAATTATGACAACAGCTTTCGGGTGACCAGCATGCAAGCAGTCATCAATGAGACACCTTTGCCTATTGATCTCTACAGGTATGATGACGTGTCAGGCAAAACTGAGCAATTTGGTAAATTTGGAGTAATTTACTATGATATCAACCAGATTATCACCACTGCTGTCATGACTCACACTAAACATTTTGATGCCTATGGCAGGATGAAGGAGGTTCAGTACGAGATATTCCGATCTCTCATGTACTGGATGACTGTGCAGTATGACAACATGGGGAGAGTGGTTAAGAAAGAGCTGAAGGTTGGCCCTTACGCAAACACAACTAGGTACTCATATGAATATGATGCTGATGGCCAGTTGCAGACAGTGTCTATCAATGACAAACCACTCTGGCGTTACAGCTATGACCTAAATGGAAACCTCCATTTGTTGAGTCCAGGGAATAGCGCCCGCCTTACACCACTCAGGTATGACCTCAGAGATAGGATTACTAGACTGGGGGATGTACAGTACAAAATGGATGAAGATGGCTTCCTGAAGCAAAGGGGCAATGATATTTTTGAGTACAATTCAGCTGGCCTGCTCATCAAAGCCTACAATAAAGCTAGTGGGTGGAGTGTGAAGTACCGCTACGATGGCCTAGGAAGGAGAGTCTCCAGCAAAACCAGCCACGGCCATCACTTGCAGTTCTTCTATGCAGATCTGACCAACCCAACCAAGGTCACCCATCTATACAACCACTCAAGCTCTGAGATCACATCCCTGTACTATGACCTCCAAGGCCACCTCTTTGCAATGGAGCTCAGCAGTGGTGATGAATTCTACATAGCCTGCGATAACATTGGCACTCCTTTGGCTGTCTTCAGTGGAACTGGCTTAATGATCAAGCAGATACTGTACACAGCATATGGGGAGATCTATATGGACACCAATCCCAACTTCCAGATTATCATTGGCTACCACGGAGGATTGTATGACCCCCTCACAAAGCTTATCCACATGGGTCGGAGAGACTATGATGTGCTAGCGGGTCGGTGGACAAGTCCAGACCATGATATGTGGAAGCATCTGAGTAGCAATAATATAATGCCTTTCAATCTGTATATGTTCAAAAACAACAACCCCATTAGCAACTCTCAGGATATCAAATGTTACATGACAGGTAAGACATTTAAATTAATGAACATTTTCACAACCCTGCCATCAGTGAATAGGTCTCATGGTTTAGCCCCAGAAGGAGCTAAGCCCCACACAACTGCTCAGTCTCTCCTCCCAGGTGGGATGGGGAAGAGAACTGAAAAAGTGAGAAAACTCATAGGTTGAGGTAAAGACAGCTAAACAGGAAAAGCAAAAGCTGCTTGCGCAAAGCAAAACCAGGAATTCATTCACCACTTCCCATGGGCAGGCAGCATTCAGCCATCCCAAGGACAAAGGGTTCCATCACTTGGGAAGACAAAACACCATCACTCTGAATGGCTTCTCCTTCTATCTGCTTCCCCCAGCTTTACATCATGCTGAGCATGACACCATATGGTCTGAGATATCCCTTAGGTCCTAACTGTGCCCCTTTCCGGCTCCTTGTGCACCCCCAGCCTCCTCCCTGGAGAGGTGGGGTGAGGAATAGAAAAGGTCTTGACTCTGTGTAAGCACTGCTCAGCAATAATGAAAACATCCCTGTGTTATTAACACCACTTACAACAAAAATCCAAAACAGAGACCCATAGTAGCTACTGTAAGGAAATTTATCCTAGCCAAAACCAGTGCAATAGGTATCTCCTCTCTCAGTGTCCTGATCACCGTGAGGTTTTCCAGTCTTTAATAAAATGGGCACAAGTGTTAGTTTTCCAGTTGACCCCTATGTCCAGGGTGTGTTTAATTCATTAGCATAGATGGAGATTGTAATTCCCAAACCTTTTTCCTTTTCTCATCTTTGGTGTTTGTTCTTTTTATTTTGCTTCCAGATTTTCATTCCTTCAGATATCCCAAGTTTAGCTACCAATTAATGTCCTGATAACCTTTTTCTTTGTAGAGGGGCAGCTCTGTTTACACAGTTTTGCCTAGAGATTTATTTGTAACTAAACAAATGACATACAGATTTGTTTTATCAGAATGGCAAAACGACTTAAACCTTTCATTACAGTAAGCCATTTCAGAGTGGCTACATGACTACTACACTACTAACTATGTAGTTCAAAGTTAATCTGCCCCACAGAATTAACAGATTCTATAAAAAGTCAATAAAAGCAGGTGCTTTAATCTTAAAGACCAGATTTTGGGGCACACCTACCCCACAGCTTGACATAATCTCTGAAGTTCTTCCCCTGGGACTGTAAAATTGCAGTAATATGAGCTCTGTGTATGGGGTTTCTTTACAGAAAATTATTTTGTATGTTAAATGCTCATCCTATATTCATAGAATCATAGAATCATTTATGTTGGAAAAGACCTTTAAGATCATCAAGTCCAACCATTAACCCATCACTGCCAAGTCTACCACTAAACCATGTCCCCAAATGCCACATCTACACATCTTTTAAATCCTTCCAGGGATGGTGACTCCACCACCACCCTGAGCAGCCTCTTTCAGTGCTTGACAACCCTTTCTGTGAAGAAATGTTTCCCAACATCCACTGTAAACCTCCCCTGGCACAACTTGAGGCCATTTCCTCTTGTCCTATTGCTTGTTACTTGGGAGAAGACACTGATCCCCACCTCGCTGCAACCTTCTGTCAGGGAGTTGCAGAGAGAAATAAGGTCTCCCCTCAACCTCCTTTTCTCCAGCCTGAACACCCCCAGCTCCATCAACCTGCCTTCATCAGATTTGTGCTCCAGACCCCTTCCCAGCCCTGTTGCCCTTCTCCTGACACACTCCAGTGCCTCAATGTCTTTCATGTCATGAGGGACACAAAAGTGAACATAGCACTCGAGGTGCACCCTCACCAGTGCTGATTTCATGGGGACAATCACTGCCCTGGTCCTGTTGGACACATTATTTCTGATACAAGGCAGAATGTCCTTGGCCTTCTTGGCCACCTGGGCACACTTTCATCTTAGTTGCCATCCCCTTCCTCTACTGAGCTAGCAGACTGAAGGACCACACTAGCCTTCCATCCCTCTAGCACTGGTGTGCTGCTGCCAGGATTATCTCTAGCCAGCCTAGTTTTATCCTTTTTCCCCTTCAAATCTAGTTTCATGCTGTGTCAAAACTGGTAGCAATGTTTAAGAGGACTGTTTTGGTGGGACTCTTTTCTAGGTGAAAAAGCAGGTGCCACAATCGCAAATCAAATGTACATACCTCTTGAGATAGAATCAATTTCTAAATGCTCCTGTTATATTTATCACAACTTTTCCATATTCAACAGTAATTGCATTCCCCTGAGTTATGAGATTGGCTTAATAGCAAATAAATATTACAAAGTAAAAATCCAGGGTTCTATTCTGCTTGTTTTTCTAGCTATTAGGATTCATGTTTTCAGGTTCTTCAATAAACGAAAGGATTAGGTTGTGGGGTTTTGTAATTAAAAGCTGTTTTCTCCAGAGCTGAGAAGATGATGCCACAAGGGAAGTAAAACATGTCAAAAGATACAGGTTGAGATCCCATGTGTTGGCCTCACTCTGATAATTAAGGCTGGCAGGAAACACCTCAAGATAACTTTTCCTATCAGAAAATGCTCATTTGTCAAAACTGAATTTGTTTATGGGAGAAGGTTGAGCTTGAGAGATTTCTCAGCAGAAAGGTTGTAAACAGCTCTCAAAATTGTCTAAATGACAAATTCCAAAATAGCCTAAAAGAAAAATTCCTTTTGGGTTTTCAACCTTTTCAAGTTAAGTGTAAACTAATGATTGAAAAATGGAAAAGAAAAACTAAGGAGTCAAAACCAAAATGGAAGTTAATTTGAAATTGTTGTCTTGAACTGATCTAGTTTTTGAGCTATTGCTTTGTGACATATTAACAGATTTTTGTTTTCCTGCTCAAGTTAAGACAAGACAAATTTTTTTCTTCTGTCCCTGTCTTAGAACAGGTGCATAGCTTCCCACACAGTTCTGACAATGAAATCAAGATTTCTAAGTCTGATATGCTAGTATTTTAGATGCACCAAATAACTTTTTCCCTGGTCTTATAAGTTCTATTTTTTAGTTTTTCAAGCATACAGAGCCCAAATACATTTTTTTTAATTTCTCTTCTCCCAGTGTATGGAAGAAGTAGGCCATGCTATGGTATGAGTACTGTGACACAAAGCTGATGCCCCAGTGTTTCTGTTCAAGCTTTCAGGCACCTTGTGGGCAGGACCCATGACGAGAGTGCCCTTGTCATCACAACCAAATCTGCCCATATTATGGCACAGACAACCACTTTCTGTCCCTTCATTCCCACCCTGGGACCTGCTGTCCTTAGGGTAGCTCAGTGTCCAGGACATGGGTGACCAACATGTGCTTTGGTCCACAGTGATGAGGTCTCTGAGCTTATGGATACAAATTGGAGGCATGTGGAGGGGAGAGCAGGAGAAGCAGGTATTTATGTTTTGAGAGGCCCATTGTTAAACATGAATATTTTAGTGATTGTACACTTCATGGCACAGAGCTTTGCTGCCAGCTTCAGCAATCCTGATGGATTGAACTGACATTTCCATTACATGTGTCTGCATTAAGCACTCTTTTTCTTTGCCCTCAAATGAATTTACTGTGAAATGTGTTGGCAGGGTTACTGTAGCTGAAAAAAACCTCTGTGATGTGAAATGTACTTTTCTGTCAAAAAAGTTGTCACTGCCTCTTGGCAAATTAGTATTTTTCCCTGTGTTTTCTCATTTCCACACCTTTCTCCCATGGGTTTGCTTGGGGTTTGTTTCTTTTTTTTTGTTCTGGGTATTCCAACACCTCTTCCCAAAAAAACCAAACTCCTGTTTGCAAATGTGTTGAAAGTCAGTTTTCTGGGAAGTATCAAAAAAAACCCGGTCTTGGATATTTCCGGTTATGTTACATATTTTTCAACAGTTCAGCATCCATGCTTTGTATTCTTTTTCACATTTTTGAAGTGCTTGGGAAACGGTTCCTGCACCAATGCTGACCTTCACTTTGTTTTACTTTGTTGTCCTGACCACCTGGTCCACAATATGTACATCAAAGGTCTTCATTGGAGATGAGAAGGCTTTGAAAGCAGTCTGGCTTAGTGCTAAGCAACAAAATAATCAAATGAGCCTTTTCATTTCTTTCCTTCCACCCCCCCTCCAACCTCTCTGTTTCAAAGACACTCCAAAAACAATCTGTACACTGAGTGAACAGAAGTGTTTTTATTACAGAAACCCTCCCCCTTCCACATGGATTGTTGCAAGGGCTTTTTGGGCATCTGCCCAATCGCAACATTTTGGCCTGCAGGAAAACAAGCAACAGATAGTGTGTGTGTTTGGCTCCTGATTCTCCAGTCATCTGGAAGTGCCTTATTTGCCACTTGCATCCATAATTTCTTTTCCAACCAGTTCTTCAAAACATTCATTTAGGCTCATGGGAATAGAGAAAAAAATATTCAGAGATGCATATTTCATTATTTAAATTGATTCCTTCTTCAGATTGTTTCAACAACATTTATTGCGTTTAGAAAAATTAAACTCAAGCCCCTTGCACTTCTAGCTTGAAGAAGAGCAACCACCAACACAATTCCAGTTACATCCAAACACTTAAGACTCCTGGGAGCTGATATTAGTTAAACTTTACCTTCATACCTTTCTTTTTCTTGCAATTGCTATTTGTTTGCCAAATGCACACTGTATTGCTCAGGGACTGTAGCAGGTATGTCCTCTGGCATTCAGTGAAGGCAGACAAAGTGAGATCATCAAATGCTCTGAATTTAAGGGGGAAAGTGATGCTGATCCCAAGCAGATCTGGGAGTTGCTCAACCCCATCATTATTTCCTCTGGTGGATTAACTTCCAGCTGCCATTCCTAATAGCTGTGCGCTGAAAAATCAAGGAAGACTTTGTAATCTGCTGGCAAGTGAATGCAGGAATGATATCCCAAATGGTAGTTATTCCATCATGTGCCCTTTAGTGCCAGTAGTCCCTCTTTTGCATAAGATAATAGTTTATCACTAGTAGCCAGCAGTTTTTTCACCATCCATGTACTTTTTTTAAGGGGTTTGTAAAAAGTACCCAAGCAAAGTAGTCTTGTATCTGTACACTGATTTTCATTATAATGTACCTTGTAGGTAGTATGAAGGCTGGCTGTAAATGTCACTATAAAAGATGGCATGTGACTGGCTTAATAGTCAAACATACCTCTTAGGAAAAATGCCAGGAGACTCGGGACTGAGGTGGAAATGCCATGGAAAAAGCAGAAGATACGTCCACAGCCTCTTCCATGAGCTGTCCATCCAGGATATCCTGGTATTCTGGCTCACATAGCTCTAAATTTAGTCTTCATCCTGCAGGCTTTGAGAGTGCCCAGTGAGAGAAGGATTGTGAGTGAGGTGTTCAGAGCTGACTGTAGGACTGGATAACATTTCCCATTCAGCTGGAGCATCTCAGCCTCCAAGTGTATTGCTGGTGCTGCACTTCTGCTGAACACCTTCAGGCAGGGCCTGGTTTCTGCTGATGAAGGGCAGGCATGGAGTTGGCTTTAATTTGGGTCATTTGTTCCCTGCCAGTTCTTCTGTTTCAGAGCTGGGAAAGTGCAGAATTTGGCTCTGGTTTATGGTAGAAAGCCCAGCTTTTGGCACACAGCTCTTTCAAGGACCATTAGTATCTGTGTTCTTCACACAAAATAGACACTCATGGTTTTGGCCAATCTGCTACAGTGCCAGCCACCACGGGGTCCTCTTCTAGGCCTTCTCCTGGGCAATCCTGTTTGAGAGATCAGATAATCTTATTTATACTTCTCTTCCCTTCCAGATGTCAACAGTTGGCTGCTCACCTTCGGTTTCCAGCTACACAACGTCATCCCCGGCTACCCCAAGCCAGACATGGATGCAATGGAGCCATCCTATGAGCTAATCCACACACAGATGAAAACCCAAGAATGGGACAATAGCAAGGTGATCCATGCAACTCCATACTATGTCTCATGCTCTTACCAGCAGATTATCTCTATTGCAATCTCTATTGAAAAACCTCTATCAGCATGTTGTGCCAGATACACTGGGAGATTTAAGAGCAAGTCAGATCCCATTCCAGTATTTAGATCTGTATGAATAATCACACCTTAAGCTCCCTACTTCCATGGTGCTTTTCCCTGCGATGTTTTCTGGTGGTTGCTCAATGAAATGGTGTGTTACTGTTTCTTTTTCCCACAGAGGCCATGCTACCACATACTGCAGGCTAAATTCAAGGCCTTTGCACCAAGGATTCATAGAAATAAATAAATAAAATAAAATAATTAAAAAAAAACAAATCTTGATGCAGAATCAGTTTTCACAGATTTTTTATTTTTTGTTCTAGAAATTTATTCAGTCATTTTAGTCTCAAACAAGAATTCCCAGTACTTCCCTAGGAAGCTGTTCTGCATTGCAGAGAGTGCCACCCGAAAGAAGTTTTAGATGATAGTAAACTTTCATTTTACCTGACTGGGTTTAATCCTAAGTAACCATGTCCTGCTGTTAAAAACAGAACAAGGTTACTGTTCCAGTGGTTCCCAAGCCATTTTGGTGGATGATGGCACAAAATTCAATGCTAAAATTGGCCAGAAAAGAGCTTTTGCAGACAAATCATTTCCCCATCTTCCTGTTGGGAATTACTCAGCTGAAAGAGGAAGGCAGCACTGTTTAAGGTGGGTCAGGATTCAAGAGCCCTGGGTTAACTGTCAATGCTACTGCTTATCAGTGTATGACCTTGAAAAAGTCATTTACCTCTCAGGATACTCTTTCATCTCCTAGACTGATCATATTCTAGGATGGCTTTCATCTGTTTAGTCCGAATCCTCTTTAGTCTGAACTCCTGCTTGCTGTGTCTGTGTGTTCAAATATTGTGAGAGCACTGAGGCACCAGTGTGCTTGGGGAGATGAGGACATGTTCTTGACATTTCTACTAATAAAATGGTAACAGTAGGCAATGGAATTGATCCCATCTGCTCTCCTAGCCTCTTTATCTGTGACTTCACTGAAATCTTGATGTCCTGCAGCAGATTCTTGAGGTCCTGTACACATCTAAAACCAGGAGGTCACATCTCAACCACAAAAGGTGTCTCTCAGAGGTATGAATATGATACTGTGGATTGATAATAGTCGTATGTCAGTCCATCCTTGGTACTCAGCCTCATAGCTGTGGTGAAGACAAGTTAAAATGTACTAGCTTCAACTCAGTGAGAGATTTATATTAAGCATCACTTAATAATAGAGGGGGGCCAAAAAGACTCTGCTGCCATGACTGAGTTGATGCCTGAAAACTATAACACTGCAGTAACTCAGTTGTGTTTTGGAGCTCAGAGACTCCTTTTTGTTTCTTGTTCCTTTGGATTAAACAATAAAATGCTAATAGAGGTTATTTCTGTAATGAGAGAGAGCCTCGGGATATTTCCCCCTCTCTGATGTGACACAGTCTCCTCAGGCGAAACTGTACAGGAGAAGGCAAACAGGGAAGGCTCATTCAGAGACTGCACAGAAGATTGTCTCTCTGAATTGTTATGTGCAGTAGAAAATAACCCTCACAGAACCACCACAGAGATCATTATTATTGTTGTTGTTGTTATTGTTATTGGTACTGTTATTATGTTATTATTTTATCATTAGTTCATTAGCATTATTCAGCTTATTGAACAGCCAAGTAATGAGTGACAGCTTGAGATGAAGACTGACCCTTGCTCATACAGACAGATGAGCTGGAAATAAAATGAAGGGGACCCTCCCTTCCATCCACCCATTTTAGGGGAGTCTGCCTGAATGAGCAATAAGAAGGAAAGAAAATCTCCATGTCCCTCCCAGGTTTTTAAAGCCAGAAGCTGCAGTGAGGACTGTACAGGGACCTGCTTGTTAAAAGAGGGCTTTATACAGCCATTATGCTTCCAGAGGAGTCACTTTATACTCACATGTTGAAAGTGGAATTTAACCATTGCAGGCTGTTTCATGTTCTTCCCCTGTGTTATGACAGGAACAAAACATGAGCATTTTTATTTCCGTCTACAGTTGCAGGATCATGTTGTGATAGCAAGTGGCTCTTAAATGCAATAGAGCATGATTCCCTTCCTTTCTGTCACACCCAGCATAGTGTAGGCACATGTTTGCATAAAACAAATTCTTTCACATATGATACCTGAACATATGATCCATTTTCTCCTATGCCTATCCATGCATCCAACACTGATGTTTCACATAAAGTTCTGTTCACTCCCAACCTTTTCCAGCCAAACCAGCTCCCAAACACAAGTCAGCCCTCTTTCCTACTGTTTGTATTTATTCATAAAACCTGTGGAAGAAAATACAAACTTTTGAAAATTTCACAAAGCAAATGGCAGAATTAAACATAGGTAAATGGAAGCACAGGAAGCATTTTTAAATAATAAGACTGGTCAAACTGTAAAATGGTCTTCCAGACCGTATGGAGCAAGCTCCAGATCTTTTGTCATTTAAAAGTAGCCCGGACAAGGCATTGATCACTGAATCATATACAACTTTCTCATCTCTTCTGATCCCTGTTTTTTCTGGATCACATACCTCCTTGTGATAGACCAAAGTATATTTGAGCTGCTTTACCGGCTTTGCTGATCAAAGCTGTGGCCCCACAGATTGAGTCGGTTCTTTTACCAGAGAGAAATGACTAACAGGAACACAACAGCAAAGCAACAAAGCCCATCAATGGCTGCTTCATCTCTCTTTAGAGTACATAACCAAAGGGCCAGAGCATTTTCGTACTTGCCTTTCAGGTCTGGAAGATGGGAGAGATAATTCTGACTTTGAGCATCCACCACCTCAAAAACAGCCAGCGTGTCATAAAGCTGGCAGTAACCCCCTGCAGCTCTGAAGTGACATTTAAAATCCAATACTCTGTTGTGCAGCACTTCCCCGTCTCCTCCTCCCTACAACCATGAGGCTGTCACTAAATTGTTTGTTGAACAAGTTCAGCATTATTGGCCACCAGGGGACTCTGGGTGACCTCTGGCATATTGTGCAACTGCTGCACCTGAATCCAATTTCTTTTTTAGTTCTTTTTTTTTTTTTCCCTTCCCTTTTGTCTTGTTGAACTGTCAGGTAATTGTTGGAGCCAGAACAGCTCTATTTCCAGGGAGGAGTGTTTTGGAGTCAGCACTTGTATCATTCTCTACATCATATTATTAACTACCCTTCTGTCCATCCCAAGAGCTCTGACTCCAGGAGGGGTCCTGTTTTCTGCAGTGCCTGTTACAGGCTGTGCTGGAAGGAGTAGTTTTTGGCATCCCCTCTGGAGCAATATTTTGGAGACAAGGGCTGCTCTGGGATGCTCAGCTGGGGAGTGAGCTATAGAGCTGTGCTTTCTAGTAGAGCTTCTCTCAAGGACAGTCTGTTTGGGGGCCTGGATCTGCCACTGTTCATCATTCAGGGAGGGCATCTTGACATTGTGGGTACTTTGGTCTAACTTGGACTGTTTCACTGTCTGCATGTCTGTCCATCAGCCCTCACTTACATTTTGCAAATATAGTGGCCAGTTTTCAAAGGATCTAATGCAGGGAAGTGAGTTGAAGTCTCAAAGACATTAAGCTCTTGAGGCTTTCAGAAAATGGGTGAGAAATATGAAAATGGATGAGCAAGAGAAGGAGGCAAATCCTCTTACTCTCCACAGATGAAATCTGCTTGATGAACTCAACCTTGTTATCCCCTGCAGCCATGTACACTGATGGAGTGGAGGAGGAACGTCTCCTCTAAGTCCGTGAGTTGGCACTTGTGTTTCGCTCATTGCCAGCCAAAATCAGCATCTTGAGCACTGCCCTGCTGGGCAGTCTCTCACCTCCACTGCCCCACTTGCCTTGGTGGTTGGCAGGTTGCTGAGCAGGCAAGTTGTCTCTCAGCCAACCCCTGTGCAGTGCAGCCAAGCTGGGAATCAGTGGCGGAACAAGCAATGGTCAGGTGGAATATAGGTAGGAGACTGATTTCTGAAGATCGGCTTTGTTAACAGACAGGAAGAAAATCTATACCTGGAGAGTAGTGAGGTGCTAGAATAGGTTGCCCAGAGAAGATGTGGATGCCCCATTCCTGGAAGTGTTCAAGGCCAGGCCGTATGGGGCTTTGAGCAACCTGGTCTAGTTGTTGGCATCCCTGCCCATGGCAGCAGGGCTTAGAACTAGATGGTCTTTAAGGTCCCTTGCAACCCAAGCATTTCTATGATTCTTTAATAAATAGGAAGGAGTTAATCATGGATAATATTTCAGAAAAGTCGTAACTTCCAAGCGTTTTTGTAAGAAGAGACTTGCAGCGTTGTAAGCCATATGGTTGTAAGAGAAACACCTATCTGTGTATAATGGCACAAGGATAGAAAGAAACTTGGAAACATGTTCACATATTTCACATCTTGGATGCTGGATGGGAAATTAAAGCTTTCAGTCTCACACTGGAAGGCGGTATTTAAAAACAACAGATGATAGGATCTGGTGATGGTATTTCAAATCCTCAAGAGGTGCTGGCAAAATGCAAGAGGCTATTCAGAGATCTCTGTATTGTGCTGGTCTCCTGAGCTTTGTGCAGCAGCGAACAAATGATGAAGGTCGTTCTTTTCTCTCCAATGGGTTGTTACTAGATAAAGTGAAATGTCACCTAAGGACATCTGATTAAAAAAGACTGTGTGGAAAAATAAACCCAGCATATTTGTCACTCACATCAAGCAACAAATATTGAATAAAAATAGTGATGAATTCCCTTCTTTCTTCTGTAAAACTGGTTTTATAGATACCTTGGTTTACTGTTGCTAAAAGCAGCAGTATTTTTTAGAGAATAACACATGCCAGTGCAGCTTTGGATGGAAATTTTCTGTTTCTTTTCCTTGCCAGTTCATTGAAATGAGTTCTAAGATTAAACAGAAATGGTAATTTCAAAATCAGGGATACACTGCCCCTTTGAACTACGTATAATCTGTTTGCCTCCCCTCTATTTATATTCACAGCAGAGCATACAAGCTGGATGTGCTCTGGTTTGTTTGAATTTGTTGGTTGGTGTATTTTTTTCTGTTGGATGTGTTTGCTTTTCCTTTTTAAAAAAGCTGCTGTTCCCAAATACACTGTTTTATCAAAGAAGTGCACTCAAAAAGTCATTTCAGAGTTGTCCTGGGCTTGTTTTCAAGGTAACAGAGATGCATTTAGTTATAGAAATAGTTGATAGTTAAGTTTGAGCAACCTAGTCTAGTGAAAGGTGTCCCTGCCTGTGGCAGGGAATTTGGAACTAGGTGATCTTTAAGGTCACTTCCAGCTCAAACTATTCTGTGATTTTAAGTGACTGTGATGTTCAGCATTACAGCTTTGCACGTCTCATCTCATACTTCCCTATGTGAAAAAAGATGGGAAAAGCCCAAAAGTAACCAGTCCCCAGGAGAACACCCTTTGGTTGTGATTTTGATCTTGATTAAAACACCTAAAGTTAGGTTTCTACCTGTGAATTTGCTATCCAGTGGTGTGCAGACCCACTGGTTTGCTGGAGCAAGCAAATTTGGAGACACTCACAGGGTATATACCTAGAAATTTGCTCAGAGCTGAAAAGGTGCTAAAGTTCCTGCAGCTCATCAAGAATAAAGTGATGAAGACGAACTAGAAGGGAAACAGAGGGGATTTCTGATAGGAATTATCTCCCATGCCCAGTACTGTCTGAGCTCCCTGAGCTCCTTTTCCCAAGGTGATAATCAGTAGATGGTGCAATTAATTCCAGGGATTCTTTATCACTTGACTGCTGGTAAACAAGGTGATGTATATATAGATGGTGATACATAAATTATCACAGGACATAGCAGCGTACCCAAGAAGACCTGATTTACATCCTTGAGTGAACAGTGATTCAGTGTGGATACTGAGAAGTGCCTTTTCCCACCACTTGTAAATGTTCCTGAGGCAAGTTGGAAGAGTAACATGATATATAGTGATAGTGGGACCACCTAGAGTCAACCCATATGAGATACACCTGAGAAGAACAACTCTCCGTTTTCCTCTCTTTGAAGAGGAAATAGCTAATGGCCAAGGCTGTGCAGTATTCACTTGTTTAGAACAGTAAGTGTTTCATGGAGCCTAGAAAGCTAATTGCTCCATGTCCATCATCTGTGACATCTATGTTAATTATATCCCTTTTTTTCATAATTAGAGCACTTGTGCAATTGGCAGGGAGGCTGAGCTCGGCTCCCTGTCGGTCTGTTAATTATGTCGCTCTCTAGGTGGTATGTGAGATGCCCCACAGGCAGGATGGGGAGAACCAGAAAGAGCTCCTCTTTCATAGGAGACTAGTTCCTGCTCCAACTGCTATGCTGTCAATCAAAAAGGGAAAAGGAGAAAGTAAGCCAGCATGATCAGCACTTTGAATAAAAGTCAGTTCAGGGTATTTTAATGTTTTACAACCCAAAATGTGCTCTTGAAGTTGTGTACCTCTATTCCCTCATAGTTTTCATTTATCAGTTAAAACTGCTCATAACCTCTGAGTGAGTTGTAATGCTAAATCCTTTATTTTTTTAATACTTTAAGACTCTCCCCTGGAAATGGCCACCATGGAAATGAGGGTTTATTTCACTTCCCTCCCCATGTTGCAAGTCTCATTTGAGAGGTCCACACTGAAATGCCTGCATTGTCTCATTTGTCTCCTTGCACCCAAGGAAGGATGTTTTGCTTTTGGACAATTTAAGGCAATAACCTTCATGGACGTTAAATTTCCTCAAAATAATTGGAGTGCAGCAAACTTTCCTTTATATGCTATTTTTAATCCTGGGTGTCATTACATTATTGAACTGAGCCTTTGGCAGTGCCAAGAGAGTTTTGTCGTAGCATCCTCTTGCTTTTGTGAAATTTGAGCAAATAATTGGTCGTGAACAGGAGTTTGTAAGAAGCCTGTGCTGCCATGAATTGATGAGAGCATTTCCAGAGACATTTTGCAGTAATGATGAGCTGCTGTCTCGCTGTGTGCTTGTTCCATTATATGCTAACAGCAAAAGTGACTTTGTATTGTACCTGACTGCAAATGATCCAGGCTGTTGTCTCTCAGCAGTTTTGCTTCAGTATAAGCCAAACCTTGAGCATCAGGTGCGGCTGGCCTTAGCTCAAGGAGTCTGGCACATTGTAGAGACTTTGCAGGAAATAGGATTTGGATTTAGTACCTTTCTTGAGTTTCAAACAACAGGCTTTGGTCAAGCCGAAATGGGATATAGAGTGGTTATGGCCACTTCAGGGGTCATACAGGTCATGCAGGGCTTTTGAAAGCAGTACAAGGAGTTAAAAAGTGAGGTTAAAATAGAGGCAACTTTTGCAAATACTTTCACACTTCACAGAAAATCTGCAAGCATTTGGTAAAGCATCATGGCCACAAGATTAGTTGTTTCTCATATGCAGAAGAACACTGAAACACAACCTAATTATGTGTCCAAACTTGACCCTCTCACCACTTGAGGCAAAAAAATCCTACTCTACCTCTACATCCTTCAGTCTGTGAGATTAAATAATGTTCAGTTTATAAAAACAATGAGCATTAGAGGAATAACTTGGCAACATGTCTCTTCCATCAAAAAGAACTAAAATTCAGAAAAAAATGTGATAAGGGGGAAAAAATATGGAGCTCCTAATTATGTGTTTCCAAAATGTTCTGCTGGTCTTCAGCATCCTAAATATGCCTTGGTTCATGAGACTTTTCTTTCTAATATGTCTTTCTCTTCTTTCTCTCCTTGCTCAGTCAATTTTAGGGGTCCAGTGTGAAGTGCAGAAGCAGCTGAAGGCCTTTGTCACTCTTGAGCGCTTTGAACGGATCTACAGCTCCAGCATCGCTGGGTGTCGGCATGTCAAGAAGAACAAGAACTTTGCTTCTGGGGGCTCCATCTTCGGCAAAGGTGTCAAGTTCGCCATGAAGGACGGGCGCGTGGCCACCGACATTATCAGCGTGGCCAACGAGGATGGGCGGAGGATCGCGGCCATCCTGAACAATGCCCATTACCTGGAGAACTTGCACTTCACCATCGATGGGGTGGACACACACTATTTCATTAAGCAGGGGCCATCAGAGGGTGACCTGTCCATCTTGGGCCTCAGCGGCGGGCGGAGGACCCTGGAGAACGGCGTGAATGTGACGGTGTCCCAGATCAACACAGTGCTGAGTGGAAGGACTAGACGTTACACAGACATCCAGCTCCAGTATGGTGCACTGTGTCTAAACACTCGCTACGGGACCACCTTGGACGAGGAGAAGGCACGTGTCCTGGAGCTGGCCCGACAGCGTGCTGTCGCCCAAGCTTGGTCCCGGGAGCAGCAGAGACTGCGGGATGGGGAGGAGGGTATTCGCTCATGGACAGAAGGGGAGAAGCAACAAGTGCTAAACACAGGCCGGGTACAGGGCTACGATGGCTATTTTGTGATCTCAGTGGAGCAGTACCCCGAACTCTCAGACAGCGCCAACAACATCCACTTCATGAGACAGAGCGAAATGGGCAGAAGGTGACAGAGAGGGTCAATGCGGTGACTTCTTGCCAAAGACAGCTACTCTTTTGTGGCCACTTACCTGACTGTGTTGTACTCAATACTTTTTCTAAACTGAACAAGGTGGGGGGGAGGAAAATAGAAAGAAAAGGAATAATACGGTTGCACTGTAACTCATGCAACATACTTTTTTCCCTCTTTAATTTGGCCTTCACACTTTTTTTTGCAATGAACAGAAGGTATATTTTGCCGTAGTGTGATCACAGTGAAATTTACTGTCTCTTGTCCTTTTGTTTTGTTTTGTTTTTATTGGTTTGGGTTCCCCCCCCACACCCTTTGTGAGGAATTTGAAGTGGGGAGTCGTCAACGTACATCCTTAGGTGTAAGTGCGAAATGGGTGTCTGTGCTGACTTGTGTCATCCTAACCCTTTCTGATTTGGGGCAGGGACAGATAGCCTTCTACCCAGAACGTGGGGAGTCCACGGCATGCCGGGCAGCTCTTCCTGGAAAGAAAGGAGATGGAAGACAACGCTGATTCTGATACTCTGAAAGTGACCGTCCGAATCATGTGCCTCAAAAGAGACCTTACCAGTAGTTTTCATGTTTCACTTGGGACAAAAAGTGTTTCTTTGGGGGCTCCTGCTGAGCAGAAGTAGATTATAGAGGCAAAGGAGCTGATTATATTACCTTGCAAGATGATTCTCTTCCTTCCTGAACTGGAATAAAAAAAGAAAAAAATCAGTCTTTTTTCATTACGAGAGTAGATACTTTGGGGTTTTTTTGTGTGTGCGCAAATCCTGGTTTTAGTTAAATAACCTAGCAAAAGCCAAGAAAAGCGACTCCTGCTCTATTGAGAAAAGCTAAAATAAATCCTCTCTCTCATACGTAGAGCTGTTCTATAGGTGGATTTAATGCACCCATGTTGTACATTTGCTAATGGCATAACTTCATTAAATGTATAGTGTTTCAGTACATGAGACTACGTGTTTAACAGTCCACTGTGCTGTATCTGATAAAGCCAGTTAATTTTTAGGAAGCTGATTTGAATTTAAAAGTAGTTATAGTATCCCAGTGACATACCACTGAAAATTAGAGCCAAACCCTGCTTTTCCTGATTCTGGAGCTTGTATTTATTGGCTGGGAAATGCAGTTTTGAGTAGCATGCTGGCAAGTCGTTTATGACTGTGGCAGATAAATGTCTCCCGGGGACTTTGGCAGCAGGGATTTTAAAATGCCTAATAAGTAGCAACAGCTTGTGCGTGGTGGGACAAGAAGGAGAATACTGGAATCAACCCTCTCACTGTTTCTTACACGAGCTCGAGCTAAACAGAGAGCCCAGTTGACTGTTAGCAGTGAGGAAAGGGGAGGTTGAGCGGAAATGCCCACTGCAGAGGGGACCAAGTGCTTTAATGAGAAACTGCTGACAATGTTCCTCGGCAGGATAATGTAATTTGTATTCACATAACCTCTGTGCTCTGGTATTTGCAAGAGTCCTTGAAATTCAAGGGAGCAAGGAGATGAGCTCAGCATCCTCTTCCCTGCCTGAAACAGTCCTGTGGTAGCAAGGACTGTTCCTGCAGGCAGAGATGTTACCCCACCTCTTGATGGAGCTCCGTCTGGAGGTGGCCAACCCTGGTCCCAAATAGATGTGTTATCACATTGACACCAGCACGTATCCTGATTCTAAGAGCTCTCTCTGTGTCTCTCTGGGAACAGCTCAGCCCTGACTTTTTTTGTATTCTATCCACTTTGGTTTTTGCTTCCCAGTTCTGCAGAGAGACAACCCGAGATGTGCAAACCCATGCCAAGGCTGTTTCCTGACTCGGAGCCCTACAGTGCACCTGTGCCCTCAGAGCCAGCTCTTCTGTACTCATGCCACCACCACTGCCATCCTCCAGCACAGACTGATACTTGTCTGCAGGCCCTCACCCCCCCAATAAAGCGAGGGTGTTAATGTTGGGCATGGAGTCCTCGAGTGGTAAAACATTGGCAGCCCCAGTGCTATCACGGTTTCCCCATAGATGCCGGCTGCCAGCTCCGTCTGCCTTGCCTGTCTGTTCCTGAGTGCTTGCCAGAAGGAAGGTGATGGGATGGAAATTCCCCTAACGGACTGTTCCTCCTCCAATTCCCAATCCCTAATACCTCTGGTTGTGTGGCCATAACCACTGGTATAGCTTTGATTTGGTCTCTCCTGCTTGCAGCAAGGATGATTATGCTGGTGTTGTGTCCCAGTGCTATTCTCTGAACCACCCCTTGCAACACACAACCTTTTTTACTTTGGCAGGAGTGAACCACAGCCAGCCGGAAAGGGGGTTTCCAGTTCTGGCAGAGCCAGCTCAGAGAAGATGCATTGGCCAGACCAGCTCTACGCTTTGGCAAGGGAGCAGTTGCTTTGGGCAGCTGCCTGCCAGGGATAGTTAAAAGGCCATGACATTACCACCTGTATTGCTCGTATCAAGCTCTTGGTTAAGCCTTGGTTGCCCTGAGGATGTGCTGGTGGGGATTAGGGGCAGTGTTAGCCAAACCAGCAGTAGCCACCTACTCAAAGGATGCAGCACCCTCTTCCCAGTGCTACCCAGCTCCCTGCTTCCCCATGCCCGAGTCACACCAGGGACAAATCCGTCTTAGAATCTCAAACTTGTGATGGCTGTGAGTGTCTAAAGCAGCATGAATGGAGAAAAAAAAAGACCTGCAGGAAACTGGGTCAAAAAGTATAAGTCCCTGGCGAAGACCTGCAGTGCAGAGAGGGCTTGATGTGCCTCCCATTTACACTGCCCCACTCCATGCAGCTCCAAAGAGAAGTGGTGCTTCTGTATCCATCCCCGTCCATATGTTACAATGCTAAGAGGAGTAGTGCAAGAGTAAATGGGCCATGTTTCCATTAAGCCAAGAAAAGGGATTCAAGCGTGAAACATTCCTACTGTAACCCTGCCAGCCTGAAATGGCACCTCTACAGCCTTACACAGACTCTCCAGGTTATTACATGAGCTAATGACTTTGAGGAGTTCACCCTTGTTTCAAGAGTCTCACAGTCCCACCATGCACGTACAGCATGCCTGGACCCAGAAGCCGTCCTGCTCTGCACCATGGCAAAGGCAAACCCTTCAAGCTGCCTTTCTCAGCATTCTCAAGTAGTGGTGGAATGCGACTGCTCCTGTCTGCCTGCCAGGTCCATGAGGATCTTCTTCTGGGCCTGCACCTCATGTGATAACTATGGACAATTATGTCAAAAAGGGGAAAAAAATATATGTAAAAGTATATATATGTATATGTTGCTCCTCCCTACCAAAAAAAAACTTAAAAGGGATGGCTGTCTAGTGTTGGGGACAAACCTTCCCAAAGACAGCTACTCCATTCCTAAATCCTCAACCTCTGTGAAAGCTTTCAGCTTCACCTAGATGGCAAAACAAGAACATTTTCAGTCCTGAAGCCCTAAATTTACCCCTTCATTATGTTTTTTCTACAGGATCTCAAGTGGTTTCCCATGAAATGGGCTGTGAACACAAAGAGTTGTTCCCTCATCAAGGGACTGCACTCCACTATCCACAAGCATTTCCACTCTACTGATGGCACCATAGACCTTTCCCAGACCTTCTGTTGCCCCTTTTGCCTCCCCATGGGGCTATGCTGTGTCTGCCTGACCCCTCTTTCTTTGCTTCTGGGAGGGGTGTGGCAATTTGTTGCTTCTGTAACACAGAGGTCCTGGGTGCAAATCCCACAGTGCTAACTGCCATATCATACAGTCATGGAATGATTTGGGATGGAAGGCACCTTAAAGATCATCTCACTCCCACCCTCCTACCACGGTCAGGGATACCTTCCACAAGAACAGGTTGCTCAGAGCTCCATCTGATCTGGCCTTGAACACTTCCAGGGATGGGATGTAAACAACTTCTCTGGGCAGCCTGTTCCGGTGTCTCACCACCCTCACAGTAAAGAATTTCTTCCCAGTATCTAATCTAGATCTGCCCTCTGTCAATTTGAAGCCATTCTCCCTCGTCCTGTCACTCCATGCCCTTGTCCAAAGTCTCTCTCCAGCTCTCTTAGAGCCTCTTTAGGCACTGGAAGGGTCTCTAAGGTGTCCCCAGAGCCTCCTCCAGGCTGAACACCCCCAACTCTCTCAGCTTGTCTCCATAGCACAGGTGCTGCAGCCCTCTGAGCATCTGTGTGACCTCATGTGGACTCACTCCAACAGGTGCTTGTCTTTCTTGTATTGAAGACCCCATAGCTGGACACAGCACTCCAGTGAGGTCTCACAAGAGCAGAGTAGAGGAGCAGAATGCACTCGCTGCTCATACTGCTGGTGATACAGTCTAGGGCATGGTTACCTTTCTGGGCTGCCAGTGCATATTGCTGTTTCATGTTGAACTTCTCACCCACCAACACCCCCAAGTCTCTCTCCCCAAGGATACACTCCATCCATTCTCCACCCAGTCTGTGCTTGTGCTTCAGATTGCTCTGACCCAGGACCTCGCACTTGGCCTTGTTGAACTTCATGAGGTTTGCACAGGCCCACCACTCAGGCCCGTCAGTGTCCCTCTGGATGGCATCCTGTCCCTCCAGCATGTTCACCATTGCTCTAGATACTCTTTCAAAGGCCAGTTCCATGCCAGACCATCTCCAAGGGACAAGGTTGCTGTGGTCTTATATGCTTTAAGGCTTTGAGAATTCTTTTATTTTACTCCCAAAAAGAGGACTGACTCCTCAACAAAAGGAATTTCCCTTCAAAATGCAATGTAGCTTAAATTACTTTGGACTCTGGGCTTGTCTCCAGTCTGAAGGGTGGTGAGAAGCATTGTGACCAAGTCTCACAGCTCAGAGGAGAAAGTCCCGTGGTCTGGAGCAGTGGCTGCATCTTCCAGTGAAAATTATAAAGATCAGCAACTCAAGCCTTCCGTACCTGGTGCTGAAACCTGCTCCATTTGAAGGGACAACAGTGATGGGACCTACTTGATGTGACATCCAGGCAGGAGCAGTCCTGTGAGGACTCTGCAGCTGAAAAGCATCCTGCATGCTCAGCCCACGGGGAGAGGAGCAAGACTAATCTGGCACCATGAGAAATGCCACAATGTTTGTTTCCACAGAGATCTTTATTTTATTTTATTTTTTTCCCTTTCAGCTGAAGATTGGCGCTTGGAAAAATCATTAAGCAGCAGTGACCAGAGGGAATCATGCAGCTCATCATATCTTTGTCATCACAGCTATTGATCAGAGCTATAATAAAAAGGGGCAACAACTCTAAACAACACCAGGCAAGAGCCGATGAAACAAAGGTCGTTCAGAGCCGCGATGCTTGATTCGGGTTTAGAAGGCACAGATGACTGGGAGCAGTCCCTGAGACACCATTTCGCCGTAACTTAGAAACAGTGAGGGATTTCTGCAATATATCTGTGGTTGCTTTGTTGAGCGTAAGGAGCAGCATGAGATTCTGCTCAGTCTATTATACATACAGTGTAACCAGAATAAATCAAAATTGTTTAGGAAAAAAAAAATAAAAATCTAATAAAGTACTTTTTCAGCTCTGACTTGTAAGTGTCACCGTGATGGATGACACCACAATCCATTATGCAAAGACAAGGCTCTTAACATGAAATTTTAGAATTCAATTTTATGATTTACAGAGAGGGCCCCCCTCATATTTACGGCACAGCAGTCTGTTTTGATTCAATCTCTGCGTAATTGAAACCAGGGCCAGGAATCGTGGTTAGTCCTACAGCTGCTTTTTAAAAGGGGAGGAGAAATAACATTAATAATGGAGCTAAAGAGATTGCTCTGCTTGTTAAATCTCACTCACTTTGTCTCCGCGCCCTGGTGGCACTGCCAAACTTGGGGAATACGGACATTGCCTCCATGCCAGGGATGCATTTGATGGGATAAAATCTGGCTGCTATGCAGACAGCAGCACCCTCCATCCCCTGGTGAGCATGGCCTGAGGCATTTTTGCTCCTGTTGTTACAGTCCTCCACAGGACAGCAAGTTTTTCAGCACCTCTTTTTATTATAATCACTCATTTTACTATGACCACTACATAGTTCCCTGTTACGCCAAAGAATTTTCATGAATTTTGTAAAAACAAAAAAATTCCACAGCTTTCTTGTGACTGCTTTTTTGTTGTTGTTTTTTTTTTTTTTTTTCATCTCTAGGGTATATTTAAATAAAATTACTTGTGACTGTAGAGCAAACTTCAAACAGACACCACAGGGACACATAGGGCCCTGTCCAGGACCCCCCATCTCGCTCCTGGATGAAGGGCCATTTGGTGTCCCAGGGGCCATTTACTGTGGCAGTTTTCCATCCTCTGCCACTCCAACGAAAAGCAACCTGGCCCACCCAAAAGAAACCTTTTATGTTTCTTTCCTGGTCTGCTTTAATTACCATAAAACTTTGTGTTCTTGACCAAGAATTACATGGCTCAGCTGTTAACTCCCATCCCAGAGGTCAATACTTTCTGGGGAGCATAGAAAACCACAAATGAAAATTAACCTAAAAATATATATATACATATATATATATATTATTTTTTCCTTAGAGCTGGAAGCTGTTCAAGCAAACAATAAAATTTTCCAAAAAGAAAATCAACATGTTTGGACAGTTTGCAGATGTTACTAAAATAACCAATCAAAAAATCACACTTTTCTATTAAAAACGTTTATTTTATGAGAGGACTTCTAATGCAGCTCCAGCTGAGAAGAGGACTTTGTATCAAAGCTGCATCTGTAAGCCCAGCACCGAAGACTCTTGTCATTACCCTGTGTAATAATTTTCCTGAAGTCTGGAACTAATTTTTTGAGAAATTTTTTTTCTCAACACTTTGTGTTTCTAATACTGTATTCTTGATTGTGTAAATACAACCAGGCTGTAAATAAGTGCAGATGTAGATACCTTCTAGGAAAAAAACAAAAAAGTAAACAGACAGAAGTGACCGTGTGTAGCCTTCGGTGACAAATAAAAGAATATTTTGTGTTTAAACAATGCTCTCTTTTATTTCTTTTGTTCCCTGTGAAAATGTATTTCTTCACCTCAGCTGTTTGGTTCTTACATGGGAGATGGACCTGGCAAAGGAATTGACTGAAAAGTCACCCCACTCCTCAAGTGTACACCCAAAGGTGCATACCCTATGTGGACATGGAGTACAGGATTACAAGTGCCCCCAAGGCTTTGCTGATCCAGGAGATAATGCTAGGGATTCAGAGCATTCCTGGAGCACTGGGGAAGCCTTCATTCTAGCAGAAAGGTAAGCATACTGGGAAACTACATTATGGACTCAAAAAATGTTGAAAAAAATCAAGATCTCATTAGATTTAGCAATAGGTCCTGCAGAAACCTGTGCATCTCATCCTTGTTCATGCAAAGGGAATAAAAAAACTGCGGCACATGGCACATGGATGCAGGGAAATCCTCATGTGATCCTTGATACCAGCTAGTCCAGCCCTGCTGGTGCTTGTTCTGATGCTTCAGAAAAAGATCGAGAATAACTTCAGAAAATGTGTCTAGATGTGTGTGGAGGAAAATATTCTTGCTTGTCCTTGGGGACAACCTAATGGGAAGATGAAGCATAGGAGTGGGGGGCAATCACTGGAGGAGGAGCAGGGAGTCCCTCCATTGCCATCTGGATTTACGGCCTGAGCACCGCTCTGCTCTCCAAAACCAAGTGAATTTGGTCAAAAGAACAAAAAGTAGAGTCCAGCATTGCTGGGTGGAATTCCCGTCCTCTGGAGGTAAGTGGCTGTGATAGGGGAAAGAAACAACACCTCTCTTCCTCCTTGACACCAGACAGAGCCACAGGGATCAGTTCAGACCTCTTTGCATGCATGTCTTAAATTAGGTGAGAGGACTCCAGCTGCTGGTGGATATTAGTGTGTGCGAGGTTTCCCTATGGTTTCTATCTGGTTTGGGCCATTCCAGGTGGGATGCCATTCTCTCCACCAACGCCATGTGTTTCATTTCAGGGGCCATGTTCCTCAGCCTTCAGTTTCCAGACAGCAGATGTGGTGCAGCTCCTCAAGCCCTCCCCCTGTCCCCTTGACACCAATGAAGTCCCCTCTTTGCTGTCCCTTTGCTACACGGAGCAGTATAGACTCCTTCAGCCTCACAGCACAAAGTCTACTTTCCAGTTGCTGGGTATTAAATTTTTCCATCCTCTGGCATGCTAAGCCACCTTTCCTTTAGCAGGAGAGCTTCACTTACCTTGTGCATAAGGCAGAGTCTTGCTCCCACACTCGTCAGAGATTTTTATCTCCGAGGAAGGCATTG
Organism: Xenops minutus; assembly: GCA_035221455.1. Taxonomy (NCBI): domain Eukaryota; kingdom Metazoa; phylum Chordata; class Aves; order Passeriformes; family Furnariidae; genus Xenops; species Xenops minutus. The sequence goes on along the minus strand of JAWWEE010000001.1, from coordinate 30,952,035 downwards.
CCCCCTTCTTTCTTGCCCTAGGAAGTGCCTGTTGATATTACATGGCCAGCTTGATGTCCTCCCCCTGAGTGGTTTCCCATGGGGCTGATCTGCAGCCTTTTCTCCAAGACAGATGCATTAGTTTGCATCAGGCTGTTACTCACATGCATTTTCCAGGGCTGTTCTCAGCCAGCAAATTCAGATCACGCTGCGACAGTGACCTGCCCTCCCCCGTACGTGCTGTCCATCACTCGCCGCCCCACCTGCGGTTTATCACCGGAACAGACCCAGCCTTAAATCATTGATAATGATATTGAAATGCATTGGACCAAGGACTAATCCCTGAGGGTAGCCAAGGAAACAGCAACACTTGAAGCTGTCGGTGAACCAGGTTTGGCTCTGCCTCATGTGGTCATGCCAGATAAGACCAATGTTTTAATCAAAATATTATAGGTAGTAAATCAAGTGCTTTCAGGAGAGCCACCCTGCCATGCCAGTCCAATAGGTCAGAGCAGACTTATCATACCATGTTTCTAATAGGGGCCATAGCCAGAGGCCTCTGGCTTATCTTTCACAACACCACAAGGAGATTCTCCTTGCTTTTAAGATGAAAGCAGAGAAAAAGTTGTCTTCTTCTGCCTTCCTTATAGGAAGCAACTAAAACTTCAGCCATGGACCACATCCCACATATAGGTGGAAAGTACTAAAAACAAGAACAGTGATTATGCTTGGATGGGAGAGAGGGGTAGAATACAAGTGATGTGCCTTCAGGTGGGTCACCCCCAGAGAAACAAGTGCTCCAGCCTCTGACCCTTCCCAGGGCCAAAATTGTGCCAGTGGCTGGCACAGCACATCACACAGCTCGCCTGAAATATTGGTCTCTCCAGGACTGTTTGGCTTGGTTGTTGTGTGTCTAGAGGTGGTGTATGTACCCAGGCAGTGATGCAATGCAACAGCATGGGCAGGTAAGTCCCAGCTGCAGCACCCTCCACCCCTTTGCAGCACAGTATGGATGGGGCAATGCCACACCTCCAGGCTGTGGAAAGCCCAGGGTTGCAATCTAATGCTCTCAATGCCTTTGGCTCTCCTTTAGGTGTAGGTTGAAGATACAGAAACGTTGAGCTGCTGCTGAGAACAGGGACAAAGACTCTTCTGCTTTAAAAAATTATCTGCTTGGTAGTGTGTCTCTTTGAAGCAACTGAGCTCAGTTTTTTGTCAAATCGTGGCAGTTCTGGTTTGAACCAGTCATTTTTATGTGGTGATCATTAGCAGAGGATTTTCCAGGGCAAGAGTAGCCCCTTTGAATGCAGCCAGTCAAAACAACTGCAGGGCTAGGGAAACACATGAATTATTGTGAGTCAGATGGCTAAAAAGCATTTCTTCGGTTCTGTCTAGAAAACTGCTCCAACCACCAACCCACTACATAAACCACAAGCCCTAACACCTCCTTCTTCTCCAGCATACTGTTTGTAAAAATAAAAGCCTTTCTAAGGCCTGCCAGGACATTCTTGTCAGGATTTACTTGGTGAAAAATAGGAAGAAATACAGGAACAGGGTAAGCACCGCATCCTTGCAGTTAACAACCCAGCATGCTGAGGCTTAAAACCAGCTCATCTCCCACTTTCTGAATTAAATGGAATAGAACCACAGGCAAAACATGGCTGTGAGTTTGGATTTCGATCTGCTACATTACTCTGTCTGCTTGAGCATCTCCAAGTCACAGACACAGCATGGACTTCACCCCAAAGCTCAGAAAATATATTTTTACCCCAGGGTTTCCCAGGCAGAAGTCAGTAGGCAGATCATTAGAGCAACCTGGTTCAGCAAAGCCAGTCTCACAGGTGAGAAGCCGCAAGGCAGTGGGACCACGCGATGGCTTTGATTTCTGCCTTCAAGAGCAGGAGATAACTCATTGCTATGCTGTTATTTTTTGTCAAGAAGATACTCGTGTCCTCCAGGAGTTTTACAAAGCCAGACCTCATCACAGAATCATTCAGGTTGGAAAAGACCTCTAAGATCATCAAGTGCAACCATTAACCAGCACTGCCAAGCCCAGCACTAAGCCACATCTACACGTCTTTCAAATCCCTCCAGGGATGGCAACTCCTCCACTTCTCTGGGCAGCTAGTTCCAATGCGTGACAACACTTTTAATGAAGAATTTTTGGTGAACTGCCTTGCAGCAGTGACAGTTTTGGGCCATTGCAGAGGTGCTGTTCATACTCTTTAGGCTCTGGTGGTGGCTCAGGAAAAGAAGTCAGCAGCAGCAAGGAGGGCAGTTCTGGCAACAAAGTGGGTAAGGAGGAGCAAGAAAAATCTGGTGTTGTACTGGACATGTGTGGAATTTCAACCAAGCACTTCTTGGACCCACTAGAATCATTCAGGATGGTGGAGGAGTTGGTGGATGAACATTCCTGGGTGCAGGGAGAAAGTACACCAAACCTTGACAACAGTCAAGGGGCAAGTGCCAAGGGTGCAACCATGCTAAGGATCTCACAAACTTTCCACTGAGACATTCAGGGCCCAACAGGTGGGTGACACCAAGAAAAAGGATTTTTTTTCAACTGTGTAAGTACAACTCCTAGAGTTTGATGTTAGCTAGTGAATCTCAGCATGCCTGAGTTTTGGTCCAGGAACCTAAAACAGCAGCTGTAAGAGATTAGAGTGTTCTGTGTGTCATTTTGGACATGTTCTGCACTAGACCTAGGGTCCTCTTCTGTTCATTCTTGCCTCTTCTGTACATTCTTGCTTGAGCCAGCTCTGCTTCGGGGCAAAGAACTGAGGCAAGAGGTTACTGTGCAGGGGCATTGCCCTGCCTCTGCTCACACCCTCAAACTCTGTCCCCAGTGCTTGCATGCCTCTGCATGTCACACTAGAAAAAGCCACTTCCAGCATTTGATAAGGCAGCACCAAGGAAGGTCTCCTGCATGCCCATGGCTTTGGGAAGCTCAGGGTTTAACACCTACACAGCACGCAGGCCCACCAAGGCATGCTGCTCACTGCCCACCACTGAGAGGGAGCTGTACAGTCACATACAAATAGATGTGTATATAGAAACACGTGTATTTTAAAGAGGAGCAGCCTCCAGATGGATTTTCAGATATTTATAAGCATTTAAAAGATTCTTCTATCCCTTCCTGTTCTCCCCCTACTCTCACACAGACACAAACCCCCACCCCTACCCTCCTCCCTGCAGGTGCACTTTGAGCAAGCAAAGCACCGTGTGATTGCTTGGTGCCCTACATCCCCGGGTCTTGTCATCTGGCAGCTTTTCTAAACACGGCTTTCTTCCTCTCAGCAATTCTGTGGGGACCTTGAGAAATCACTGCAGCAAACATGCCCTGGCACTTCAAAGTTGGAGGGCTGACAACACTTGAAATGCACTTTTTTACTTGTCTTCCTTTTTTTTTTTTTTTTCTTATATTCCCTTCACATGTCTAACAATGCCATCTGTTCTGGCACAAGTTCCAGCTCTGGCCATGAACCTGTGCAAGAGAGTGATCCTGGTCCAAGGATGTTTTTAATATTTGCAATAATCAGGCAGGGAAAGGCAGAGTCCTCTATGAAAACCCTTGGAAAGGCATAAAAAGCAGTACTGTTTTTACATTTTGCAACATAAAACTACTTAGACATGACCAAATTCTTCCTCCTAAATTTAGTTTTCTAGTTGAAATATATAGAAGGAGAATCCACTGCCACACAGTCCTCTTTAACCAACAGAGAACAAGTGATCGAGCTCTTAGGTGGGCTGGGGGCTGGTTGTGTCTTTGGCCCTCTCCCTGTCTGTGGGACCAACATCCTCAGTTAAGTGGATGACTTGACTCTAGAGTAAAAGGAAGTCAGCTAAACTCGATGGAGAAAACCCAACCCAACCTTTTGAGCTCAGGCTTTTCCTCTTCATTTTCCCTTCCTGGAATAAGAAATTAAATGCTCTCCAGCATCCTAGCTAGAAACATGCTGTGAGGAATTTGGCTCCTAAATGAGCCAACAGGATGAAATTGAAAAGCCAAAAGCATCTTTCATAAAAGTCCTCATTCAAGATTGGGTTGAAGCACCCATTTCAGCTGGGACTGCAATGAGCATCAGAGCCCCACTTGTACTTGCTCAGACACTTTTATCACACTTGTCCTTAACTGGGTCTTTTCTCCAGCTCTGGCTGTGCCTACCTCCTCCCCCTCATCCCAGTGACCTTCCTTCCAGTGCCCCACTGACACTCATTTTACACTACTCTGTGAATTTCTCAAGGACAGGAGCCCACAAAGCAGCATGCCAACCCCTCATTTAGTATTATTTATTTCTTTTCTTTCTTTATAAGACCTTCTTCCATGTGTTTTCGGACTCATTCCTGTTTGTTTTCCTTCTTTTCACAGTCTCCAGTGGATTTACACCTTTCTAGGCACACAGTGGACTAGAGTCCAGCTGTGACCCTAGTGGACTGGTCAGGCTACAATCAGCACTTGAATTAACCACAGCAGCACTTGAATTAACTACAGCAGCTGCACCCTAGGAAAGGCTGGCTCGCAGTGCAGCCAATATTGCTTTTAGACAGCTACTGTGAAAGTTGCCATTCAAATCCCTGAACTGATGAAATGTTAATGGTTAGTAATTTCTAAGGCTTATAGTAAAAGAAAGAGGCTGGACTAGGTGACCTCCCATGTCTACACTGATGAGCTGAATTTTAGCCTCCTGGTTGCAGTCCTTTCCTGGTGCAGTTGCTGCTCTGCTGAAAAAAAGTGGAGGAGAAAGGAGCTCAGGTAGAACTGGGAGAGCCTGGACTGCTTTTTGGCTGAACAATGATAAAAAGCTCACTCCAAACCTTCAGTTTTGCACAGAATGATTTGGACAGGTTTTAATTTTTTTTCTTTTACCGCAAATGAACATTTGTAACTAAAGGGCTGCTTATAGAATGATGATTTCTTTAAATATCACTTAAATATGTAAAAACGCTTTGAACAATCCATAAAGGAAAAAAAAACAGTCACGTTTTGACATTCCCAAAGTTTTCCTGGAAATTCTTACTGAATCTGCTCAAACACAACTCAAATTCACAATCCATTTTGGTTGCCATACCTGTCACTGTGACAAGCATGTTCCTGCTCCAAGCACCTGTTGTCTGTTTCAACACCTCAGCTGCACCAGCTCTTGTGGGTGCACCTTTGGGACCAGCCCAGTCCCGCTCCTGGCCTTGGCTCCCCCACCACACACAGAGGCACTTGCTGGGGTATCTCTGGCTGCCCAGTTTGGCTCAATGTCAGTGCTCTCTGTGTGCAGTGACACTTTTTGGGAGCACAGAACAAATGCTGAGCATTGGCAACCTTCACTTCAGTCCAGACCTAAGGGTTTACGTGGATATTTTCCTCTGTATCATTTCCATGCTCCACAACGTGCCCAAAGACTCAACAGAGGGTGTGCTTGTGCTAAGAGATAGACAACCACCCACAGCACCACAGCCAGGTTGTGCTCCATGGCAAGATCCACTGGAGAGGCAGTTTTGCTGCTGTCCAGCATCCAGCCACAGCCAGGGCCCTCAGCTCCTGCTGCAATACCGAAGGCAACAGGAATTGTGCCACCTCAGCTGAGAATCATTCTGGAGCAGCAGACCATATACAAATCCCTTATGGGCACATAAAAACACCCCCAAACATTTGTTACCAACCTTTGCAAGGGGCATAAAATAGGAGGCTTTGAGCAATAAAAAAAAAAAATCCCCTCTCATACCTTCTTCTCCTAAAAGAAAATCTTGAAGTGTTTATAAGTCTAACTTTTGATACTTGCTATGCCAATAGATCACACTGCTCTGATAATACAAAAAGAAATAAAATCAAAATATTTGAAGGCTGTGAATAAATACCCTTTTTTGAAAACAATTTAAATGCAAAAAATAACATAGCTGAAGCCTGCAGAAAATGTCCAGTACTCCAATTATTGGATATGAATTCTATATAGCCTGTACCCTTTTTTTAATATGAGTTTGTTTTGACATGATCTCTGCATTTTCAGCTGTTGGAAAGGAGAAAAAAATCCTTCCCAAGGCCATTCAAGATAAGCCATAGTTTCCTATCTCTTTTGACTGAAAATACCAATGAAACTTCTTCCAGTTATTCCCCATCTTCCTCTGGTCTCTTCTTATTAGTCTTATCATTTTAGTGCCTCCTTTGATACATAATCCCTTTACGTTGTGCAATGATAAATCAAAATAAAGTGCACCACTGACTGATTTTATTGTTATTAAAAGGTCAGCAGTAACAGGGTCGCATCCTATCACATATCCTAGAGAATTCATGGGAGGTTCATTAAAAAAAAAAAAAAAAAAAAAAAAGGAGGCACCGTGCTTCTTGAATATGTTTAAAAGCTAAAACATCCCTTCAGCTGAGCTCTGTGATGGATCTTGCAACACAGCATGGTCCAGACTGCAAAGACTGCAAGAAGCACATCCCTGTCCTTTGGAGAGGACTGCAAATGTCATCTCTGGCTAACGGGGATGTTGAATTAGTAAAGAGGTCTGCTCATCTGGAAGGTGCTGTGTCTCCAAGACTTTCCAAGTGATCATGGTGTACTACACACACGAGTCTTCATTAGCCCCACCACAGCCCCCTGCTACCCTGCCCTGCTGCCTTGGCAGCCAGGGGATGCTGCGGATACCTCAGGGGAGGTTGTTTTAGAGACATTAAAATCTTCTGCAGAAACTTTATCACCCCCTCTCTAACACAGTGATGTCTGAAACAAGCATTTATTTAGCATTTATTAAGGATCTGTTAACAGGCTCTTGCTGAATGTGTTTTTAAAATACATCACTGTGCCTTCTCCCATCACTTGCCTGACTGCAACAGCTTGATCCTGCATGAGCTTACTTGGTTAGCACGAAGCCCAGGAGAATATCCCACAGAGTACATGATTTTATTCTTCTCTGTGTTTCAGGAGTACTAATGCAGGCACTGCCAGGTCAGGACAGAAGGTGTCCAGCAGCAGCTAAAGACAAAAAAAGGGAAGGTAAGAAAATGAAGCACGTTACATAGTTTCCTATTCCTTCTTCACCCTCTAGCTGCTTTTCAGCAAATCCACATGAACTGGGAACCACACAGGAGGGAATCCAGAAGGAAACATGGAAAAAGGATGGTTCCTGGTTTCCTAAGAAAAAAGGGTGATCAGATGCTCCCTCACAGTGGGGTCCGGCAAAAAAAAAAAGGCTTGGATTTCCTCTGCTACCTTTGGAACTTGCTCATGTTGTGAAAAAAATAGCAAAGAAGAATGAAGTTGCTCATGAATGTGCATTTTCAATTTTTTACCCAGCTTAATTCATTCACCAGGGTCATTAAATATTTTTGCTCTCAGTTTGGATAGAAGAACTCACCAGGCAAACACACCAACAGAATTAAGTGCTAAAGGACAGGCAGTAACAGGCCAGTCAAAATCCTCAAATTCCTGCAGCACAGGCTCAGATCTCCAGCCCTACCAATTTGGGCAGCGAGAGATAATCCACCACCCTTACTCCTCCAAGCAACGCTCTACCTGATTTCTGGAGCAAACCAGCTGCGAGTTGTGTGCACATCCAGCAGATCTCCTGCCTTGGACCAGCCTACAGAAACTGCCCAATTTTCAATGACCTTGCATCATTCTCCTGCCCTCTGCCACCAGACGTGGTGCACAGAGCTTCAGGAGTCCAGTTTTGCTGCAAAAAGGTCCGTGCTGGCCTCCAAAGGACTGGGATGTCATGTGCAAGCAAAGCAAGCAAAGGAAGAAGAAATTAGCAAGGAGGTGGCATACACCTTGTCCCCACTGGTCATGTATTAGCAAAGCACATGGGCTGTTTGCACAACACAAACACATCACATGGTGTTTGCTCAAAAATGGCTTGGGTGAGCTATTAACACTTCATTAATACGTGATGAAAGGCAAATTTAGAGAGCTCCCCTAAGTGACTGAGAGCTCCGAGGGGCCCATAAATGAAATGATAATGTAATGTAAATAAGGCTGTGGAATACAAAGATTGGGAATTAGCATGTGATTTAATAAAAGCAGCCAGATATTACCAGAAATGCATTCCCCATCTTCCCTTCACCTTCCCCAGTTTCATGCAAAGATAATATTGCAAGATTATAAATTGCAAGAACAAAATTTTCCATCTTCAGGGGGAAAAAAAAAAGAAAAAAAAAGGAGGAGCTGAAATAGAACAAATACAGGGTTTATATGGATGCATCAAATTCTCCCACTTGTGTCTTTAGTGGGTTTTCTCCTTTTTCTCTCCTCCTCCCAAAGCTATTTCTGTTTAAAAAAAGTGGATGCAGAAAATACACTGCTATGCAGGAGACATAGTCCTGGCATTTCAAAAATTGAATCTGATGTGTTTCTTTCGACTATTTTGAAACAGCATCAGTCCTTATCTCACTAAATATTTCACAGCTGTGCCACCTGAAATCCCTAGAGAAGTGCCTGTGTTGCTCATTAAGTCACTCAGACAGAATTAGCTTGGGTGATATTGTCTGACTTTGGCCAATGACACCAAACACATTTTAGGCAGAGAGTGGATAGTGAGGATACAAGTCCATTAACATTAATATCTTTCTAACCATTCAAGAGGCCATTAATGCTTGTGCTTATTTTTAGTATATTCAAAATGGACTGAATGAATCCACTCTCCGTCCCAGAAATGCATCTCTGCCCATTTTTAGGTACTTATTTTGCATCAGGATTTTGTTCCAGCCTTGAGGTCACTGTGCCACCAGCTCTCCAGGAGAACAGATAAGATTTTCACACACACTTGAACCCAAAGCTGTCACTAATCCTTTTCAGACCTGTCATGTATAGTAGAATGGCTTCTTCTCCAAAAGAAGTGATCAGAGCAGGTGTCCATCCTGTCTACCATTAGGGTCCTAAAGTATTGCCATCCATCCCACTAATTGCGATGCTCTCCCATTACAATCCACCCGGAGCAATAGGGCCGTGATCCATCTCATCCTAAGACAGATGGCTACACTGGGACAGATGTTTCACACTCTTCAATTCACTGTTTCTCTTCCCTGGCTTTGAAGGGAGGTGAAGCCAAGCTCAGATGGTGGTTGCTGTTGGCTGCCACGAGTCTGACCCTCAGTGACAACTCCTTGGCCGTGTGAACTTATTCCACCCAAGTGAACAGGCTGGTGCCACGGCCTCACAGAAGATGCCTGCATAGAAGGAAAGGCTTGAATTATTCTTCAGCAGTAAATCTATTCCCTAAAAATAACTTTTAGCAAATAGCTGGGAGAGATTTTCTTGGAGGCTCTGTGAAGAGTCAAAGAAGCATGGAAAGTTATGAGTCTTTTGGGGGAAAAGAAATTCCTAGCTTTTCAAGGGGATATTAATGACTAGCAGATGGTTAAGAGACTAGAAAAAACAGATAGTTCAGTGATGCCATAAAATAGAAGGACTCCTACATCAGGTTACCCATTGAATTAAAATATTAGGCACCCCTCTTTTTGTGAAAGGAATTCACCAGCACTGATCTGTTCAGGCTGAGACAAGCAGGTTTGTATCCCTGCCCCAGCCAAGTCTCTGCCTTCTAATCATGTGAGTCCTTACTGGTCAGGTCAGTGGGCCCATTTCTCCCACCACCACACTCCCATTGGTGATTTTTCACAGAAAAGCAATGTGAAGTATGTTTTTCACCACTTCTGGCCTTTTACACTCTCATTCCACATCCCTCTGTGTGTTGGCTAACGTGAGAAGGGTAGAAACCACCTGTTTCCAAACCTGGGGTAAAAGTCTGGGGATTTTTTCATCTTTCCATGAGCCAGTTTGATTAGCCTTATTATTGCTACTGGCACATGGATCAGCAGTTATCAATAGCCAAACATGTAGCCTTTGCCACGGCTCCTCTAGGTGGCAAGTCCTGACAACAACAACAGCCTGCTACTTATTAAGTCAAACACATTCAGTTTTATGTCAATTGACAGATGTCTGGTTATTTGGCACAAAAACAGGAATTGAATTCCCACGGATGCACAATTGTGCTGAAATACATGTTATTCAAAAAATCTAGTTACCTTCACATAGATGTAAGTGTCTGCTTCTTCCATGATAAACAGCAGCTCTTTGCATCCTCCTCTGAATTAAAGTAATTTATTTCCTACTCTCTGAGGGGGAAAAAAAAGGAAAAAAAAAGAAAAGGTCTAGAATCACGTCCAAAGCTTAGCAAGGCCAATTGCTGACTAGCAAACATCTGTCCTGTACCCATGTAAGCCCCACCAGGGAAGTGCAGTCTTCCGAAGTTTTGGAAAGGAGGAGAGCAGCGCTGCTGGATCCCTGTCTGGAAGTGGTCCACGTTATACACATGGCTTGGATGCAGAGAGCCAACCAGCGGCTCATGTTTTCATCCATTTTCTGTGCACACACTGCAGGGTTTATAAAACTTCACTTTACATCCAGAATATTCCTGGAAAACAGATTGCTTCTGACAAGGGTTTATTTTTTATTTTTTAAATATAGATTTATTTTTTTTTAATACAACACGCTTCCATTGTGCTATATATTGCAGATGACAAACTTCCCAGCTGGTAACTTCCAATCATTTATAAGACTGTCATGAGAGTCCGTATTTTTATATCGTACCATATATCTGAAATACACTGAAAAATATAAAATTATATGAAACTGATAATAAATACATCTCAACAGACAGACACACGCATGAGAAAACTTTCTGATTTTTCTTCTCTGCTGTATTATGTCTTTATCTAGTCTCCACGTATCACTCTCTGAGGCTTTTGCTGGGAGTTTCCCACCAGGAAGCCAGCAAAAGTCAACAGCCTCGGCCAAACAGCATCCGCTTAGTTGCAGAAGCTGTTCTGTCTTTGGCTCAGAAAATGCCAGGCTTTCTTCATGTAGCAAGTCATAAAAGAATCCAAACCTATGTTCATTAATTGACACTGTCCATGAAGGAGCAACATATTCAACCTGCTCTGGTTAGAGGGGTGGCAAATGAAAAATTTGGAGCATGAGGCGGTGTTGGCAAACCTCTTGCAGCTGGGGTGAACTAACCATGTCCTCACAGACAGGATTTGTGACCCACTGCTGTCAAGGTTATGCATCTTCTGAAGGCAACCTTGCTCTGTAAAACTGGCATCATTAGATGGCCATATCTGCCAGCTCTTAAAAACCTACTAAAACCAGAGCTGGCTGAACAGCAAGTCTCACCAGTGAGGAACGTGCTTACAAGAAAGAAAGGGAGAAACATCTTGCTGAGAGCTGTTTATAGCACATATAGGTGCCAAGTCATGTAGCATCCATCTCTCCCATGATCCCCTAGCCCCTCACAGACAATGAGGAATACATCCTCAAGGTAAGCAAAGTCTTAATATTCTCATGGGAAACACTGAGATATCAAATAACTGGATCAAGGTCATATAGAAAATAGGTGTCAGAGCATGTCAACTGAACAGCAAGTTCTTGCAATTTCACACACTGACTATAAAACCTTTCCCACCTGAAAATAAGAGGAGGTCAGGTGAGAGATTAGAACCCCTTCTGAACTCTCTGGTGAAGCACTACAGTCGCAGGATCCCACTGCATCTCCAGTTAAAGGGGCACATGCCCATAGCAGAGATGGTTTGGATATAGAAGGGAATGACTCCATCTGCCAGACATACAGCAAAGTGATCCTCACCATTGTTTCAGGATGTTGTCCACTTCATGAACTGGCCACAGTCAGGTATTGCCAACAAAAGACCATCACTGAAATAGCACCCCAGCCATTGCACTCAGCAGTAACTATAAACCTGGGGGTGCCCCCAGCTGCCAATCAGGACACTGCCAGCCATGTGGGAATCATCCTCCAGTGCAAGGGGCTCCACAGACCAAGCTTTTCTCTTAACCATGTGGTTCCCATTGGAAAAGGCATCAGGACAGCTGGAAGCAAACCCTGTGTGACCCATCACAGAGTCAAGCAGCTGCTCAGGACCAGTGGCATTGCATTCACAGAAGCATACACTGATGTCACCATGGGATAACCACTGCTGCCCTTGTTTCTTCCACCTGCTGCCACCACACCCACCAGGATGCCCTAACTGAGTTTCTTTTCCCCTACATTTTTCACTCTCTTTTTTATTTTTTTTTTCCTAATGCTCCAAAGCATTCATAGCAGGCATCACCAGTCTCTGCCTGGGGCGGGAAATATTTCCAGATGCTCTTGGAAGCACCTTTGATTCACAACATGGTTCTTGTTACAGTTAAACAGGAAGAAAAGCACCTCCCTTCCGTAAGTGTTTTTGTGGGATGGAAAAACTATTCAGACGCCAGAGAGCAGAGCAAATCTACCAGAGCGTCACTGTTTTCTTGGATTTTACCCTGTTCCAGCTGCTCATATTCCTCCCCTGCCTCTTCCTGTCCTGTTGCTACAGGGGGAAAAATTAACACTTAAGTATGAAGACCCAAAGAGCCACTATTGTGTGTGGTGTGTTTTTAATTCCACCCTGAAAGACCCAAAACAGAAGGTGGGAGGTTTTATAATCATGTAGTGTGTACTTATTGACAAACACTCTTTACAAAGGGAAGAAGGCAGCAAGATCTTCCAGTCACTGGAAAGTTCTAGGGGTCTTCATGTGAGTGACCTGACAGATGTCAACAGAACCACAGCACAGCCTTAAAATGCATGAGGACCACAGCAAGTCAGGTGCCCAAAAACCAGAAATAATCCTTACTAGTTCAGGAAATCATGGCTACAGTTCTAGTGTTTTATTTGACTTGACTCACAAGAGGCCTTCAAACTATGTAAGTAATCATTTCATGTTAAGAAGGCAGGATTGTAGGGATGCAGAAGACCGAGGGGGGGGTCGCTTTTTCAGAAAAACCCTGGAGGGCTTTTCTAAAGCATTCAAATTTCGCTCCCATTTTATGGAGCTGTCTCAGGGCTTCGGGAGGGTTTCCAGCAGCCACTGATTCTGGGCAGCTGCAGGGGCAGGAGGTGCCATTAGGCACTGCAGTGTGCATGGGACACAACACCCCATTAGCAGCACATGGCCACATCAAGGAATACAGGGCCAGGTTTTTTCTCTAAATTGCTGTCTAATTTACAGGTCAAACCCTTCTGCACAGCAGTCCAAGATCATTTAGGAAAGGCCTTGGTTGCTTGGTTTCCCCCCTTTTTTTTTTTGGTACAGCAGATACCACACAAGTCAGGACCTGCACTGGAAGGTGCCATTGGCTGCTCCGGGATTATCCATGGCAGCCTGGATCTGCTGAGCTCCTGCAGCCCACAGGCACAGGTGGCATGAAGTGTTTTAGGAGCAGAAGCCTGAGACCAGGGAGGTTCAGAGCAAACAGCATGGTTGCAAGATTCTTAATCCCCAGCCTGTGATACGTGGGGATTTTTCTCCAGCTCCTGCCTTTACAGTAACACTGTCAAGTGGGCATGATGACTTGGAGATGCTTGGGCAAAAACAATAGTTTCCTAATCTTGGAGCAGAATTAAACACACTACAAAGATGTGGGCAAAAGGTTTTACACCCTCATGCACATAAAAGCGAATACTGTTTGTGAATTCCAAGCCAGCCTACATGGCTGGACATGGCAGGGTCTCAACTGCTTCCATGAAAACCCAGCGCTGTAGCTGCTCCTTGCCTGGAAAAAGGCCTCCACATACCTCTTCTATTTTATACATTAACCCATTAAGTTCTTTCCCTGAATAGACATGTTGTGAGGACCCATGGGAGTTTGGAAGTTGGATCATCATAACTTTCCATACAGCTTAGACTCAAACCATTTGGGATTTTTCCAAAAATTGCTACCATGAATCGTGTGTTTTTACTGTAATGCAGCTAAGAATGAAAGCATGTTGCTAGAGGACATTATTGTTTGCAACTAAAGCAGGCATTATGGTTGTGAGAGTATGTTAATATCAAATAAAGCAATTATGTCAATATAAAATAAACCATGTAACATTATTATTGCTTCATAATTAGTATACAGAGAAAAAATCTGGTCTAAGAGAAGTGCAGGTGATCACTGTAATACCTGCACAGGTGTAGTCCCTGGAGCCTATCCCAGTCTTAACTCCCTTGGTAATGAACCAAGGCAATTTAATGAATTTGATTGAATTTATTCAATGTAACAGAAAAAAAAAATCCTCACTGAATACTTTTAAGCATATGTGCATGTGCATGTGCATTTTAGATGCCTTGATAAATCCACAGCTATCTGGATTTGGAAGTAATCTTACCCTGTCTGTAACCAACATGCTGGAAAAATTACTTTATGGGCAGCAAGAATAATTCTTCTTAGACATAAATCAAAGCTTTTCAGGAGGGAAAGATGCATCATGGAATATTTTTGATTCCTCTTACCAGAAAGTCTTACACGCATGGCCACATTAAAAGACATTTTTAAATGAAAACTGAAAATAGTTTCAGAAAATAAGACAGCAGACAGCACATGGGGCTTGGTTTGATGCTAAGGAAAAATAGGCTGAAGGAGAATATTACCAGCTGTGATTCATCTGATGCAAGAGACTTTGCTTTCAAAAATAAAGCGGCCCAGCAGAAGGGTCAAAATTGTACCTGGGATTTAGGATTATGTTATCTGCTGTTCTGCAACATGGTGGCAGAGAGAAAAGTCTCACTGATAGCGCTGATAGCGGGAATTGGAGACTGAGGATTAAGCAGTGGCACAGATAGCAACATCTTTCTTCTGTTAGCCTTTCAGAGATTGCAAAAAAATGGAAAAGGGTGCCTGTCCACATGAAGCAGGCCCCTGGTTTAAATCATAATGCAACTTTTTTGGAAGTTATCTATCTCCTGCCCAGCGCCTCATCAACAGGGCACAGAGCTTATTCTGAGGGCTTCTAAGAGGGCTGGGGTTTGGAGGAAAGTTTCCAAAGCCCAGAAAACACATCTGAAGAGGAGGGTAAAGCCCTGCCCCAACTCTCTGAGCCCAGGCTGTCCAAGAGGACCCTCTCAAATCAAGGGCACTCCTCAGTGGGTCTTGTTGTGAGTTAAGGCCTGCAGTTGCATTGGAGACGTGGTTGTGGTGGACAGACTCCTGGCTGCTGGCATTACCTCCTCCAGCTGCTCACTCCTGCCCTCATTCTGGGACAGTGGAGCCAATCAGCATCTCTGTGCTCAACCGAGGGCTGCTGATAGACCAGAGTCTCCTGGCAGAGTTAAATGGGTGGCATCCTCCCCAGTTTAGGAGCTAGCCCTCACATGACTCAAACATCTCTGTGCATGTAGAGCAAAATCCCTTACACACCAGATCCCTCAGATATAGACCGTGCCCTTCTGAGGATCCACAGGCTTGAAATCTGCTGTGAATCAGACTGTTTTCCAGGCATTCGTCCATGAAGCAGAGGGTGTGCAGAGGAAAGACTCCACTCCAGAGCTGGGCACTATTCAGCCCAAACAGCCCTCTTAAACTCAGAAGATATGCAGACCAGACAAGCAATGGAAGGAATTTTGCAGAGAAACAACTTTTGAAAATTCCGAATTCACTTAACCATACACAACCAATAAAGAAAATGCTGGAAGACAGGAGTTCAAGAAGCAAGTGTTAACCTGCTTTGTGTGTGAGGAGTTGGACAGGTAACACCCAGAGGTCCCTTCCACCCTCAGTTGCTCTATGAATGAGGTTTATAACAATGCTTTGAATTTTCTAAGGCTCCTTTCACCAATAAACCAGCCTCACACTTCTTTCCAAATGCTGAGCTGCAGCACACCCCATCAAGACCATTTTTGTGCATTTTAACAACTGCAGGAAGAGTTTAAGACTCTGCTGGGGTGAAAAAAACCAGATCCAAATCTCACGAGTGAGTGACACAGACCGAGAAGAAGAGCTCAGCTCTTGCAACACCCAACCTCAAGCAATAACCTTGCTCATTAAATGCTGCTCCCTCCCCAGCTGCAGTCCCAGGCACAACTGTGCACTGCAGGCGCATGTGCTCCTCACTCGCTCAGCTTTGCTCTTCCCACAGCCAGGCGAAAAATCCCAGCCAGACCCCGTGATGGGAGACAGATGCAGAGCCACTCCCAACATCCTGCTCTGCCTCACGCGCTGTCTACCACATCACCACCTAAATTGGTTCCAGCATCCTCCTCGCTGCTGATGAGGTGCAAAGCAGACAAAACGCAGCCAGATCTCGCTGTGCCAGCTGGAAGAGGTGAGCTTTGGTGTACAGCAACAGACTCGGCTCAAACAGGCGCCATCAGTCAGATCTAAAGCCAGAAGTTCAAAATACCTCTTTACAACACAGGAATCATTTGGGCCTTGAATTTATCCTTGGTGCTGCATAACATTACCCACTAACTCGACAGAAGTAGATAAGGAATGTCCAGGTGGAGCAAGACGTTGCTTGAACAGATGCCAATGTATCCCAGAATAACTGGGTAAGAAAGCCAATGTCCATCCACCCTGTTTGCTGCTTTCCAGGTCTACATTCATCCCCCATTTGCTCTGCTGCACCATGGCCAACTGAAGGTGTGTTCTGGCCATTGGAGCCAAAACAAATTATGAGATTGAGTCACACATTCAAAAAGTAAAGTGTAAGAAAGAAGGTCGGGGACTCTTCTTCTGAGGAAAGGCAACAAGGAGGTAGGTTGGGACCTCTGTTGGAGCACAGGGCTGGCACTGGCTCCTGGATTAGTGGTGGGATCACACAGAGGCAGCCTGTAAAGGTCTGCTCCAAGGGAGGAACATCACATGAACAGAAGAGATAAGAAACAGGGATGGGAGACAGCAGGGAATCTGAGAGGCAGATTTTGATTGCTTGCAATGGGACTTCAATGCAGAAGTGGGGTTGGGCCTGGGCCAGGGCTCTCTGCAACTTTTGGTCCCTGTGGTAAATGTGGTTGACAATCTCCACAGCTAAGCTATGTGACAGAGTACAGCTGGGTTAGTGGTCAGACTCAGTGATCGTAGGGATTTTTTTGCAACTTTAATGGTGCTATGATTCTAAGTCATCAGATTTTCTAATTCATCTGGCACTGAACTGCAGCAGGAGGAAGCTGAACCTTGGGTCAGCAGGGGTCAGAGGTGGTATGCTCAGAGCTGAGGTGGCACTCTACAGGTCCAGCCACTGGGTACAGGACTTTATGAAAGAGTATCTTTTAATGCTGACATCATATAAGAGGAATTTGCAGAAAGTGCAGCTGCTGCACTAGACTAGACAACTGGATGAAATTGGATGAGGTTTTCCAAAGGGAGGTGGTAGAGCAGAGTAGAGCACACAGGATGTGATTTCAATTCTGTTTATAAGGAGTTGGCCACTTGTGCCGAGGCTGAATTTCTGTTCTGGTCCAGTCCCATGCTGTCATGTGTCTTCTCCAAACTATTCAGCTTATATCACCTGCTCAAACATCAGCTCCTTCAGCTGCTGAGCCACTGGATCCAGCTATGCTGTGAAAGCACATATGCCTTCCAAAATGGGGCTTGGCTGCCCAAGACTGTGCTGAGGCAGAAAGGGATTTCCAATTAGTTAAATTCACATGTCCATTCTGGTGTGCTCAGGAATGGGACAATGGTGTGAGTGATTTTGGAGCACTGCAGTGAGAGCCAGCATGTACCTCAGTAGTTTCTTATGTGCCATCCTCACAGGCCATCACCCAGTGCTGCACCAAAAACCATAAAGTGGTACCTCTGGCTGAGCTGGATGCCAGGGCAGAACAAAACAAATATCCACATGCCTACCTATTTCTTGTGTTATCTGGATTTCTGAACACCTACTCCCTTCCCCAAGCAATACTGCAAGGCACAAATTATGTACCATCCACTGGCAGATATTGATCCACGATGCTATCAACAAACCAGAATGACACATACGTCTTATTCAATTTGTAAACATTCACCCATGATAGCATTGGCAGAAAGAAGACCCAGATAAATTGTGTGAATAAGACAGTACTCTAAAGAAGACATCAAGACTCTTTCTATACATTACTAAATGGAATTACTGAGGAATAAGTTATTTTCTCTGTAAATTAGTTGCTGTTCTAATTCACGGACAAAGAAAAAGCAAGAAATCTGCTATTTGAGAGCAGTAATGGACCAATCCTTTCCTCGAAGATGTCCCCAGATAGAGTCCTCCAGAGCATCAGGAGAGTGATTCTGCTGCTAAGCAACAGGCAGATGCCCAGACAGCTGATGATTTTACCAAATAGATGAGTGCCAAAGATAAAATATGGGCAAAAGCATCAGTAGATTTCTTCTCTCCGCCTTTTTCTCCACCCCCAGCAACTTCATTCAGATTTGACAGTCCACAAGTGCTGTTTCAGATTTTCATCTATGTCTCCAGGTGAATGTAAACAGAAATCCAATGCATCCATTCTCGTGCCACCTACACCTAGACCTAAAGAAAACTTCTCTTGCCAAGAATGAGACGTGTTGTTGCACAACAAGGTCCAAAATTAGAGGGCAGCCTTAACAGGCTTGTTTGGATCTGCCATGCTCTAAGGAAGCATCAAAGTCTTCATGTTTGGTTGGATTTGCTTTCCCTTGCCAGCTGATTTTTATTACCCGCAGACACAGTCTTGTGTGTGAAGGCAGAATGAACTATGGTGAGACAGCAACAAAACAAGCTGGCTGTGAGCATGCTCTCACACGTGCCTCTGTGTGTCTCCCTTGCAGCCAGCTCTCAGGTCAAGGAAGAAGACTTTAATCCAGGAGAAAAAGCATGGCCATAATCCATACAAGTCCATATGCACAGGAGTTGCATGACTGAATTTTCTTACAGCAGCTTTAACCTGGGTCTTTGCCTCTCCATAGTGAAGAGCAACTTTGCGGAGCACACTACAAAATGAATATTCGCCTAGAACTGCAGCACAGAAAACTCACACTCTGTGAATATAGAATGCCCATGAGGAGTTTAAAGCATTCCTTCAGTATAAAATCAGGTATTGGGTTAAGCATCCAGAGCTTCCTTCAGTACTTTTGGAAAATGAGATCTTTCCAGACTCCTTTGGGAAGTGGAAGTGCACGCTAGGAGATATCTGTTTGTGTAATTCAAAGAAGGGTCTGCTTTTTGGGAAACCAGTAATTCAGGGGTTTAAACTGAATCTGATTTCTTTGTGACAGCTCAAGACACATCTCCCCACTTCCTCTGCTGCTTGACTTGAAGAGTCCTTGCAAGAGAACTTCATTTCTCTGAGGTCAGCAAATATTTTTAATCACTTTTAGAATTCATCTGAAAAATGAAAACTGGCTTTTCTCTGGTTTTCTTCAAGTTAGACAAATTTCCTTTTCCATGATGACTTAAACAAATGCCCGTGTACATTGTAAAATAAAGGCTAAACTCGATTCTTCACTATCTCATTGCCCAAAGAGTCTGACTCTATATTAGTAGAGCCCTCCTAACTATGGGAATGGTACAGACACGTTACTGTTGGACAATATGGATATGAGAGAAAGGTGGAGACCTTCTATGGACCTCACCCAGAATTGCTACTGAAATAGCAAAGCAGGCAATGTCATTGCATGCTGTTTTTCAGTGTTGTGCTATACCCAACACAAGGGTGGTTCTTTGTCATAAATTGAGAAGAAAGAAATATATCACAGATTTTTGGCCATGTGGCCTTAATTTGTACGAGGTGAAAGTTCATTATCATGCATAAAAAAAAACATCAAGAAGTTGGAAACATTTTGTCCTGATCTCAGAGCACCTACACTCCATAAGGAAACAGAAAACTGTATATTTATTATCCACCTGTAAAAAATTAAAGACCACAGTGCAACTACCCAACACCTCCAGAACCAGGACAGAAATTGCTCCCTAACCATAGGGCTCATCACATTCCCAACTTATCCTCCTCTTCTTTTGCTAAAGAAAGAAGTGGTACCTCTTCTAAATGAAGGCACTGGGATAATGCTCCCATCTCAGACTGTGATAACTCACATAAAAAGACTGAAGAAACAGTTAATGGAATTTAGGCATACCTGAAGTCACGGCCAGTAGTGAGATTTGAATTTCTTAATTTAGAGAATTTGAGACAAAGATCCTCTGTACTACTCAAGTTTCAGATCTTGAACCACTCAAATCTATATTGAGCTTCCAGCCTGATAGTGCAGGTCTGGCCAAATTTCTGTTGAATTCTCTTTGTTCAAAGTTATTTAGCACAAATGAACAACAATCCATAAGGCCACTCAGACAGACTGTTGATATCTCTGCTTTCAGCAGCAATTTCTTCTGTCTCTGAAAGAAATGCCATACTTGATCCCCTCTGCTCAAGACTTCTGGCTAGGAACATTTCCTCCACAGTATGTGGGATATTTTCTTCCTATTAAGTCTCTGCTTCACCTAACTCAAAATATTGCTGAGCTTTTCTAACTGGGATTTGCAAAACTTCTTCATAAACAGCCTCTGGATTCTCTCTTCCTGTTTAACTGCTTAGCTCCTACAGTCTTTGTATTTTTTTATTTTCCTGGAGGTAAGTTTGATGTAATCCCTGCCAAGCTTTCATAGCTTTTCAGAAAGTGGTACTGAATACCTTGAGACTCCCAAAAACTACCTTGTAAGCTCACACCATTGCAGAGTCCATCCCTCAAAAATAAATGGAACATGATAAAATCTAATTGTGGGACACAGTAAAATCTGATTCTATAAAAGCTTGCTGTCCTCAGTGGGAATTTTGCCTGAATGAAGGACTTGGTTCAACCCAGTAAATGGTCAAAGTCAGCCTGTAAAAATGCCCCTCCATTTCTGAATCTGTAATTTCACATCCTTATCAAACACACCACCATCTTGCCACACTGAGGACCAGAGGATGCTGAGCAATCGTATCTCCTGCTGAACCACAGGGAAAAAGAAAGACAACAGAGAAAGAGCAAAGTAAAAGACCCAGACACCCGTGTTCTTCACGTGGCATCAGAAGCCACTCATTTTCCAGGGCAGACAACCTTCCCCACATGCAATGCTGCAGAAAAGAAAGCAACAGAGACAGTGCCAAGCTGCAAGGGGACCAATGTGTAAGTCATGGGAAACAAGAACTTTTCCTTTGCAAAGGAGTGGCTACATTCTCACCTAGAGACCCATATATGTGGTCCATGACCTTGTCTCTGATACTCTGCAGTTATCCTGAAGAACAAAGCTTTGGAGAATAACAAACCATTCGGAAATTCCTGGGTCCTGGTATGAGGGAAAGTAAAGGAAATGGGAGTTTATTTTCATTGCAAGAGGCAGTGGGGAGGCAGTGATCTAATTGCCAACTTTGGGAATTATGAAAAGGCTTGAAATTCCTCCTAGAAAACTGCTGCACGCTGAGAAAACATGGCCACATAGAAGTGTGCAACGTGAACACTGGCATCGCTTTCACTGGCAGGATAATAAACATACAGATGGTATTACGGAGGAGATCTAAGGATGAAAAAGAAAAAAAAAAGGTATGAATGAGATCAAGAGGGAATGAGTAAAAAAAGCCCAATCATGGTGGGACACCAACAGTTCTCCCTTTCTCCCTTCTCCAGGGACAGGTTGCACAGCCATACATAAACGTTGTGCTCAGCCTTTCAAAAGCATTTCACAGCTTTCCTGCTAGCTTGAATTTTAAGCATGATTTGCAACACTACTTGCCCCACCGGCATCTAAGCAAAGAAAATCCCTTGGCGGTGGATTTTGTGCCTCGTGCCAGATGAAAAGAGTGTCTCTTTGCAGGCTGAGGCTGGAGCTGTCCATAAGAAGATACGAAGATCAGGTTAGACCCTGCTGGCTCCAACTTAGCATTGAAAATTTGGCTCAAGAGATGAAAGGGTAGTTGACTCTTTAGATGTTTGCTTCACAGAGGAGAGCACCATCCAACACAACACGCAGGATTGCAGACAGCTCTCTGGGGAACCAAGCTAACACAAAAAGCTTATTCTAGATCAGGACACCTGGGAATTTGGAGAACAGGGGACAGATTAAGAGAAAAGTAACTGGTGGAGAAACAACTTCCCAGACGCCTGGATCGACAGTGGAGTCTGGCATGGAGCTTCTGAGACCCTCCACTATGTAATTTAACTCAGGCAGGCTCCCCTGGGAGAAGAACTGGGACCAGTACCATGGGATGCATGCAAAATGCATGTCTCCAGCAGCAGCAGCAGCAGCCGTGCCTGCTGCGGGGCACTGAGCCCGCACTGCTGCTGGTTGGCTCACCTCCAGAAACTGGCTGGCCAGCTCAGAGCCTGCTAACTGCCTGCTGACATGGGAATAAGAAACTAATGAGGCCTTAACTCCTGTATGACTGCAGGCCAGGGTTTGGCTCAGAGCATAGCTTGGAGCCTGGCCAGGCTGCACAGGAAATCACCGCCCCCGTTCGTGGCAGTGACCATGTGGCGTGGTGAGACTGCTCTGTGTAAAGGTGGAGGAGTCCCCATCACCAGCTTCAGGCGTGGAGCACCTGTGTCACCTCCTTGAGCATCTTTTTGCCATGCCCTCATTAAAACTTCAAGCCCATTAGTGACATTTCATATGTTTTCTCTGCAGTTCTCTCTTTTTTTTTTCAACTTACAGCACGGCAATGAAGTAGCAGTAATTTTGGTTTTGAAAGAGGCAAAGGAAAAGCAGTTTCTATAGAGAGACCAGAAAAGCCCCACTTTTGCACAGAAAGCAGAGCAAAAGGCCTGATTTTGCTCATGAAGCAGCTCTTGGCTTTTTCTGCTGAGTGCAAAGAAAGAGCTGGTGTGGTGTGACTGTTATGTGCTGTATCTTTACCATCCATCACATTTTAATGAGAGTAAATTGAAATTCCAGGCACATATTAATAATGAATGGATGAATTAACTCTGAGGAACCATCTGATGATGCTTTCACTGGGCTATGATGTCTACAGGCTAACATCACATTAGGTTGCTTTCTGGACACTTATAGGGAAAACTTTGAACTAAAATATTTGCTCCAATATTTGCAAAACTGCAAAGAGACTTACGTGCCTGCATTTCAGCTTAACTGGAATTTTGGAATACGGTGGCTCACAAAAGCCACACCTACTTGCCGAGACATTTCAGTATTCACAGGCACCAGAGTCACTGGAAGAGGCTGCCCCAGGCAGTGGTAGAGTCACCATCCTTGGAGGTATTTAAAAGATGGGTTGATGTGGCACTTGGAGACATAGTTTACTGGTGGTCTTGGCAGTGCTGGGTTAATGGTTGGACTCAATGATCCTAGAGTCTTTTCCAATGTAAATAATTCTATGATTCTATGACTGCCAAAAATGCTCCTTCAGTTCCTCAGTTTTCACCAACAATTTTCACAGGAGACATATTGCCTCTTAGATCATGCTGCTCAGATTGTAGCTATTAGTATTTGAAATAGCATCCCACAACTGGATTTTCTTTTGCCTAAAATCTCAGAAAGGTCTGTTATGTCCATGGTGGGGAGGGAAGTCCCAACCAAGACCCCAGAACAGACGTTGTGTCACCTTAGCCCGACAGACAGATTTCTCCAGTGTTCATTTGGGTAGCAGTAGAGCTTGGTTTTCAAAGAAAGCAATGCAGGGGTTCTAATATCTCCTTTCTGTCGTGAATGATGCTAGGCTCTAGGCAATCAGAGAAGACATCAGGAATTTGTTGCTATGATAAGCATCAAAAATCCCCTAAACTCATCAGCTGTATTCCCTGGAAGTGCAAACTGCTGTTAACATGACCTAAAATTCCACTTTATCAAAATTTGGCTTCTCACTCTGGAGATTGCCCAGCTCAATTCCTACCATGGCAGCCAAAAAAGTGGCTGCTATGGCTGATAAAACTAGTTTGGCTGGGTCTGCAAGTATCACAGCATAGGATGGTTACTTCATTTGGCCAGGGAATGCTTGTTCATGTGAGGATTTTAGAAACATCTTCCTCTGTAAAGCTCAGGACACACTTCCTGTTTGATTTAAATGCTGGGGTTTTCCAGTGCAGAGTTATTAAGGAGGTCTGTTACACAGAGGAAAAAAAAAGTTACTTAAAAACTTGAAGACAGATGTCTTTGGTGGACTAGGGTCATACTTTAGTTTTTCTAAAGAGCTGCTTGTCCAAGGCAACCAGAAAGCATCTGCTACACCCAAGTAGCTTACTTGAATTCACCATTCCTTTCTGCCCAGGTCTGTTGACGACATCAAGAAATTACCTGGGACTGAGGCAGGAGTAGTTTCTGGTCTTTCTCACACCAGCATTGCCCCTGCATGACTCCACCAGGCACCACCAAAGTGCAGCTTCCCTCCCGACATAAGACCTCACTCCATCACAACATGATCTCTTCATGCTTCATTGCAGAGGGAGGTTTTATAGAGGGATCTCTGCATTTTGCCATTGCTCCTTGCCAAGGTGCTCCCAAGAGCCGAGGTCCTTCCCTCTGTACCCTCACCCTCTCTCCTCTCAGCAGGATACTCTGCAGGAGACATCCCTGCCCTCCATGTGTATTTCTGATCACACAAGCCTCCAAAACCACATGTCCACCCCTTAGAGCAGATCCAAAATCAGAGACACCTAACACCCAATTTCTTACATCATGCTGCTGACTCTCTTCAACACTCTCCAATTTTATGGGCAAAACCTTCCTTATTCTGAACAGACAGATTGCTGCTGGTTCAGACATGTTGGTCAGAAATAGCTCTTTCTTCCAACTCACAGCACAGCTGGAACAAGAAGAGACCAGACTGCTTTTCCATCTTATTTTCCCTTTATCATAAGCTTACCTTTTGGGTCCCTTCACCCCCATCCTAATATCCTCAATCCCCACTGTGTTTGTTTTTCTCAGCAGCCTGTCGACATGCCTCTTGAACTTATTTATAGTCTTATTTATAGCGTGGTTTCAGCCACCTCACTAGTTAACCTATTCCATATGTTTATTCTCCTTTGTGTGAAACGGGGCTTCGCAGGCTCTCCTTTATTCTTGTGGCCTTTTATTTTCAGGTGGTGGCCCCAGCTGCCTGGCCCCTCACACAAGACCTGTTTCTTTGCTCCAGAGAATAATTGAGCAGCTCAGAAAGGGTTCAGGGTGATAAGATACATGCCAACTCTGCACCAGCTCTAACACAGACAGATACCCAGATGAAGGCTGGCACATCCTTCACAAGCTGCACAGCTGCTTGGCATCCCGATGGGATGAAAGTGGACCAGGTTAACCTGTATCCAGAGGGGTAGAAAGTGGGAAGCAGCTCTCACTGGGGATTTACCCTTGGATTTTTCTTCACTGCATCTCCAGCACTGTTTGCAAACTCTATTCTTAACTTTTCTGATCCTCTGTTGTCTCATCCCTGGGGCTGCTGTGACCCAAACTCTGGTGCCCCACAGCTGACCAGTGCACCCAGCACACTTTCTCTCTCCCCAGATCTCAGGAACCAGCTTCCCAAAAGCAGCCAGGCTTGAGTGGCATTTGCTACAGTTGCAGTTCTGAGTGCCTGAACCTCCATGTCCATTCAGGTGAAACATAAGCAAACTCCAGGCACCACCATCCAAATGACTGGTAGCAAATCAGGTAATAAGTTGGGCCACTATTTGAAGGAAGAAATTTCCTACTATGAGGGTGGTAAAAACCTGGCACAGGTTGCCCAGAGAGGTGGTGGATTCCATCCTTGGAAGTGTTCAAGGCCAGATTGGATGGGGCTTTGAACAACCTGATCGAGTTGAAGATGTCCTAGTTCATTGCAGGGGGGATGGGCTATATGACCTTTAAAGGTCCTTGTGAACCCCGAACCATTCTAATATTTTGCCCAGCTTCCCATTTCACTTAACTTGCTGGCAGAGATGGTTGCTAAAACTCTCACATTTATTCCTCATAGCTGGGGGTCAGTGGCTGTGTGGCAGGTGTAATTTGCACACAGGGCCCCATAAAAAGGCCATCGTGGTGGCACATCTGTCCTTCCCACCTTGTCTGCAAGCCCAACTGCAGCCAGGCAGAGCTCTGCTCTGCAGCACAGCCCCTTACGTGCCATAAATGTGTGGAATAATGGCTTTCCTGGGGGACCATCAGTGATTGCAGCTAGCAGTGAGAGCCCAAGGGGCAACATCAGAGACACAACAGGTCCGTGTTCAGCATCAGGGCAGCTTTAGAGGCAGGCAAGCTAACACAATAGATCTCTCCTTACTGACTCACTTTCTTTCTTAGCAGCTTTTTTTAGCCCTCTGCACAAGGTGCTTTGGTTTTCCTCCTCCTGACTTGCAAGGAATATGTTGGTGGAACTCTTTGGTGCTTGCATTCCTCGTGCCCTAAAGCCAACTTGTAAACCCCACATCTCGCAGCCGAACTCTCCTCCCCGGCTGCTCCAGCAGCTGCTCTCTCTTTTTTACTGTGACAGCATTTGATCCTTTCAATCTGTGAAACACCCTGTGCTTTTCCAGCCTCGTAGCATCCCTTCCCCATCGATTGCAGAGACCTTCAGAGCACACTGTGAGCAATACCCTGTTTCTCTCATTTTCCAAAGAGAAGTGTTTTCAGTAGTTAACTCCCCAATCCTGGTGGTTTTTTATGTAAAATGAATCAACAAGCAGGTTCCCTCCACCCAAAAAAAAAAAAAAAAGACCACCAGAAAGCATCAAAACAGGCTTACGTTCCCCCTGCTTTCTTCTTTGCTCCTTTTTTTCAGGTCAGCTTTAGACAGGAAAAAACTCGGGCTGACAGTGATATCTCTAAGGCAATTCAAGGGTCTCCCCTAGGAAGCAGCAGGAGTCTCATTATTTTATATTCTCCCAGACAGAATACTAAATTTGGGGAAAAGCCTGCCCAGCCATAGCAATAAGAAACGAAACTTCCCAAATTGCTCTCCAGAGCCCTTGGATTCCTGTTTCATTACCTCGGCATGAGCAGTCCCAGGTGTCTTTTTTTAATCCCTGTTGATCAACAGGGGCAAGGCTTGGCACGTCTCTGGCCAAAGACGCATTCAATATTATGAGTAAGCTTTAATACAAGCACAGGGAAGGGAAAAATACGCACTCTGCAAATTCACTTCACCTTTTCTGTTGTAAAATGTGCTGGATTTTAATGATTTCTGTGTACCAGGAACCTCAGATTAGCTTTAAAGCATTTAGCTGTAATTTTGTTTGGTTTGGTTTTTTCCACTGTGAAACAACAGAAAAAAAATGCCACAACCCTGCAGGCTTTAAGTCAGAATGTAGACAAGATTGCAAAGTCTTGTTTTTCTGGAAAAATGCTGTGCCGGCAAGGGTAGAAGAGATCGTTCAGATAAAAAGAGGGGGGGAAAATCAGATCCAAATATATCTGCAGATAAATATTTTACGCTCCTTCCGAATAGCTGGGTGGGATCAGGCAAGAACATGAGAGCCCTGCGCTGTGCAAGGCTGCCATCTCCTGGGGTGGGCAGCCCTGACGCCAGGACATCTGCCAGAGATTGGGTTTGGTTTGTTGTTTTAACCCAGAAATAATCACCTCAAGGGGAACATGGACTGATATCTCCATCTACAGCTTTTTGAAGAGCAGAGAGGTTTTCTAAGGAGTGGTTTTGGAGTTTAAATGCAAAGGTATGGAGTGAAGAGGGTGGATGTGCCTGTTAGAACCTGAAGAAGCAATGCGAGGATCCAGGGAACTCTGCATTTCATCAGGCAAGCTGCACATTTCCCCATTTAATGCTGGCTCCACCAGCCCATAATCAATGACATCTACTCCATTCCTCCTACCAGAGCCACCCAATGGCACCACAGAGGTGGATATTGAGAGTACAGCAGATTTTTCTGGGTGAGCAATGGTCTGTGGCAGCGGAGAGTTGAGAACTGCATGAGTGCATAGCTCATGGTATCCTCTAGGTGCTCTGACTCCATCTACATGACTCAATACTTCTGTGTTGCAGTAGGAGGTTGGCTGAAGCCACAGTTTATGGGGATGGCACCAGTCTGAAGACTCTTGCCCTGGTCTTAAGCGATGGAGAAGCTTTGGGTCTGTGGGTCTGGAGATGGTGGTGTCACCCTTGGCAGAGAGCAAGCTGGAGGCTGATATGTTTTAGGAGCATAAAGACATTGCTTTAGTGCAGTAACAGAGTCCCTGCTCTGCACATGGACAAATATTAAAGGGGAGTGGAGGCAAACCAAGTTCAAGACCAGAAGAGAATCACTTAGTCAACTGGACACCCTTCCATATATCACAGGTGCATTGCCTTCGCACACGTTGGAGATGAAGGTGACAAAAGCCTGTGTTAGGAGGTCAAAAGCAGACAGATCCCTTAAGGCAAAGGATAGAAAAACTCATAGACCCCTAGTCTCCTAATAAAGTGGGGATATGCCTGAGTTGCTGCTGCCAGGCTCATGCACAGGCAGAACTTGGATGGGATGCTGCAAGGAGCCAACCTGGAAGCAATAGCATGAAATGCCCTCCACATCCTGCACATAAGCTTCTGCTTTCTTCCAAGGAGTTTTACTTACCAGAAGCAGACCCCCATAATCACTCTGAAACTGCTGGCAACTCTCTGGGTTTCAGAGAGAAGAATTAAAAACAAATTAGAGGTAATGATCTCTTAAATTGCTTCTGAATCCACTCTGTGGCTGAGAGTTTTGGTGGATTTGGATAATCAAATCAAGCAGGGCCCTGGGCATGCAGAAGGGTGATATGGAGTTTAGGAATATTTTCAAGCTTCCCATTGAATATTAGATGTGATGCAACTGCCCTTTCTCATTGAAAACAGTTGGAAGAAACTCACTCTAAGCCAAAGCCAAGAAACTGACTCATCCTGAAGAAAGGCTGTTTCGCCCATTTGAACCATGTCAGTGGAACACTAATTGACTTCTGTTGTTAGTTACTTCTTCTGTTCTTCTAGAATAGTTATATATAGTTATTTTTCTATTATTACTTATTCCAGACCTAAATGGTTGCAGGGGATCTGCAGAAAGAGACAGGGCAATAGGAACTAAGGGATTCTTTAGGATTCTCCATCCTTTTTTGCACAGTAGTGCTATGTTGGTTGTCAAGGCTTACAAGAATAAGTTATAGGACTTACGACAGATGTTCAGAGGGGTTAAATGTGCTGCACACTGTAATACCATGGATGAGGCACCCAGGAATGGGGCTGTGTTTGGCTGTTCAGGTGTACATCAGCAAGGGCACCCTGCACCAAAATGCCACTATTTAAGTTCTGAATGTCAAAGACAAAGTGGTGGGGCACGCCTTCCTGTTAACAGATGGCTAAAGCTTATCTGTATAAATTCATTTACTCATCAAAATCAACAGTTTATGTGTTTTGGAAGGTGGAAACAGCAGAAGTCAGTATTTAGAAGCAGGACAGGATGAACCCTAAGCCACTTAGCACAACCTTGTTTGCAATGTCCTACTAATCCCCTTCTATCCTGTCTTCATTACCCTCGTGTACACCACACCTGTGCAACAGATAACGTAGCAGTGTTTGGGAAGCAGATTTCAGACAGCCCCCGTTCCCCACTGAGGGACCCCATCCAGCAATGTTTTAAAGCAGGTGTTCTATCTCACTGGAAGGTTTTTTTCCTTAAAGTTTTAGGGAAATAAAGCAACCCTACCCCCTGGGAAATGTGGTCTTTGCCAACATCTACAGCGGTGACTTCTGCACAGTGTCTGGAATGTCCCGCTCTCAGCCAAGCCCTGTCCTTGTGCACAGCAGTCACCCTCATCAGCTTTTCCAGGTCATCCCTTATAGCAGCTCCTTCAGACACTTCTATGAGTGGATTTACCCTCTTCAAAATCATATCATGAACAGAGGAGCTAGGGCAGAGCTGGGAGCAGGGAGGGGATGCTTCATGTTGTCAGGTTTCCTACAGAGGTTCCCCAAAGCCTGTCAGTATTTAGCAATGCCCTTAATAACATGCTTTAACTTGGTCAGCCTGAAGTGGTCAGACAGATAGATTTAAATGACCCTTGTAGGTGCCTTACAACTGAAGTTATTCTGTTCTATTCATGTCATCCTGTAGCTCCCAGGGATGCCTGGAGAATACAGTTCCAAGGTTGTGTCCCTAAATACCTTTTGAAGCCCATGGCCACCTTGAACCTAATATTGCCACAGACCTGTAAACTTCAGACACATGTTTCTGTGAAGGGTCAGACCTGTGGGTGAGCCCCAGGTCTAGTAAAGGGGAACAATGAGTCTACATTTCTCCTTGCTTTGCCGGTCCCATTTGCACAGCTGGGGTGGGAATAAAGATTCCTAACAGTTTCTTATATCAAAAGAAGGGCTGCAGCATCCTGTTAGAAACTCACAAGTTTCCTTCTTTCATTAACAAAAACAACCATGATTTTTCAGGCTTGCTTTTAATGGAGAATCAGTAATGTTCATAAAATCTTGTTTCCTCCTTTGCACAGGAAACAACATGGGAAAACCCTACCTGACTTAAGCTCTTCCAATCTGCCTTGCCAAGCATTCAGAACAGATCTTGTTATAACAAAAAAAAGCAACCTGATTTGATTATCAGCGTAGTTGTCTCCCAGGGACATTTAGAAGCATTGTTGAGCCAAATGCTGCACCAGACCTTGCTCCAGACAGGTGTGACCCAATTCCTGTTGCAGCCCACAAGTTTTGGGCTGCCATCCCAAGGAAAATGTGTGTCAGGCTGCTTTAGCAATGCCAGAGTAAAGAAAAGAAGATTACCTCCATGACTTAATCTTCCTACTCCCTATTTTCCTCTGTTAAAACTTATCTTTCCACTCACTGGCACTGGGGCACCGAGGCTCTATGCTCTCCACAGTCTGGGCAAGGGTTTTGTGCTGCATCCTCTGGCAGGAGTATGACACTTTCCCTGTGCAGGCCAGGATTAATATAAAGTGGTTAACTTAACTAGCAACATATGTCTGCCTCTTTTTTCCCACTGCCATTTAATCTCTCTTATCCACTGACCATGCAAGCCTCCTGTAATCACTGCAGAGTAATTATGTGATTATTCCGGCCCTCTAAATTACAGCTGCAGCTTGGACCCCAGCAATTGCAGGTGACGCAGCAAGGTTGACTTTCTCAACTGTTAGTTAATTACAATTACACAGAATAAAAAAATAAAATTAAAAAAAAAACGCAAAAAAGAATTGCACAATAATAAAAATGAACAACACAATAATAAAAACGAATCACACTATAATAAAACCCAACCTACACAATAATAATAATAAAATAACCTGTCAGAAAATGCAACTTATGCTAAGAATTTTCACCCCAATCTTTGTCATCACAAGGAAGATTAGAGTGGGAGACATTTATGGCAATTTATGTTAATTTATCAGCACCTAAGCCCAAGAGCCTTAATAAAACTAGCTAAAAGGAAATTTATGATAAACAAAGGCAATTATGTTGTTGCTGTTATTACAGTAGCCTTTCAAGTCCTGTTATGCTGGGTATTATTGTCGAACTGGCTTAGACAAGGAGGAGGATGGAGTGTACAGTTGGAGGTCTCCCAGAAGGCTGAATGCAACATCAGATGGAGACTGCAGGTCCTCACCAGACCCTCTTCTGAAATGCCTGCACACCCAGCAAACCACAAGGTTTGAAAAATAATGAAATTGATCTTTCAGTACTTAAAAGGACCCTAACTAAAGTGGATGACTGACTTTTCACATGGGCAGATAGTGACAGAACAAGGCAGAATGGTTTAAACTAAAAGATAGAAAATTTAGATTAGATGTTAGGAAGAAATTCTTTACTGTGAGGGTGGTGTGGCACTGGAACAGGTTGCCCAGAGAAGCTGTGGGTGTTCTATCCCTGGAAGTGTTCAAGGTTGAGCAACCTGAAGTGGAAGGTGTCCCTGCCCATGGCAGTGGGGTTGGAACTAAATGATCTGTAAGATCCCTTCCAACGCAAACCATTCTGTGATTCTGTGAAATAAGGCTTTGACAAAGGAGGGGATGATCTGTAACAAGATCAACTTGCAGTCCCTCACCTTTCTTTTATGACCCTTTCCTGAGTTTGACTTTCCTCCAGTGTCAGTCTTTCCAATGCCACTGAGTTGAGGCTGAAATCTCCCTTTGAGGTAGGGATGGGAACAGAGATCTCAAGGCAAAAAAAATACAGAAGGAGCAGAATATCCCTCAAAAGTCACAGGCTTTTTTTTAATTTATTTATTCCTTCTTTTCATAGCATTTGGAATCTCTGATGAGAATTCCCAAAGCGTAATTTGCTTTACAGCTGGTGCCAAAATGGTAAAATGTTAGAAATCTGCAGAGGCTTTTTTTGTTTCTTATTGTTTCACTGACTGTGGCTTAAGTGAGAAATATCCATGAACATCCTTTCTAAATCTGGCATGTTTCAGCCAATTTCAGCTGAAGTGCCCTGAACTTCCCTTCCCCTGAATGCTGACATCCCCAATCTGGGTAAAAGGACAGAAAGCTCAAAAGGGCATGAATGAAAACAAAAGGGGAGGGAAGATATCTTCCCCAAGGAGCATATTAGGAGGCTACAGGTGAGCTCCACTGGAAGTGGAAAAGATGCAATTCTAATTTCATGATGATTTAAAATACACTGAAATCAGCCAAAAAACCCCTGAGGACCATAGACAATGTTTTGACTCTGATGCAGAACCACACACTTCTGCACCTGGGCTGAGCTGTGCCCACAGCAGATGTAAATCTTCCATGGGTGTAAATCCTCATCACCTGCAGGATTTGATCCACTATTTCTGTCTGGTCTCTACTTCCTTCCTTCCCATTCAAGCTCATCACTCTGTGCTGCAGTACAACTGAACACAGGTCTTCCATCACACTTAAATTTATCTACCAGGACATACCACACTGTCCAGTCACTTCTCAGTTCCTTCAGGGCTCACAAAGGGACAATGAACTGGAAGTGTGACCCAATCTGTAACTGTAATTGATGGCACTGGCAAATTCAGAGCCACATTGGGGACTGAATTACTGTAAGAGGCCATTTTAAGAAAGAAATGTGTCAAATGCTTTACAGTGGTAACGAGCAGACCCCTGCAGAATAGCAAACATATCTATATGTACAAATACCCATGGGTCACTTAGATTTTCCCCACAGTGAGTCAGAGAGACAATGTTATGTTTCTGCAATGTGACATCACAGGGCAATAAAAATAAGAGGAAACAGAGAGAGAGAAAAAAACCCAAACTGCTGATGAATTGCAAAATAAGCTGGTTTTCCAGCAAACCAATAAGGGGACAAGAATATCTCCATTTCCAGTGGGAAGATGGAGAACGGCAAAGATGCACTTTACAACCCATTCTGCTGGTAGAGACGAGGGGTCTGCTAACATTAATTTTACACATTCCCTTCTCTTCCCTCAAAAGAAAATTGAGCAAACCACTATGATTTAAGAAATGATAGCCCGACAGACTTGCACTGCAGGCAACCTTCATCAAACATTAGCCTCTTGGCTGCACTGCAGAGCAGTCAGTTTTCAGTCTGGTTTAGAAGATCCTTATTTTATCACTCGCTGATTAGGATCAGAATATTTCATCTATTTTCACAAAAACCTTCTGTAAAACACCCTATTCAAGTGAAAATAGCAGGAGTTTCCCAGTCATATTTGGGAAATAGTCATTAAAGTTCAGAAGAACTTTGTTATTGGCATCATTTTTTAAGAGATTAGAATTGATTTTGCTAAACCACACTTCAAAAAAATAAGAGAGGAAAAGCTTCAGCTGTTCTTCTAATCTGGCTTTGTTTGCTCAGTGCTAATTTGCAAAGTGTTTATGTCTGAATTCATGTTAAGGACAAGCAACTGCAGCAGTTAATAATTTCATGTATATACCAAATTTGAGCTATGGAGTTCAAGGACCTGAGGAAATGGAGGAACATCAAAGTGATCCAACCAGCCAAAGACAACACGAATCACTGGTACAAATGATAATGAAACACAAATCCTCTGGTTTGCCAAGAGTTCTGTGAGCCATTGGCAATTTCTCCACTGTAGGTTACAGCCAAAGGAAAGTCCTACATATTCATAGGATGACCAAATGGTTCAAAAACGCTTCTGGCCTTATAACAGGATGAGAAGGGAGGACAAAACCACCAAACAGCTCTAAGGTACTACCTACACCAGGGAACTAACCATTCTCAGGACAATTGCCAAGCCCTGCTTGTATTTACAGTCTGTGACTCTGCCGTGTCCCTCTTACAGCTGTGACACAGCTGTGGTAGTATGCATCTGCCTCAGTCCAAATCTGGGTGCCTCAATAGCTATTCTTGACACCTGTTTTTTTTTGATATTTCGTAGCTGGAGCTAATCTCGCCTCTCCTGATTTCACCTGGTGAAAAAATGTCTGCAACAGCTGAAACATAGGAAGCCAGGAATTATCAAGAATCCAGAACCACCTCAAGAGGGATGACCTAGTTGTGGTCTCTGATGTAAAGACAATACTATGAGAGAAATGTTTGCTGAAGCAGAGCTGGGGCTCTGGGCTCCTTCTCTTGTTGGGAGCTCTCTCAGCGCAGGGTTACAGACTAATCCACATTTTTGCTTGGGCCCATATGGCACGATACCCCCAAGTCTCATGGAACAAGCTCAGTGAGATGTGCCGACACCACTAACCCTTGGACAATGGGTGATGATTGCCATGAATCCAAACGCAAAACCTGCTGGGAGACGAATCAAATGTGAGTCTCTCTCCTTCTGGAGAGGTGCCCCAAGCACCACATGGTGGAGATGGGGATTCTCTACTCCTCCCACCCTTCTCAGTGTGGAGCAAAACAGCACAGACCGGATATACAAGATCCACATCATCACTCAGCTTCACCTCACACCCACTACCCATAATACTGGGGAGCTTTAGGCCAGGGATGTGTTGAGGGTGTTAGGGGAGGTTAAGTAGCAAAAAATGTTTGCGAAGAACACAGCTATCTGCAGAAAGAGAAGCAGCCAAGCAGGACAGGAAGAGGATCTCCATTTTAGATCTAGTTGCCTACAGGGCAGTTATGTTCTTCAGTGAACATAGCCCGTGGTATTTTAAGTACCTTCACAAAATACCACCTCCACCTAAGTGACTTCTTTAATTAGGCCCAAGCACTGCAGCCCTCATCCTAAGGGCAGGGCCAAGGATGCTGCTGGAGGATCCGTTCTCTTTTTCTGCTCAGTTCACACTGTTCTGTTTAAAAGATTAATGAGACATATATTCTCAATAAAGAAACTATTTCAGAAGCTCTTACTTCCAATAGGCTGTACAGTTCAGTTAGTAGCATCATCTGCCTTTATTTTGGTTAGGAGTTTCAGCAAAATGTTTTATGGATATTTATTTCCCAGAGTAGCATATGCACAATGAGGGACTGAATACTGATGATGCTAAAGTCAGATAACCAATGCAAATCTATTGGTGCATGAAGTGTGCTAAACTGCCCAGCAGTAATTTGGGGTAGGAAGGTGCACAGATGAGGATACTCTGGCTTTTTCCTTGAATGGTGTGTGTGGGTTTGCATTTGGGGAACACATGCACAGTGCATAGAGGTGAATAATGAGAAGGTGAAAAACATCTGAGCATCTTACCACCTATGGCTGCAGATAAGTCAAGATCCACAGATCTGACCTCATCCACCTGAGCATAAGAGGACTTCTCCCACTTAACAATATATTATCCTATTTCAAGGACTCCTAATCTGTGTCTTGAGGGACTCATCTGTACCGTTCTCCATATCATGTCTGGCTCCAACGCAGATCCTTGGGAAATTTTCTAGTCACCATGTAGCTCAATAACAAGCCATGGCAGCAAGATGTGCAGGGAGACACCACCAGAGCAGAGTATTTCTGTCCTCTGATTGTACAGGTAAGCTAAAACAACCAGTAATAGTTCCACTTGAGACACTCAAAGTTAGGTTACATGACTTACGAACAGAAGACAACAACCCAGAGAACTTGTCGTGCTCTGTCACTAGCCTGGGATGCTCAAAAGAAAAGTTTTTGGCCACTCTTTTGATGGAACAAGAATCAAGGCACTGACTAAGGGTCCTACCAGGAAGGCAGTCTGATGCTGAAAGGCAATAGAAAAGTCCAGTTATAGTTAAAACATTCACCTGACTCCAGAAGCCTGACAGCTTCTTTTTTGGTATCTCTGGGCAGTATCACCTTCTTTTGTGCTCCGGAAATCAATACCTTCATAACACATCTCCCTGTTTTTCAGCAGTAAATTAGCCCACATTGCAATTTGTATTATGGCACTTAGGTAAAAAAACACATTCAGCTCCACTTTAACTGTTTTAACAGCACTCAATAGGTCTTGCAGGAGCTCCCATAAGCACTGTGCGTGCTGGCTGATCTTCTAAAAGGCCCATCCATCTCTGTCCCACTGCTCATTCTTTTACAGCTCTGCAGTGCTCTCATATTTTTCTTTATTTTTAGGGCTATTTCAACAGGTTTCATAACCCTATTTCTCTTGCTCAGAATAGCTTGCAAGTGCACTTTGATTCTTCCACAAATCTTCCTCAGGAATGTGTATCTCCCTAACCCTCTGTGTTACCAATGTGTACCCCAGCTGCAGGGTCATGAACCCCTGAGTCCTTCTCACCAGATTTTGGGGTTCACTGTGCAGACATCTACCTTTGCTAATATCCTCCACTGGGTTTTTCTGCATAGCTTTGGTCAGAGAGGAACTCAAATCCATGAGCAACTATAAGTTGTTTGAGGTCTTGTCTATTATCAGAGAGTTGTTTTTGCTTTTAGTTATTGATGGCATCCTACATCTGGCAAATATAAAGCTAACACAATTGATGATGGGTTTTGTGCTGGTTTTTCCACTAGGGTAGGGTGAGTAAGGTAAAACTAAGAAATAATCATCCTTGTATTGTGCACTTGTGGTCCATGGCTTCAAGAAGTCCTGATTTATCAGCACAAGTTTTTGTTTCACTGCAATTTTCAGCAGATTTCACACATTTCAATATTTTCTCTGTGTCCACTTTGCATATTTTGGCCAGAATAGTTCTGTTTATACTCTTCTTTAGACTCTTTGAGGTATATTCACTTACCCTTTCTGTATTTTTCTGAAGCATTTCAAAGAATACAGCACCTCTGAAGCCAATGTTGTCATCTTCAGATAGCCTGCCATGAATTGCCACAACACTTCTGTTGGAACTGGAAGCATCAATTACGTGTGTGATTCTCTGGCTGGTGCACAATCACAACCATAATGGCTTCCAGTGATGTTCACACTCCGCTGCAGCTTCTGTAAATGTATTCCACATTGGGTTTGAAACTGGATAATTCTTTTTGGTCAGACATGCATGTATTATACTGTTCCCTGTATCATTTTCAAGTACAGCCTCATCAAATACTCTCAGGAGTATATCTGGTATCAATAGTTGTTTTCTTGCTTTTTTCTCTACTTCAAATCCTACAACTGACATTGGAACTGCAACCTCTCTATTACAGGAGAGATACCAGTCACTCCCTGTAGTGCTGCAGATATAAGGTATCCAGAGTCAGGTTTCTGCCATAAGCTTTGAATGAATATTTAAAATTTCTCATCAGAAGCTCCAGTATCAGACACACCTGCACAGCCAAATTCCAGTTCTGTAAGTCCAATTACATAAGAATTTGCCACTGAATTTCAAGTACACTTAAGGAATGCTTTGTCAGGGCAGACCAAAGGTCTAGCTGGACCATACACTTTTTAACTCCAAACTTTCTGAAACAGCAATGTTTTGTGGCAAGCACTTGGGAACTTCACCTCCTTGCTGTGGAAAGAACTAAAGTCTTGTATGTGTTGGGAATGTCGTTCCTTTTAATTTCATTTTAAACAGTAGAACACTCCCAACATTCCAGTGTAATGATTCTTGCATTGTAAATCACTCTTAGCTATTCCCTGTTTAGCTTCTCCTTGTCACTCATGACTCCCGTCTCCTCAGTTGTTCATACAGATACCACACCATATCCTTCATTTTCCTTGCTGTTCTCCTTTCTGCCTTTCCCACTTCTAGTCAATCAGTTTTGAAACAAGGGAAACAGAACTACACACAGAGTTTCTGAGGGTTTTGCACGGGAGCACGATATCTTCTGGTTTGATCTGTATTGTCTTTCTAACAGTTCCTAAGATGCATTCTGGGGCTTTTTAACAGCTCTTGTGCATTGAGGTGGTGCTTTCTCTGGAAATTTTTATTACCATCTCAGCTGTGACAGGTGACAGTCAGCTCAGAGCCTCTCTGCATATGTACAATTAGGACTGGTTTTTCTGAGTGCATGACTTTATAATCTCATACTCTTGCAATGATTTTGTGCCATGCAAGTCAGGGAGACCTCCTCAAGCCACACATGGGACACTGTACAAGAGGGGCTGGAAAAACTGCTCTCCAGACATGAGACATGCAATGAGATACTGCAATATGAAAACCCTTTCCTGGCAGCACTGATGTTCAGGTGGATCTGTCACCGCTGGGGTCTGGAGGAAGAGGCTGACACTCCACAGCAGTCCCGTGTTATTACTTTGAGCAATCCTGTTGTGTGAGATTACGCTCTGAAAGGTAAAGTATTGGCAGCTGCAGAGAGAGATCGACTCGTGGACATCACTGAGACTCCTGATGTTTGTGTCTTCCCTGTTTGCTTCTTTTGCAAACTCTGCTGTTTGTATTTTAGTCCTTTCTCTAGTGCCCCTTTTTCTCCTTTCCACAACCCACAGTTACTTCCTGATGCTTTTCATAACCTTGTTGTTCAGGGGGTTTTTTTGTAGTCAAAGGCTGCTTTGACTGCAGCAGGAAATTTGAACAAAATTTTAAATTCCAGATATGCATTCATTTATTTTTTTTAAACATTCCACTGAAATATCAAATAAATAGATCTGTAGTGTTACTTACCTTATTGAAATTGATGGGTTTTTTTAATTTCTAATAAACATTACATCTTTTATCATTACATACTACATAAAAATTTGGTGGCTCTATTATATTCTTTACTTCCCAATAGTGACAAATACTCTCCACACATACAATAGTGCTGCACACTAAAGTGCTTGCATATGTTTTATCTTTATAAATACTGATAAGTAGAGAAATTACAGACTTGAAAATAAAAAGCATCAATAGTGCTGACTTGCAAAAAAATAAAGTTTTATCCTCTCATATTGTCTTACAGATGGAAAAGAAAATCTTCATCATTCAGTAGGAAAGCTTGCAGTAAAAAGCATTGATATATACATTCAGTACAATTCAGTATAACAAAGCACTGTGAAGTGCCAGTAGTAAAGTCCAAAACCTGTGGAAATCATTATCTTTAATGTTATACAATTTGATATATACTGATATAATTGGGAATATTTATTAGTAAAAGGTAGAAGTGCAGTAACAATAATATAATACTTACTCTAAAAATGTCCAGGTTTTATTCTGAAGGCTGTATTTCACATAAAGTGTATTTTCTGCATTTCTCCAAATTTTTAAGTTTTCTACATTAGACCCCTGAAGGGGGGGAAAAAAAAAAAAGGCAGGCCAAGAAGAAACTGCAAAAATCAGGCTTTTTTACAGGCTTTCTCATGTCTACTGGCAATACAGTGCAGCTGTTGGGACATCAGGCCAGGGTCCTTGACTTGTTGAATCCTAGCTTTCCAAGGACGATTTCACTACGGAAAGCTTTGCTGTTTTTATGTGTAGAATGGCAGTTTGGCTTTGCTTACCATGAGTTTGCCTTGCTTTCAGCCATAGATGGACTAGCTGTGCCAGAAACATGTAGAGGAGAGAATGATGCAGTCTTAAAACCCCACAAAGCCCTTTGTAGGGGCTAGATCATACGCATGATCTACGCTAGATCGTACGCATGATAGCCCAAGCTAGATCATGCGTATCCTGATGAACTACTTGAAGGCATCTCATGCAGCTTCCACCAGCACAGCACAGAGACACCCTCTGAGCACCAAGGCAAACCCAGAAGAGGCTACATGTGCAGGCAGCATTCCAAGATAAGCAAGGCACTGCTTTGCAATAACATCATCTGCATTTTACCATTGGTTTCACACTGCCCAGCAGCACTCTGCAGCGGGTGAAGGATGCACTGTGAAGAGGTTTGTGGCTGCCTTCACAGAGACCACCCAGCCACCAGTAGACAGGGGAGACTTGCTGACCCAAAACAGTGGCTAGCAGGCAAGGCCTTTCCTAATACTGTGCAAAAAAATGCTCATCTATCCATGCAGCTTCCTTAATGCAATAAAAAGATATTTAAAGCAGTTTTACTTTTACAGTGCAGTTAATTTATCATCTTGAGCCAACTGCGCAAAGTTTCACGGCAAGTCAGCAAATTCAACCTTATTTAAAGTAATTCCTCAGAATAATTTACCAAGTCAACTGATTTTTGACTGCGTGTCCTTTAGACCTCCATCATTTTTTTATTAGCACATCTTAAGTTAAATATATAATTAATTACAGCTAAAACCATTGCTCTTTGTAACTGGTTTATTGCAAATAAATTAAAGTGTCATACATACTTAGACTGTTTCAAAAAAGGACTTGAAAAGCCTTTAATTATCTTTATGCTTTCTTAAAAACTCATTTAATAAGAATTCCCTCCCCTCTCCAAGGTGTAACATCATTACTTGATGTTTCTTCTATCAGGATTAACTATCTTTCAGAAAAACATGCTGTAGTCAACACGAGGTTTTGGGGTCAAAAGAGGAGCAATGGGGTGGAATTCACCCGTCTGTTATACATCCAGTCACATTTAATGCTCCTTTTGGCCTTCAAATCTACAAACGTAAAATTACCCCTTCTCTTTCCCCTCCCTTCTCCAAATCAGTAGTTAAAAGATGGCAATCCACATGAGCTGAATCGTGTACTTTAATTACTAGTCTTATATTTACATAAGAACCAAGTAGTTCAAAGTTGAATGTGCGGTAATTAAAGTATTTCCAGATGTGTCCAGTGATCCTACTCTGTTTTTACAGCCTCCAGCTATCATATATTTTTCTTCAGTGGCTGTATTAGACACAAAAGTTAACAATTATATTTTAAATTGTGTTTTTGAACAAGAAATATTCCCGGATGTCAGAGATGGTGTGACTAGTATCTTGATAATGAAAACTCTGATCCAGCAAAACACTTCAAGATGATCTTAACTTTCAATATTTGACTCACTCCCTATTGACTGAAATCTCTGAAAACCTAACAAATAGATCAGAGAATTCCACAGATAATGTGAACCACATTGTGGAATTATAAATGGGGGGAAAAACTTTACCACTAAAATCTGCTAAAGAAAATGTTCTAATTTTCCTTTTACAATTGTGCCAGTTTCCCCTTTTTCCCCTAGCAGGCTATATAATTTATTATACTTCTGTTTTACATTGCTAAGTGAATACCAAGGACCCTTGAGTTCCAGACTTACTTTGCAGATGAAACAGAAATAATGGCATTATCAACACACAAGTAAAATGTTCTTAGCACTAGGAAAAAAAAAAAGTGCAAAGCAAAAATCTAATCTCCACCCTGGCAATGCCTGAGTGCTCCTGCCCATCCCAGCAGGAAAATTACCAACGGAGCAAGCGACAAAGATGATAGAAGAGGTTTCTCATGCAGAGAGATGTGCTGTAAGCAAGGGAGCACAGCTGTAAAATTGTTAGGATGAATAAATTTGTGCACAAGGCAAAAAAACCCATCCCAGAAACTCTAAAAAGCTTAGCAGCAGCTAACAACTTGACAAACCTTCTTCTTTTCTTGATTGGTTTTGATAGGTCATAATTAAAATGCTATCTGGTGACTTTCCGTGAAATCAGAAGAGCTTAAGAGAGTCATCTCTCATGTTTTCAGGCTCTGAGCCATTCCCCTCCACGCAAACCAACCCCACCCACTCAGGAGATTAAATATAACAGTCCAGACAAGATGAAATGCAGTGTTCCTACAGTTTTATTTGATTTATTAAAAGGAAAGAAGCAACCAAGTGGGAGGATATGCTGGTTTTGGCTGGGGTAGAGTTAATTTTCTTCATAGTAGCTGGTACAAGGCTGTGCTTTGGATTTTTGCTGAAAACAGTGTTGATAACACAGGGGTGTTTTCCTTAATGCTGAATAGCCCTTACACAGAATCAGGGCCTTTACTGCTTCCCACGCCATCAGCAAGGAGGCTGGGGGTACACAAGGAGCTGGGAGGGGACACAGCTAGAAGGGCTGACCCCAACTGAACCAAGGAATAGGTCCCCTTTGCAGGGCTGAGTTGCTGGGGGGCTAAACCATGACAGAGGAAAATAGGTCAAATGTTCTAGAGCCTTATGAAAAGCTAAAAGCATCACTCTTGATTTTCAGCATTACTTTCCAATTGCTGCTGAGTGTTTTCAAGAAGACATTAAGGTACAGGAGAGGGCTGGAGTGATGGAGGAAGCCTGGGTCGCCTAAGGCTGCTGATGAGTGGAGGGAAAAGCAAAAAGATGACTTTTCAATTGCCAAATCAGCATCTGAGAGAGACTGAAGTGTTAAGGTTAATGACTCAACAATCAGCCATTTACAAAAGACAAAAGCAGCAGGTGCTTTGCTGAAGTCAGGTTTGCAACTCCAAATTAAAGGAAGGAGAGTTTTTGTGTGTCGTGGTGACACCTCTGATTTGGGTAAGACAGACGGGGCACACAGCCATCACTGGAGGATGACCACGAGTAACAAACCTTTGTCTAGCACCAAGCTGGGATTTGAGCCAGGTAAGGGAAAAGGCCAATAAGAAGCAGATCCTGTGAGGTGGGATAATGCTTTTTATCTTGCCAATGTCCTCCCTTGCAGAACTGGCTCAGGTATAAAACTCCTGCCCCTCCCCTGGGAAGGTATTGTGACATTCACGTGCAGGCCTGAAGGTATTCATGCCTGCATACCTAGCTCAACTACACAGGTGTGAGAAACAGCTGTCATGTCTTAGAAGGCCACATAAACCCTCAAAGACCCCCAAAACAACCCCCCGCCCCCAACTCATTTCTGGCCTTCCACCAGAGGACTGCATGGTTTACAGTGCTATATCAGACAGGGTAAAACTCCACCCCCAGGGGATGTACTTGGGTGTTCCCACCTGAACCTGAAGGTATATTAACTCATTGAACTTTGTGTTTCATGGCCTTCCCATGGATCAAGACACCAACCATCACTTTGACCAAGGGATATCTGAATTACAACAATCAAGTCTCATCACTGGATCCATGGGTGGTGATACCTTTTCTCTCTGCTATCTACCCTTTCTCTTTCTTTCCTTTATATATTTTCGTAAGTGATATTTTCATACTTTTCTATTGCTATATTCCTATAAATAATAACTAAAACAGCAACATACCTCCTTTTCATTGCAACCAAATGGTTTTAAAATAAACGTGCCATATAGTTATATAAACACTGGTTATTCAGTGTTGTTGCCTCTAATCCATCCCAAGAGATCTATTAAAAAGAACCTCAGTTATCCCAGCTTCTGTGGCAGGTCACAACAGCATCCCAGAGCCCAGGAACACAGCAATGGTGCCTTTCTCTTGGACAAGGCACAGGACAGGACAGTGAGGCATTTCCAGCAGCAGTCATGCCCACACCTATGAGCTGAAGCTGTGGCCATTTCAGGCTCCTCCATTAAGTTGTGTAAAATATTTTCCCATGAGGAATATTTTCTCTTGGCCATTAAAAGGGATGTAGGGATCTACTGAACAAGAAAAAGTGATTTCCCCTCTTCTCTGCCTCTCTGGTTTCTGTGAGTCTCAGCACCAGCTATCTGATTAGTCATTAAGTCCTTTAATTCTATTTTTCTCCATAAAAATATCCAGCTGTCTCATAACCTTCTCTTTGGTCTTTGCTTCAGTGCCCTTATTGGTTTTATTACTCCACTTATTACTCCATGCAGGTCCTCTAAGGAGTGCATTCTTTTTATTCCAAATGTAGACCTTGCTGTTATCAGTCCTACGATGTCCTGCAGGTAATATTGTCCTGCAGCTGAGTACTAGTGGAAAATAGCTGGGAAGCACAAGCAACAGAGCATATATTTTGCCACTAGTGTAAGCAGAGTGTCCCCACTGGACTGCATTCAAGTCAGCTTTCATGGCTGGGAGAAGGAAGCAATAACATATGGTGGTCAGACACTGCAAAAGCCAGATGTT
Organism: Xenops minutus; assembly: GCA_035221455.1. Lineage (NCBI taxonomy): Eukaryota > Metazoa > Chordata > Aves > Passeriformes > Furnariidae > Xenops > Xenops minutus. The sequence goes on along the minus strand of JAWWEE010000001.1, from coordinate 30,908,230 downwards.
CATTCATATCCACTTGGCTAATTAGTCACCACTGACATCACAAGCAGCTGTGCAAGACAGCTTAGTGGTTCTGCCCTATCACCTAATAGGTCACCTATGACCTGGCCATACAGGCAGTTTTTCACCCAGCCTATCCAAGAATATGCCCATCCAAGCTATGTGCTGAATCCATCACAGGCTGCTTTCTGCTCCAAATAAAGACTTACGCAGCTTCTTCCCTGGTACTGCTGTGAGCCAGGTCCAACTATGCACTAAGTGTCCTTGCCTCTCTCCTTGGCTGGCAAAGAATATGCTTTAATATGCTCTGAATGGCCTGTGTCAGCCTGGATCTGGCCAGTCTGAGCCTGATCATGGTGGCTGGGTGCAGAGGAATGCCCTCCCTGTGGTGCCACCTAAGTCCTTGCAGTGGATAGGGTTGGAAAATCTCACAAAGTTCAACATGTGTCCTTGATCCTCTCATCCAGATTATCAAGAAAGCTATTGAACAGCACTGCCCCCCAATACTGAGCCTTGGGTCAGCCCCCAGCTGGATGGAACTCCATGAGTGTTCCCACTCTCTGGGCCCACCCAGCCATCCAGTATTTTACCCAGTGAGCAGTGCACCTGTCCAAGCCATGGGCAGCCAGTTTCTCCAGGACAATGCTGTGGTAAACAGTGTCAGGGGCTTTACTAAATAAGGTCTCCATAGAAAATATCCACAGCCTTTCCCTCACCCACTACGCAGGTTGCCTTATCACAGATGGAGATCAGGTTAGTCAAGCAGGACCTGCCTTTTACAAACTCAGGGTGACCGAGCCTGGTTACATTAAAGGAAAATAAAAGTGAGCATCCAGAGGAGCAAAAGGATAGGACTGAAGCACTCAGAAATGAGAACAGAGAGATGGCATTAGGATGACTGAGAAGAATATGCAGAGTGGGGACATGAGAGAAGTTGCAGACACCTGAGGAGTCATAGAATCATAGAATGGTTTGGGTTAGAAGGGGTCTTAAATATCATCTAGTTCTAGCTCCGCTGCCATGGGCAGGGACACATCCCACTAGACCGGGTTGCTCAGGTTGGTATCCAGCCTGGCCTTGAACACTTCCAGGGATGCGGCATCCACAGCTTCTCTGAGAAACAAAGTCAATTGGGAGAAGGGTATTGCATCATGATCATGAGTCAGAAGGGAAAAACCCACTTAATGCCAGTGTGCTTCATGAATTGTCAAGCTTCTGCAGGGACTCTCACTGGAAGATTAGCTCAGCTGGAAGTAGAAAAGCAGGCAGAGTCTTGTGACAAGAAAGCAGAAAAAGGGACAATCTTGGACTTTTCCTTTTTAATAGATTTTAGAAGATGAGACAGAGAGCAGAGATTGGAGAGAGCCGGCAGTCCTCTTAATGAGGATATCTGCAGCAGTGATGGTAACTCATGTGGCCATACCCAAAAGAACTGTGAGGCAGCCTAGTCATGTAGAGCCTACTGAGGAAGGATTATAGCTCCACATGAGCTGGGAAGCTCAGCTAAAGCTCAACAAAAGTATAGTCCACACCAATACTGTCCAGAGTCCTCATGATTTCATGCCTACAAAGGCCCCAGTCACTTCACCAAAGCAGATGAACACCTCATCCTCATCTGGTCACAAGTACAAAACATGTTACAGAGCAGCTGTGACTAACAACTGCATTGTCTCTCAAACACTATTGCAATAACTCCCAGAATAAACTTCTCCATAATTTTACCAGGCACAGGAGAGAGACTGATAGCCCTGTAATCAGCAGGCTCTTCCTTCTTGAAAATAACATTGGCCAGGTTCCAGTGGCCTGGGACCTCCCCAGACTACCAAGAAACAGTTAAGGCAGGCACGGTTCGTGTTAATGGTCATGTAATGGTAGAGTAGGTAATGAGAATGTAAAACTTAGGGTCTTTAATGCAGATCTGTGTCCTCTTGCGAACTGCCAGGACAGAGGTCTGGAGGTTCCCATGGTGATGGCCAGGCCTTTGTGGTGGGGGTCCACACTATTCCCAAATGCCATTGTGACAGGAATCCCACAACAACCATGGGGGTCCTTGGCACTTGCCTCTGCTGAGCTCCATGAGGTCCCTGGCAGCCCATTTCTCCAGTATGGCCAAATCCCTCCCAAGAGCTACTTGTTGTCCACACCACCGCCCTCAGAGCACAACCATATTCCCCATGAGGCACCCACATCCCTGACACATGGTGACCTGTCTCCTCTCAGTAATATGGCCAGGGTTGAATGATCCCTCCAACATGGATCATGGACACCACCTGAGCATGTGTTTATTCCCAGGCAAAAAGGATGGCTCTTGGCCCAAGCTACACTTTACTCCCAGTCTGTGTTTGGCTACCAGTCTGTCATCTTTCTCCTCAGTAATGGTCAGCCAGATGCTCTTCCCATGAGTCAAAGAGAGCCCTGGCTCCTTGCCTTGAAGGGAGCATGGAGAAGCAACCTGAGTACAGGAAACCCAGGCAACTCACTGCCAGCACCAAGAGGGAGCACTCACAGGAGCTCTTGGCTCCTGATGATCCTGCTGTGTGTGATGTCTGGGTGACTTTAGGGAGGTCACCAGAAGACACAAAAATTATATCCTGCAGAAAAATGTTTATAAACCCCCTCATAGATTTTTTTGGTCTGGATTTGAGCTGGTCCTCCTGACTCTGGGTCCCTGGATCAATGCTCTAGCATAGTTCTTTTATCTCAATCTACCCTTCACACATAGCACTCTGCATTCAGCTCCCACACCTTCCCTCTGACTGTGATCCCACTGATCCTATCTGCTCTCAGTTTCACTCTTTAGAGGACAAAATGATCAGCAAGTGAAAGGAAAAGCCCAAACATTTGGCATGGAATTTTTTGATCATGTCAGGTCACTTTTAGAAAGCACTACTAAACTACAATCTTCACTAATTTAAGTCTTTCAAGGATGCTGCATTCCTGAGCCCAGAACTTCTTGGCATTTTAGAGGTCAATCAGCATCTGTGTCTTCAAATTAGCTTGCTTGCATGTGATAAACTTATCTTCACAGCCCTAAATCCTCTCACAGCTAGTCACAGGTTCATTTTTTTAATTTATTCCATCAGAAAGCACATTCCTTCCTCCCATGTAGAGTAGGGGAGCAAAATGTCCTCAAATTTATGATGGTGATCCCACATTCAACAGAATAAGAAAAATAGGATGCATTAGCTCTTACTGGGCAATGCTTTTGCAAGAGCAAAGTCTTGTGCTGCGGGACAACAAATGCAGTGCTGCCTGTCACAATGCCAAACAATAAAACTGAACCTCCTTTGAAACATGCCAGGTTAAACTGATTTCTCAAAATAATTAGATTCTTCACCATATGGAAACCATTTTAATTCAAGAGATGCCTCTTTCACCAAGTGTAGTCTTACAGTTGTTAAACTGGACTCACAGGCACATGGGCGTACCTTTCCTATAAATTTCATTTTGACCCTTTCTTATACATGCCTACAAAGAGATCTCTGTCAGTATTATGTTCATTGAGAAGGACATCGCACAGAGATTATCTTCACTTTCTTGGAAACAATGCAAAATAAAACCTTTGTCCTTTGTAACTAGGTACACAAACATAAGGCAAATGATGAGTTTGATTGGCTAAACCCATAGACCCATCCAGCTGCAAAGAGCAATAGTTCCTGATGTCATTCACAGCCCAAGGAAGATAATTTTCTGTCATATTGCTCAGCTGGTGCCAGGGCCATATGTGGTTATATACATGGCTATATCCACAATTTCTCAGTGATGATCTCTCAGGGATGTGACAGACTCTTTCTTTGATCAGGGCACTGACAGGCTGACAGTATTGCAATCTTCCAGCAAATGTGGTGTAAGTATAAAATCAACAGATAACTCCCAAGCTGAATATATAAATGGAGAATACAAAGCCGTGTGTAAGTCAACATAAAAAATGGAGTCCATAACTGAACACACATGCATTCAAATTGGTCACAGAAATATCTTTCTAAGAGATGTGCTACAAACTCAAGCAAAAATTATGAACTTGACACAGACGTTCATGGCTGATGCGCTTTCTACTTTGTTATGCACAAGGTGGGACTATATAATCATAGCAGTGTCTTTAAAATCTTTAAATTCAGAGCTCCCCTTGTGATTAAGTCATCATACACCTCCATGAGGAAAGGGAGTTATTGTCTCCCCTTTATGGAGTGGGAAATTAGGCACAGCTTTACACCAGTCATAATTATCTTCTCCACCTATGGGTTCATAATGGCTCACTGTGTAGAAAAACTCCGCTGTGCGAGTAATTCCTGAAAAAGACCATGAGTCATTTTTAACCTATCCCCATGACAAAATAGCCCAAAATGTGTAGTTGTAGACATGCCCTTTTAGATGTCAGCAGGAAGGCTTGAAAGAAGGGGATGGAAAGACAGATGCAGTCCCAGTGTTTCTAGGGGGCTGGAGAAAGCAAGAGGGTGGTCCTGCCTGTGAACCCTCCGCTGTGCTCTGAAGGATGTAGGAGATGGGCTCTCCCCTCAGCCAGGAGGGCCATAGAAAGAGCAGGCAGCTCCTGGGCTACAAGCCTTGCAGGCCTTCAGCCCAAAGCATGCTGAGAGGAACAGTCTGAACATAAGGAGCTGCCTCTCCTCACCAGTGTGAATTGCAAAGGGATTTTGTGCTTCACACAGCCACTTCTAAAGAGGGGAATGCTAGCTATATAATTTGGATTTCATATGCCAGGCCTCTGCAGAGACTCTGGATTCTCATCAGAAATGCTTCATAGAAAGAAAGCCTGCAGGGAAGGGCTATTTTACTTGCTTTTGAATTTTAATAGCAGACTATTCTGTACTGTTACCAGGCGCCTTGAAAGCATCTGGATTCTCTAGAGAAAAAGATCCCCAGGAGACATGTTCCATTAGTTTCTTGTGCAATGCTCTGTATGAGGATGGTGGTCTATAAAAGTAGACACCTTTTAGCCCAGGAGTCACAGTAACCGGGTTTCTGTTTACCCATGTTAAATGGCATTGGTGACCATAGTCCATTTATTGTGAGACAGGCAGAGTGATCAGTGTGCTATGGCAAAAAGAAGAGTAAAGAGTTGGTACAGGACAAGAGATCTGGGATCTTTGGAATAGAGACCTTGAGTTTCTGTGTTAGATACTTGATGGGGAGGACTTCAGGCAGGAAGAGATCTAGGGGATTACAGTACAAATGGATCTGGGCAGGAGATATATGGCATTCTCTAACTCTCCTGACCTGGAAAGTCTCAAATGGGGACCTATTCGGGAGCAAGAAGAAAACACCCGAGAACACTGCTCTTACCTCCTTTTGCTCTAGGAATTATGGTCAGACTCCAGAGTGGATCTCTCCTTTCTTTTGTGGAGGATCTCAGCAATGTTGCTGGAGTATCTGATCTAGAAGGAACGCAGAGACTGGTTTAATCTCTACATGTTGGTGTCTATGTGCAGGTGTCTACATTAGGCACATGTATGAGTTTCTGCTGAAGTACGTGAAAAGCTAGTGAGGGCACTTGTGGAGCTGGGAGAGCAACTGAGCCTTGCAGATGTAGGGGTTTGCTTGCATACAGGCCGAATTGCTTCCTGGTCTCCATGGGATGTATTGACTTGCATTTCTATTTAGCTGCCCACACATACGTGGCCGGTGCAGTTGAAATGTTCTGGTGTCCTGCCTGGTCTCCAGTTGCTAATTCAAGAGTGTGTAAGTGTCTCATAGATTCTGTGTCAGACTTATCAGCCTTCTTTCAGATGTCTCTGTACTGCACTAAGTGCTTCCACCTAAGCAATGTAATAAACCTTAGACCTCCATTGACTGAATGCAAATCATGTAATAATGGGCACGTAGCCTGAGCCAGACCCCTGGTCTTCCTCCATCATCAGTGCAGGGAGTGGTGACCCGTTCAACCCATCACTCAGTCACACCACTTTCTGCACCACAACTTCCCTAGCACAGTCACCACAACATCCTCCCCCCTGCAGCCCATGGTGGCCTTACCCAGTCTTCAAACACTCAGTCCACACTTGTCAGCCATCAGACCCAAATGAGTGACCTGTGCCAGGGACTTCTCTCTCAGTGTGTGTGGCACTGAATGACAGCTCTCCTGTCAGAATGTGGCCCCAGGGAGTGAGACAGCTGCTGAGCTTGTGAAGTTACCAGTTCCTTTTTCTATCGATGCCTGCAAAGCAACAAAAAGCATGGGTTCTTGTATGATGAGGGGTACAAATTAGGAATATTAACAATAAAACTGTAGACAAATTCTGCGCTACAATATTGAAGAGAACTCCAGTGAGCTGGCTTATCAAAGGGCAGACCTGAGTATTTAAGAATTGCAATGCTTTTTCATCTCCATTTAGCAGCCTTATCTAATTAATCCTCATCTACCCCATGGAAGATGAGGGAAAAATTATGCACCAGGAAATAAAACCACCAAAGGTTAAGGATAATGTTTCAATCCACTTAGACAATCATAATCAAATTCAGGACTAGATCTCTGGACCACTTGACTTCAGGCCAGTTCCTAATCCAACCTCAGCTGCAAGTCTTTTGACTGGTGGCACAGGAAAAACCGCACTGCTTCTAGGCTTATGTGAATTTTGCTGCTAGCTAGAGGACTGCAGCCTCCAGGGTTGTCTAAGCACCTTTTGCCAAAACTGAATTGCAGAGTGGCTTATGCAGTTTTGCTTGATTTACTTTGTTCCTTTGATGTGCAAGGATTTAGTGACATGCTTAGCAATACGGTAGCATGAGACACATTGCATAAAATCAAATCACTGCTGGGGCAGATGCTTCCAGATTTAAAAGCTCGATTGGTACTACAGACACGTAGCTGACTAACTGCAGGCTCTTTCTCTTGAGGCTCAGCCTGTGGGGGCTTTTCAGGACCCCTTTTAGTCCCAAAACTGCAGTTAACAAGGCTTAGAAGTCATTCTTTCAACCTCAAGGTGAATGTTTTAGGTCAGTGGTAGCTGATCTGCAACATTCAGGCTGTACCAGTGTCTCTGAAGGACTGCTTTCAACTCTGATTCATCAGCAAGTGTCACCCTTTCCCTCTCCCTTCGTCACTCTGCCAGCTGTGGACATGGCCAGGATGACCTAGATGCTTTTCACCTCCAGGCTGGATTTTACCTTGATTCACAGTTTTTAACACAGGACATGAAACAGATGGACAGATCCTAGCTGGTTCACATAGGAACTGCTTCATGCTCTGGGACATGTCAGATGATGTTCAAGGTTCTCTGCTGTAGATGGGCCAGCTCCCAAACACAGCTAGACTCTCCCTCTGACCCATCAGCCACCTCCTGAGCCTAGGGACAGGGCAGCTCCCAAATCTGTAGATGAAGCATGTGACATCACCAAAAAAGTGTAATCAGTGACTTCAGTGGCAATGGGCTATCTGCACGATTGTTTATGCATATTCCATCTATAGCTGCAGAAGTTTAAATATCTTTCCTCTCCTCTCCTCCTTCCCTCCCCTCTCCTCCCTAAGGCTGCTCAGGACACAGCAAACAATGTCTGAGCTCTTCCTTCTCTGGTGTGGGATTCATCTAACCCAATTGTCAGCAATTAGTGTAACTAAGCTTTCCCTTCATGGTCAACTTAGATACACAAGCTTCTCTTGATATCCCCTAACTCCTATTTTAGATATTCATCTTGGGAAGAACAGAACCATTTCAGGAAGTTATCTACCTGACTGTTTTGTCATATGGAGATAGATCCTTTACTGCCAGCTTATTTTGACTGCCTAATATTTAGATGGTTACAATGAACTGGGAAGCATAGTTTCTTAAAAACCTTCATTTCCACCACTAGGAACAATTAGAGGATGACACCAAAGAAACAATATCCTCTTCTCTCCTTCATCCAGCTGTAGAATGGAGACTGAATGATCAAAAATGAAAATGCTGACTGTTTTAGTTTTTCCATCGTGATGCACTACAATAGCCCCTTAGGACTGTGATCCTGTACAGTTCAAGTCAACAGGAGCAGAGGGCCAAGGACTGATTATGAAGGGCTACCAGTATCTGCAGGTTATCACTGCCTTTGAGAAGAAAAATTATACTACAGGTAAAACAAATGCAACAACCACAGCCTCAATAGGAAAAAACATGTAAGCTTCTACTAGTCATTGACAGGAAGCCTGGAATACATTTTCCAGTTTTGCAATATCTGAAAGATTCAAATGGTCTCGGTATCAACTCTGCTCTCATTTTGACAAGAACAAAATCCTGGACCATGTCCAAGAGCTGCAGGCGCTAAAGATTGCTGTTGGGGATGCAGGTTTGAGAATTTTGTAATGAAAATCCTCCTTGTGAAATATTGTCCCAGAATCTCCTATGAAACTATGAATAAATCACACAGAATGTCTCCTAAAGTGTCCTGGCCTCTCCTAAGAACATAGATCATACCCTCCCCACAGAATGCCTTTGTACAGATCAGAGACCTGGCTCAGTTAATCATCAGACAAGGTCCATGTGCTCAGGCAGAGCTCTCTGCTAGACCATAGAATGAATCGGCATCCTTCATAGTACCCCAGGTACAGAAATCACCTATTTGATAGACTCATGTGTCAAAAATCCATGTCTTCTCCTTCTTGTTATCTGGTAAAGGTATTCCTGATAACAGAATCCTTATAGTTTAATAATTATTTTTTTTAAAAAATACCTTTTAGCTAACTATCTTGCTTATCTGACCTATATTCCACTGAGAAGTAATAACTGCATGTGCTAAAATCCATCCATCCCTCCATGCATTTATCCATCCTGTCTAAAGTATTTATGCTCATATTTAGGTGCCAATTCCCAGTTATCACAGAAATCCTCCACTCAGGAACCACCACCTGTCCTTTGGGAGCTCAGCTCTATGTCTGCCAGTGTTGTATAGAAGCAGGTCGTACAGGGCTGGAGTGTGTTCCAGTTGCCTGTATCTGTAAGTGCTGCGGTTGGATTAAATAAAATGGATTTGGAGAGCACAAGCCAAGTTTAAAACAAAAGGCATTGAGTAAGTGTGACAGAAAAAAAAATTAAAAATAGGATGGGGATGATGGAAGTGATGAAGCAGGAAAATGCATAGAACAAGTAGTTCCACACAAAAAAGCTGAAGTTTTGACTTAAATATTGGATTTGTACATAAACTGACAGATAAATAAGTAGGTAAAGAGATATTAAAAGTCGACAGGATGTTTTGGGGCACTCAGCCATGAATTGCCTGGTACAGAAGCAGTGCCTGCCCCGGGTTCAGAGCAATCCTTGGTGTGTTGTTACGAGACCTCTGCTGTCATCTAGTGACAAAAAGGAAGAAGTAGCCGAGAAAAAAAAAGAAAAATCTAGATGAAAAAAATGCCTGTGCAGGTTGTGATGGGGGAAGCAGAAAACTGTGCATTTTGGACACCTGGAGCTCACTCTCAGCCCTGCGGTCCCACCTGTACATGCAGAGTCGAGATGGTTTTTAAGATTTCCCCCACTCTCACTGCAGGATTACTCTCACTCCTCAAGGATTGACTACAGCCTACATAGCTCAAATGGGCACGTCTAACTGCAAAGGTTTCACCATCCTAGACTGCCGTCACAAGCACTGTGGACATGCACCTATTTTAGATGCCTACTTCAGGATGGGGCATCTTGCTCCCTAGAGGAGTTTATTTGTCTCCAACAGCTATGAAGGGAGTGAGAACAACATCCCCGATGTAGACACCTGTATGGCAGTGCTCTGGAGTTAGGCAAGATGACTGCTGTCCCTCAACTGGAAGGTGACACTCACTTGGAGAACAGGTCAGAATTTCTCCTGAAGCCTTGGTGTTCCTATCCTCATTTTTGTTGATTTTGCAGGGGAAAAATTCAAACTGACCGCCTCACAGAGCAGCTTACCATGAGGTGGTCTCTTCCTTCGTATGTAGGAATGAGCTTCCCTTTTTTTGCAGGGGAGGGGGAATGCCGTGTATCTAGACACGTCCCCTGTAGGGACATGCTGGAAGCAGCAAAGAGCATCGCTGGCAGCTGGGAGAGGTAGAAGGCAGGAGAAACTATCCAGAGTGAAATGAGGCATGAGAAAAACAAGAGCTGATGGTTGCATACACAGAACAAGACATCAGAAGGTCAGAGTTCAAATCCCATGTGTGATCTTGACCTTTTGTGTGATTTAGGACAAGTTGTTTCACCAGTGCAGCACAGTAGAACAACAGGATACTGGCTTCCCATGGGAACTCTCCAAAGGCATTAAAGTTTGGTGGTATAGAACACTATAGAGATGCTGGGCACAGTAGCATGCAGGTGCTCCAGTTTGAAAGAAACTTCGTGTTTCACCAATAAAGAGCTGATTTCCTCTCTCTCCTTTTAAAATATTATGGATGAACAGTGGTTAGAAAATCTTAGTTTTTCTCTTTGAAGCAGGGCTAAAGCAACTGAATCTGAAATTTGCCTTAGTTTGCCTTTCCCTCACAATATTTTCCATCCGTGTTGCAAAAGTTGGTATGAAACACAACCAATGCTGTCCTGCTCTGATGGTAACAAGCCCTCAGTTCCTTCTCTATCTCTGTGAATCACTCCATTAGGTTGACTGACCTGCCAAAGGATATTTCAGAGATTTCCTTTGAAGTCTTGAAAATAAAATATTAAGCGCCATCAATCATTCCCCTTGACAGCTTCTTTGTCCATGAACTATTTCCATTTATTAGAAACCATCCATTTAAAGGCCACAGTGCGTGGGAAATGGATAGGTATTTAAAAAAAAAAAAAAAAAAAAGAAAAAAAAAAGAAAAAGCCACTTCTTGATCCTAATGCCAAAACACAGTCCATTTTTCTTTGTTTTCCTGTTAGAGCCACATATTTGAGCCACAGCCATGCCGTGAACAAGGCAAGAGCATTATAGATGCTCAACAAGGTCCCAGCATCTAGGGCACAACAGTAAGGGCAAAGACCTGGCTTTCACAGTGGATAATTTTTCTCTCACACGATCAGCAAGCGAAGCTCGACAACAAGCCCTGAAATGACTGAGAAATGCCTTTCTGCACCATATGAGGTCCCTATGTGAGCTCTGAAAGGATGAGCTCACGCTGAGAGCTTAAACCTCAGGGGGTCTGAAGAACATGAAGCTCTGTGAGACCAGGCAACACGAGAGACCACACTGGGCATCAGCAGAGACACAGGTTCATGCATCCAAACAAATTCCTCCTGCTGCCCCATAAAGCAGCAGACAATCAGCTGCCACCTCTGTATTTTTAGGCAAAGTGGGATATTTTTGAGCAGGCTTAAGGGCTTTTACACTGTCCCACCAGTAAAAGCAAGAAGAGCATGAGGGCAGGGCCAAAGTTTCAGCTTGCCCTACTCTTTACACTCCTCCACAGCAAGGAGCCATGAAATCTCTTTGCTGAGAAGGGATTTTCTTACAGTCAAAGGGATGCTGAAAAAGTTGGTAATGCATACCATCTTGGAAGGTGCTGCAGGGCTCCCCAGCCCAAAATGGTCGATAGGTGCACAAAGAAGTGGAAAGGCATAGCACAAGTTAAACAAAGGCAACAGTTCACAGCAGCACATGGTACAAACAGCTCACCTCAGGTAAATATGCCATGGAGGAATAATAAAAAGTTCCCCATTTGCTTGAAGCAGAGGCTGTCATGGAAACCCTGGCAGCGAGTGGAGTCATTTAGGAGATTTGATTAGAAGTGACAGAAGAAAAGTCATAGTTTCTTGGGAAGCATCAGGATTCAAAGATTAAACACACCAAGCGGGGCTGAAGTCTGGGCTCGGGAAGTTTTCAGCAGGTTGTGCCCATTCAGCCCAGGATACACTGCAGTTTTCCAGTGCCTTCAGTTGTGCAAATTGGAGTGGATTTTCCCATTAGACTTGTTGAAAGGGTATAAGCCCTGCAGGCCAACAATCATCTCTGTATGTTAGTACCTAAGCTGCCATGGGGGAGACTCTCTGTAACCATGAAAAGGTAGTTGTTGTGGATATCCACCACGAACTTTGGCAGTAGAGCCAAGCTTCTTTTTATTTCTTTTGGCAAAAAAGTAAAAAAAGGGTGGAAGAGTTCTGTGTGCCCTCCCTCCGAATTGCAATCCAGAAGGTCATGACCACTGATACACCCTCTCCAGACCAGAATCCCTCAGTGCTGAAGGCTCAGGGAAACTCCGTGCTTTCCATCTGATCTGAATTAACACTAACCACCTTTTTCCAAAGGTGGATTTATCCTGTCCTCACTGAGAGATCGCAAATCAGGATGTTCATTTGGCTCTGCCAGCTCATGGATGTGCAATCACCATCCTCCTGGCACTCATTGTATCTTAATTGGCATCCCCCAAATCACTCCAGCATGGGGGCAGACAACCTGGTAAATGTAAGAAACTGCCCTTCCTCTGGTGCCTTTTCCACCGTGCTTCCCCTTCCAGGCAGCCTGAGCTGTTTTATCACTTTCTCCAAAGGAAAACGCTGCTGAATCCCCAAACCTCACAGCAGCAGGGCACTGTAGATAAGGCAGGGAAAATATTTCACTCGCAAGGAAACTGTGCTCATCTCGCACTAACGTCCCCGTCCTCTGGAATCCAAGGCAATAATTACAGCAATTTGTAGATAATTATTTGTTAATTAAAAACAGGCTTGCTGGGTACAGTTACCAATTTCCTCCGCTGGCTGCATAGGGCTGTGCAAGGAGACGCTGGGGGATTGTCGGTCTCATAAAATCGTTTGCTTGTTCAGTTCAAGAAAAAGCCCCCAGTCAGTCATCTCCCCGCCTTCCCCATATGCTGGCAGGTCTCATTCATTCCCCTAAGACATCCCCAAGAGATCCCTGCCTGGCTTTCCCTTGGTGATTTCCAAAGGAGGTGTCTGCCGCATTCCCCCACTGCAGCCTGTTTCCGCAGCTAATTTAATGACCCTGTGCTCACACAGGCTCATTTCCAGCCACATTTCAATGAGTAGCTCCTAAGGAAGGAGTCGTGACTCCAAGCTGAGGTCATAAGCCTGAAAGAAGCTCACCTCCATCCCAGGTTTATATGAGCAGTAATAAATAGCGTGGAGATGGAGTTACAGCTGGGAAGAAACTGAAGCTGCTGGTTTAAATAGTGGTGTTGGGGCCATTACTCTGCTCTTGACTGGGCAGTCTAGGGTTCATGGTATCTTCCAAGACAGTTTTTAGGCCAGCTGTGAGAAGAAGCAATGACAGATTTTCAGATGTCCCCCACTAAACACTGCATCCACAAGGTGTGTGTCTTGGGATGATGGCCCTCATGAATATGAGGATTTTCAACCTTCTGAGTCCTCTGTCTCCGTTTCTCTTATGGAGCACACCTTCTCCTGGCACCACCACACCCACCAGCCTGCTCCAGGGTCCACTACAGCTCCAGAACCAGGAGGAATTATTTAGCTCTGGAAGCAGGAAAGTTACATTGCTCCTTATCTACTGCTGGACTGAGCTGGCTCAGTCACTTCAAATGTCTCTGCTCCTGCAGCACTGAGGAAACAGCTCATGGAGATCTGAGACTTGGCTCTGTGGGTTGTACACAAAAATAGTACCACGAGCACCAGCATAAACCATCACGGAAAGGCAAGTCCATGAGGAAGTATGATGAGAAGAGAAAGCGAGCAGCCTCCTCCTCCTGGTTGTAGCAGAGCAGCTCAGAGCCATGGTGACAAGGATGGGACCAAGGAATAATATGGCCATTTCGTCATCACGTGCCCAGAAGCAGATTATTCCCATTCCCCTTGGCAAAACAGTGGCATCAATGAGAACAAACCAGTGATAATGGGGAGGGGAAACAAATTACGCTGTCAGTATCCTCTTTATGGAAATAATCTCAAGGTTGTTAGTCACACAGGGCTGGCTTCACCCCTCTAATTTTCTCCTGTACGTGGGCTCTCGTGTTCCTCTCATCACCTTAGCGGCTGAGTGCCTGCACCATGTGCAGAGGAATCACAATTAACCAAAGTGGCTGGATGTCATGATATATGGGACTACATCTCTGCTTCAGCAGCACAGAAAGCTAATGAAGAGCTGGGATTAAACACCGGGTTAATTAGTACATTTAATTAGCTCTCAGTTATTAAATCCTTTTAGACCCTTAGATAAATTGCTCAAAGTACAAAACATTCCTTAGAAATGGTATTATTTACTCCCCTCTTCTCTCTTCAGATAGGTTCAGGGCTGGGAAGCTCCAGCTTTCCTCTTGCTGCTTAATGCAAGAGTAGAGTCCATCCAAGCCTCAACAGCCCAGCATCAGTCCCTGAGACTACCCTTGAATTTACAAGTCTTCTGATTTGCAAATTCCCAGTTCTTTGGAGGGGAGACAAGACAGTACCCTGCTCATGTGGGTAACAGTAGGGGGAAAAGGAATAGTGTTGGGAAAAAAGCAGGGACTAACAGCTCCTCTTAACTCTGAGACCCAAACAGATTCAGAGGCTTACTGTGGACTTAGTCATCCAGTAGTGTGTCCCTTTCAACGTCAGCTTCCTCTGTGGCTGCAGCAGACAAGCATGGTAGCCCTGCAGGTAAAAAGAGCATGAATGGGTGGAGGAACTTCTCACAGCGGCTTTGGAGCATTGCCAATTACCATGGCAGTCAGACTGAGGGACAGGAAGAGCTCCTGCAGGCTCCTGTTAGCAGGGTCTCCTGCATTCACCACCCTAAATAATCTTCCTGTGATTTCCATCCCAACATCCCATGGTAACCCACTACAGAGAGCTGCTAAGATCCATGGGATCAGCCGAACTCCAGCCCATAGCAGTGCTGCCAGAGGCTGTTTTGGTAAAGGATTTACTTATGGCAGGGGAATCCAGTTTTTGAGATCACCTTGGAGAACTACCCAAAGCATTTATCACTTGCATAACACGGGGCTCCGAACAATGCAGGTGCAACAAACTCAGGCTCTGAGCAGGCTGGAAAACTGATTCCTATGGAGTCAAATCTGTACTCTGTTCTCATCACAGTTCATTGAGAAAGTGGTGTTTGGGTATAAGGAAGGGGGTTTCAGCATTTTTAGCACCAAGCCTTTTCTTCTCTAGCTATTAACAGCTGCGGTGGTGGGCAGGGAATTCAGGCCCTCCTGATGCTGGAAACCTAAACCCATAAGCTGAGAATTCATAGGGGCAAAGGGCTATATTGGCTGTGGCTTGCCTAAGGGAATTTGCTTAGGAAAAAATAACAGTACAAGATTAAGCTGAGGGATATTCCTCATTGCAGCAGGAAAGATATTACCAAACAATGACTTATCCAGCATTTGTCTGTAATTCTAATAATCATAAATAACTAGGAAGCAGAAAGGAAAGGCTGGGATAAGATGCTGTTGCTCAGCAAACCCACATTTGGAAAACAAGAATGCAGCTTTCTGGAAGATAATGTCTCTCCTTTTTCCTCTGTGCAGTTTCAAAAGAAAGGTATTTAATCCTACTAAAAATAACTATAAATGTATTTGTTTCCGGAGTCTACAAAATATGCCTGCATCAAAGCAATGTGGAGACATTTGGGAATGAAGTAGCTAATTTGATACTCAAAAGAAACCATAACCGTAGCCTAGGACAGTATCTCAGAGAACTGGGCTGACCTTTCAGCAGCTGATGATGGTTCTAAAATGACTTCTCATCAGTGAAAGCCCAATCTAACACCAGTTAAAATAAATTAAAAGCTATCACTGGCTTCTGTGGATATTGGATTAGACCATATAAAACCCGCTTGAATGCTGGGAACCCAAGGAAATTATCGTGGTAAATCTAAATTCTAGTGAAGCATTACAGCCTTTAAAACCTCTCTCTGCAGCCCCATTAAGAATGGGTTTCTACTTAGTTCATGAATAATTCACTTTTTTTTTCTTCTGATAGATGACAAGTACCACCACAATGAAGCCTAAGCGCAGCACAAAGCCCAGCGTTCCAGCCAAATTTTTGCTAACAGCAGATCCAGAGTATGTTTCTGCTGGAGAAGCAGTCCAGAGAGTAAAGGCCTGGGCACAGAGATTGCTTCCCCCCCTAGATATCTCTTCTCATTTCCTGCTGTCCCCATAGAGCTAGGAGCAGCTCTCCTCAACACTTTGTCATCTCCCCATTTCCAGTCACTTACCCTGGGCCATGGTGATGGGCACTGGCAGGCTGATATGATCTGCCTGGCATGCATAGATATCCCCTTGCTTAGGCATGATTTCCAAAATGAGCAGGAACTGGAAAGACTAATCTCCCTTTAGGAGCCAGTCATCCTCCACAACTTTGTCCATCTGCTCCTGCTCATTTCTGAACCACTTGATCTTTGTTTCAGAAGGATAAAACCCTGTTGCAGAACAAACCAGCTAGCTGGGATAGCCCCACAGCTCTGTTTCCATGGGAGAAATTTTTGCTCTGCACTTAACTGAAAAAGAGAGAGATGAAGAGTTCTGGCCAATCCTCCTCAGAAATCATTCCTAGCAACAGGACCTAGGGATATCATACAGATTTCTCCTTCAAACCACTTGTCAATGCATACTTTGTTCCAGATGCAGTGGCTTCAACATGACCTCACATTACTCATCTCTCAGCCACATTCACCTTCAGTCCTCTTTCTTTCTTCCCTCAGTGAAGGACCATCTCAGAAGATGAACTTTGCTTCCACCAGAAACATCTACTAGGGACATTTCATATCTCCTAAACCCAGCTAGGAGCACAGAAGAACCATAATTTCTCACCATCCTTTAAACCTCCTTCCCTGCAGACACCCTGACAACCAGTGTCCTGCTCTCCTGCTCAGAATGAACTTACTCATCTGATCCACAAAGAGCACCAGTGCTCTCTGGAAAGCTTTTAGAAGGGCTCTGCTCTGTATTGAAAGAAATAAAGTATACATTCAGACACTTCCATGTTTTTGCCAACAGCAGAAACATATCCAAAATACCCAGTTTATGTACCAGAGAGGGAACAGTGTTATAGATTAACTCCAGCTCTGCAAGTACCCATATGGACCTACTCAAACAACCTGAGATCTGGAATAATCTGTGGGGCTATGGTTTATGGTACTGATGTTGCCAAATTGCTGGCCAGTGAGGACAGCATCCAGCAGTGAAAAGAGGATGGGCAGCTATAGGAAATGAGGCTTACAACCATGAGATTATGCCAAGAGATGTGTGGCTAAGGGATTCCTGTGGGCATGATGACTGAGGAGGTGGAAGGTTATGAGGCAGAGGCTGGATGAGGGGATGACCTTCATCACTGCTATTGGCCAGGTGAAAGAGGGACTGATGTTAAGGTGTCACTGTTCTGTCCCACCCTTGCAAAGGACTCACGGCCTTTGTAGTCTCTGTTACCTTTAATATCCCTCATTTACATATAAAGTGGCTGCCTCACCACCACTTACTATGGGAGTAACAGAGGATTTGTCTCACTCTGACTTCTCCCAAAAGTGTAAACTGGCATTGGAAATCCTCCATGGCAGTGGATGAGAGTACAACCACCTTAGTGACAAATCCCCTCTCCAAAGCAGGGTCATGACTTTGGTAAGACTGACTGCATCAAAGTATACCAATGCTTGTACGAAGCAATGTTGCTCCAATGTTGCTCTCACTACTGGTGAATCTGTGTCCATGAAAGTTCTTATTGAACTCGACCAGACTCAGAGCATTGAAATGGTAAATTTCACTACTGGTGAATCTGTGATGGTGAATGGGACCACACTAACAGTGTCACCCACACTATTGGTGGTGCTTCCAGGAACGTGATGACCAGACTTGTTGTGCTGAATTGGTGATAATCAGAAATCAAATTCAGTACATTCAGCCCCTCTGACCTCTGAGGACTACCTGGAAAGCAAGGGGGTTTATTTTCTGCCAACACAACATCAGCTCTATTGGGTATAAATTGATGTTTCCTGGAGAGCTCTGGGAACACAGTAATACCTGTCTGTCTCCCTGCCATCCTACAAAAACATGCTGGAGATTGTATCTGCCAGCACATGAACACTATCTGCAGTCCAGGAGCCTGGAACAACTCACAACAACCTGAATAAGTTTCAACAAGATTGGCCCCAAGTAAAGAACTCGAGAAAATGGAGCATAGAGAAGATCAGGGAGTATGGAGCAGCTGCTGATCTATAGGTGAGCTCCAAAGGCATAAAGACCACCCAAGAGACGGTCAGCTTTGCACTCTGACGGACCAGATTCCTGCCCTTTGGTCTTTAGAAAGGATATTCAGCAGGATGGGAAAATTTTAAATTCAGTCCAAAAAAATGGGAGGCCAGACTTCCCTGTGTTAAGCTCTTTCCTTCAAATACCCACAGCTGTCCCTGGAGCAGATGGATCTGAGGGAAAGGACCTTACCCTTTTCCTGGTGTCTTTAGACACTGTCACTAGTGCTACCCTTCAAAATTTTTCCCTAAATTAATTGTTTATCTGGCCTGGAGAGGGTTTTATGAGTCAAATAACCCCAGAAAAAAATATTCTGGGCAGCATGGCAGAACATGAGGAAAAATCCATAGCTGAGAGCAGTAATAAATGCACCATCTATGACCAGGCACAGAGAACATGTAGCATGCGCTGAACAGTCATTACATACAAGTTTAATTCTCACATTAAGCCAGGAGTTCCCTGAACTATAGAGCACTTATTTCTGACCAGTTTACATCCTGTATCTCTGCCCAACACTGCAGTACCAGCTCCTTCCTGCTCTGTGATTCTCTAAGAAACCACATCACAGCAGTGTACCAGCCAACACGCAGCAAAGCTCAATGCTGGCCCTTACAGGAGGGGATGGTGATTGGCATTAAAACTAATTTTGCTCACTCAGGAGTACCAAGACATGGGTGTCCCTGTATTTCCATCCAGCACTAATTAGGCAGTAACCTGTGTGTGTCCAGACAGCCTGCACCATTCCATGTAGTGGCACAGAGGGCAGATATTAGACAAGCTGTCCTTGTTGGCTGAGGATATGCTTCTATCCTTCCCTCTACCTACCCTCCTTGCACCCCTTCCTTAGGTCCGCTGTCCTTCCTCTCCATGTTTTTCTCATCCACCTGGTCATGTCCATGCCCCTGCTCTGCAGTTCTAATTCCTCGGGATGGCCTTTCAAGGCACTCGGAGCTCAGGTCAAGACTGAGAGCCATGGGTGGGGATATCGGCTTACTGGGAGCAAAGGCAGAGGTGAAGGCAGGCCCTGGCAAGCAGCATAAGGGACTTTGAGGACAAGAAGCTTTTCATGCCCAGATAAAAAGCATCACAGGGGAAAGTTGAAACCAGCCATCTACAAAGCTTTCCTGTCTCTTCCCCATGAGCCCAGCTTGTTTCTTTTAAATGAGATCTCTGGCCAGCAATTCTTTCCTTACCTAAGACTTTGCAGCGAGGCAGGGATTTGCCTCCCTACAAGCCCTGTCACTACCAAAGCTGCCTCCCAGCACCTCCTGGCCCTGGGGCATCACATTGCTCCTGTCCCTTGTTTCACCCACAGTGCTTCAAAGATCAACACACAGGAATGAGGCAACCTCTGGCCACAACCACAGCAGACATATATTCAGCTGCTGCCTTCCGTAAGACTGTAGCTCCAAGCCCTATCCAACCTGGCCTTGGACACTCCCAGGGATGGGGAAGCTGTGCCAGTGTCTCACCACTCTCACAGGGAAGAATTTCTTCCTTACGTGCAATCTAACTACACTCTCACATTTTAAAGCCATTGTCCCTCACCTTGGCATTGGCAAGGGACTCTCTCCATCCTTCTTATTTAAGTATGGCAAGGCTGCAGTGAGGTCAGCCTGGAGCCTTCTGTTCCCCTGGCTGCACAGTCCCAACTCTCTCAGCCCCTGAGCATCTTCGTGACCCTCCTCTGTATGCGCTCCAGCAGGCCCACCTGTCCCTCCAGGTGGGGTCTCACCTGCTGCTGAGGGGCTGGAAGGGCAGACCGGCATAACCCTGGGAAAGGGACAGCAGGAGGATTTCACTCCTGAGCGAGGCCCGCCGAGCAGGGCCGAGCCGAGCCCTGCCTGCCTGGGCAGGAGCAGCGGGGGCTGGCAGGGCTTGTGCCGCCGGGCTGCTGCTGCCGCACACAGCACGCCATGCCCAGCCCGCGCTGCCCCGGGGGAGGACACAGAGAGCAGCGGGACCCCCCACCGCCGCCATGGGAACCCCCTGTCCCCCAACGCGGAGATCCTCCACGGGGATCCTCCATGGGGATCCTCCACGGGGATCCTCCTCCCGCGGCACAGAACCCCGCCCCGCCAGCCCGCACGCCCAGAACTACATTCCCCAGAGGGCCTTGCGCACGGGCGGCGGAAAAGGCGGGCTGGGCGGCCCCTTTCCCCGTTCCGATTGGCTCGCTGCGGGCAGGCCGAGCGGCCATTGGGTGGACGGGAGGCCACGTGGGGCGGCCCCTTCCTCCGTTCCGATTGGCTCGCTGCGGGCAGGCCGAGCGGCCATTGGGTGGACGGGAGGCCACGTGGGGCGGTGGGAGGGGCGGCGGTTTACGTGGGGCCGCGCGGGAGCGGAGCGGGAGCGGGGTCAGGATCGGTCCGGGGGTCCGCGCCATGCTGGGGGCCCGGGGCGGGTGGCGGGCCCTCCGCCGCTGCTCCTCCGTGCGGCGCGGGGCGCGGCTGCGGGTGCGCGAGGCGCTGGGGGCGCGGGAGCCGGCGGCGGCCTCGGTCACTGTGCAGGTGTGTGTGCGTGTGTGCCTGTCCGTGCGTCTGTGCCTGTCCGTGCGTCTGTGCCTGTCCGTGCGTGTGTGTCTGTCCCTGTCTGTCTGTCCGTCTGTCCGTGCGTCTGTATGTGTGCCTGTCTGTCTGTGCGTGTGTGCCTGTCTGTC
>JAWWEE010000001.1:30805347-30887472 GCA_035221455.1 Xenops minutus | reverse complement strand
GTGTGCCTGCCTGTCTGTCTGTCTGTGCGTGTGTGCCTGCCTGTCTGTCTGTCTGTGCGTGTGTGCCTGCCTGTCTGTGTGTCTGTCTGTGCGTGTGTGCCTGCCTGTCTGTCTGTGTGTTTGTGCGTGTGTGCCTGTCTGTCTGTCTGTCTGTGCGTGTGTGCCTGCCTGTCTGTGTGTCTGTGCGTGTGTGCCTGCCTGTCTGTCCGTGTGTCTATGTGTTTGTCTGTCCGTATGTCAGTCCGTCCGTCTGTCCGTGCCCCTCTGTGCCCGCCCGTGCGTGCCCCAGGGAGGGCGGGCTGTGCTGTGCTCTGCAGCGCTGTGCTGTGCTTTCTTTTATACTAAACTGGGCTAGGGAGCTGGTCTGGCTTAAATCCAGCCTTACTGTGGCCAGGTCGTTGGAATGTGCAGTTTGGTCTGGGCGAGGATTGTCACCTTCCACTGCACATTGGTTCTGGTAAGGCCTGAAGTGGTCAGAACACTTGTGCAGGGGAAGGTGGTCGCTGCAATGGGTTGCACCTAAACGTGCTCTCCTCGGTGGTGGCTTTGTCGCCTGGTCCGCTTTGGGGAGCGAACCCTTGTGCTGTTGTTTTCAAAGCTTTTTGGTATGTCTTGTACCACGTCTTTGTATCACACACATACAGGTTTACAGCAGTGTCAGTCAATGGCTTTCACTGCCCTTCATGCCTGGCCCCAGTTGTGAACCAAGGTGGACGGGGATAAATGGACTTTTTAGCAGTGGAGCTCTTTCCCTTAGCATAGGGTTGTGTGTTCCCCAGGTTTCTGCTGTTCCCATCTGGCAGAGGAGTGGCTGCACACACACAATCCCTGTTTTAATACAAGGCCCTTGGCCGGAGCTGTGCAGTGGTCAGTATTTCTGAATTAATCTGTAGAGGGACTAGGATACTTGGTAACAGTTTTAAACAAAACTGAAAGAGAATTATGAGAAAAAAGTTCTATAGTGTGAGTGTGGTAAGGCACTGGCACAGAGAAGATGTGGATGCCCCATCACTGGAAGCATCCAAGGCCAGGTTGGATGGGGCTTGGAGCAGCACGGTCTCATGGAAGGCATCCCTGCCCAGGGGACTAGATGGTCTTTAAGGTCTCTTTCAACCCAAGCCTTTCTGTGATTCTGCTGACCCAAAAACCAGTGTAGCACACTGGTATTCCTGCACATGCATAGGTGAAGCTTAATAG
The DNA here is from genome assembly GCA_035221455.1 of Xenops minutus. NCBI lineage: Eukaryota > Metazoa > Chordata > Aves > Passeriformes > Furnariidae > Xenops > Xenops minutus. The sequence continues at coordinate 30,886,275 of JAWWEE010000001.1, read as the reverse complement.
GGTAGGAATAATGCAAGCTGGAATAAACTGATTCAAAAATTGGCAAGACTGCCTTTTCCCCCCTTCCCTGCCCCCTAGGCCCTTGCTTCTTTGTTGCTCTTCTCCTGTGCTGGCAAAACGTGGAGCTTTTCTATACTAAACTGGGCTAGGGAGCTGGCCTGGCTTAAATCCAACCTTACTATGACCAGGTTGTTGGAATGTGCAATTTGGTCTGAGTGAGGATTGTCACCTTCTACTGCACATTGGTTCTGGTAAGGTGTGAAGTGGTCAAAACATTTGTGCAATAGTCTGTTGCTCCCATGCAAGCCTGTAGGTATGTTTTTGTTTCCTGTTGCAGGATGCAAGACTCCTTATTTAACAGAACCCAGAACAGCCTGATTTGGTGGTGAAAAAAAGCTCTCTTTGTTCAGTGGTTTTGTGTGTTTTGTTAAGGAGGGCTTATGAGGAAGGAAACTAAGAAAAACATCTGCCATTATACGTTAAACATGCATCAAGTATAACGTACATGGTGTGTTCTGGAGATTTACTAGAATACACAGGATAAGCACAACAGCTTCAGGCATCTTATTGTATGAAATACCTTTTAAACACCTGTAGCCATACAAATATGAGGATGCCCAAATGATCTTGTTTCTTGCATTAGTTCTTCCTTCAGGTGAAACACTCTGCAGAGGTGGTTTACCCTCTCTGAATCACTAAGTTCATGGCTTTAGTATCTTCCATAGTTCTTCTATGCAGTTGTCATCTCCCTGTTATACAAGTCTATGTAATGCTTTGCCTGTGTTAGTAGTCATATTGTAGTTTTAAAAATGTTTAAAAAAGTTTTAAAAATGGGGCTGTTTAGTTGCTGAAGTTTGCTCAGCCTAGATGACAGTAGATGGATTCACAGTGATTTGTCTGGTGTAAAATCTCTAAAGCACTTGCACAGTTTAAAGTTATTGGGATTACCTGGGCACTTCCAGTTAAGCAAAAGACAAAACTGATTGGAAAAGAGGAAGTTTGGTCTTTAATCAGCACTGGTTTTGGCTGTTCTCTACAGTATTGTTATAAGATGAGCTGGAAGCTCCCCAGCAGGTAGTTTTGCTTTAAAGGGCAGCTTTGTCTCAACTCTTGTGACTTGGGGAGCAACTAAGGGAGTTATTTTGGATGCTCTTGCTTTGGCTTGAGGCCCTGGTACTGACTTAATGTTTCCCTTAAAAAGAAATTAAAATTTGTTTCTCATTAAAAAATTCAAATTAAGACATTAGCCTGAGATGTACATGGTCAGTTCTACTGTTTTGCAGGTACAAAGAACTTGTATTAATCCTTCCAGTTAAACTGAGCAAGATGTTTCTAAATTTTTTCTTAATATTTTTTTATGGGGACAGTGTAGGAGTCTTGATTTTGAGGTGTAAGGAGAAACACTGAAGGCTTTAATTTTTATTTTTGTTTTGTGCTAAGATGTAGTCTTTGATGTGAATCTGTTGGCTGCATCGTTTTGGCAGTCCAAGAGCTTAGGGCATGTAAACAACTAGTGAATAAATTTCTGTTGGAACCTTTACAGGTGATAGAGCAACAAAATTTGATAATAAACACCATCAAAACAGTCTTGAATGTGTTGTCATGAAGAAGTACGCATTATCAATCTCTCCTGTTTCAGTAAGAAGTGTTTGGAAGGGACACCACTGATAAGAATATATACTTCACTAAAATGCTCTTAATTTTCAGAGCACTAGATGCAGATACTTCTTAATTGTTCCTGCTGTATTCAGGAGTAGAATCTGCCTCAGGAGGTTGTCTCTGCCTAAGGATTTTTTTGATTCTGCTTTGAAGTCAGAAGAAAAACTGACACTGACTTTTTTTCACTCTATTTTATTTAAATTTTTTTTGTCCCTAAAGAAACATTTTGATTTCAATACGACACTGAAATAGGCTTGAAGTAGCATGTCCAACTTAGCTGGAAGAAGAGCATGACTACACAGCGTCCATGCCAAGACATAACAAATCTCTTTTACTTCTAGGGCTGGGTCCGTTCTGTCCGATCCCAGAAGGAAGTTTTGTTCCTGCACATAAACGATGGCAGTTCCCTGGAACACCTCCAGGTGGTTGCTGATCCCAGCCTGGAAAATAGGTTGGTCCATTTGAAATAGCCGGAGAAATACATGTTGAGCAGTGCCTAGAGGGGTCTGCTTGGGCATCCTTTCCTGTGCCAGGGACCCAGCAGCAGCTGGCACCTGAGCACAGGAAAGGCACTACAGCAGTTTGGGGTCTCAGGATGTACTTACAGGATGCACAGTGTCAGTCTACTCTGTCTTCTCTTAGCTGAGGCCTTGTGGTTCAGCTGATTAATCCTGTGAGATTAATTTGGACCTAATTTTCTTAATAATGTAGGCATTCTTGACTGCTGTTGGAATTTCTCAGAAATGACACAAGGTAGCTGGGAGTAACTGTCCCCCGGGTTTTGGAGGGTGCTATAACAACTTTTGAGAGCTGGCTCTGTAGGTACCCCCTGAATAGGCATGGCTGTTCTAGTATAATAAAATAATGCACTTGTTTTACAGCTTAATTTTGTTTGTTACTCACAGTTGTTCATTGGGACAGGGTTGTGAGTTTTGGAAAGATCCAGGAACCTTCTGTGTGTAACTTGATTTTTTAATTTTTTTTTAATTACCTTTTCTGCAATGCCCCTTCAGATAAAAGCCTGTCTCTTTTCCTCTCACTTGTCCAACACTCCTACCTTGTCCCAAATTCTTCTATATTGTTGTGAATCTATTCACGTTCCCACTTATGCATTTAATAATTTTTCATTTCATCGGTTAAGCCCTATGGCTATAGCATATCTTGTGATTTCAAGTAATCCAGCTAAACTAATAGGAATCTCACTTCTGAATGTAGTTGACTTTGTATCAGCACTCAGTTAAACTGCTTTTTTTTTTGATTTCTTAGAGATCTGACTTTTGGAAGCGCAGTGGAAGTGCAAGGGAAGCTGGTCAAAAGTCCTCATAGGATGCAAAACATGGAGCTGCAAGCTGAAACTATCCGCGTGGTGGGACCTTGTGATATTTGGGTATGTCACTGCAGCAGGAGTGGTAGGACTGATGGAAATCAATTTTTAAAGGTCCAAGTATCCAGCAAAGCAAGCTTCAAACTGTATTTTCTGTAAGTCTGAGTGGTCCTGCAGGCTTTGATTTGTCAGTGGTGTCTATAGCATACATTCAAGGAGAAACATGGGACCACAGTGAGAGCTCTTCTCTGGGGTACAGCTGTTTCTGCATGGAAAAAGGTGCACATGCTGTCAGCTAAGAGTTTGCTTTTGTCCCACCCTGAAGCACTTACCTGTGCCAGGTGGTGTAGCTGATGAGTCTGGCTGGGATATGAACTGGAGAAACAGCAGGGCTGGCAAGATGCTCCAGGTTGTACAGGTGGAAGAACTGTATGTCCCACAGACACATGGAGAACCAGGTTGCTGTTGCAGCAGTGAGGTGCACAGCTGGGTTTCAGGGAGGCTCAACATCTAAAAGGTGGAGCATTTCAGAGTGCTAATACCTTCTCCTGTGTTCATGTCTCTTGCTCTGCCATAAGCATTATAAGATCCACAAAATAACCAGAAAAGATAGGCAAAAGCATCTAGTTCTTCTCTGCTCTGTAAAGGTGATTGAGTCTTAGTAAGCTGAGATGCCATTTTCTGAATAGCAATAAAACTGTATTGACTCCCAATTTCTCATCCCCTTATTTTTCTTTTCGTCTTGTTATTAGTCATTTCCCCTGAAAATGAAGGAGAGGCACCCGCTGGAGTATATGCGACAGTTCCCTCACCTGAGATGCAGGAACAACACACTGGGCTCCCTCCTGAGAATCCGCAGTGAAGCCACTGCAGCCATCCACTCCTTCTTCCAGGTAGTCCTTTCTGTACTGAGTCTTATGTGTAAAATGCTCCTCCAGGCTGGCTGCATGGGAGCAGGTTAGGAGGGAAGAAGCATGACATCTTGACTGCAGGGTATGGATTTTGGGCATGGTGGTTTTCCTTCCTGGCCTGAGCCTGGCTGGGCCTTGGCCAGACTTGCTTATGATCAGGTTAGCATATCATCTGTGACCTTGTCAGTGTCTTTCCACCTATTTCCTGTTATTTTATCCCTTTCACTGAGTTACAGTGTAATTGCCTGCAAGTGTGTGGTCTGTGGAACACAACATAATATGGAGTTGTTTAACCCATCCTCAGCAGTGACCTTATGGTCCTTGGACAGAAGCCTCCTCCCACATGGAAAAATCTGTGGTGCAGGAACACAGACAAACTGACTCAGAGCTTCATGTTATTCTCAGTTCTTTCTATTACTGCAGTACAAGTCTGTGTGGATGCTGTTAGCTGAGATTAGGAGACTCCTGTTTTGATGCATTTCGAACTGATGGGTGGGAGCCACCGCTGTTTTCTGAATGTGTCACCCCTAAACTGAGGGCATGGTACAGACTTTGTGCAGGCAAGGCAGGCAGTGAACTAACTGATGCCGGATGTCACAACAGAGACCTTGTGATTCTTTGTGTGAGTAGGTAAGGAAAGGTAGCAAGTCCTCCAGCACAGCTGAGCCATTCTTTGAAAAAAATGTTTTAGTTTAGATAAATTGTCTTTCGTTTGAGTAGAATCATATTCAGAGCATTCTGATTAAAAAATTCATATGTAGTAATTAATGTGGCCCAAGGAACAGGTTAGAATTGTTGAGACTGAATTTCTAGTCCCAAGTGTGCTGGTCTTTGTCACCTGCAGTGGCAAAGAAGGCTTGCTTGCTCTAGGAGTTATCTGTGTGGAACTGCATGGTATTTGGACGACTTTTGTGCCTTTTGGTTTGGTTTGGTTTTTCTAAGAGCCTAGTAGAAATCTCCTGTCACATAAAACTGCTTGTTTCAGGATTGTCCTAAGGCAGAAGCCAACTCTTGGGAATCGGTCTGTGCTGGTGTCGAGCCACTAGATGGCATTGCCTACAACGGTTTATGCTTCCAAACCTGGGCACTGAAAGCAGCCGAGATACAAAAGACATTTAAGCTTTGTTTCTCCAAATCAACTCCTGCTCAGGCTCTGACACACCTTCCTGTTTAAAATGCTCAAGTACAGAACTGTATTAAAACGCAGAATCAAAAATTATCGTCAATTTAGCAGTGGAAGCTACACTAAAGTTATTTTTAAAGGGCTAAGGAAGATTTGGTCCCAGACCTGATATTTGCAAATTCTAATTTCAGAACTCTCCCAGCACCAGAAATGTTTGTGATTTGCTCTGTTTCTGATGGAAGGAGTGGAAGGAAGCCTTCTAAAATTGTCACCTGCATCATCCCAAGAATATAGCAGTTTTCAGCTTGACAGTGTCAGAATACACCATAGCTAGAAACTATAACTGGAGCATTTTCACTGTGCAAAGCTATATGGAGCTTAATGGTGGAAGAAAATAAGTGGAACTTTTTGAATACACAGTCAAAATTATCAAGTCTTTTTCTGTAACTTTAAAAACTTCTGTTTTTTAACCTGTTCCTCTCCAGGAATGAATGATTAATGCCAAGTGCCTTTGGTTTGGCTGTTGAAAGCTAAAATGTCCTCTTTAAATCTTCTTCTGAATATTGTGGTCCATGTGGGATACAAACATTGTTCCTAGGCACAGTAAGATAGTTGCAGTGTGAATGGCAACTTCCACTTTGCACATCAACTTCCATGTTTGTTGGAGCCAGTAATGTGACTTGAAGTAGTCAGAAGCTTCTGTAAGGAGAGCTGTCCAAGAAGTTTTTATGTGATTCTCGTATTTCAGATCTATGCAGTTTCCATTCCTTTCCAAAGCCTTTAGGGGGTCTTCTGTGTCAAATGTGCTTCTTCACAGCAACTGCTACCACTGTGTGGGGAATTTAGGCAATTTTCCAAAATCTCATGTAGAGCTGGGAGGCCACATAACCAGCAGATCTCTCAATATGCAGAGAACTGTGTCAGATACCTGCATTTTGTCTTAGTAGACTGAAACTACCTTTTGCTGGTAAAGTAAGTATTTCTGGCTCTAAAACTTCCTTCTGTACATTAACTGTATCTTAGTGAGGAGCTCCTGCCAGGCACTTGGCGTGTCAGGGTCTCTGTGCTTTTAACCAAAGCATCCTAGAGCTGACTGCAGGGACTTTGCTCCCACTTGGTTGTGTTATTGTACTTCCTCAAAATGCATTGCATGTCCATACAAACTCTTTGGTTCAAATTAATTTTAGTTTGATTCTCAGAGTGGGCAGAAAATACTGCTCCACGCTTCCTGGCCTCTTAACTAGCTGGTGATAAGGACCAGGACCTCTCATGTGACTAACTGATTTGCATTATTCTGTTAAAAGCTGAGTAGCTAAGCTTTTAGAAACATTTGTTTCCTTAACTTTTTTTTATGAGTGTTTTCTGTAAATATACAGTGGGTTCTGTTACATCATTGCCTGTATAATTGTAGTGCTGACACACCCTCATTTTAAGCACACCCCTTTGTGCTAGACATTACAGTGATGCAAGAGAAAACAAATCCTTTGTTCACAGCTGAAATTTGCTAGTTCCAGGGTTTTTTTGCCTGGACACAGGTGTGATTTCAGTGTTCCACCAGTGACCTCCATGGTGAGACTAAGTTAGAAAGGTGATGTTTAGTAGAAAAAAGCTGTTCCTGGTTTCGTCTCTAACATGCTGCATGTGCTTGTCTGAGGTCTACCTGATGTATCCATTCACTGAATATTGGGTTGCAGCTGTTTTAAAAGCCTGTGACTGCACTGCAGAGAAATCCAGAGAACAGGGGCTCTTTCTTCATTCCGCCTGCCTGTTTTCAGTGGCCACTCCTGGATCAATGAACTATTACGTGGTTATGTAATTCTCTAGGTACCTAGAACATGACCAAGCCAGGGTACATGCTGGCTCTTAAAATCTGATTGACTTCAGTATCTCAGAAGATGCAAGGTGAGACTGACATTTTAATGATGGTTGGGTATTTTTAAGGTTTCTCTCCCATCCATTGTGTGATTTCTGCCATCCAACACACTTGATCACTTCTCGTAGTGGAGAGCACTAAGAGTGTCCTCTGCCTAACCACGCACTTCCAAAAAGCTGTAAGAAAACAATTGTTGATAGTTTGTGGGTGAATTTGATTGAAACTGCCCAAAATTATAAAAATGCTGGAGGAGGTGAGAAGAAAGGGGAATGGTGTGGAGATGGGCCATTGCAAAAGAATCACAGTAATGTCACAAATCTCATTTGGTTGTGGAACCTGGAGGAAAATGCACAGGTAGTGAATATTGATTTGTAAATCATGCTAGCATTTAGTTAGTCATCTGTCCATGTAATATAGAAGCTGCCTAAAAGACTACATGTGTTGTCCTGGTTGGGGGCTGATATCTAAGTTATGGTGTGTGCTGGTTGATGTCATCCTTGAGGTTGACATTTGATATTTTTAGCTTAGTTAACTTTAGTGTTCTGTCTGTTCCAGGATAATGGCTATGTGCATATTCATACCCCCATAATTACATCCAATGACTGTGAAGGTGCTGGGGAACTCTTTCAAATTGAGGTAAGTTAGATTGCATAAAGTTTGTTTTGATTTTTCTCTTTGCTTACAAAGCAATTCTTGAGTTATTGAAGGTTAGAGGAAATGTTTATCTTTACAAATCCTTTCCTTTTATGTACTTATGTGATTATTTTTTTAAAATATAGCAATCCTAAGCTTCAGCTAATAATTTAAACAGATGCATTATTACTTTTTTCTTTTATTTCTGTTTTGTGCATTAATCAGCACCTTTTGTACTGATGAGGTTTTTCTATCCCTGGTGCTGTGGAAAAGTTTATAAAGAGAACAGGGGGAGGTGGGACATCTTAGTAAACAGAATGATGTGATCAGAAGAGCCCAAGAAATGGGATGGGTCATTCAGGATAGACTACTACACTCAAATACTTCTTAGCTTCGAAACAAAGAATATAATTCACCATGAGGTAATATTTAAAAAAACATCAGCAATACCTAAAATTCCTTTTCACCTGTGTATATACAGTTTCCTCCCTACCAGCTACTCCTGTTCTATGTGAGAATTCTCCCCCAGTGTTGTCAATCCTCCCCATCCACAAAGATACTGCCACAGTCTGTCATTATATGAAGTACTTCACATCATGGGTCAGAACCTCCTATGAAACTGAAACACAGTCATAACCACTAAGATCTTCCCCACAGATTTCTTAGGATTCCTAACCCCCACATCCATGAATCATAAGGAATTCCATCTGGCTTTTATATTTCTATGTTTGAAATCACTCCTCTGTCTCAAACAATGGCATCCATTGACACTTATGCTTATTGGCTCCAGCTTTGCCGGTCAATCATCTGTAAGCAAAAGAAGAATTGTTGAGGTAGCAGTTGCTTGCTGTAGGATTGTGTCTTCCACTCTCTGCATAGCCTCATGACAAAAAGCTTCTGTCTACTGGTTCTTCAGGATCTCAGAGTCTAACCTGTGCTACTAGTGATTCCCTTCCAGACCCAGTACATGTGGCTCAGCGTTTTGCTTGCTGGGACAATAGACTTGATTAGCTAAACTAAATTGTTCCTCTTTAATTGAGATTTTTTAATGCTACCAAAGGTTCATTCCAGGCTGTTGCATGCAAATTAAGATGTGAAAACAAGTGACACTTAATGATGGAAGCATTATGCAGTTTGCAGCTGTACTATGTATTACGTCTTTGGTACAATTTGTATCCACTTGAAAGCTGTAGAGGATGCAGGACTGCAGCGTAGGTGGCTGGTAGTAACAGCAGCCCTGATGCAAATGTTGAATGACGTGCTGAATTTTAAGTGTGAAACTTGTATAAACTGGATCTTATCTAAATGCATCGTTCAAGGCAAATATTTTGCTCTCTCTCTCCAGTGGGATTGCTGAGGTGCAAATAGTGCTTGGAGAAATGTAGCTACAGCTGTGCTTGAAAGGTGTGAAGTAAGTGCCGAGTCACATCCCATTAAATGCCCTGTGCTGCAAAAAAAGGGCTTCACAAACCCACTTTCTGCTGGGAAGAGGGAAGTTCTCCCTGATTCCCTGTTTTTTCTTTGAGTACCACGTCATTGTGTGGCCTAATTTAGGACTTAGTTTTGTTTCTGCCAAGCCCTGTTCAGAGTTGGCCCTGGCTAGTGGAGATCCAAGACCACCTGCTATCCTGCTAGAACCACTTCACTCCACCAGAGCAGGGACACTGTTTTTTGACAGTGAAAACGTGGCCAATATTAAGCCTGCCTTGGGCCATGCATGTGAGGCTGTCAGACACAAAATAAGGGTGACAGAAGGGTGTCAGACATAATAATAAGGGTGTGGTATTTGCAGCAAAGACCAGAATCTTTATATGCTTTTAACCAAACCAACTATCAAGACATTCCCTGTCTGCTGTGTTCAGTCACTTTTTAAACTAGCCTTTAATTCACTGCTTGCACAGGCAAAGGGAGAAAATAAATTTTTCTTCCTCTTATATTTGAGCAGGAGTCAAAAAAGATGGTTATGAGAATCAGGGAAAGCAACCTGCAAATTAGATTCTTCAATTGAAAAATTACTTAAATGCTGTTTCTCAAATTTTAAGACCCATGTTCTAGTTGTGTCCAGAACATAAATTGGTGTCCTATTGCTCCTGAATTTGTACCAGTTACAATACACCTGCTCTTAAGGGCTTGGAGGTTTTTTTTTCCTTTTGGGGGTTTTTGTGTACCTCCCTTGGGCACTGTATAAAACTGACAATCTCACTAGTTTAGCTGACCTGCTGTGGGTGGAATAAGTTAAAAACTTGAGTAGCCTTTAGGACCCAAGTGGAGGCTGCTTTTGAATCCACTGTGAACCATTGCATTCAAATAGCTGACTTCTCTGACTGGTACACTTTTAGGCCTTTGACTAATGTCTGATGGCTGTTCAGGCTTGTGCATTCTTTGGAAATGAAGGAAAGTGAAGAGAGTGGGGAATCTGTTTTTACATTTGACTTGAAGAGATGGGGGAAAACGTATCTTGAGCTAGAAGGAGAAGGCTTTTTGAAATATGGTCTTTGATTCCTAGACCTCTTAATTCTGTAGGATTTGTGTTTGTTTATATGCTCAGCTTCCTCATTATCTTTGTTTGGTTTTGGGTGTACATAGTTTTGGCTGGGAAGTTCTCATATTAGGACTTGGGATGGGGGTGGAAATCCATTCCCTCTCTGCTGGACAAATGAGTTCAACTAAATATTTTTAAAATTAAGTACTGTAATGGTGAAAAGAGGGCACTAAACAGAGGACATTTTAAAAAGATAAATATATCACAAGATGGTAACAACTGCAGAGAAACCTTTTGCAGCTGAGAGTTTCCACACATGAAAAATGCAGGTTTGAGGAGAAACTACCAGAAGTGAGAAAACAGGTAGGCAGACCCTAACCCACATGGAGAACATCAGCAACACCAGCTGGTGGGTTTCTGCACTGTTGACAGTGTCTCCCTTTGGTGAAAGCCTGTAGGGGAGGAAGCATCTTGTTTGTGTTGCCTTCTTTAAAGTAAATTCATTGAAAACACTGGGAAAGCTTTGAATATTGAAAGCTGGGATTTAGTATAATCCAAAACAGGATGAGGTAATTCTTGAAATAGGGAGAATGCAGATCAGTAGGGTGAGACAGCCCTTCTTATTTTATTTGAATTTCATCTGAGAATAATTCCTTTGTACCAGCAGTTTCAGCACCTCAGCACAGATTCTTTTCTTGCTTTTTTCTTTTTTCTTCTGAAGTCTAAAATTCTTAGCAGCTTTGTATGTTGCAAGAAACTTTGCCCAGTCCCCTTCTGGGGCTGCATCCTAGAAAGTCTGCCTTTCTTTTGTCCTTGTGACCCAGCTACATGTCTGTTCACTGCTACCTTCAGTAGGCTCCCATTCTGTCTGCAGGGTTGAAGGCTCTCTGGGTCTCTTGTTCTCTCCTTTTCACTTTGCTCCCTGGAAAATTTTCTTTGTATGGCTATCCTCAGCTGCTGTGGAGAAGGTGGAGTCTTCTCTGTGCTCAGTAAGAGTCTGTCTGGCCCAGGACCCTCCAGCTGGTATGATGAGGGTCTCCACAGCCACTTTCCCTTTTGTGCAGCTGCAGCCTGTGAGTTAGTTACAAAGCACCAGAGCTGTATCGGCATTCACAGCTCTTTAAAGTAGATCTCACCTGTGGCTTTTGTTGCATGTGGCCTTATTCCTTTCTGGGGACCTCGCTCTATGTGTAAGCAGTGCTTCACTCTACCTGTGGGCTTCAGCAGAGGTAATTTGTGCTCTGTATGAGGCTTGTCTTTTCCCACACATACACCTGATTGCACCCGGATGGTGTTTGACTGAACCCAAAGTCTGGATGAGGCCATTCTCTTACCTGAAAGGATACTTAACTGTAAACCTGAAGAACCATGCAGGTATAGTGCTTCTTTAAAATGAATCTGGAGATTGTATGGCGTTTGGCTTTTGGGGTTTGTCTCCTGCTCACAGGAGCGAACATCAAAGTTTCTGGATTCCTGAAGGTGCAAGTTCACGGCTGTGCCTACTGTGGCATCAGAAATACTTGTCTGCTGTTGAAGATGCAGAAATTTACTCCTACCATCCCACTGGTACTGCTCAAAAATAGCCTTGTCAGCACCAAAGAAGGCTGGGATCTGCTGGGGAGAATCACAGTTAAATGCAAAATTATTAGTGTCCATCAGGTGTTCTCCCTTTTAGGGATGTGTCACAGTCTGGGAGACAGCCAGTCCCTGGAAGAGTAGGACTTCAGAGACTGTGCTCAGCAGGGATCAGGGTAACCTGAAACTGAGCTGAGGGAGGGCTTGCTTTTTCATTTTCTAGCTTTCGCAGTTTCTGCTCATTTCTATCTGGTTCATCTCTGCCTGTAATTCCACGTGGAATTCTGTCTCAGGCTGGTTCTGTCTCAGCAGAACCAGCTGCTGTTGCTCAGTGCAAGTCCATCTGATCAGAATTAGGACTGGAATTATAAGGAGGACTTCTTGGAAGTTGTCTAAGGGTTAGGGGTAGTCTAAAACAGAAAATCCAATCATGTTAATAATGAGGTGTCACAGAGGGCAAATCTGGATTAAAGATGTGCTGTGAAGCTTCAGCAGCATCGTGGTGTGGGCCTGGGCTAGAGCTACAGCAGTGATTTCTTTGAGCTTTTCAAGTCTTCTCTGATCCCTTCATGCATTTGGCTTGCATAGAGTGAGAGACAGAATCAAATGGTTTGTACTCTCCTGAAGCTAATTGCCTCAAGTAGAATTTAATATAAGACTGACATCAAAGGGAATAATTTTAAATTAAATCATTAGACATTTGAGGAGATGGAGAACAAAACAGGTACTAAATCCAGTTGTTCTTGTATTTAGAATGAGAGTAAAAAGCCTTTGAAGTTGATGTCAAATACTAGTATGTCTGTAGCACGTTTATTCTGAGAGACCAAGATGTTTCATACAAGAATTTCCCCTCCCTCTTTCCCCACTGTAATTTGGGTAGTTTTCAACTAGGGAATGGAGAGAGCTTGAAAGCAAACCCATAATTCCCCTCCTAATCTCTTATCAAGCCAGTATTTTGGGGTTGGGAAGAGGGAAAAGAGTCCATCCAATTGAAATAAACGCACCACAATGTTGTTGCTTTATTTTGCTAGTCATGGACATGAAAACCAATCTTACCCAGTGTCAACAGTGAAAGGATAGTGTCACCTACTATTTATTATTTGTCTTCTCCCAGTGGCTGTGGTTGTATATAATAATGAAGCCAGCTTGATCCAAAAGGCTGAGCATGAATCTGGGGCACAGGCACTTGAAAACACTGGCTTGTGCTTGAATGTGTAAAGTGGAGGAACCACCTCCAGTGAATTAATTGATATTTGTACTTGTGAAATGTACAGCTGCTAGTTATGGAATATCCCCTTGCTGAAGGGGCCCCGTCTGAACAAAAAGGGAGGCATTTAAGGGAGGCATTTAGTTTTTCCTGCATAGCAAGTGGATTGACTTTTGCAGCTCACAACACTGCCAGTATCAAGTATTGGGTCTCAAAATGAGGGAGAGGAAGTGGGCAGTTGTGGAGGGGCAAGGTGATCGGATGGTGATGGGGGAGTACAATTTCATCTAAATATTGCTGTGTTCACTCTTCACCTTCTGTCAAAAGCCATCCAGGAGCTGCTCACAATGCAGATGCACATCTTGGGATCTCTCAATGGCCTCTCAAACTGGCTGCAAGTTTTCACAAGTCCAGCTGAGCTGGAGACTGTCTCACTCTTTCTCCAGTCACTTCCTGTGTGCCTCATTTCTCTATGGCTCTCTGAGGTTACATCTGATTTGGAGAATGAAAAATGACACAAAGTCATTATAAATAAACCAAGCCCCAGCTTCTGGAGACAGCTGTATCCTGTCTGTGGATTTGGGGGGGAAGTGTTGAGATTTCATGGCTGATTTCTTCTGTTCTTTTCCTGCTTTCAGTCTCTCGCTCATTGTTTAAAAGTTCCATCCTACACGATTAGATGGGATTTTTCACTGCTGAAACGAAGGTAGCTTAACAAAGCTTGCAGTAAGAGAAACTGGAGTGGTACGTGGCTCTTCTCTTTAGCATTCTGGGGCTGCAGTGTGTGGATGTTTGTATGTTTATTAATATCCTTATTGATTTTGAACAAATACTCCGGGTTTATTTGATGAAAACAATAGAGACCTGCTTCTGCATCCTTTGGGTTTGATGTTTGGTTTTTTTAGAACTGCAGAACCTCTGAAACAAAGGAAGCAGTCCTGGGGTTACAGCCACAGATTGTCATATCTTCATTGATCTCTGTGGAACAAGGCAAGCTTGCTCTTTTCTTTAGTGTGATGCTGTGAAGAGATAAAACTGCCTTGTGATCTGAGGTCTTTGGCAGTCACTGTTTTATCTTTGCAATGAGCAGCAGAGCTTTTTGAGAACAAAAGCAACACCTTCCGACTCATTGAGAAAAATGACAGGTTGTAGAATATCAAAGACTGGCAAACAAGTCTGAGCCCAGGCACCTCCCAGAGACACAGCAAGTTGGATTGGGGTGGCTGGAGGTGGTGGCATACTTAACTGAGCTAGCAGCACTTAGCATAACTCCTAGGAACTACACTTTGAAAAGTGGGTATTTCAAACTTCTTTCACAAAGAAGTCTTAATTTAGAAGTAAATGTAAATCAGCCAAACCTCAGATAAGCTTTGAAGTTCCATTCCGTTTTAGTCCTGGCCCCTTGGCTTCTCCAAAGCTTAGAGATGACACTGAAATATAGACGATGTTGAAACAAAATCTCATTTAGGTTCATGTTTCTTTGAAAGACACAGAACTGTGACCTCTAGAGATCACCTAATCCATCTCACTGTGCTCAAAAAGGGTCAGCTGGAGCAAGATGCCTAGGATACTGTGCTAGTGAGTTTTTTATATGTTCCCAGATAGAGACTTCACAGTCTCCATGGGCAACCTGTTCTAGTACCTGATCACCCTCAATAAATAAGAAAGGTTATTCTTGATTTTGGATTTATTTCTGTGTGTCTTTTTTAAAATCTATGCCCATTGCCTCTTGTCCTCTCAATGAGCACACCTGAAATGAGTCTGGTGCCTTCTTCATTCCCTTCTATCAGGTATTGATACAAAAGGATAAGACCCCCCTTGAGCTCTCTCTTCTCCATGCTAGATAGTCACAGCTTTTTCAGCCTCTCCTAATATGAAAGTTGCTCCAGTTCATTAATCACCTTTGTATCCTTTGGTGGACATATCACTCCAGTATGTCCATGTCTTGTACTGGGGCTTTACCTGGTGATTTCAGTGAGTCACCAGTGCTGTGCAGAGGGGAGGGAATCCCTTGGCCTGCTAGCAGTGCTGACCCAGCCCAGGAAGTTGGCGACTTTCCTTGCCGTGAGACCTCTGCTGTCTTATGCCAGAGAAATGGTGAAGCACAGTCCTTATGTGCAAATGAATTTTAAATTGCTCCACACTTGAGATCGTCTAATTTTTCTTTTGTGCCTGTAAATTAAAGACCAAAAGTATATCATTATTTAAATGAGACTGGGGTTTTTTTGGAGAGTTTTTCATAATGAAACACTGAACTTGCTAATTTTCCATTACCTGTAGATTTTAATCCTTAAAATATCTGATGACCTGAAAAAATATGCAAGAGCTGAAATGAAACATAGTTTAATTTTCAGTGTCTATATAATGTGTAAACTGTGATGTTTCCAACTTCATATTGTTTCAGTTCTGATTTTTTTGAAGGCTGAATAACAAGTCCTAAGAGAATATTCCATTCCTTTTTGTGTTTGTTTGTTTTACTACTGTTTGTCTTTTTCCAAAAAAAATTCCTTTGCCCATGAAAAGAAAGTAGCTCTGCTTTTAAAACTTTCTGCTAGAAGTCAGTGCGACACAGAAAACAGTCCTTCACTTTCTCATGAGGCTTGAAATTGAATTTTGAAGGCAGTGCTCTATGAAGCTTCAAACTCCAAGTGATAGAGATTCTTCCCTTCCTCCCCCTGTTAATCTTGGTAGAAAAGTGAAAATCAGTGCTATGAAAAAGGGAAAATAAGCTGGGACCTGTGCTTTTTATTTAAACACCAATAGTTTGACTTCTTGCTCATTTTTTGGCTTATAGGTGTCAAGTGAGGCAAGAGAATCTGTGGAAAAGACCCATTTCTTCAATGTACCTGCCTTCCTGACAGTTTCTGGCCAGCTCCATTTGGAAGTGATGGCAGGGTGAGCAAAATGAGAAGTTTTTGTCTTGATCTGTGGGATTTTCACAGTTGGTAATTTTGTCCTGTTGGTATCCATTAGGTACCTGTCATGTGTGTGCCAGAAATGAATTGAGTGGCAGTGGCTGAATGATGGTGTGAGAGGCCAGCCCTGTCAGGGGAAAATTAAAAGTGCCTTTTAATTCCCATCTATGAACCATTTCCAAATAGTAGGAATTTCTTTCTGTTTGCCATGGATTGGGAACATTGGATGGAGACATAATCTTCATGGTAATGACTGTAGGATTATTGCTAGTCATTGTAATACCTTAAGGGTCTTTTTGGTTATTGCTCATGTCTAGCATGTTTCAGCAAGAAAATCTTCATTTTAGCTATCACATCCTTTCCTCTTTTTTTTTTTACTCCCCCCATTTTTTCCCCAAGCTTCCTTTTTCTCCTTCAGTCTTTCTGTTGTATTTCTTCCATCTGTTGTCACATCTTCTGTTTTATGGTTTTCAGACTTGATGCTTTATCATAAAATAAGAATAGTTTGGCTTGGAAGGTACCTTTAAAGATCATCTGTTCTAACCCACCTCAATTTGCAAGATCATCTTCAATTTGATCAGGTTGCTCAAAGCCCCATCTAACTGGCCTTGAATGTTTCCAGAAATGGCATCCAGCTTCTCTCTGGGCAACCTGTTCCAGTGCTTCACCACGTCCATCATAAAAAAACCTTACTCCTTAAATCTAATCTTTGTTCTTTCTGACTACTAAAGTGATCACAGTCAAATAATTGATACTGACTTTGATAAAAAAGTTACCCTTAAGCTTTTAGTGGTAACATTTCACTAAGATTGTTAAGAGTGAAAGTGTCAGTCTGTCAGAGTTTGTTTGATTAAGAGGCTTGGTCTTCCTTTACCCTGAATTCTCCCAACAAATTAATCAAATTAGTATGTTGAACAGCTGGATTAAAATCAGCACAATCCTTTATTTGAAGGCATATTTTTCTGAGCACTTGCGGTGTGGGTTGTCCTCAGACCTGGTACTTCTGCCAAATCACTGCTTGCCCGCTGAATGGCTGATGAAGCCTGTTGGAGACCAGATCTCTGGCAGGTAGCACTGCAGTGGTTTGCCACGTGCCAAGGGGGTTCCTCATGCACTTATAGTGACTTCAAAGTTGCTTTTAAAGTGATCAGTTACTGTCCAGTGGAAATCTCCTGAAGGTGTCGGGGTAAAATCCTAGCTTTATAAAATGTGAACTTTAAAGATTTGTCTTTTCACATGGATGCTCTGTATTTCTAATAATAGTATTTGCTGTTCTTGCCTTGTATTCAGGCTTGAGAACCAGTGGGTTTTTTCAAGTAATCACTGTTGCACAGTTTAATTGGCTGCTGGTAAATGGCTGCAGTGAAACTGTTCAAAGGGCAAGTTTTGCATATAAATCAAAAGGTATAAACTTCTTCAGAAAGCTCTTTTCTGCCTGGCTTATTCTCTCTGAGAGACACTGTCTGTTCTCAGGCCATCTCAATGTCTGTGATATGCTGAAATACTCAAGCTAAAGGTTCTCAAAGGACAGGATATTTCTCATGTCTACTGCCCTGTCTACTGCGACCAAAGCACAGGTCACTTGCCAGCCAAAGACTGATGTGTCATCTCAGACATTAACTGGGGAAAGTTAATGAGGAAGAGGTTTATTTAACAGTAAGGGGGGAGGGGGATAGAGTTTTTGTGTCCCTGGAAGAAGATGGGATGGCATGCATTTGCATCTGTTAGACTTAATTGATTGTCATGCTTTGTGACCTTAACTGAAAGATGTAATTCCTGAATCAAGTCTAAAGAAAGAATATGGATTCTAATTATTAACTTGAAATGCAGTCTTGCTCTCTTACATCAGTCTGTTCCCTTTAAATAGTACACAGCTTGCTCTGGGATGGAGCAGAAAGCTGAACTGGGCAAATACAAGACCTGTCTGGTAAATATTTTTTCCACGGATATCACTCAGATGCACCTTGCTCTCTCAGGATGGATAAATAAAAAATCAATGCTCTTAAGTATGCAGTACATTACAGCTTGATGTTCCTATTTTACAGTAGTGTGTTGTTCTTATGGGCATTTTAAATGGATCCAGAGCCATCTAAATTTAGATAAGCTATCTTTATTCATAATGGGGCATAGCTGTTCTGGGAACCTGCTCCTTTTGTTTTAGTTTTTATTTAAGTACACTGAGTGTTTGAGGCCTGCAGCTCAAGTGGTATTAAATCCCTTCAGTCTTCAAAAATAGATGAAGCTCTTCTAGATGCAAAAGCACTGTAGTGATGCATCACATTAACTCTCTAGATGCTGTGAGACCCTCTAGAACATTGAATTCTAGAATGGTTTTGGTTGGAAGGGACCTCAATGATCATCTAGTTCCAATGCCTCTGCCATGGGCAAGGACATCTTCCACTACACCAGGTTGCTCAAAGCCCCATCCAACCTGGCCTTGAAAGCATCCAGGGATGGGGCATCCACAGCTTTTCTGGGCAACCTGTTCCAGTGCCTCACCACCTTCACTGTAAAGAATTTCTTCCTAATATTTAATTTAAACCTACCCTCTTTCAGTTTAAAGCCATTCCCCCTTGTCCCATCATTCCATGCCCTTGTCAAAAGTCCCTCTCCAGCTCTCTTGTAGCACCTCTAGGTACTAGAAGGTGCTCTAAGTTCTCCCCAGAGCCTTCTCTTCTCCAGGCTGAACAACCCCAACTCTCTCAGCCTGTGTCCATTGCAGAGGTGCTCCAGCCTTCTGAGCATCTTTGTGGCCTACTTTGGACTCACTGCAACAGGTCCATGTCCTCTTATGTTGGGGGCCTCAGAACTGGATGCAGCACTCTAGGTGAGGTCTCATGAGAGCAGAGTAGAGGAGTGAGATGCTGTGAAACCCTCAAGATGGGGTTTTAAGGTAAAGGTTTTATCTCTGGACAGCAAGTTGGGACTTGCCCTATGAATGGGACCCTTACATGATTAAAGAATGTAAATGCATGATAGTAACCAGAGCTGCTTGGCAAATGAAGGTGTTGTGATGATGCTTTCAGAGCAGTAAAAAATGGGAGTCTTCCCCCCCAAAATGGAAATATTCTGGTCTTCCCAATCAACAAAGCAGGCAAAACAATAAAAAATTACCTGTTTTAGATCTGATCCCTTGAAATTCATCCTTTGCTTTAGCCAGGCTAAATTCTTCATGCCCAGAAAAGGATCTATTCTTCAAAAATTCCCTTTATTTTAAATAAAGTATTGACTTGTTGCAGTCTTAAGGCTCTCAAGAACAGCTGGTCCATGAGAATTTGTCAGAGAAGACCAAGATAGAAATGCTGGGGAGAACCTTCCCTTTCCATTCTTGGCCCATATGGTGTTGTGACTTCTTGTAGGACTTTGGGAGCACAGAGACAGATCCCGCAGAAGTCCATTAGAAACCAGAGATGGAGCAGGGTAGGTGTGAGAGGCAGGTAGAAATTTGTCTATGGAGGGCATATGTATTTGGGAACTGAAGGTCAAGTAGGCAGTCATGTGTCTTTGGGGTTAGCTTTTAGCTATACAGAGCTCATGAGCAACCTCCAAGCGGTGGTTGGAAAAGGCTGGGAAGGGGAGGAATGGAGAAGACTTACCAGATGTGCCTGGAATCACATCTTGCTTGTCCTTGCAGACCAGAGGGCATCACCTGAGTGCCTATGCCTGTGTGTTGTCCAGGGCTCAGGGTTCCGTTTCATGGTGGGGCTGCTTGGGGTGCTATTCCTGATCATAGGAGAGTACAGTGAGCTGTTTATAGTTTGTGAGTTTTTTTCTTTGAGGAAAAATGGAGAGAGAGATGTTCCTGCGGTCATTGACTGTCTGCTGTGCTGTGTGTGCTTGTTACTGAAGGCAAGGTCAGAGAAGTTCATCTTGTCTTTCAGTGTGACACAAGCGGCCTAGTTGGCTCAACTTCTTATTTCATTGTGCTTCATCTTTGTGGTGACGGCATCTGGGTTGTCTGCTCAGGGTGTCTGAATCATTGTCAGCTGCTGTAAATCTATGGGCTTTTTAAGGCGTCCAGAAAAGTCTTCATTTGGTGATACAGCTCTCCCTTTTAGTCTCCTCAGTCTTGGATGAGTCAGTAACCAATGAGTGTGATAAAAGTCTGTAGAACTGTGTGCGTCCTGATATCTGGTTTTAAATGTCATTGGTTTGCTGTGAAGTCCATGTGGTATTTTCTTGCCCCTCCAATCCTCCAGTGAGGATAAGGGCCCCTTTGGGGACCTGAACTGGGCTGGAGGGTCTGTGACAGCTGAAGACAATTTAGAGATATACTGGAGACAGTCAAAGCCAGTTGTTGTCAAGAAGTACAGCTCACTGGCTGTAGCTACTTTTCCTTTTCTCTCTCCTTTCACCCATCTGCACTTCCCATAAGCTGTACCTGCTCCTCTCCTTTCAGCCCATCTTGCTAATAGTTTACAGCAGTGCCACATTTCATCCCAGGCATTGTCTGTTCTGCCTTGTGCATCATGAGCTTAAATAAAATTTCTTTTCCTAGAAGCTCTGGGAGCTATCCCCTCCCTAAATTGCAGAATAAGTTATTTCCACATTCCTTGCCCTCCCTAGCTCTGTTTCTTTTCACTTACCAGGCCTTCAGTAGGTTCCTCCTCTCTTGCTTGTCTCACATTCTCCTAAGTTCCCTGGAAATGGGAGGGGCAACCCAATAGCCTGTTACGACTTGCATGGAGGTTATCAAGAAGACAATCCCACTCTTTGCAATGATGAACAACAGGAGGACAAGCAATAATGGGGATAAGTTGAAGTAAGAGAAGTTCTGAGTGGATATAGGTGGGAAAAAAATCATGAAGAAATCAGTCAAGCAGTGGAAAAGATTGCTGAGAGAGACTGTGTACTATGCATCAGAGACACAGCTAGATGGAGCCTTGAACAGCCTGGTCTGGCCTTCTTGCTGACCCTGCTTTGAACTGAAGACTGGACCGATAACCTCCTGAGGTCCCTTCCAGCCTATTTTCTCCTATTTAGTTTTTTCTTGGCATCATTCTCATTTTTCTCTTCACCAATCTCATGCACAAGACCATCTTGGTGAATTATCTTTCTAGTTCAATTCCAGTTCAACATCCCCAGGACTTTGTATTTTCCTGCCAATGTAAAATCTCAGCCTTTCATACTGATTTCTGCCTGTGGACATGTACCTATCAAACTTGGTTTAGTTGCAACATAATTAATCTCCCTCTCCTCAAGCAAATCCCCTTGATTTCTAAATCATGGTGTATTTTGCTGCTGTTCTGCCTAATCCACATATTCTCTGCCATCCTGCAACTGGTTTTGCTGGTTACATATAGGCTCTAAAAAAATCACAGTCACCCAGGCCATTTTGGATATATCTGCCTGAGTTTGCAGAGAGCTGAACTCGCTGAATTTCCTTTTGGTTGCAAAAGGCACTGTGAAATCACGCTGATTTCACTTTTAAAATGCCAGTGCTTCAGAGCATTTCAAAGCATGGAGGAGATGGAGAATGAGAGAGAGAGTGCTGTCATTTTGGGTTGATGTACAAGAAGACACTGTGGAGCACAAAAGAGATCTGTTTGAGGCTGCCTTCCATAAACGAGGCTTCATTTTCAGCAGTCTGGCAAACACAGTCTTAAAATTTGATTCCAAAATTACTTGTTAATGATGAAACAGATTGCATTGTCTTTAAGCAAATATTTGCTCTACATTGTACAATTTTAAATACTTCTGAATGCAGCTGCAGGAATGATGTCCAGTTGTATAACATTCCTGTTGCTAAGAAGTAACAAAAATAAGTGTAATTATTTATCTTGGATGTCTGAAAAAAAATCTCTGACATTTCTTGCACAACATTTCTTTGAGTATGACTCATAATGCAGACTTATAATTAGCGTGCTAACTTCCATTAATTAGGCTGACACTTAATTGGATCTATAAAAAGCAACTGTGACATGTCTGGTTTTAATCAATTACTGCATGCTTCAGTCTGGTTTATGACTGCTGCAGTGACTGTTAATGATTTTGTATTACTGTGAGGCCAAATCCATGAACTTTGTAGGTACAACAGTGAGTCTAGAGTTGCTTGGCTGGTTGGAGCTTTACAGTCCGCATGGATGTGCTGTTGGTCCTTTTTCTCTCTCCACCTTTTTGGGAGAAGCATGGTGAGTGTGTGCTGAGAGCAGCTGCAGTTCAGCCATGTTCTGGGATCCACACATGGAGGGCTGAATACGATGGGCTAGGTGGTCTCTGTTTTATCTCCTGGCTATAAAATTCAAATCCAGCTAGCAATAGAAGAACAGGTTGTATGCTCATCTGGTGAAACGTGTCATCAACTGAAAATCTTGGTTCTTTCTTCACAAGTAAGCTAAGCTAAACCATCATGTTTCTGTCTTGAATCCAGTGCACAGTCCCTTTTGTGCATCTGAATATCTTGACATCCCTCTTCCAGGTAGTATTGGGTGCTGTAGGATCTGTATTAGAAGAACCCGACATCCACATTTGTGTAGAGCTGTGCAGCTAAGCTTCATCTGTGTGCCCAGACAGGACCATGTGAGCTGCAGGGGCTTAAGAGGCTGTGGTTTTGTGAGTTACAATAGGGCTGTTATAACCCTCTGCCTGCGTGTTCCCGTGCCATAGTAGCCACATTCATGGTGGCTTCTGCAGACTTGTTTTACTTTATAACTGAGGCAAACAAGAAGCCTCAGGTGGCCTCTTACTGCAGCTCAGCTGACCATCAGTGGCTTACAAGGGCGTGAACATGCTTGTGTCCAGGCTGCAGCTCCTGCTTCTCAGGGAGCCACTTTGCCCCGAGAAGTGGCTCTAGGATGAGATGTGAAGTTAGGCAGCTTCATCCCTACTTGCTCCCACGGCCTTCCTTTAAAGAGATGCACAAATCCATCAGCATGTACCCTGAAATTCTTCAGTTTGCTGTCATTGTGCTGGGGCAGAATAAGGATATAGACACATGCTGTAGGCAGCTGGAACATATTGCATTTAATGTAGATTTAACTACATTTTTTTGTTCAGTTGCTTACTCTGTTTAGTTACTGTAGAGTTTGAGGCCTTGGACATTTTAACTAGTTACACCCAAACTTAGGAATGTGACCTAAGCTGTGACTCTTTTTGTGCAGTAATGCACCCACCAATGCATTTTCCTGTTGTCATTCTTTTTTGCAGAGTTTGTAAAATCAATGTCCATTGGAAAAAAAAAAAATCTCTTCTTCATGGTTGTTATAAAGAGTACATAGGGGGTTTCCTATGTTTTCCCTTTGAAAGGGAAAATATTTAACTCAATTGTTCCTCCCTGCCATGTTGGTAATGTATTTTTATGGTTTAGAGTAGGAGTCAAGAGGATTCTTAAGTTTAAAAAATGTCTTTGCTCCCTGTTTTATTTAAATCTTTGAAATATTTTATGTAACTCCTTGGAGAAGATCTCTTCTAGCTAAAGCATGGGAAATGGTTATTTGAATAAATGCTCAACTACTCGGGTGGTTTTCATCGCCCCAGCTTGAGTTTTCGTTGCTAATTGGTCATTTTATTGACTTTAATTAGAAACAATAATATCAAAACTAGGACAAAACAAGACTCCACTGAGAATAAAGTACAACACTGTTGCATAAAAGGGTGGAGGACCCAGGCTGATGAGGTCTTTGAGCCTGGAGCAGACGACTTGTATGGCTCTGAGTAATGCTCGTGTCCTTTGTCTCGATTTTCCCCTGTTCTCCTGCCATCTGTAGACTAACAATCCAGTGCCTAACTGTGCTGTGAGGCTTAATAAACAAAATTCTGGGTTCTTTGCCAAATAATTAGGGTATATGGGTCACACTGTTGTTAATTACTCAAGTGTGCCTGGATCATTTTCAAGTAGAGGTGGATAACCTAGCGGAGGATCCTTGTGCCATCTTCTGTATTTTACTGCTGCAGCTGGAGCAGAGGCCATGGCAAGGGGAGAGCTGGTCCTGGAGTGTGGCAGGAGGGTGCTGTGGATGTGTGACCTCGCAGGCATCGTGGGTCCCTGCCCTTTGGAGGTTGCAGTGGGGGAAACTGCTGTGGTGCTTCGGTCTGACTGGCTGGGGGGGAAGTTGGCACTTCCCAGTCCCTGTCTGGGAACTTAGACAGCTTTTTCTTTTTTTTGTGTTTTATGTGTCTATTTTTGGATGCTTACAAAAGGAAGTACAGTCCCATCTTGTCGCAGCATGAATTGAAAACTTAGCACTCAGCACACCAGCTCTGGTGCCCAGGCCTAAGCCTCTCATACTGCTACAAAAGCTCTTGTCAAAATGCAGCTTTTCTCACCTGCATCTCCTCAAAGGGCCGACAGAAATGGCATGTCTTATGAGGAGTTTTTTAAGGCTTCTTTTTCTGGGTAAAATTCAATCTTCTGCTGCCTTTTCAACAGAAGAAGGTACACTTTCATTGGGTAAAATGCAAAGCACCAAACAATAATAAAAGGAGTATTATTTTTTCATTGAGGTTAAACCCCAGGTATTTCTGTCTGACTCTGGTGATTTGTGTTTTTTTTAACACAGTCTATCCAGCTCAAAGATGTAAAATATTCTGCCTCTTCAAATTGCTGAGCACCTGTATCATGCTAGCATCATTAGGAGCTATGGGTTTCCGGCTCCTCTGAAAACTAGACCCTGGAGACAATGGATTGGTAGGTTTGAATGGTAGTCTGTGTGCGTGTGGTTTTCTGTACCAGGCCAGAACATCTTTCTCAGCATCCCTGAACAATCCCAGTCATGCTTGGGTCAAGCACTGCAGGCAGCTGGTGTCTCCTGGCAGCTGAGCAAAGTCATCTGTTTATTTCAATGGAGGAGTCAGGTCCTCCATGCTCAAAATGAATATAGTCATGCTGGAACAGAGTGGAATTAAATCAGATGGCTCACTTTATTAACTTCTTCCCTTCCTAAGGGAAAGGACAATGGGTTGACAAAGCTAAACTCCTTGGCTTTAGGGTCACCTTGCTGTTCTTTCCTCCTCTGCTGACATCATCTGTTGTTTTGCCCTTGGGTTAGAAGTTACTGTTTCTAGATTTTCTTGCAATCTAGATTTTAGTGTGTGTATGGCTGGGAGGGATTGGTGGATCATGGTGCAGGGGAACATACAAGGGTCACATGCTGTGTTCATTTAGCCCAGCCAGAGAGGAGATTTGGCAGCATTCAGCATAAGTCTTCACTGCAGACCTTGTCAGAGTAATCACTATTATTTGTGTTTATGGAGACACCTGTAGTATTTTGGGTTGAGAGCAAGGGCACCACTCTTACCCCAAGTGAATCGTTCCCCCCTGCCATGTTAGTAATGTATTTTTATGGCTTACACTAGGAGTCACTGGGATGATTAAGTTTTGAAAAACATCTTTGCTCCCTGCGTGTACTGGTGTGGTTTAGTGCTTAGCCCTGAGTCACAGCAACCAGCTTCTGCCTCCAGCTGTGTCACTACTGTGTGGTGTGACCTTGGCATGGGCTGTAAGCTGACTGTGCAGGGATTGCATCTTCTTGATTAATAGCCTTGTTCAGAGTTATATCCCCTTGGTTCAACAGCACAAATAAGTCTTTATTACCTCAGTAGCAGCATGGAATCCTGGCTGAGAAAAGCACGATCCATTCCTGGCTTGGGAACTATTGGCACAATTAATTCTATTTGGATTGCAGCATAAAAATTACCAGTAAGGCAGAGAGACTGAAGCCTACAAACATTGAATGAGTTTAATTAAAAGAACGATTTTGAAGCAGCTTTGGGCATGGATACTTATTACTTCTCTATTGGTCTCTATCACTGCCTCTATAATGAATTGTCAACGAACTCACATGAAATGAGCTTTCATTCTGCATGGCAGGAAGCTCCCAAAAGGGGAGAGATGGCTCCTTTGGAAGACTGTTTTAGTAACATGTGAAATAAAGGTGGAAAGGGGGAAGTTTCTCCCTTCCTGGGTGTTCATAGGGTGGAGAACACATATGCAGTCTGTGCAACAATGAGCCTCCACCAAGCAACCATCTCTGTGAAGCACAGCTGTGCTGCAGCAACACTTCCAGGTGCTGCTTCAGTGTCCAAAGGCACTCCTGTGAGCCTGTAGCTGGAAGGCAGCTAAACCCATTGCTGGGCTGGGGTGAGCAAGCTTAGGGTTTTACAGGATGGGGCCCTGGCTTTTGCCGCATCTCACTGTGTCGGAGAGAGTGCCATGAGTATTCTCTTGGCCTCCACATTAAGCTCTCAAATTTTCCCAGAGAACTGGGCAGAGTGAAACACCGTCACAGAAAGGGAGCAATTAATTAAGTGGCTCTGTGCCTTCTTCTGGTGTTGACCCCGGCAGCGCCTGTGAGCTGCATCAATGCGCTCGAGCTTGCTGTCCAGAGCTCTGATCTGGGTAAAGCTGACTGCAAAGGGACTCTTTTCAAAGTCTCTCTTGTATTCTTTGGTAGCACGTACAAGGACAGTGTTACTGCTCTGCTGTAATGGCTATGGAAAAACGCTCGACAGATTATTGGGCTTTTTTTTTCTCCTCTGTGTGTGCTTTTGTTGGAGATGAGGAATTAGCACTACTGGGTTTTTTTAAAGACTCTTTAGTGCCCACAACCCGAACTGACCTAGGCACTTTTGGAGACCTAGCCCGAATTTTCAAGTTATTTTTAAATGCTGAAAGTCTTGCAGAGGTCTGGGAATGTTAAATGATTGATTATTTGCATCGTAGAGCATAGGAGTCACAGCCCTGGACTGAGGCTTCATTGTGCTAGGTGCTGAATGCACACAGAACAAAATGTCTGTTTTTGCCCCTGGTACCATGAAATCGGAGTGGAGTCAGCTCCCATCCCTCTTTTCTAATATATTTATACATTCTCAGTGTGGTACAGCAGCGTATCAAATCACAGATATGTTTTTTATAGCAGATGAAGTACAAATAAAGGCTGGATTTTTGTAGTAGGCATTTGCTTAATATCTTGAATGGCAGAGCACAGTAAACAGTATATAAATGCCTGGATGGAAAGTAATTGTTCATGCATGAAGTTGATAACAGTAACTATATATATTTTTGGCTGTGTTTCTCTGTTATGTCCAGGCCTCTGGTCAGTGCTACATTGCCATTACCAGATGACTTGCATTTGCTGCGCTCCTTTGATCGCTTTGCCAGCATGTCATCTGGCTAGTTTCCCTTTGCCAGGGTCCCAGGATCGCAGTGAAGTTCTCACAGTTACTTATATCTGTCTTTTCCCTTTGCAATTAGCCTGGGAAGTGAATGATTCCTCCCCTCCCTGCACATGTGGGTTTGTTTGGAGAGGGTCGGGTAGGGCGTTGTTTTTTCCCTTCTTCCAGGGGCAGGCAGGCAAATTCAGCCCCACCCCAATGATGTTAGGCTCTACAGGCTGTCATAAAGCCCTTACCCTTTTACTGTTCTTGAGCACCTTGGGATAGTCCATAGAGTTGCAGTGCTCGTGATTCGTTCTGTAAACATAGGTGGTGCTCGGTTTACAAGTTAGAGAAAATTCATCCAGACAGGATGCCTAGAGCTGAGAAAAGACAGAAATCAGTTCCTGTGGGAGTTGTTCTGCATTCCCCTCCCCAAAAGCTCTGTGTCAGGCACAGAGAGGCTTTATTATTGCAGTTCAAACTGATCTGTGACTGTGAAGTGTTTGACCATGGTTGACATCTTGGAGCAATAAGAGGTTTTGTTTCTTACTTTTGATTGCTTTTAGGTATCTTGCAGTCGGCAAGCCCCTTGGAAGATAAGTAACTAGTCGTCATGCTTGGGCTGTTGTTCAGTAGGAAATAAGTACAGTTCAAAGTGCTCTTAGTCGCCTGCATTGGTGGAGACTGTCGTCTGTCATGGTCACCTACAGTGACTGAAGTGTCAGTGCCTGTGCCTGGAGACCTGCAGAGAAATGTGTCTCTTGCTGAAGCCAGAGTGTTGTTCTGTGGGACAGGATCTTCTGCTAGCCGGCTAGTGTCAGACTTTAGTTTTAAGTGTTAGTTGGAGGTCTTCGTGTCAGTGGGAGATTAGAGATCTGCACGTCAAACTGAGCAGACCTGAATGGGTACTTCAGCAATTGCAAGCTTTTCAAAATGTTTTTGTCTTTTGTCTGATCCTGGCTCAGTCACAAACTGAACTTGTGACTAAACTCATTTACTTAGGGAAAATTCTGTCTTTAACTGAAGAGCCTAAAATTGAAATATTTTAGGAAAAGCCTGAAACATGGGGTCACGTA
The DNA here is from genome assembly GCA_035221455.1 of Xenops minutus. NCBI lineage: Eukaryota > Metazoa > Chordata > Aves > Passeriformes > Furnariidae > Xenops > Xenops minutus. The sequence continues at coordinate 30,858,403 of JAWWEE010000001.1, read as the reverse complement.
GAACAAGAACCTGCCTCTCTTGTTTCCCACTGCAGGCCCACATCTGCAACCTGGCAAGCAAAAGTTTTTGACCAGTTCTGCGTTAAAACAATTTTAATGGCATGATTCGTTGTTTCATATTTATTGTTTATGTTGCTATAGCAGTTGAGGTTCTTAAGCTTTGGATCCAAGACCTTGCTGTGCCAGGTGCTGTGGGAACATGGGAAAAAAACAAACCAAGATGGCCTTGTGAGGAAGAACATGTGTTTCTGTATAACCCAAGGCAACAGGTGGCTACAGATGGGGGATCCCAAGGAACCAGTGACATAATACTGACCTGTGCAGTGAGTAGTAGTCTTGGTACATCACTTATCTAAACATTGCTGAGGTTTTATAGATGCTATAGCAAAGGGCAGTTTGGAGGAGATTGATGGCAGCAGAAGTTTTACAGTAACATCATAGCAAGCGAGAAAGACAGCAGAGGGAAAAGAGGCATGCTGAAAATGATGCTTGAGGAAAGATGTTGTCTGCAGAGTCTGGTTAGCATCATGGATCCTGTGGTCGAGTATGAGAGAATGCAGGTACAGGAGCAAAGTGGAGGCAGAAAGTGTGTTTTTTGGAGGAGAGAAAGCAGAGCCGTGGTGAAGAGAAAACTACAGGCAGGCTGTGTATTCAGAGTCTTGACCTGAAACTTTCTTCGGGTGTGTTTACTACTATCAACTCAAGGAAAAAGAAAGTGCTCTTTCTTTGGCTCATAACCTTTAACCAACATATGACATAAGAGAACAGATGAGTGAAGCAGAATGTGTGTGTTCCTTTATTTGCAGTGCAGATGTCTCCATAAGGGGCAAAGGAAAAATGCTGCTTTTTGTAGTGTTGTTTATTTAAACTTCAGTTTAACAAAATTAGCCTGTTCAGAAACTTCAATGAACATCCTCTTTAAGTTGAAAGCTTGCAGAGAAAGATGTAAGTCAAATGCCAACCCCAGCTATTAGCACGCATCCTTTCATGAGTGTCAAACTGTGCTTAATCTCTGCTGCTCAGGTTCTTTTTCTCCTACATGCTGCTTACAGCTGAAAATAACATCAAGTTAAAGATGTACTAAAGATAGCTGCTGCCCAGTTCATGGTGTTTCTGAAGCAGTTCGCTCTCTTCGCTGATCATGGTTTGTTTCCCATGCAGCAAGAGGGGAAACACAGCTGTCATGGCATCTGCTTGGGAAGCTCCCACTGGCTTGAGGATGTCCAGGAGTCCCAAATGTTCATAGCCCACAGTGTAAAAGGTATTGCTTGTAGTGCAGCTTCCCACATAAAGCTAAAAGTTTTAAGGATGTGTTGGTGTTTTATAGGAAGGTTTCTTACGAAGGAAGTGGAAATGCAGGATGACATGACTGCAGAACAAGAGAGGATGTATTTAAATAGAGTCCACAGAAGGTGGCTGGAGCAATGGCTTCATAGTAGGAAATGCATTGGTTGCTTTAGCATCAAGCAATATCCCAGATGTGTTCTCTGCAGTAGGGACCCCTTACAGCTGAACCATTTTTAGCTGTGTGGAAGGAGCCCAGTTCATTATCTCGAAGGCTCTTTCAGCAATAAAATTCCATCTTGCCACTAGAGGGGGATTGCCAGCCATACACTGTGCATCCATCCTGTTGGGCTTCACTAGCCACCCCTCAGTGTTTGCACCAGCCCAGCAACTCCAGCTGCAGAACCCTCTTTGCTCTGTTCAGCTCTGGGGTCTCACAGCACCCATGAAGGTCACACATTGTGGCCAAAGAAACATGAAAGGATGTGGATGGGAAGAGCCTGATTAATGTGATTTCTGAGTTCTTCTCCAGTTATCTGGTTCTGCAGAATGTTGGTTTTTTTCTTTCCACACAGTTACAAAAAGCGACCTGAGCACGACTTTTGTTCAGTGAAGGCTGTGTGCAACCTCCGCAAAACATGAAGAGGTGCAAATAACCCCTCTCCATGCCCGGATAAAAGAACATGACAGCGGCTTATTCAGCAGTGCCATTAAACGGGTCAAAGATGAAATAGAAACATCATTGTTTCTAGATCCTGCGAGAAAACGGAGGGCTTAAGGTGTAACAGACTCACTTGTGTGCTGGACCTGACCTACCTGTTTTTTCGCACCTTGCAGGGCTTTTACCCACGTGTTTACCTTTGGCCCGACATTCCGAGCGGAAAACTCACAGAGTCGCCGGCACCTGGCAGAGTTCTACATGGTGGAGGCTGAGCTATCCTTCACTGAAAGCCTGCAGGACATCATGCAGGTGGGCACTCCAAATGTCTGTGCAGGACGTGTACCAGAGCTTCTTTCTCCTCCCTGAGCCATGCTCCCTGCCCTCAACTGAGGTCACAGCTCCTCTCACCCTGTGTGAGCCAACTAGAGATTGCACAGGGATTTCCCAAGGATCTGGGTTTGCTCAGCAGAGATGAGGCCACAGAGGGGATTTGGAAGAGAAGATACAGGTGCACACAGCGTTCCTCTGAATAGGAAGCTGCACAGTTGCTGTCTTGCCAGGGAGTGTGTAAATGGTGTTAATTGGTGCTAATGGAAGTGGCATTCTCCTTTGCAAAACTTTCAGCACCTCTCCAGTGAATGAGCTGTGTTTATGCAGCATGTGCCTTGGTGTGGTCTGTAAAGGCCTCCTTGTTGTAATCTCTGTTGAAATCTGAAGTAGAAACAAATTTTTGGCATACACTGTTCACTGTGGCTTTAGCAGAAGACTGGAGGAAATCCTTAGTCAGCTGGCTTTTAATTTTTCAGGATTGACCTCTCAGTTGCAGTTTAACCACATGATGGATGCTAATGCATTTTACTAGTCTCAGTGTAAGCCAGCTTATGCCCAGTAGGATTTATAGTAAACATCCCCATGCACTCTTGTTTATCAGATAAGCTCCCTGGAAAGCTATTGGAAAAACAGCCTTTTAAAGAAAAATAACTCAAGCACTGGCTACAGATTTATAAAATAACATCCAGGTGGTGGTTTCTTCAGCCTGGGTCATACACAGTGCTGAGTCAGTATGTATGGCCTGACAGCAGAGCAGATGTGCTCTGTGTGCTGCTTCTGCATCTGGGATGTTTGGATGGCACTGGACTGTGTGGACAGACCCACTGGGAATCTATGCTCCATCATTAATAGCATCGTGCTCGCTCTTTTCTATCTCCTTTTCTCCAGAACAACTTTGTGTATTCATAGAGCATAGCATGTATATATGTTCACATCTTACTTCCTGAGCCCTCTGTTTCTCTAGGCAGTCAGGGGCTAATTGAAATCTTCACTGCTTTTATCTAGTGTAGTAAGCAAGGTCTTAAGTGGTGTTTGAGCCCTTGAACACAGCATCAAGATATCCAATGCTGAGAACCCTAATTTCTTGTCTTTTGAAGTATAGGCAGCCAGTTCAGACAATTCAAAGAATTAGATTTGAGAACTTTTCTGGAATGTGTAGGGCTTTTATTTGTAGGAAAAGGAGGAACTTCCCCCCTCTGCTTGGCTTTTGTTGTTGCTAAGTATCTTGTGAAGTCGCAGCTTATGCTCTTCCCTCTGTCCCAAACAAGCTTCTTTCCCTATAGCAAAAATCTCCTCACAGCCTTCATTTTGCATGCCTTATAGTGAGTCTAGATTGCAACAGGCTTAATTTTGTGGTGTTCTTATTTGCAGAAGTGGAGTTCCCATTTTGTTTATTTTTAAATCCTTGGGCAATCTCTCTTTAAAAAAAATGGAAAAACACAAAACCCTGCCAGTTCCTCTAAAGCCTAAATCAAGTTTCTTTCCTAGCATAACTGACCTAAATTCAGTGTTCTCTCATGTATCTGCCCATAGGCAGTTTGTCTGTTTGTTGTCATCTGCAAGTTCTTTGTTCGGTGCAAAACGCCCAGTTGAAAGCCTCAGGGGCTCTTGGCCAGGGTTACCCTCTGAACTTTGTCCTCACATAAAGAGCTGGATTGTTTAAAATTTATTTTTAAAATTGATATTCAACATTTGGACTGAGTACCTCTAACTTCAGCAAGTCAGTGTGCTGGAAATGCTCAGCTTCTTTGGGGACATCTTGAGGTATTTGCTTATACACCATTAAAGAGCCTTGCTACAAAGGTGTAGATGTTTACCATTCACTGATGAGGCTTGAGATCTTTCTCTCAGCCAAAACTCCAAAAGAAACATAGCTTCCCTTATGAAATAAAAGGAAAAAAGAAGATTTAATAACCAAGTTAAATGTATTTGGGAACAAAGGGTCTGAAATCTTAGAGCAATGGCCTTTTTTCTCCACTGTAATTGCAGAGAGTAGTGCTCACTTATTCCTAAATTAGTAGCACAGTTCTTGTGAAGTCTCGTGTGTCTTAATCATGCAATCTAAATTTCTGTTCTCTGCCAAAATGTGTTTTAGTGCTACAAAGAAGCTTAAACTCTCACAATACTGGTTTCACAATACTTTCTGTGGAAAGTCCCTTGTGCTCACTTTACACTGCATGGCTGGGTGATAGTATTTCTGCTTTAGTGTACAGGGTGTATGTATGTACGGGTGTCTGAGGAAAGACCTCTGTAGCCTCTTTCCATAAGTCAAGTGAAGATGTTGGGTCAGGCTGCCCCAAGGCACTTTTCTCCTCCAAACTGGGTGGGAAGGAGTTAGAAGAAGGTCAGGTAGACAGTGGAAGAGGTCCAGTTGTGGAAGTGTCTGGACTCACTAGAGCCATCTCCCCTACAGTACCTGTATTGGAGGTCCAAGGTCTCCAGTTTCATTTGTCCTCAGATGCCTGTTGTCACCCTCTCCCTCTCTCTTCAGTGCTATGTTATGTCGCTGTTCTTGTAGACCATTATCTTCTATTTTTCATTCCACTTTTTTGGCAGTGTAGTAGATATAAAGGATCCCACTTCGCTCATGACACTAATGGGGTCTCAAAGAGGCCATTTGATACAGTCATTATTGAATTTCATCAAATGTACATACAAAGCCATGCTAAAAAAGACATTACTTAGGCTGTAAAGTTAGGAAATGCCAGGAGGAAGTTTTCCTGAGGGTATTTCTGTGAGTTTATGCATAGTGTTAGTCTTCCTTAAAAAAATCACATCCTAGCACCACTGTCTCTTTAAGAGATGGAGAATGTATCTCTTGAAGATGGAGAATACAATTTAACACTCAGTATTTGAGCTCTGTCCTGAGGGCTGCAGTATTGTCTTCCACTGGTTACCTACTTCATCAAAATTAATTTGCTGTCATTACAGCCTAGTGACATGGAGCATTATTACCTCCATTTTACAGAAGGGAGTTCAGGCATGAAATGAAATCAGTAGCACTGATTTTGGGTGTCAGCTTCAGAGAACTTGGATCTGAAACAGGAATGTGATTTGATTTCCAGAATAGTTTGCACTTAGCGTTCTTTCTGTCTTCAGTGCCAAGGCTGAGGCGCTTGGGCCAATCTGACTGCAGTCTTGAGGGAACAAACACTGGTAATCACATGGGAAAGGTTTGTTCCAAGCGCCTTGCTCAGCACTCTTTAAGGACATTGGGGTATCTCTAGGACTGTAGGTTCCTTCTCTGAAGTGGCATCCAGCTGCCATAGCTGAGGCTCACTGTATTCCCTTACTTATATCAGCGTTCAGCTTCAGTGGCCACTGAAACAGTGCTCTGACAGACAAGTCTCCTTACTTGCCTGACAACAGCATCTCTCCAGAGTGGGTCCTGAGCTGTTGGTTGTGTAGCTGAGAGAGGAGATTTTATGACCAAGATCAGATGGGAATGCTCCCCTCTATGTGTCTATATATGTGCACACACGTACAAAGTGTGTGAGCAAACATGAGGGCAAGAAATAGTGGTCCACTGGTGAATGTTTCATGTGTAAGTAGCCTGTGATCTACACTGCATCTATATGCATGTCCCAGGTAAATACATAAATAAAAATCCTACTGGCAGGTCATGCAATTTTTCTGAAAGTGCCTTATGTAATAAGGATGATGGTTTGAACCCTTCTTAGAGTGCACAGCACCTCCAGTTGCTGCTGCTGACATTTACTGCGGTTTTATTGATGATTTCCTCTATTTCAACTCTGGTCATAATTTTATTTGGGAAGAGGATAAGCTGCAGTATCAAAAGATCCAAGTTAAAATTAAGCAATACCTTTGGGAGCTGCTCCTAATCAAAATTGGACAGTTAACCATTGAGTAACATGGCAGCATTGGAGAAGGTCAGGGTTGATACTGCTGAACTTTGAAAAGTGGAAATAGAGAAAGGCTGAAGGGTTGAAGGAGGGGGGAAAGCTTGAACCTCTGTCCTTCTTGCCTGCCCTCCTAACAGCAGTTTCCACACTGCCATTATGAAGTAACCAAATTATTGGGCTTTTGGAACATCAGAAGTCCCACTTCTGAGACGAGTTACTTGCTGTAATTCCAGTACCTTTTTCCCTGTGTAAGTCTCCTATCAAACATGTTTCTTTCAGGATATGTTCAAACCAGTCACTTCAGCTGTATCTCCAGCTCATGTTTTCCCTCAAACCAGCAAGCCGGTTGTTACAGTTCTCCACTCATTTTTCCTATTGCCTACTTTATAGTCCTTCATTATATTATCTGCTTAAAGATGTAAATTCTCAGTTGGAGATATTTTTTTCTCTTTTTCTTTTTTCCCCTTCTACTGTTTGTGTCTAGTACACGTTCGGCATAAATAAGAGCAGTGAGAAGGCCAGTGTATGACCCACGTGTCTGTTTTTTTTGCCAGGATAAAACCTCAGTCTCAAACCTGGAAATATTTCTCAGATTGTTTTTCCCATACCACCCACATCTTTTTTCCACAAGAGGAAGCTGCTCATGTTGAATGCTGTGGGAACCTAATTGTTGCTTTATCGCACAGTGAGGAAAAAAAGTGCTAATTAAACAACATGCTTTTCTGAAACCAGATGATACTTTCATTTTCTAGAAAGAGGAAGCTTAATGTAAAATCCCTCCGTCTCTGCCTGGTGAAACCAGATGAATTGCCAAGAAGTTTTCTAATTTCATTTGCATAAGCCTTTTTCTAGCTACTTTGAAGAAAGTTCAAAGCTGACTGTTTGGTTATTTGCCACTCAGCAGCAGGAATGCTGGCTTTTCATTTCCTCTGTGTTTGAGTACCAGGAGGGGTAAAACTGTTCATCTGCATATGATAATGCCGTTCCTTTATTTGCATCTTCCCTTTTTAGAAAGAAGGGCCAGGTTGATGCAGGAGTCTTGAGTCTGAGTTTGTCTCCAGAGGAGTCGAAATGGACCACTTTACCAGCAGTAGGCTGGTGGGTTGTTCAGCACAGAGCAGCGTTTCAGCAGCTTGGGGCAGGTGATGAAGGATGTTCATCTAAACATAAGTGTTTGAACAATAGGTCTGAAATCTCATCTTGGCTAAGTCAGTAGCACAGCTGCTTCATTTCTGTGCCTTGTGTTCCTCTTACCCTGTAGGATCTGGTTCTTGTAAGGCAGAGACCCGCTGCTGCTGCTTCAGATCTGCTGACTGAACATTAAGTTCATCTTTTCACAGTTACTCTTCCCTGGGCCTTGTGGTGTCTGGGGACTGCTGCTCACCAAGGTGTCACCAAGATGTGACTTCTCTTGACTCTGCAATCAATGAAGCTGCTGTTATGCTCACACCAAAAAAAAAAAAAAAAGTAATGTGCCAGAATTTTCATAGATTCTTTTTTATTAAGAAAAACTTGGTCCCATCCCAGGCTGAGGTGATGTGCAGCCCAGCTGCATTGCTCTGTTCTTACAAAGGAGATGAGAATAGGAGGATGGTTTTGAAGAAGAGTTGGGACCATCAGTCAGCTGATACCACAGGTATCGACTGTCTGCTTTGTGCGGATGTAAGACTACAAGGAGCCATGAGAACTCTTAATCTGCACAACAGCAAGTGTCTTGGATGGTCTGCTTTGCTTAAACAGAAGAGAAAGTTATTCTTAAAACAGGTTGATGAAAATGCAGTGGCATCCCATGTGGGGGCTTTTAATGGCATTTTAATTTCTTAATGAGTGAAGCCCGTTTTACTGGATAAGTATATCCAAATTGGATGAGAATGTCATTTAGTTAATCCACATTAGTTTAGGGAAATGGAACCACACATCTTTTTAGTTTCTCAAACATTCTTGCATTGATGTGTCCTCTGCTTTAGCTCTCTACTCATCTCTCTACATGTTCACTTTGCTCTTACTGTGCAGAGTCTCTCTAGCTGGGATCCATTTGGTGGACTGGTTCTACACACTACGGGTCTATTCTCCTTTCCTTTAGTTCTGCCTTTTCTAACAATAAAGCGGAAACTCAGAATGGCTCATTACAGGACAGACACCACATCAGGAATTAATCTGAGACCAGTCTCCACAAATGGTTATAATGTTGTGTCTGTGGCTGACCAGCACTGCTGCTTGAATGTTTTAGCTGTGCCTTTTTTTCACTGGAGATACTGAAGATACTGAGGTCATCAGCAGACACCGAAGTCCTAAATCCATAGCAGAAAGAAAGGTTACAGTCCTCTTCAACTACCAAGCAAGCCTGCTAATTAGGAGCATTAGTGAGGTGGTACCCCCTTAAGCAGTCTGACCATGCAGGACAGAAGCTTTTCCTGTACCTTTGTCTGATGTGTAAAGTGTTTCACTTATAGTCTGGGACACCTAAGCAGTATTTATATTTCATCCACTCCTCTTTTCTCTATTAGGTTATGGAAGATCTTTTCAAGACAGTAACAAGCACTGTGCTCTCCAAATGTCCTCGTGATGTTGAGCTTTTTCATAAATATGTAGCTCCTGCACAGAAGGTAATACATGTGACAGGAAAGAGCTGCAATCCTATTATGCATTTTGGGGGTTCTTGGCTATAGGGAGGCTGAATTTATTTTTTTATTAATGTGTTATCCTGTGTTAAGAAACTGAAGAGCGAAATGTCAGCCTCAGTTTAAGTGATGGTTCAGAGAAAGAACACACAGCTTTCTATAGCTGGTAGGAAGTGTGTTAGAAGTGTAGCTGTCATGTCATCTGGCAGCCTCTGAATCATCAGCTTCGATAACTGGATACCCTTTTAGCACTGAATGGCCCGGATTGGATTTTGACCCATAGCTAGATCAGAATGCAGTCCTACAAATTCAAATATAGAGGGAGGTCACTTTTCTGAGTCTCCTCTGGGCCCCTGAACCCTTAAGAGTAGCTTTATATGTTTGTGTTTTTCTTGTTTTGACCAAGGACAGGTTGGAACAAATACTGAAGAACAAATTTATGATGTAAGTACTATTTCAAAATGATCTGGAAGAGGGCTTTTGGGGAAAGAGTTCCTATTTTGTATATGTTCTTTCACAACTCAATGTCTTTTGGGTTAGCATAATAGCTCTAAAAGAGCACGAATTGCAGTTCCCTTTTACTCTTTGTCATTACCCTTGCATCTCTGCATGAGACTGACATCTGTATCTGCTGGCCTTTGGCTTTTGCTCCCCTGGGCAAGATCCTCTTTTGTAACTGTATCCTCCTTCCAGCATGCACCTGCACAGTGGTTTGCTCACTATCTTGCTTGGTTTTGGCTTTGGTACTCTGCTTTCAATCATGTCTCTACTCCAATGGCTCCCTTTTTATGAAAGTATTCTACAATATTTAAAAATCCAGCTGGTTTTCTGTTCATAGTTGCTTGTACAAATCCCTATTCCCAGTTCTTCGTGTGCTAAAGAATTGAAGGGTTTGGGTTTCTCTCACTTGGCCCTCAAGAATACCTTCTCTTTCTTACTCTTGCCTGTCTCTTTAAATAGTGGAGCTCTCTGTCCCACAGAACATTCTAGGACTGCTCAGCCCAGCCTTGGTTGTCTTGCTAAGCAGCTACAGCCACACTTGGACAACGGGATCATGACAGATCCTCCCCATGTGTCTGCCTGCAAGAGCACTGTGGGACACCTCAGTGAAGTTACCATCTCCCCATTTCAGTCCTCTCTTTGGACCTAACTGATATTCCTGAGAGGACAGAATTGCCACTCAGCTTCTCCCATGGTCCAAGAAAAAGAGAGACAGACTATCTCTTTCTCCCTCTCTGTCTCTCTCTTTATCAGCTGCTGGGAGATCTGGGGCATTCCTGGCTTACACACATCAATTACATGCATTGAACCTGTTCCAGTGATATACCTGTGATATACTGTGGCCTCACATAACCCAAACACATGGAGCAATATATTCCTTTCTGAGGTATTTCCTCCAGAAGCTTTCTCTTTATTAGTGAAATCTTGTAGCTGAGTGTAAAGCACTCATGTTCCTTAGGGAGTTTGGTTTATAATTGGATTTAGCCAGTGATACAGAGAGATGAAATTACAGTGATCATGTTATTCTTTCTTCTCTCTGTCCACAACATTTTACTTGGTATGTGGAAAACTTGTGAGCCAAAGTATTTTCCATTGAGTCTCAATTTCCAGTTACCAAACCTGGCGCAATTGTTCACTGCACTTGTTCTGTTTGCTCTGCCATGACGCTGTTCTCTTGTGCTGGTGGAATTCGGTGGAGAATCTTCTCTCAAATTTGTCAGAGGAGCAGAGAAACATTGCTGCAAATAAAACTCACAGTTTTTGCAAAGTAAAGTGGAAATGTTTGAGCTACAAGTGCTTTGCACCCTAGGCTGTTGTTTTTGTCTAACACACCCTGAGCTAGAGCTATGTTGTTGTAGCTATGCTGATGAGGGCATATTGTTTTCTTTAAAAAAAAAAACACTAAATTTCTGTGAAGCAATTCTCTGCAGAGCTCACTTCTGACTAAAAGGCCACATTGCAATAATGCAGAAGTGTTGAGAGCTTAGCACTTCCTGCCCTGCATGTAGCTGAAGCACAGGAAAACATACGGTTCTTGCCATATAAAATGCTTTTTGGTTTCTGTCCAAAGAAGCATTGCTGGGAAGTCTGACATTACACACAAGTTGGCATGGTGGTGGGGAAATGCCTCCTTATTTTCCCAGCATGGCACTTTTCCAGAGAACTTTGTTATTCCTTTCATAGTTATCTTAAAGACTTCTTTTTTTCCTCTTGCAGAATTCCGTACAGTGAAGCAGTGGAAATTTTGAAGCAAGCTTCTCAAACTTTCACTTTCAAGCCAGAGGTAGGTTGTTGCCAGGTGGCTCGTCCCTGTGCCTGTTCATGTGCACAGCCTGAAGTCTGTAAAATCTCCTTTCTTTCTGATTCCATGGGAGTTGTTACTTGGCACAGATTGTCTGCCTTCTGGGGTGTTTGCTGAGTTGTAACCCAGGTAAAAGTTTTGCCCTTAGGGGTTGAAATGGGAGGAAAATAAGGAGTGAGATCTGTAGCAGAACAACACGTGCAGGGAAGGAAGTGATGACTTTGCTGTTGAAGGACCAAGGCTTCAACAAAGGCGCTTCTCTTTCCTGTGTGTGAATAGTGCTGGGAGTGTTGCGCATTCGGTAGCAATCATCTAAGGAGAGTTGCTGCAATAGTCCTCAAATAAAGGAAATATAACAGTGTAGCACCAAAAGTTTGACAAGGATTAATAAGCCAATACCATGTCAAAATACCGTGTAATCTAGATGGAGGTAAAGGCATAGATGCTGTTTTTTTCCAAAACATAGATGCTGACTGCAAAAAGAATAACATGCTAGTCTTTCTAACACTGTTAGATTATGGTTTTCTAAAAATCATATTTTACACAATTTCAAACACACACATGGGGCAGTATTTGTGGTGGTGCTCATCTCATGTATACTGTTTGTTATCTCATTCTGATGCCTTGAAGAAAATAACCCTCTGGCTGAAGCCACCTTTGTAACCAGTTGGGTAACTCTTGTCTCTGCACCCAAGTGGGTGTAGACCTCAGCTCTCATATTGGTACTCCCTTGATCTGACAGCAAACTCAGGATATTTTCAGAATAAGAGAATCTATGGGAGGTCTGTTACACTCTTCCCCTTCTACTTCCCCAATATTCTTTGCATATCCTGTAAACGGACTTGAGGTCTCAAGTCAAAAGCCGCAGAATTTATAACATCACGGGAAAAAAAGGAAAAGTGAAGGGCATTGCAAATGTCTGAGGTTTCTTATAACAAAGAATTCGTTAATAAGATGCTGGGTTTTCTTAAGTGAGAATTAATGTAGCATGTAACAGGACACAGCAGGGAAGAGAGGATCAGCCTATAAAAGCTGCTTTCCATATACCAAAGGTAATACTGAAATAAGGCTGGTTTGCTGGGTTGAGTAAGTTGACTTTGGATAGGTGCCTATTTCCCTTTAGATATGTGGAGTGTGTTTTGGGTGTTGCTTTTTGGGGTTGGTTGGTTTTGTTTGTTTGGTTTTGTGGTGGTGTTTTTGTGAGGATTTTTTGTGGGTTTTTGTTTTTTGCTTGTTTGTTTGGAGTTTTTTTCTGATTTGATACCAGATGTTTGGGTTTGATGAAGGGATGATCTGGCCCTGTTCTATGAAGTTAAACCATATTATTTTCCATGGTTCGCTGTGCCTCAAGACTTGTGAAACTGCCTTCTTAGCAGATTTTCCCAGTGGCTTGTATGAGAAGCTGCTTTGCTTGGTTTCATGTTATTCAGAGCTGCACATCTTCTACACAGGGATTTTGCTGGGTCTCTTGCCACAGGCAAGATACACCAAGGCAGGTTCTCAGGTCCCTTTTACTGTCTTTACAGTGGGGCTGTGACCTCCAGAAAGAACATGAAAGGTACCTGGTGAAGCACTGTGGTGAGGTCCCCGTGTTTGTGATTAACTACCCCTATGACCTCAAGCCTTTCTACATGCGGGACAATGAAGATGGACCTCAACACACAGTGAGTTCATGGGTCACGCTTCCACCACTTTTTTGGCTAGGCATGTATCTTGTTCTACTTAAAGACAGATGAGAATAGTCATCTGCTAGGCCTCCAATCAAATAGTCCACAAAAAGATGTGATCGTCAGGTGATCCTGTCTGGTTTTTTTCCTGTTGTAAAAGAAATCCCCAAAGCAGAAACAACAGGAGGAGGAAGATTCAGGAGCTGGGATAGTATTAAGTATTAGCTTAATTCCCTTAAGGCAAGTTTGCCATAGTTTATTTCTTTTCCTGGTAAACTTCTGTACTTTTAGGTGAAATGCCTAGAATTGCATGGCTCCAAGCAGTCCATGAGTCCCTTGTCATCCAAATGTAGCATCCATGTAATGCTCAAATAGCAGATGGACACAGGAAGTAAGCTCTTTGTCAACAAGCCTCATGCTTTGAAGGTGTGATTTCCCAGTTGAATTGAGACAACCTGAAGCATTGCTTCTACAAAGAGCAACCACCCTACCATATACTTCTCTCACTTCAGTGACTTTCATTCTAGAACCACTTCAGGTGTGGGATAAGAAAAGTAACCCTAGCAGACAAAACAGCCCAAATCTAACAGCCTAAGTGGTAGCACTTGGATCCTAATACTTGGATCCACCACATGAATGCCAACGATACCATATCCACTAGAGCTGGCTCAGGGAATGGGGATAGATAGGGCTGAACACAAGCTACAGTATCAGAGCAGGGAATCAGAGCTTCAGGAAACCTGCCCAGGTATCTTTGCTGTCTTGTAAGCTGCTGTTGGGTTCTTTATAACCCAACACAGATTGTCACCAGAGTAACTTGGTGAGATTCAGTTCAAAACACTTGCTGTAGATGTCCTCAGTCTGGAACATCACTGCTGTCATTGAGGTTTTCTGTAGATTTACTGATGTTTATCCTAGCAAAATTTCCTCCCAGCCTTCTCCTGTCAACAAGAGACTTTTCAAGTACGTACAAATACTTACCTTAGTGTCCTGGACTTTGGAAGAATTGCAGTAGGGTTTTACAACCAAACATCAGTGCCAACTCTACTTCTGCTAATTGGTCTGTGGCTGTGAGTTGTGACTTCAATTGGTTTCCTTTCTTTTAAGGTTGCAGCTGTTGATCTCCTAGTACCAGGAATAGGGGAGTTGTGTGGAGGCAGCTTGAGAGAAGAGCGACTGCCCTTCCTTGAATCACGCTTGCAGAGGTATGGAAAACCTGCAGGTGACAGAAGACTAGCCTGCTCAGGAGAGCGTTTGAGCAACCCTCAGTGGTTGGCAAGACAGAGGAGTGGGAGGTCAACTAATAGTATTTGAAAGCCTATTTTTGTCTTTGTGATATCTGTTTATCTGACTGAGTGATTGAAAACTGGTGAAGAAGTTCTTGTGCTTCTATTGTAGTTATGCAAATTGCCTCTCTGTTTCCCTCATCAGGGAAGAAAAGTTTACTTTATGCTAAGAGGCTGGGGCAGCAGAATGCCTCAGCTCTGCTGGACCGTGGTACAGAATCTGATGTGAGGCACTTCATCCTTGAGCCTTCTCTTCACAGTTTTTGTGGCTGACAGTAGATTGTGAAGGTGGAAGTTGTCATGTAGACAGAAATTAGATGTGTATTGTCATCATATTGTATATGTCATATTGAGGAACTGAAGTTTTGGTCAGAAGCTTTGCTAGCTGTGATGCTGCTGGGCTTGGTGACTGGCTTCATTTCAGAGAATGTGTTCTTTGCTAACAGTTTGGTGGGAAGCTTCATTGGAAGCACTGTGACCTCTGTTGTGTCATATGGGCTTTTTCACTGCTGTCTTAGTCTCGATCATGTGACTTTGAGTAATTCTAGGCTAAATTCAGTGTCAGAATATCAAAGCTGCTGTTTAGTTAACAATAATTGACATTATGGATGGGGTAATTCTCCACAGAAAATTACTCTCTGGATCCTTCTTTATTATTCAAAAGAACTTTTTGTAGAATCACAGAAAGGTTTGGGTTGGAAGGGAGCTTAAAGACCATCTAGTTCCAAGCCCTCTGCTATGGCCAGGGACACCTTCCACTAGATCAGGTTGTGCAAAGTCCCATCCCACATGTGAACACTTCTGTTTGGCCAGTCATACACTTGTGCAAAGCAATTTTGGAGGAGGATTAATCCCGGAGTAATACTATTTGCACATTGGGAATTAATTTTTTGCAGAAATCAGCCACATGCTCACACTGATATATCTAGTAAGTGGAGAAAAGCAAAATCCATTTCAACATAATGAACTAAAAGGCACAGGGCAATTAAAGTCACCAGAACATTGATTCTCAATTTTTAGTGTAGGATGATGATATTCCCTGTGATTCCGGCTACTCTCCCTATGAGCTCTCTGAAGCAGGCATGCTTCAGCTGGTGTAAAGTACAGTGTCGTCCACTGCAGTTTTTCACTCAAAATTTTTTGCCAGTAAGATCTAGAGTCCCCAGTCCTTAGGTTGTGGGACTGGGGGAGAGTCCATGTGATGTTCACAGCCAGACTTCTTTGTTCCTCGGGAAGGTCATAGAAAGTATTTCAAACTACAAATGGGGCATGTCTTCAGTGGCCTTAAAGTACAGCTCTGCATTAAGAAGGCCTGAAAAAATCACACCTCCTTTCACATGTTTTTCTCAATTTTGAGTCCTCAGGATCTGATTTTGCTGAGCCCAAATACTTTGCTTAGGCTTTTAAATTCTGTTTCCTTCAGACCCAGTATAGCCTTAGAGATAGAGACCAGGATTCTTGTCTCCTTATGGATGCTTCATACAATAGCTCTCCAAGTCCCAGTCAGGGACAGTTGCAGTGCACTGAAGATGGGAGAAATGGTCTCTCTGCTGAATTTTCTGTTCATGTTCAGAGAAATGGAAAAAAATCATCAACTTTGCTCAGGTTCTGCCAGGGTAGGAAAAGGAGAGAGGTTGCACAGGTGGTGATGAGAAAAAGACATATTACAGAAGTTGAGACACATGAATAAAGCTACAGGAGTTTGGTAGTTTTGTGCACTATGAAACGGCAGCCACATGGCCACACATGGGAAGACATTTTGACTCATCCATAAATAAGGTTGGCTGCATGTCACTGTAAATTTAATATTCAGGCCCATACTCTCCAAACATTCACAAGCAGAGTTTACTGATACGCTTAAAGTTAAGGATATATGCAAGTCTTTGCATGAAGCTGGGATCAATTCTGTATGTTGATAAAATAAACTTGTCATCTTAAGAAGCATGTTGGGAATCTGTTCAAGATTGTCTGCAAGCTGCCAGAACTGAGAGCCACTGATCATGTCTTCCCTTAATTTCCTGCCTTTCCTTTTTGGGCTGTGTTCAGTCATCAGACTCTCCCTTTTCTTGTAGCATTCTCTTCCAGGAAAGTGCTGCTTCTGCAGATCAACTCCGTTCCTTTACTTACAAGGGATTTTTTTTTTGTTTGTTTCACAGATTGGGGCTCGCAGATGCCTACCAATGGTAAGATGCTATCTTGCTCGGCAAACTCGATGTCTTCTTTTGAGACTCCTTGAACAACTTTTTTTTTTTTTCTTTTTTAAATTTTTAAATCTGTTCTTGAGGGAACATTTCTTGGCCCAATTGTCTTGCTATCACTGCCAGTCTAAATGGAACAGCCAGTTCATTTAAACAAAATTTAATCTAATGTTGCTTAGTTTATCCTCTCAATTTGTCCACTCACAGCACAGGTAATTTCTTTCAGGATTGCATGAAGTGGATTAATTTGCAACCCATAATGATTTTGATATTAAATCTTTAGGCTGTGTTAGAAGCTGAATAGATTCTGACCACCATGCACTAGATAACCAGGTTACAGAACCACAAGCAATTTGTGACCTTTAGCAACCCTGTAAATAACTCCCTTTGCAAATGACAGGACAATTGGGTCGAAAAATCTTCCTTAACAAAGTAGTTAAAGCAATTAAAACTGTCCTCCTAAGGAGACAGATCAACCTTTGAATTATTGGTTTAACCTCTTAAAACAACAGAAGGTTCTTAATGTTCTTCTTGACAAGTGTTTCTTCGTATGTACTTTGTCATAGCTACTGAGAGAGTGCTAGTGCAGAGAATTTTAAATTTAGAGGAGTGTATTCAAATATTCTGCAGTATTTGGATTGATCATTAAAGAGGCTGCCTTGAAAAAGGCAGACTAAGTGTAGGATTCTTCACTCACCTCTTCCCACAATATGAAATCACTTAGGAATAGCACAGTATATGGCAGATCTTTACATCATCCATTTGTAAACAGGGTGAATTAAATATTTTCCTTTGTTGTTTGTATTTATGGGCCAGAATACACCATATCCCTTCATCTGAGTGAAGGATTATCCTGAACAAGGATATAAATTGTGTAGTTAAGATGCTGAAATACAGCCTGAGAAAGTCTAGTGTTCAATGGCAGAGCCTTCCAGCACTACTAAGATAGTATGGCCCTGCCTTGTGCTTCCCTCAAGAGAAGATTAAGACATTGCCTGACCTCCGTTTGCATTTCCATGTGATAGTAGCAATCACATTCTGGAAAGTCTTCTGCCTGTGATCTTGTTTTGGAGACTGTCTCCTTTATTCACTCCACTCCATCACGGATATGTAACATCACAGAGAAGATTAAAGCTGTTGTTACCCCCTGCCATAGCAGGATCTGGTGTCCTGGGAAGGTGCAGGATAGCAGTAATTCTGGATGCTTCTGGACTGCAGTCCAAAATCTGGCAGAAAACTGGTAAGTGGTTTGCCAGCATCCAGCTTTTCAGTGGAGGTGGTAGGAGAGGCTAAAATTAATCTACTCCAATTTAGTGATTGAATTGAGTCTCCAAAGCTGTCTCACAAACTCCTTGAAGAACAGTTGAGTCATTCCATTTTAAATATATTTGCTGACTTTAGAATGTGATCCCTTCTAATTCCCTTAGTCACTGCTGTATCTCTGATTCTACCTGTTTTCTTCTCCCACTAAGCATGAGGATATTGTGGGATCTGACTGCTTCTAGGACAGCTTGAGGAGTGCCTCACTTATGGGAAAATCATAGGGCAAAGAGGCAAATGGTGATCTGAAATACTGCTCTGCTTCTTGCTGTTACTACCTTTTAAAATGCTTTCCAAAAAAAGTACATAAAGTGACATGGTCAAATGCCTCTGAATCTTGTTCAGTTCACTACACCTTTCCTGTTGTGTAGGTTTCTTTCCATAAAGAGTATGAGTTGGAGAAGTATTTGGCTTGATTTTGCAGTTATTTTATCTTATTTTCACACTTCTTCCTTTGAACTGTAGATAGAAAAGAGCTCAGTACTGTAGATGATGATCTTGGCTAAACTGAGAGGTCTGTGGAAGTGAGGTGGGAAAGCCGAGCGATCAGAGTTTACTCTGGGAAGTCACTTGCTTTCTCTGTGACCAGGGAGTATTAAGTATATTGCCTTGTAAACAAGGGACCTGACCCTTTTTGCAGCCTCCAAGAGCCAGCTTAAAAGTAACAAAGCAGGTCCTTTGTAATGAATAGTGCTCTCACTACCATCAGCTTGAGCAGCATTTCAGACAGTCTTCCTGCATGTAAGGCACCCATTTCCGTACTCTGATCATCATGATTCGCATCAGTGGAGAAGATTGTCTCATATTTTACAGTCCAGGTACCTTTCTGATCTTCTGGTGTGACACTGGTGAAAGTACACAGTGGCAGAGCAGGTGTTGTCTGCTGTCTTCAAATGGAATGGATGTTACTGTGTTGTCTTGGCCCTGCTCCTGCTCTGGATGAAGAACATGGAGCTGAGTTGGGCTCTTTAATTCCTAATTTTCTTTGAAGCTTGAATGTTGCAGTGTTCTGATGGGTCTTTGTACAGCAGTGTAGAAAGGAGGAGTTGGGCTTAGGGAACAGCAGCACTGGTGAGCCACTTACAGCCCATGGCCAGTGGCAACATTCATAACATGCTTTAACCTCCTTCAGAGCCCACTGAAAACAGGTATCCATCACTGTCCTTGGCAGTCGCCTGGTCCTGTTACCCCTGCTTTGGGGAGAGACCAGAGCACTGTGCTGACTCAGACAGAGGCAGGCAGAAAGTCAGTGCTAAAGCCAGTCAGAATGTGCCCAAATCCCACTCGTGTCAATGGGACTGTTTAAGATTGGTGTCTCTGAATGATTTTCTTTGTGGATTCACAAGAAGTTGTATCAGAGCAGAAGCTCCCTGAAAGCTAAGACAGTGTTTTACCCAGCACCAGAACCTAGTGATGCTTTACATGTTTGTTTCCTGAAACATTCAGCAAAATGGTCTTTTAAGTATCATTTCACTAGTAGTTTTTCTATCAGCTTTTTTTTTTTTTAACTTGCTTGCCCCAGTAGAATGTTCAGTTTCACAAACTTCAATATCTTTGTTCTTTCAGCCTTACTTTTTTCAAACTGGCCGTGGAGGCTTCAGTTTAACAAGGAGGTTGCATAAAAGATCGAGATTATATTTGTTTTGAAAGGAGACTGAAAAGAACACATTCTGCTTATGATGATCACTGGGAGAGCACTGCTCTTTATCATGCCTTTCCATGCAACACAGGAGTTCATGATGATGATAAAAGAGTATAGATCGTCAAAAGGACGAAAGGAAGTGCTTTTCTAACATGGCACATAACAAGCTCCTGGAATTCATTGCTGGGGGATGTTGTTGCAGCACATACTTTAGCAAGATTCAAAATTCTGAAGAGCTACCAGTCCTCAGGTCCAGAACATGAACTCCAAGGCCAGCTGAGGTCGCAGAAACTTATTTTCCCCTGTGTAATAATGTTGTACAGTCCCCCATTTACCAATGGAGCTCTCCTCTTAAGTATGAGCTATTAGCAAAAACAGCTAGACTAGTTCATGACTGTTTTTGAGGTGAGAAGCATACAATGTCTCGAGGCTATTGAATGAAGGAAAACCTCAGGAAGCATTTTCCAGCCTAAAGGGATTTTTTTCTTCATCTGCAGGCAGTTACTATTTCTTTCATCTGTGAAGAATGGAAAATTTCCCAATTCCTCTGCTTCTTCTAAGCACAGTCATCAGAAGGGATTCAGAGTCTTGATCCTCAGCACATTTAATTCAATGGACTTTTTCCATTAACTTTGATGGGTTTTGTTTCGCTCCTTTTGCCAAAATGGCTTCTCAAAGTGCTTTGAGATCTACAGATCAAAGTCCTGGATAAGCAAGGGTAGAATTTATTGTTATTGTTCATCTGGAAGAAGCTGAGTTATTTCATCTACTTACAATGACTTTATAAACTCTGTTGCCAGCAAATGGGGAGAGAAGAGGCTAGGCTTAGTCTCAACTGCCTTTGCAAGGCTGAGATACACTTAGAGACGTCATCAGAAATCCTTGTGCTGTTACTTACATTCCTAGTTACAGCTAAGGCTGTCACCAGCTGCTTTGCCAGTTCAGATCTGAACTACTGAGCTGGGTCAGAGTGATCTGCCACAGCCAGTACTCATATCCCTCACACTTAGGAGATCTTTCCTATTTCACAAGTCACCATCCTCAGCATCAGGTCTGCCCATCATCTTCCTGCAAACCCTTGGAAAGCTGCGAAGCAGAGCTCCCCAGGGGCAGTTCCCAGGGTATTAGCAGAAACACAAGTTCTTCCTAACACAGTCTGTCTGAAGTGGATAGAAATGAAGACCACCATGCTGCTGCACAGCCTCCATGTTCACAGCCTAAGCACAATCCTCATTAGAAGGTGTGGGGTGGATACAATGGAGTCTTAGTGAGCCAGCAGCACAGACAGAATGCACGTGGGTCCCAGCGATCAGAGAACATGTCCCATTCTTCAGCCTGCTGTTCAACCTGCAGTACAGGCACAACTGCACTTTGTGTGTCAGTGCTACTAGGAAGAAGTAAGATCTGCTTCTATTTATACTGTTTGGGCAGTGGAGGGAAGGGGAAAACACTGCGGGGAAAAAAGCCTGAAGATTGGATTGAGTGTAATAAATGGTTTCTCAGATTTTAACTACCGTTAATGAACTGCAGGGAAAAACAATATTTCATGGTATAAAAGGCAACTGTCAAAGTTGAGTGCCAGAGCGTTCTTGCAGCTGTAGAATTTGTGTGAGAGTGCTTTTATTTTGCAAGTAAAGGTGATTATTGACTTTACTTTGGCTTCACCCTGTTAAAATATAGTCTTCAAGCCAAGAAAGTTCTGATGTCCAAGCAAGTACACTCAAATATATATAATGTATATTTTTATATATATAAATATGTATACACACAAGTATAATATTTCCTAGCAGTTCATTAACAGTAGTTAAAATTTGGGAAGCCATTTATTGCAATCAATCCAATCTTCATTTTTTCACAGTGATTTTCCCCCCTCTATTCCAGTGCCTAAGTAGTAATATATATATATATATGTGCATTTATATTTAAGTGCACTTTATTTTTTTTTTAAATTGGGAAGATAAAATATTCATACACCAAGATTAGAAGCACGTAATACATCTGGAGTCACTCAATCCCTTACAAGTGCATTCATATAAGGAATAACAACTCTGTGCCCTCAGCAAGCTCAGAAGTGGCCCCATAAATCAATAGAACCACTGAGATGGTTTTCACTTCTATTAAAATAAAACCATTGGTGACAATTTATAGCTGCAAATACAGTATCACACCAACTACAGTCCGGCTGGGAAATAGGGAACTCTGAAGGAGAACTATCGTAATCTTGTTCACACCCATATATTTGGAATATCTGCTCCCATATATTTGGGATATCTGTTTTCTGTGCACAACAGGTGATGTTCTCCAAAGTAAAATATTTTGTTCTAGATCTCCTTTTTAGAGAAGATACGTGCAAGTTTTTTTTGCTGGCTTACTATGAAAATAAATGAATCAGTCTGTAAGACTGATTGGAGGAATCATCATAATTACCTGAAAAGAAAAAAATCTGAAGGAATGTTGAGCAGACAGCAAGACCTACTTAGGCTTCTGAAGAAATTACTGGAAATTAAATTACTTAGGCTTTTGAAAAGCAGACAGAAAATGAAAGAGCTTCTTGTAGGGCAGATTTCCACACCAACATGACAAGGGCTAAACAAATGCAAGCAGGCAGCTTCTACTCCAGCAGTGCAAGTGCTTTGTTATTCTGTGGGAGCTTGGATTTGTGGCTCTGCTAGGAATATTTTAGGTACTAAAACTTACAAATGTGCTTTCAATATGAGCAGAGCTATGATGTGCAAGCTGTTCTTCATACACAAATAAGTTCTTCCTCCTAAGCAAAACATGCTCTACTGTATTGGCAAAGCATAGCTATGCTGGGTTAAATATGCTTGCACCTGGGGTTTCTCCAAGTACAATTCTGCCTCTTCACACCCCTGACCAACACCGGCTGTTGTTGGCAGAAATCGCAATGGTAGGGTCAAAGAGAAGTAATTAAGATGGAAAGCAAAACCCTAGATAAAAGGCTCAGTTTAATTACACCAGCATAAGCATGCTGCAAATGTAACTGTCTGTTTAAATTACAGGTATCTAGACCTCCGAAAATTCGGCTCAGTTCCTCATGGAGGCTTCGGAATGGGCTTTGAACGCTACCTGCAGTACATCTTGGGAGTTGACAATATCAAAGATGTTATTCCTTTCCCCAGGTTTTCTCACTCCTGTCTCCTGTAGCTCAGCAGGTGACTCACGTGGAGAAAACTATTGGTGTGACTGTGTGTATAGAACATACTGTAATATGACTGGGAAATCAAGATATTCTTTTTTTTATCAATGAAACTCTTGATAAATTTCATACTGGCTTATTGAAAATAATAGATGTTCTGGTGAGATTATGGAAGCACACTGGCAGTTAATTTGATAGCAGCTTGTGTCTTCAGTGCACTTCAGGAGTATTAATAAATACCACTTAACTAAAGGGTTAAGATTCTTGTGAGACTAGTACATGCCATGGAAATACTGGATAAGTGTTGTTGGGAGGTAGTGGGGGTTATGTGAAATATTAATAAGAAGGTGTGACCTAAAATATTGTCATATCTGTGATGCACTTGTTAAAAATGGTTCCTGTAAAGCATGATTCTCCCCACTCTGAATTAAAAGCAAATATTGTTTACCTTGGAAAATTCAGCCAAACCTAGCAAGGAACAATGTCATATTGGTACTGCTGGAGCAAATTAGGTGAATGATGTTTGATTTTCTGAACCATCAATAAAGACATACACTGGGCTGTTTTGTAACTCTATGGTTTCTTCTTGTGTTATAAAACTGTACCTCTCCGCATCAGTGTTTCCTTCATTGTCTTTGGTCAAGGTTTCCTTTCCTGTATAGCCAAATTTGTTGCACAGCTTCTGCAGGAGATATCTATTTTGTGTCTCCAGGAGAGCAGACATTCATAACAGAAAGAAATGTTCAGTTAGAGTTTATTCATCCATCTCTCCAGAGCCAACTTGCAGTTTATTGGTGGTGTTTTGCTGTTGCTTTGTTTCTTTTTTGTTGTTATTGAGAAAATCTCTCATGTGCTCATCAGACCAAGCAATTTTGTCTATCTTGCAAAACAACCAACATGTACTCCAAAACATTGCATATGTATTAAGTAATTGCTTATCACTATAGGATCTGAGCTTCTTGGCAGTCTTTAGTGAGTTAATGCTCTCAGCTTCTCTGCCAGGTAAAGAAATATTCATTTCTGTATTGAAGACAGGACTATGGGAAGACCAAGTGACTTGCCTAAGGCAACTGGAAACCAGTGGTTTATTTGGGACTTGAACTCAGGGTTTCCAGCATCCTTCCTCCCCTTCAAATTACCACAATCCAGCAAATGGTCATTTGCATAGTGCTTACTACTCGGGAACCCACTGCAGCTAGAGTATAAACAGTACATATAAAGAGAAGAGTAAGGTAGTGGCCTTACTGCTGACGAACCCCATGTAAATTGGCACACACAACATGAACTGGCTGCAGAACAAGCCTGAAGACTTCTTTTCCAAGCAGATGAAAGAGATTGAGAAATAGTAATCAACTTGCATTTCACTGGTAGAACTGCAGTCACAGTTCTCTCTGGTATAATACTGCACCTGCGGTACCTAAAAATACCTATTCATGTCATGTTTCAGTGTACTCCACGGCTGGGATTTTTACATGTTACGATCATGCAAACAACATCACCATTACTTTGGTGGGGTCATTACTTTGGGGGGTTTCTTGCGTGCACAGAGACATCTTCATGGCAAGATTTTTTCACATCTCCTTCATCCACTTGATTAGGCAGGTGTTAATTGTGCGTTTGCTGGTTTGCATTTCTCAGTACAGCCCTGAGTTGGTAAGTCTGGTTCCACGAAACAGTTCAAGCACCTGCCTTCCCTCTGAAACCACTGAGAAGTTCTGACATCAGACACCCAAGTATCTTCCTGCATTTGGACCATCTTACAGTTGTCTTAACTGTTATTGCTGGCCTTTGTTTTGAAATTACTTCTCTCAGCAGAAAGATGTGGAAAGAGTACAGCTGCCAAACAGCCCCATCCATAGCCTGTTCCTAAATAATTTGCAATGAGCAGGTGTCCTTATTGAGATCCTTAGTCACTGGTTCTGTCACAGTTGCTGTAAATGAGAGTGCTTGAACTGGAAGCCCATGTGCTGAGAACAGAATGGGGGGTTTGGCAAAACCATCTCCTGTCTACTCTGCTGTCATTCCTGCAGCAGTGCTGGGCTGTTTATGTTGGGTTTGGCATCAGCAGGAGATTGTTGATCCCACTGTGAGATGCCAGATCTGATGGGCAAGGTGGGGCTTAACAGTGACAGGTGGAAAACAAGATATAGAGAAGAAGACAATGGAAGGTGCCAAAAAGTGGTAGGTTAATGTGGCATGAGTCACAAGTTACAGAGAAGGATGCAGAACTGCTTCAAACAGGTGTACAGAGTGGCTGTCAGGGTGACAGCCTGCAAGAACAAAGAAGTGGTCTGATCCACCCTTTGTTCTTTGCCTTGTTAAGAGGTTTTTGCAGGACTGAAGGTGAAGGTTGAACCTTTGATTTGCAGATAGGTAGATGATGGTAAGAAAGAAGTAACAAGGATATGTTTCCAACAAGGTGTCCAAGAGGAGCAATCTCCTCAGTCTTCTATATGTACTTCTGCTTCTTTCAAAGGTGCTTGGTGAGCTGGGTATCCACAGGGCAGGGTTGAGCTAAGGAGGCATTGCCCTTGGGTCTGAAAGCTCCGTGAGAAAACTACTCCCGTAATTTGACAGATGAAGCAGGAGTTGAGCAGGGTTGTCCCAGGAGAGCTGCCCAGATGGCTCAGAAGGAGATGAAAAGGTTGTCCAGTCTTGGCAACAGCCTTCAACATGTGCCGCTTTTCCTAGAGGTGGGAGAGAGGAGAGGCTGAGGTCTGTGTGTCTGATGATACTGCTCAGGGTTAATACAGAGATTGGCGTTTTTGTAAGAAGCTTGATTTATTCGTAGCCAGCAAGGGTGGGAGCTGCTCTTTCCCTCCAGGCTGGCATTGTTCACCTCGTGCTATGTATATATAACATGGGCTGGTATTGCCAAGGAATGCGACATGTTTTCTTTGGGATTTCCATGTGGAATGTCATGTATTTCCTTTGAATCTCCTCTCCTAGAATGAAACGGAAGTTAATCTGGAGGACAGGGAGTTAGTTCCTCTTGGACATGTAGGCAGGGAAAGGCACCAAGAATTTCTTAATTTAAGCAGTTTTCCTTGCTACATCTTCTCTTAGAGTCTGCACCATGACAGTGGCTGAAGCCAGATAAAAACTCTGACACTTCTTCAAATAAAAAGCTGTTCTTTGCACACAGGAATCATCTCTTAGCCTGACCATGCAGTTGCAGTAGCTTACACTGGGGTGTTTTTAGTGCAATAAGCAGGCAGCCCTCAAGCCCAGGTGACCAGCACTGTCTCTGCTAGCATCATTTTGGTAAGTATTTCTTGAAGTTTCAGTTCCTCAGCAGCCTGTGCTTGCCTCTTTTCAAGTTTGTCCTTACTTTGAGCATCAGAAGAAAGAATGAGTGTCATTGATTACTGCGTCGGTAGCTTTGCAACATTAGAACAGAGTGATGTGAGATAAAAGAGCAATGCCATAAACTTTGCATAACCAACTGCCAGACTCTCAGAAGAGTGTTTAGAGGAAAATGTTTTTTTCTCTTCAAGAATATCAGATAATCCCTTCGCTTAATTTTTTTTTTTATGTTCAGGATCAAAGTATCCCAAAGGGCTCTATTTTTCACTGAAAAAGTAATACCTGCAGAACTAACACCATGTCTCAGTCTTCTCATTTTTAAATCCACAGGAGAGTAAATGCACGCTCTGAAGCTACAAGTAGAGACTGCTGTTTTCTCCCTTATGATTCATGTTGTGATACCGTGGCAGTGTTCAGTGGACTGTTGTACTAGCTTCTGTACAAGCAGAGACAAAAAGATATGTTGCCAGGCCAAATGTTTAAAAGTCAGCAGACCAGCACAGGGATTTTAGCTGAACTACCTGCATTCAGGCCCCCAGACCTGTGGGAAAAGCAGCAAGGTGCCTGGCTCAGCAGTTCTCTCTCTCCAGTTTATTTGGTAGTAGTTATAATTTATAAAGCATCACTTGTTTGAGGGAATGCCAAGACTTTGATGGGAAATGTAACATACAGTTTTGCTTGCTGGACTGATATTGATTGTTTTGGAAATAGCTTATAGATGTGTTTTTCTTCAGGGGGTGAAGGGGACTAATTTACCAAGAAACACTTTGGTCATTGTTTCCATTAAATGTGTGTATAGAGATAAATGTGGCTTTGCTGTTGCTGAAACCAATAACAGCCATTATTACTGTTGTTTTAGCCTTTGCCTTACACTTAGGGAGAAATGGGAGATGGGTCCAAAGGACAAATAAGAAAGACTTTGTATAAAGATTGTCAAAGTTCTAATTTCCTCAGATCTAACCAAAGCTGCCGAAGCCACAAAAATGGTGGTCTCAGGGGTGAATTTATTGTTTTGTCTTACTGTTTGTTGCAGAACCGTGACCTTCAGAAGGGTTGTAAAGTTTTATTTTATGGTCCTGCTGATAAAGACACACATATGTAATTTACTATACGAGTTCTTACAGACTTGGCTAACAACAAGTTTGACCCAGAGTTCAAAGAAATTATGGCTCCCGTTGTTTTATTGCTGCTGTGAAATGTATTATTCTCTGTCCTACAGCTGTGTCGCAGTGTCTGCTGCACAAGGTGTACAGAAAAGATGCTGTAAAGGGAGAGCTTTCACATAAAGGGCAAGAGAGGGACAAGACTGTGTGGCCATTTAAAAGTCATATCCAGCTCCATCAGAAACTGTAGGCTGTACTGTGTATGAAATATGGATGAAATTACTTCAGAATCCATGTTGCTCTTATTGCTGACACTATTTTACTGCGGGAAATTGAGGCACAGAGCAATTAATCTGCTTGCCCAAGGTTATGGAAGACGTGTGGCAGAAGCATGGAACTGACCCAAATCAACCAAATCCCTGCTCGGCGCCTGCCCATGAGACTTCCCTCTGTTTGCCTTTGGGTGCGCTGCCACACCAGAGGCAAGGCAGGATGTTTGCAACTGATCTGGTTTCAAATGCATTTTTGGCATTTCTAAGATCCTAGACTTGCTTTAGTGATTTTTATCTATCCCTGTATGTCCTAGGGCATTTCAGAGATAGCAATCCTGTTTATTTTTATTACTCTTACAATTGATTTTTTTCCCAAATAATTTGAGACAGCTAACTGAGTAGATTTTTAATTTTCTTTGCAAAGCTTGATCTTGCTTCTTGTTCTGCACTGATGGCTGTGTATCTTACTGTCTTCAACAGGTTAATGTACTGATGTACTGATACTTGTGCTGAAAAAATGGAGTTTAGAGTTTTCAGAAGTCACCAATCATACAGGTTGCTGGCAAAAAATATGCAAACTGCTCAGGAAAAAATCAGTGTGGTCTGCGAGGTTGCCTTGAAAAAATCATGTAAGCATTTAAGTTTCTATATGGAACTATTCTCTCCTCTCTGTTAGGTCTTCCAAAAGAGGCTAGACTTCCAGTCACAGTGGAAAGTAATTACATTTCATTGACACAATGGTTTTTAATAATACTTCTATGGTGTCTTTACCTTCAAAGTGATTTTTAAGCAATAATTCTAATAATATCTTTGGTGGCCCTTTGAAGATCCTGGCCTCTAAGTGCTGTGATTAAGCAGTGTGAAGCAGACATATGATCGATATTTTTCTGAGACACAGGTCTCCCATTTTCTGCTTGCTCCTCAGCTTTGCTGCTGCTCTGCTGATGAATGTGTGGCCACAGGCTGCACATCCAAGCAGGAGACAGCTAGACACCCACCACAGACAACTCACTGACCTCTCAGTGTTAGTGCTGCAAGGGCTGTTCACACAGCTGGGATGCTCCAGGTGAGTGACAGATGAAGGGACTTGCCAGAGGCTGTGGAGGGAAGCCAGAATCAGGATCAGGGTTCAGTTTCCAGGCTCCCCTGCCCCAGTCGAGAACTGGTTTCTTCCACTTCTGCACAGAGTTACAGAAACCCAGTGCTCAACTGGTAGCCAGTTTGCAGCTCCAGGAGACACAGCTGTGAGCATTTACCTACTGCAGAGATGCTGTCATCACTTCACTGATGAGGTCTCCTTTGGGCAGGTTGGAGTCACACCATGTCATCTCTGTGAAGCACTTGAAATGACCTCTGCAGTTGTTTAGTATAAATAAATCACCATGTGCTTTCAGGCTTGCTCAACACTGTGTACATGGCATTATAGCTGCTGAGATGGAGCTCTGCACGGCAGCTGAAGTGCTGGGAAGGGTGTGCTTTAGGTGCCTCTCTGTAAACATGGATGGGTGGTGCTTTTCCATATCACCCTACACGTCTGAACTTTGCCACCTGCAAAACCTGAATAACTATATAAATCAAATCCGAGGGCCTGGTTTATACAGTGGCTTCAAACAGTCTTTCAAATTCCATTATTACTAATGACATTAATAAATTATTAGTGTTTATGGTGATTTAGGAAGCATAAGGTTCAAGTATTTAACAAATTTCACAAGTCTCTGTGTTAATGAGCTTGATGGAGGACTTGCCAGGCAAAATTGTATTGCTGTGTCCTTGGAGTACCTGCTAAAACATGGTGTTTTTAGCACTGTATTACTCCAGGCCCTAACTGAGGTCCAGTACCATCTGTAACAGTGCTGCTATGGATAAAAGGACGAAAGTTTGTGCTCTTCCCTCTGAGACAGAACATTATGAAGTGTACGTTTCCCAGATCATTAGAAACTCAAAATAGCCATCTGGCCAAAAACCAGAGATGCATATGCCTGCAACTACAGCTTAACAGCATTCAGCTGGGAGGGTTGCTGCTTTGTAGCATTTGGGACTGGGAACTGCAGAGCATCTTTTGCTGTGATCTCAGGGAAGTCGCTTCACGCTGTAGACTTTTAGGAGGTGTCTGTCTAAAATGCAGTTGATGTCTCTGCTAGGAATATAATACACTCTAAGTGGGCTAAAATGCTTTGAAACCACAAGGGCGTATCACCTCCGTGTGCTGGTCCAGTGATTATTTTCAGTTAAAAAAGTGCCGTATTTCAGCCTCCATTTGCCGGGCCTCAGCATCTGTCAGGAGGATATCAGCATGTCTAAACTCTCAGCTTTTCAAGGGCATTACAGAAGACCACAGGTTCTTGAATTTGCAAAATTTGACCTAAAGTATGATGGGAACAGGCTTTCATATGCTTCTTTCATGACTTAACACTGGTAGCAGCTGAGGGGTCTGAAAAAAAGGTCTTTATGTTTTGTTATATTTACAACGTGCCACTCTGTCACCTACAGATTACCTCTAGTAGAGCTCTAAGTCCACTATGAACACAGGATTTTGTATATTCCTTACTCTCAGATGGTGGTGTACAGTAGAAAACAGGACCTGGGGGATCTGGGGGAGTCATTTTCATCAGCCAGTCAGTCCTGCTCATGGACATAGTTTCCCTGCTTGAATAGGTAGAATAATAAGATTTATATGTCTAAAAGCGCACATGCATCATAGGTCTGTGCTCCAGTAGTTTTATCTCTAAGCTGTGCATGATCTACAATTGTAAATAAACACAGAGATACATACTCTAAGTAATTTACACTTTGTAGAAGGGGCCTGGACGTAATACAACAGCAATGACTTCCTTCTTCTAATAGAATTTTTAGTTCATTATATTGACTGTACAGGGCAAGCTCATATCCTGGAGGGGTGTCGCTGGAAGGAGGAGTAGAGGGAAAGCATCTGTTTTTATTCTGGCTTCTGTTTTGACCAGAAAATATAATGGCACATGACCATTGAGCCGACAGTAATCCAGTTACAAAAGTCTTCAGAGTTACTGCACCAACCAAATTAAACTTGATTACATCCAATTATGCTGAAAAGCCAGACAACAGCTCTTAGCTTGGGGTGAAGTAACTTCTTGCAGTCGCATGTGAGGTGGCCTTGCGGGGTGTCAGGAGGATAATTGCTTGTTTGCTCTACCACAGAGCACCATCTGCTCTTGAAGTAATGCCTAAGGATGTGAGAGTACACCAGGGTCGGGTAAACATGCAGGGGAGCCCAGCGAAGATTTCTCCCTGCATGTTTTATTATCATTTGTTTTATGGTTGCTTGCCCTGGGCTCAGCTGCGGTCAAAGCCCCATTGTGCCAAATAGTGTCCGTAGAGGGAGTCCTTCCCATACCGAGCTGCCGGTCTCATCGGGGGAAAAAACAAGGATGAAGTGGCCTTTATGCTTATAGCAGAATAGTCTCTGTGTCTGGAGCATTGCCTGGTGCACTTTCCACCAAGAAGTTCTATAATGCTTTTCTGTCTTGATGAGGTGAGAAAAAAATGGGAAAACTCCCAGTTTCCTTCTCTTCTGTGGTAGAAATAGTGTAGGTGGTGAGGGGAAAAGGGTAAAGATAGCTGCCAGGAATGTGTGCATCCATCCTAAAAGGAATCACCAGGTGGGAAGAAGTCCTATCTGGGCCCAAAACTGAGAAATACATCAGTAGTGTTCTGTCCTAGCTCAGCTGCAGGCAAAGGTATTTCTAACTGTCTAATTTGCTGAGAGAAGTATGACTAGGCTTTAGTGGACTGAATGGGAAAACACGTTTAATTATCTTCAAGTGTGAGGAGTGGAAATGTCTTCCAGCTGCATCCACAGACACTGTCCAGGCACCCCAGGCCCCTCCCTGTGCTGCCCAGTGGTCTGTATCCATTCTTCATGGGATGTGCTGGATTTTACGGGGATCTCCAACAGAGAGAGGGCAAGTAGGTTTAATCTATTGCTTTCCCATCACCACCACTAGCAACTGGACCATCAAGTCCAAGGGACCCTATGTGCCTTTAACATCGCTGACCTGCAAGTTGTCTCTTCCCTTCTCTCTGTTTCTCTATTAAGGCATCAGAGCTGCAATGCCCCTGTCTTTGCCAGAACACTGTAGTGAAGATGCTTCAAACTGTCTCGTTATCTGATCAAAGCATCCTGTGCTACTATTCCCTCTGCTTGTGGAAAGCAGCCAGTGCTGCTGGAGCTGCTGTCTATCACACGAAGGAAAGGACCGTCTTGTGGTTTGGCTTCAATTGCGGTTGTTCTGGGGGGCTTGCTGTGCTCTTCTGCGGAGGGTGGAAAGCTTGAAAAGATTCAAGTTCTTGAAAGAGGTGATTTTTTTGATTTTTTTTTTTTTTTAACCTTGAAAACCCTTGGCGAAATAAAAAAGCTGCTCCCATCTCGCTCTGCTGCAGGAACTGTTGCGTGAAGATAAAGTCAGGTCCTATTGTTGTGGAGCTGGATCTCAGGAGACTGAGTATTCGGGCAGAATTAAAAGCAGGCAAGTAGCATCAAGCAGCACAGCAGATTTTTAAGCCTTTCCCCCCGCCCCCTAGCCTGTTTCAGTTTATATTAACCTCAGTATAGGGCATTTCCAAGGGATTAGTGCCTGGCTGGAGTAAGTAGCCTGAAGCATTTCAGCCAGCTGGTCCTTAATCCATAGGAAATGCCCTGTGTCTCCATCCATCCCGACTGCTTGCAGCAGGGACGGGGAGTGAGGAGGGGAAGTGTTCTCTGCCTGCAGCTTTCCCTTCTGCCAGCAGATGGCACAGCTCATTTAAATAAACTTGGAGCAGGCGGGAGAAGCGTCGGGCATTGTGGTTTCTTTCTTAGAAGTTCTGATTTTTCATAGATTTCGGTTTCAGACATGAATGAGAAACCGCACCAAAGGTTAAAAATCGCGGAGGTTTCTGTAGGAGAAAGTGTCACTTTGTCATGTACTCCAGCACATTAAACACACAGTCCAAGGGCTTTTTCTTAGAAAAATGTTTCTCTCTCAGCCTTGCCCTCATTCAAGGAGTATGATTTCTCACATGGCATCTCTTAATTTCTCCCTTGCTACGCCTGCTAATTCTGCTGTTCCCCCTTCAGTTGCTCCTGCTGGCAGAGACGGATTCTCTATGGCTTCGCAGAACTCCCTCACTGGGTTTCTCCAACACAGGGATGTGGTTTTCACACAGTTTTCCGCCAAGGCTGCTGGCTGTTAGCTGAAACTCCAGAGATTTACGTAGTCAGCTGGGGCCAGCCTGAGTTCATTCTCCACTGCCAGTTGGAGGAACAGATTGAAGTTGGTAAAACTGTTACGAATGTGCAAGCGCTGCTAAATCAGAGCCGTGCTCAAGACAGACATCATCATCAACTCCTAAGGGCACTGAGGGTGGTATTTGTGTATCTTCCAGGCCGAATGCTTTAAGGAGGGCCAGCATTATAAGGCATTGTAATGTTACATGCATTGGATCATATGCAATCTGGCAGCCTGATGCCAGAATTAACTCACTGTTCCTGCTCCGCATACAGCCACAGTGGAATTGGGGAGGCACGTTCATGTGCAGCATCTTTGTTTAAAGCATTTTTCTGCACAGAGCTTACATTAAGGTTGGACTCAATGATCTCGGACGTCTTTTCCAACTTTTATGATTCTATGATTCTGTGTCACATTTGAGATGGCAGCATATTTAAATGTACAGAACATGCAACTCATTTCCCATGCAAAAGCTCCAGCAATCTGAGATACATGTGTCAGGCTTCACCAAAAGGAGGGGTACTTCATGTTTTGGACACTGTTCAGATATATGTTGTGATATAATGAAGTCCATAAATGTGATCCAGAATAGGGGATGAGTGGAGAGAAAGGATAGTACAGCAAAGGAGCAGGGTAATTAACCGAGGGCTGTCACAGAATATGTAGAATAATTCATTCCAATTCACACGATGATAATTATGGAGCATTTCTTCAAACATCCATCACCCAAATGAAGTGTTTCAACTCTGTGTGGTGGAAGTTGTTAACATAAAAATGCAGACGGGGTTCTCTGCAACTGGTATTCAAACTGATACCACTTTGCATTGGTGTCAGTATGAGTGAATTCCTAACCTGTGAATCATTAACATACGCCATAGCTTTGCACAATACCTGTGTATAAATCATGATTGTATGCTCTTGATTGGGTCTTTCTAAATCCCAGTGTCTCACAGGCCTCCCTGAAATCACTGTGTTTTTTGGGAAGATCTCTCAAGTGCAGGTCACCAGGATGCAGTTTTCCCTGAGAATGTTCAAAGTGCCTCTAACCCAGGGGAGTTTGCGGGTGGGACTCTTGCTCTCATGCAGTGTAAATTGATATGGCTCCAGTGCACTGAACAATAGGCAATGCTGGCTGAGGCCAGCACATAACTGGTCTCTCCATCCTCCCCTGCTCTCAGCTCCATCACACACGCTGTATTGGCAGAGATGGGTGAGCTGATCTGACCACAGCCTCTCTGTGCAGAGATTGCCCAGCACTGGAATAGGATCAAATGCTTCCTTTGGATAGCGAGAAGGTAGAAAAATCTTCCTTTTTAGCCTTTGCATTTTACTGGCAGAAAAACAAAGCTGTTGAGAAAATACATTCCTAACAAATGCCTTTTCTGTTCTGTAAGGGGTTATTCCCCTGCTTTATGCATTCACAAAGATGATAAACAACATATGGCTTAACTGTGCTGTCCCCATCTTGAGAAGGGGTGTCGTTCCTACCTCCCAGAGGCAGTGCAAGTTGCAATTGCTGTTCTAAAGTGATGCAAGATCCCTTCTTGAGCAGCATTATATAAAGGTTGCTGTTTGACATACGGTAGCACATCCAGCCAGCAGAGTTGTTATTGCACCAGCTATGGCACAAACACGTAAGGAGGGACCGTCCCTGCCCAGAGAGGTTGGACAGGCAGGGAAGCTGAGGCAGGGATGACTGAATGTGCCCAAGCAGGTTTGGGGCAGAGCTGCTGTATGGAGACAGGTCTTAGAAATCCATCCCCAGCAAACAACCCTGGGTTGTGTTTTCCACATGAGTGTGGGCTAAGAGGACTTGGCTTTTATGGGTACCATGCCCAAGTTTTTGCTTTAAAGAATGAAGCGAAAGGAGGTTTAGAGTGTAACGCAACTCACAGGTCTGTAGAGGGACATTTTATTGCTGCCTGAGCTGGAGAGAGGATCAGACTTTGAAATGTACAGTGTTTCTAGATCTGAAAGATGATAGTGAATCTCAGCCAGGGTATAATATGCCGTAATACAAAACCTGGCTTGTCTGCATCAGACTCCAATGGCAGTCAAATCCCCTTTCAGTGGCCACGGATTCATTACTTCAAAATCAATAATAAAATACGAAGCTTTTATTGATTCCCCTCGAGGTTTTTTATTATTATTATTTCTCTTTTTTTTTTTTTTCTCCAAGAGGGTTTTTGGCATCACTGGTGTTTGGCTGTATCTTGCTCAACCTCTTTGTTTCCCTATGGCACCTTCCTCTCGGGCACAAGCCCCTGCGCACAGCGGGGCCAAAGCTAACCTCGTCCTTCCGACGTGAGAAGGACCTTCACCACGGAGAGAGGGGAAGGGTCCTGGGGTGAACCCTCACAGCGGAGGGAGGCTCTGAGGGTTCATCCCCCGGCAAGGCTGCGCTGCCGGAGCTCACCTGCCGCAGCGGGCACCAAGTTCCTCGGCGGGGCGGTGCGGGGCGGAGCGGGGCGGCCGCGGTGGTGCGGGGGGTCCCGCAGCGGCGGTGCCCGCGGGGTTTGTGTCTTTAACGCGGCTGGCGGGGCGCCGGCCGGGCGGAGGCGTGGTGAGCCGGGAAGGAGCCAGTTTCCTGCTTCCCCGCTCCCAGCCGGCCGGCCGCGCCGGCGGGGGGAGGCGCTCGCCGCCCCCCGTCCATCCCTCCATCCCTCCTCCCTCCACCCACCCACCCATCCGCTCACCCACCCACCCACCCACCCAGCCAGCCTGCACCCCCGCCCGCCCTGCCCGGGCCGGCGCGGCCGGCGCTGAGCGCCGGGAGGCAGCGCCCGGCGGCGGCGATGAGCGGCGGGGAGGTGGTGTGCTCGGGATGGCTCCGAAAGTCCCCGCCGGAGAAGAAGTTACGGAGATACGTAAGTGTCGGCGCAGCGTGCCGCGGCCCCGGAGAGCCGGGGTGCATCCCCCGCAGCCCCGTATCCCCGCCGCCAGCCCCGCTGCACCTGCCGCCGCCTCTGCCGGCGCCGCGGAGCCTCGGCAGGGCGGCACTGCCCCTCGCCCGGGCGGGGCGCGGCTCCTCCGGGCTCCCCGCCGCCGGGAGCGGGCCGGGAGCATCTCCGAGCCCGCCCGCATCCCGCTGCCCCGCCGCGCTGGGAGGGGGGCGGCGGCGGTGGCTGGGATGGAACCCCGGGCTGGGGATGGAGCCCCGGGCTGGGGAGGGCACCCCGGGCTGGGGATGGAGCCCCGGGCTGGGGATGGAGCCCTGTGCTGGGGAGGGCACCCCGAGCTGGGGATGGAACCCCCTCCTGGGATTGGTACCTCGTTCTGGGGTGGAACCCCTTGATGGGGCTGGTACCCCGTGCTGGGGAGGGCACCCCGAGCTGGGGATGGAACCCCGGGCTGGGGCTGGAGCCCTGTGCTGAGATTGGTACCCCGTGCTGGGGATGGAGCCCCATGCTGGGGCTGGTACCCTGTGCTGGGGCTGGAGCCCTGTGCTGGGGATGGAGCCCCGTGCTGGGGATGGAGCCCCGTGCTGGGGATGGAACCCTGTGCTGGGGCTGGTACCCTGTGCTGGGATTGGTACCCCGTGCTGGGCATGGTACCCTCTCGTGGGACTGGTACCCCGTGCTGGGGCTGGTACCCTGTGCTGGGTATGGTACCCTGTGCTGGGCTGGTACCCTGTGCTGGGGCTGGTACCCTGTGCTGGGCTGGTACCCTGTGCTGGGCTGGTACCCCGTGCTGGGGCTGGTACCCCGTGCTGGGGCTGGTACCCTGTGCTGGGGCTGGTACCCTGTGCTGGGCTGGTACCCTGTGCTGGGCTGGTACCCTGTGCCGGGTCCGCGCTGGGTGCGCCCCGCGGTGGCCGCGCTCACCCGGGACCTGCGACGGTCACACCCCCCCGCCTCTGAAGTCGTGCGTTTTCGGGGAGGCTGGGAATACCTTGGTCCCAAGGAATAAAGGTGCTAACGCGTCTTGGATCCCCCCCAGCATCCCCCGCAATAGTCGCTCTCCCCCATCCCGCGCACGGTTCCTATTAATCATTGAACGTCCGAACCCTTTGAAGATAGCACCAGTAGCGCTTGGGTAGCCTTTGTGTCGTTAGCGGCTGAGATCAAACACTTCAAAGAAGTTGTAAAAAGAGGGTCCAAATGCCAGCTCTGTCACATTCCCCACTCGTTGAAAGAAAGAACTGTTCTTTGCGCCCTCCGTGCGCCACGAGCATTAGAGCTCGGGAAGGCGCTGCCATCCTGTGACTGCGGGATGAAGCTGGGGTCCCACTCCCCGACGCCAGTGACCAGCCTCTGCCAGGCTGCAGCTGACTGGAACGCAGCCTCTGGGAGAGAGCTGGATGCGCTCCCTTCCTAGGGGGATGCCAGCCAGATCCTCCTTTGGTCCTGTTGCTTTTGCCTGCATGTGTTTCGGGAATGGCAGGCAGAACAAGTGCAGCTGGTGTCTCCTCAGTGCTTGTTATTGATTAATGGAAGCATCACTGCCTACCCCTGAGAGGGAGATGGATGTCTGTAATTCTGTATTGCAGGCTAGAGCTGGACAGAGAGGTGTCTGATGTGTGATCCAGTGCTATTAGCCATGTCCAAAATGGATTCGGCCCCATAGATATCAGTGGTGCCACATCCCTTTGCATTAGACTGTGTGTCCAGTTGCTCTTGGACATCCTTCTGTGCCTCATCCCCTTCGAGGCAGTATCAGGTTGGCACAGGGCTGCTAGGGAATACAGTTCTTTCACTCCTTGTTCCCCTAAATGTATTGAGAAAAAGGTAAACCTGGATGTTTACATGGGAAATATCAACCACCTAATGTATATAGGCAGGCTTTATGGTAGATGGACAGGATGACTTTGTGCATGCTGAACTGTGGAGGATGCTTTTAGCTTAATGGAGCAAAGCACCTTCCTCCCGCAGAAATCAACTAATTGCTGATCCTGAGTCACCAGTGGCCTTAACTCATCAAACATCATTAGCTCCCCAGCATCTGCCCCATGAAAGGGCGCTCACAGTGCTGTCTGAATATCCAGCTTGTGCTCTGGCATTCCAGCAAGAGCTGAATAAATCTGCTAAATGCTCTACATGGAGGGTGTGACACACTGGTGGTTACTGCTAATTATCGATGTGCATAAGAGTGCTTTTCATCCAGATACATCCCGAAGTGCTTTGCAAGCCACCTATGTTTTCAGAAGATCCTCATTCCCCCAAGAGGAAATGCAGCCGTGCTGAGATGTGCCCGGCCATCCCACGCAGCCTCCACGGGCAGGAAGCAATGCTTGGCAGATGTCACTCGAGGGGATCTCTGTGCCGGAGCAGTCCCAGCGCTGTGGTCAGTGGGACTTCCCTTCCAGTCACACCAGTTGCGCCAGCTTCCTGCATCAGTGGCTGGATTTGAAAATGTTTGCCTTAGCTTGGACTGTGTCTCACTTGGTGGTGCCCCATCCCTTTAATTTTTAATTCATTATTATTTATATTATTATATTTATATAGCTGCAGTGTGCGTTCAGGGTGTTGGGGGGTTGATGGAGTTCTCTTCGATAGTGCTTCAGAGCAGCTTGCTGTTACAGAGCCTGAGGGTGATGACTTTACCCCTGTAACACCTGCCTTCATCTACAACAAACCCACATGGTTGGACTTCGGTTTTCATGCACAAAAGGCAAGTTTTCAGCCAGTGCAGTGTTACACCAGCTTTTGTACAGCCTCAAAGGGAAGGCGCTGAATCGCTGGCTTTGCCACTTTCCTTATACCTTCAGTTTATATTCTGCTTTGAGACCTCAAAGGAGAAATCTCAGGCTGCAGGATGCTGCTAATCGGGTTTGAAGTTCCTGCTCTGGCTGTATTGACACAGGGTAGATGATAGATTTATTTTTTCTTTGACAAATGCATTTCAAATGTACGTGTCTGCACATGGGTGTGTTGCTAACACTGTCCTTGAAGTGCTGTGCTTTTATAAGCCTGGTTTTGTTTTGCTATTATTTTTCAAGGAGATCTTTGGCAAGAGAGGAAAGTATTAAATTTTCTCTCTAACTTCCATCCAGAGTGGTTGGGGAAGGGGACTCTTCTCTACACCTGATCCATGCATTTACAGCAATACCTTCTCTGTTTCATCTCAGAGGACTGTGTTTATGTGAGATTGTGGGATATTTTGTATAGGACCTCTTTGTACAATGCTCTGAGAAATATTGGTGTTGCGAGTTTCTCTTCTGTTGGGGGACATTCAGATGATCAAACAATGACTGCTTGAAGGTTGAGACAAAGTGTGCCTTTTTTCTGCCTCAGAACTGCAGACAGGGGTTCCTGTAGACCCTAGGCAGTTTGGCTGTAAATGCTACTGTAGTACTGATAGTAAAAGCTAAGCAAACAACTGCAAGTCAAAAGCAATAGGGGTACCAAAATACCTCCTTCCACCTCTGTTCTGCTTGGGACACCAAGCTCTATTGTCCACTTGCTTGATTCCTTTTTTTCAGACACTCTGTACTTTCATGGAATGGTTTAGGTTGGAAGGGGCATTTAAAACTCATCTAGCCCAATGCCCCTGCAATGAGCAGTGACATCTTCAACTAGACCTGGTTGCTCAGAGTCCCATCTAGCCTGACCTCAGATGTTTCCAGGGATGGGGCCTCCACCACCTCTCTGGGCAACCTGTGCCAGTGTTCCACCAGTCTCATTGTAAAAAAATCTCTTCCTTATATCTAGTCTGAATCTACCCTCTTTCAGTTTTAAAACCCTTGTCCCATATACTGTTGCTACAGACCCTGTTAAAATGTCTGTCCCTGCATTTTGCCCTTCTGACTTTCATGCATGGAGGAGTCTCCTTGTAAGCAGCCACAAAGCACAGAACTGTCTTTTAATTCTCCTCCTGGCTCCTCCTTAAAACATCTATGAAAAAATAAAACCCCCTCAATCCCTGAACAAACCCCTTGGCTTTAGTTGTGTGAGTGATGAGCCGAGCCCAGCGCATGTGCCAGTCCTGTCCTGACTCACTGTCGCCTGGTCCTCTCCCGCTGGACGTGCCTGTCTGTTGTCTCCTGTGTAGACGTGGGTTTAGAGTGGTGTTTTGTGTCTGTCCGCTGCCCAGCACGATGGGGTTTGGGGGTGGACTGTCTGGCAGAGAAGCAATGTGAAAAATAACTGCTGTTGTAGAGCAGCTCAGCTCCCTATCGTTAGATCAGTGCGCTCTGCCTGCTCATTTATGTTCCGTGAAGTCGGAGTATTTTCTGTCTGGCTGAGATGTATGTCTGCAGTTCTGACTAAAACAAAAGCTTCTCATCATGTACTGGTTTTACAATGCTTTAATGCTTTTGGTTTCATTTGTTTTTTCCCCTGACTGGTTTAACCAGGGGGAGTTTGGCTTTGTGCATCAGTGGTTGTTTTTACATCAAGTAGAAGCAGTTTAATCAAGGTCATTGAAAGAGCCGCTCCTCTCCAATGTGGTGAGCAAGAAGAGGTTAAGGGGGTATAATGGGCTGATTTACTGATCACAGGCTTATTTCTAGGGGTAACTCCCTCATGGAGGGCTTCTTTTCGTTCTTCACATCCCACCTGAAATGCATAACAAGGCTGTCCTCCTTAGTGAGAGTGTGGGATGTGGACTGAACTAGGACCTCTGGGGCAGAGGTGTTATAGGCTGCTCAAATGGTGGAAGTACCAGGTGGAGTGTGGCACAGTGCTAGATGGGATGAAATTTTATAGAAGGGAGAAGAAAGAACATCCCTTTATTCTGCAGCAAAATACAAAAGATAGGTATTGTGCAAAATTATCTCCTTTTTTCCCCCTCCTCTCTCTCAGGAGTTTTAATGGGTTGTTCTCATGTTCAGCTGTGCCATTCCTGGTCTGGGAGGCTCCCCTCTACCCAGAATAGGAAATGATTGCAGAGACTCCAGATAAAAGCACCAAAAAATAAGCAGAAATCTAGAAAACATAGGAAGACTGAAGGAAATTAGGTTGTTTAGGGATGGGAGGGCTGAGAGGAGAAGTAGCAGTCACTGAGTATGTCAAATGTATCTGTGAGATGGAATGGAGTAAACTGTTCTACATGGTCAGTGGTAGGAGGCCAAGAAGTGCTGAGCTTGAACTGCAGCAAGGGAAACAAGTGTTAGGAAAAACTTCCTACCCTCTGATTGCCAGAGGAGTGGAGCAGTGGAACAAATGGTTTGGGATGGGCTTAGAGTCTCCATCATGGCAGTTTCGAACTGCAGGTTGGCCAAACTCCACTTCAGAGAGCTGATCCTGTTTTGAGGCAGTGGAATAAATTTAACAAATTCTCCCAAAGTTCCTTCCAGTGCTGATTTAGGTGAATTTATGGATTTTGAGCCTGGACGCAGGGAGGGATAGCAGAGAGGCTTAAGGGCAGAAATTATGTCACCTGAATCTACTGATGGGACTCAGGGGAGTCCTTTGACAAGTTCTTTTTAGAAAGTTTTGACAGCACTGAACTCCATGAGTTCACACTTACTCCAGCTGTCAAGCTGCCTTGCTGCACCCTGCTCCTCCCATGTAATCTCCTGGCTTGGTTCAAAAAGACCATCAGATGTTTTAGCTGTTGTCATCAGCTCCATGATTCAGAGAAGGGATGAATTCTTGCTCCACCAGAGAAGGTTTTACAGGTCAGGGGGTGCATTTTGCTTGCAAGGGCAGTGCCTGCCAGCACTCCTGCCACACCAGCTCTCTTGTGCAATGCTGCACAAAGGTCCAGCTCTGTAACTTGTTTCTCTGCTGCATCATTGCTGATGAGTCAAAACACACGATCTCTTCCCTACAACCTTCTCTTGGGGTCATTTTGCTTGAGTGTGGGTCTGCATTCCTTTGCCCACTTACATTTTCTGGAAACACTCAGATGATCATGTATTGTCATTGTGATATTCGTGATCTAATAACATGCAGATACTTGAAAGATGGTTATGGGGATGATGAAGTCAAACTCTTCTTGGTTGTAGCAGGTGACAAAATAAAGGGCAACAACCACAACCCAGCTTTGGAGATTCAGGTTGAGTCTTATGGAAGAGGTTCCCACAAGAGGCTGCAGTCTTTGGAGGTTTTCAAGACTTGGGTTGAAAATATTCCAGCTGGCCTGATCTAGTCATGTCTCAAATGCAAGGCTGGCTTAAGAGACCTCCTGAGGTGCCTCCAACCCAACGTTTCTTACACCTCTGTGACAAAGCGCAGCATCTCAGAAGCAACAGAGCTGCTTTAGCCTGGCTCCCCATGAAGGTGGATAGTCTGTGTTTTGTTTGCTGCCAACACAAGCAGCCTGGGAGAAGTGCTGAGCTAGGACAGCTCTTCAACTGCTGTAACTCAAACTGGTTTGGTCAGGGCTAACCTGCATGTCTTCCCAAAGCATTGCATTGATCAAGGTGGGCATGCCCACAGAGGTAAGGAGTATGTGTGTTGTGTGGGGAGTGAAACCAGTGTATTTTCCTGATACTTTGGCTTTGCTAAGACAGCTTGAGTGAATCTTCAGCTATCTGTCATGACTGCCAGTGGTCCTGGCAGTCCACAGTGAATGTAATAGATTGATGGTGGCAAAGCACAGGTTGAGCTTAAGATAAACAATATTTAGGGAAAGTGTGCAAGGAAGCTGGCTTCATTTCTCTTTGAAAGCAGAAGTGATATTGAAACCCCTTTTTTTTCTCTTTTTCTTTTAGCAAGTATCAGATGCAAGACATGATGTAATAGTGTTTACCAGACCGAGGCACATAAATTATAGTAGTGACTCAAAGGCAGAGGAAATATTATTTATTTGGATTACAGTAGCAGCTGAGGTGGCTGAGACTGGGGCTCAATGTTCTGGGTGTTTGGGGAGACCACATCTGCCCTGAAGGGTCTGGTCAGATGGGGAAACCGAGGCATGCAGCAAGTCAGCGGTTTGGCTGCACTTGTGTTCAGGGTCATTCCCACAGCTGGGAACTCAACTTGGGGTTTATGGTTTCTACCTGATCCAGAGGTTTCCAAGCTGCTTGCAAGCTGCTGGGGATGTATGAAGCTATAGTAAGGGATTGCAGCTGGTCCAGAGAAGTACATTATACTTCTAGCAGGGATTCAGATGATGAGGCTGCCAAGGTCACCTGGGGGCTTTCTGAGATGAATTGATCCAAGAGATTTGGAAATTACTGCTTGTATTATAAATGGCCCTTCCTTTCAGTACTTCTTTAAGTCTTTAAAGTCTCACTTCCCTATTATAATACTTAGGAGTATCTTACATCACGTGACAGTAGTGACAAAATGTATCTATCACTGTTTCAGGAGGTGGGAGAAATAAGGAAGAGAGATTTGATTTACCTCAGTGTGCACAGAGAGCAGCTGTAGAGCTGGAAGATGTTTTCCTGCCCTTCTGCGCAGCCTCTCCACTTATCAACCTTTCTCCTTGAAATAGACCCATCCTGCCAAGGATTTGGGTAAAAAGAGGTTAAGCCCAGGATCAACGATATACAAATGCTTATTATCCCACACCATCCTTAGGCTGGGTAATTTTATGGAATTTTAATTGCGGCACACCTAGGCATGTCGTTTGGTTGAGAAGTGTTGTGTTCATACAGACTGTTGTGATTTCTTCATCCAGAGCTGTGAGCAGGAAGCCTAGCCCTGCTGCTGGAGCTGTAGAGAGCCTGGCCCAGGCCACCAGCTGGGGAACTGGGCTCTAGAGAGGCTCTCAAAGTTGCTGAGTATCCAGAAAATCTCCTGTAACATCCTGAATGTCTTCTATGGGTTGCTGAACAGCACCTACAGTAGCATTCCTCATCCATATGAATAAGCTAAGGGCAGATCCACTCTCTATATTGTCAATTAGTATCTCCATAGTCTAGCAATGGCTTCTGTAATTCTGTTTAAATAATAAAAAAAGGTTGAGAAGGGAAATATCCTCATTCTTGTTTGTACATCAGGTGGTCTTTGTGCCTTATCTCTGGTCCTTCCCGAGCATGCAGTGATGCCAGCTCAAAAAGAGCTGAGCAGAGGAAGGTTGAGTTGGGGTTTTGTTTGCCTTTTCCAGTCTCTTACCCCAGCTGAGAAGAAATCGGGGTTAGAAGTGACTTGTTTACACTCTTGCACACAACCGTGTGCAAGATCCCACCATGACTAGATGCTTTTACGCAAAAGCTTTCAGAGTTGCTGGTCTGGAATTGCTGGTCCCTCTTGCAGAGAGACAGGTGGGTTTGCACCTCTTTAGGCTTTTTCAGTCAGAATCTGGAGAATTTGGATCAGCACCTGAACACTTCACTGCCGAGTGAAACAAGCGTTGTGGTTGTCATGTGATTATCATGGGTTAAACCAGCTGCAAATGGGCAGTGAATGTGGGGCACTGAATAGATGCACTAGTGGGGCACTAGTGTAGAGCATGGCTGGTGACTGGTCACAATGGGGTTCTGCAGGACTTGATCTTGGGGCCACTGCTCTTCAACATCTTCGTAATTGACTTGGATGTGGAACTTAAAGGGAAACTAAGTTTGCTGATGGAACTAAATTGGGAGGAGTCGTTGACTCCAAAAGCAGAGAGACCTTGCAGAGAGACCTGGACTAATCAGAGGGCTGGGCAATCACCAGATGTAGGATGTTTAACAAGGGAAAGTACCGGATTCTGCCCCTGGGATGGGACAACCCTGGATGCATGTACAGACTGGGGAACAAGGTGCTGGAAAGCAGTACCAGGAAAGGGACCTGGGGGTCCAGTTTGATGGCAAGTCTAATATGAGTCAGCAGTGCCCTGGCAGCCAGGAGGGCCAACCATGTCCTGGGGGGCATCAGGCAAAGCATCACCAGCCAGTTGAGGGAGGGGATTGTCCCAATCTGCCCTGCACTGGGGCAGCCTCACCTTGGATACTGTGTGCAGTTTTGGGCACCGCAATATAGGAAAGACACTAAGTTCTTAGTGAGCATCCAAACAAGAACAGCAAAGATGGTGAAGGGCCTTGAAGGGAAGATATATGAGGAGCAGCTGGGATCACTTGGTCAGTTCAGCCTGGAGAAGAGCAGACTGAGGGGAGACCTCACTGCAGTTACAACTTCCTTGTGAGGAGTAGAGGAAGGGCAGGCA
Organism: Xenops minutus; assembly: GCA_035221455.1. NCBI lineage: Eukaryota > Metazoa > Chordata > Aves > Passeriformes > Furnariidae > Xenops > Xenops minutus. Next base: position 30,814,166 of record JAWWEE010000001.1, on the reverse strand, counting down.
CTGATCTCTTCTCTGTGGTGACCAGTGACAGGACTTGAGGAAACCACATGAAGCTGAGTCAAGAGAGGTTTAGATCAGATATCAGGAAAATGTTTTTCACCCAGAGGGTGGTTAGGAACTGGAACAGGCTCCCCAGGGAAGAGGTTACAGCACCAAACCTGCCAGAGTTCAAGAAGCATTTGGATCATACTCTCAGGCACATGGTGTGACTCTTGGGGATGATTCTTTGCAGGGCTAAGGGCTCTACTTGATGATCCTTCTGGGTCCCTTCTAACTTGGCATATTCTGTGATTCTATGTGATTCCCAACCTGAATTCTATAATATTGTATGAAATAAAGATCAATTTCTGGATCACAGCACTCTAGAATCAGTCTCTAACTGTGCCTCTTTCTCTCCAGTGGCAAAAAAGGGAGCTCAGGCATAAACATTACCATCACTTATGTCTCTAATCTGGAAAATCCCACCACTATAGTTCAAATAGAAAGAACATCTTGTGTAAGTCAGTCTCAAATATTTGCAGTCTTGATAGTGCAGTTGGGTATCTCCTACTTTCTAGCAAAGGAGTTAGATATCTGAAGCCATTGCAATGCATATGATGTTTATTAAAAGTAAAGCATCTCTTCTATCTGCTATTGAGTGATAATGTGAGAGGCTGAAGAGCAACCTCCCAGTTTATATTTCAGTACACTTTCTGGTTGTCTAGACACCAGATGTTTAAGCAAGTAGATGATTAGCACTGAGTAGGCAGAATGTTTGAAGATGATAATGTAGAACTGAAAATTGCACATTGTCCAGAATCTTATGTAACTATAAATCAGAGTAGGCTTCTTCAAACTGCACCAGGAGATAAATTCCAAGTATGCTCTCCATTAAAATGAATATCTGTAGCAGTGAGAATAGTTATGGACTGGCTTTGAAAAAGAGTAGTTAATAAACAAGTGGAATTAAAGCAAATATATTTGAATTTCAAGGTCACATGAAGTTAAAAATCAACTGAAGATCACCTTCTGCTATATTGTTACAACGAATTTGAAAGGATAAAAGAGAACAGCAAATAATGGAGCAATTCATAGAATTAATCTTTGAAGATAGTAAAGATTTCTTTCTGTGTGTGTGAAAAACCCTTTGTGTGTTAAACTCTGACTATATGTTCATCAAAATGCCAAATCAGGGCTTAATACAATAAACTTCTTCTGCCTCTGTCCTTCTCAGTGTTATGCTAAATGAGCCTCTCCAACAGGAGCAGGGATGAAATAGTTCAGTCTCATCAGAAAATGGATGACCACTTGCATAGTTTAGTTTACAAATCCTCATTGCTAAATTTGAGGACATATTAACTTTACAATACCAGTTGGCAACTTGACATATATTTTTCTAATAAGCTCAAAGGCATATGCCAGTAGTAAAATTCTGGCATCTGTAAGGGCAGAAGTTTTGATTTGAATGTCACAGAAGCTTTCCCCAGTGTCAGAACTCTGGAGACTTCTTCCTCACTCTGGACATTTTTGACACAGTTTTAAAGGTTGTGGAATGAATTCTACCTAGGACTGGCTGGCTCAAACACTCAGACAGTGACCTCCACCAGTCCTCATGTGCCACAGCAGCAACAATATTGTTGGCCAATAGCAAAATGATATCACAAGATGAAATTTTCATAGGGACTGGATTTACAGACAATAGCTTACTTTCCTTTAGAGATAAGAAAGACATAAACAGGATCAAAACTTCCTTCCTGCAAACATTTACGTATGTTTATACTTCATTTGCCAGACAGGGCTAGTTGACATCAGACATTTGTGTGCATAAATATGTGTATGAATATTCCCAGCAAGGGAGTTGAAAAATAAAAGAAAGCCCTTAGGTAAACAGTTATATATAGTCAAGTGGGTGGTTAAGAACTTACAGGTTGTCAGCTTAGCTCTGGTATTTGAGTTGTGAACATTCTTAATGTGCAAGAGAACAAGTCTACTTTGACACAACCACTGGAGGAGAGATTTAAGTATGAGCATTTCACTGTATGGTCTCAACAGCAACAACATTTGGGTAAAGGTCCACAGAGATGTGCTGCCAAACATCTGAAACATCCTTTTTCAAACCCACTTTTCAAAGGTTATTGTTACAAGTGATAGGCAGGCTTGTGCAGGGGATGAGGACTGTATTTCCAGTTTAGCTGCACAAATCTTGCTGTAGGTTTGGGGAAAGGTCCTGTAAACCCATGAAAAATAAATCTATTTTATCTCAACACTGTCTCTTTCAAGAAGGAGCAACACTCAAAAGATTTGTACAGCTGAAGTGACTACTGAAATAGTTACTGAAAACACAGTGATTGTTGATTAGCAGGAAAAACTAAAAGAGACTTTATAAGGATTTTTTTTTTTCTATAGAATCCACTTTTTGTTGAGTCTCTGCTGACCCAAATTTGAGAAATGATGGGCAAAGTAACATATCTTATTGTTGAACGTACTACAAAAATGTGTCATCTCTCTGAGTCATCTCCATCTATGCAGGTAAAACCAGTCATCTTCAGAAATGAGGGTAAGATGTGAAGTTTATAGGACAAGATATCATGCAGAGGACAGAGGACTGTGTTCTTTGGCATTTTGTTGATATTCGAAGTGTATATGCTGAAATAGAGGCTTTCTGTGACTTCCTATAACTGGCCTAGAAGGACATAAAAATAATATACAAGTCTCACAGCACTCCAGATCTGATAGAGTACTGAATAAACTTGAGTCATGTGAATTACAATAGCTCATTCATTAGAAAAACAGGAATGCACTGGGAGAAAGGAAATGAAAACCAGCTCTTGGCACCACCAGGGAGCGCACACCAGTCTGTGTCAGGACCAATCTCATAACATATCTGTAAAATAATGAGACGTGCAAAGGACAGGAGGTTTTAAAAGAGATACTGCTCCAAAACACTCATAATAGATCCTGGGAATTACTAACCTTGATCTGAATTGCACAAGAGGATGTGATGGTCTAACTGAACTATTCAGTGCTGGGACCTCCAGCATAAGAAGGACGTGGAACTGCTGGAGTGAGTCAAGAGGAGGGCATGAAGATGATTAGAGGGCTGAAGCACCTCTCCTACAAAGACTGTCTGAGTAAGTTTGAGTTGCTCGGTCTAGAGAAAAGAAGACTCTGGGAAGACCTTAGAGCTTCTTCCATTACCTGAAGGGACTGCAAGAGAGCTGGAGAGGGACTCTGGACAAGGCCATGGAGTGATAGGACAAGGGGCAACGACTTCAGACTGACAGAGGGCAGTTTAGATTAGATATTAGGAAGAAATTGTTTCCTGTGAGAGTGATAAGGCACAGGTACAGGTTGCCCAGAGAAGCTGTGGCTGCTCCATCCCCAGAAATGTTCAAGGCCAGGACAGGGTTTTGAGCAACCTGGTTAGTGGTTGGTATCCCTACTCATGTCAAGGGAGTGATCTTTAAGGTCCTTTCCAACCCAAAACATTCTGTGATTCTATGACTATGTACTGCAAGAATTGAAGCAAGGAAACTAATACTATCACTAATTTTAAGCACCAGACAAAATTATACTGTTCATCTCTGAACTTATCCCAAATTTTTGCAGAATTTGCCCAATAGCTTCAGCGTGAAGGTTTACCGTAGGTGGAGAAGGTAACCTAATCTAAACCTACTCTCTTTCTGCTTAAGACCATCCCCCCTTGTTCTATCAGTATTTGCCCTTGTGAAAAGTCCCTCTTCAGTCTTCTTGTTTCTTTTAGATACTGGAAGGTGCTATAAGGTCTCCCTGAATCCTTCTGTTCTCCAGGATGAACAGCCCCAACTCTTTCCTCCTGTCTTCACAGGGGAAGAGTTCATGCCCTGAGATCATCTTAGAGGCCTCCTCTGGACTTGCTCATTGTCCCAGGGATCTCAAACTCACTTGGTCACATCTTACACAACCGTCTTCTCTACTGCCCTCTGATACCAGTGCCAGGTTCTGACACTCCCTGCAGCCTGAGACCTGGATGGCTGCATATTTTTGTGTGAGGTTGATCTGTGTCATTGCATCCTTTCTGGTGAGTGGGGAGGACATGTCTGCCTGACAAGTGGTTACCATGCCTGGGCTTCTCCTGAGAAGACAACAACCACCAGCAGAACTCTGGAGTCCATAGGGTGACTGCTCCCTCCCTACTCACCCTTCCTCATAAGCTGTCACACAAACTGCTGCACCATGTCCTACTGACGCACTAAGCCCTGTTTACCCAGCCCATTTGCCACACTCCTGGTCACTCACACTTCCTGGAGCCATTAAAATTTCCTGTAGTTGCCCTTGGAAGTGCCTTCACCATGTCAGTCTTGTTCGCAAGAGCTGCTGGTTCCTAGCAGGTCTCTCGGCTCTTCCTCAGTTTTCCCTGACTCCAAGAACCCTCTGCTTGGCTCACTCTAGGGCTCAACTCCCAGAAATTGCTGTAGGCACCACTGATGTCACTGCTGTGGCTGCTTGCCTTGCCATCAGACTGGTGACTGATGATTTAGTGATGTCAGAGGTGGCTGAGTAGAGGACAGGGCAGAAGTTGGCCACTAGGGCTTTTACAGCTGCTGGTGATGTTCAGCTGGAAGTGTAGCCACTTAGGTATGAATGGAAATCCCAGCTTAGGTAAATGTGTCTGGCTTAACTGGTTATTATGTTGCTATTATGTGGGAGCAGGATGCAGAGATCTGCAGTTTTGGTGATGTCATAGGAACTGAATACATGACTGGGCAGATCAGGTATCCTATTAGTTACAGCTGCCCGTGATGCCCCAGCTGGCATGGTAACTGCTTGAATAGGAATAGAAATCCTGGCTTTGGCAGGTGATCTTGGCATCACTGGGGTCTCTGTTGCTATTAAGAAGCAGAAAACAGTGATCTGCAGCTTTGCCAATGTCATAGGATGCTCAGTAGATGACAGGGTAGAAGCATGCAACTTTCTTGTACAGCTGGGATGTCCTAGATGGCAAAGCAGTTGCTGGGGTAGGAATGAAAATGCTTCCTTTGGCAGGTGTTCTTGGTGTCACTATTGCCTCTGTTGCCAATACATTCAGGAAATGCAACCACCGAAAATGTGGCAGCCTGAAAGCTGTTGCTGGTGTTCACCTTCCCCTTGAAGCCTTTGCAACACAAACACTGAGGATATGTGCTTTCCTCCCCACTTAAGTGTGCCATCACATTATTTACTTGCGGCAGATTCCAAAACGTCTGGAGACTGCTCCCACACGAATGTCATCACCCAAAGCTGTCGCTGGCTTTTATCTTCCGCTTGTCTCCATTCAACACAACCACTAGATGGGGCAAGGCACTATCCTAACAAACTACATGTACCGTAACGTTCTCTAGCGGGCCACAAGGGCAGCTCCACAATTGAAAACATCAGGCATTGCTCCCACAGAAAATATCCAGGCAGAAAACAGTTCTGACCCTCACTTTTCCATTGCAGCCTATAAACTGCTTCACCAACACTGGGTCTATGTGCTTTCCTCCACACCTGAGTGTACTATCACATTATTTACTCTTAGCAGATTCCAGCTCAAAAATTGAAAACATCCAAGGACTGCTCCAGCACAGAAGATGCCAGGACAGAAAGCTGTTGCTCACGTTCTCCTTCCCTGTACCACCTATAAAGTGAACCACCAATACTGGGGCAATGCTCTTTCCATCCCCCTTAAATTTACTATCATATTCTTACACCCTAGTCAGAGTGCAGTTAAAAAGGTGAAGTGTCAGGCATTGTTCCTGCACCAAAGGTGCCAAGACACAAAGTTGTTGCTGCTCTTCACTTTCTCGTCGCAGCCTATAAACTCCATCACCAACTGGGGCTATGCATTTTCCTTCCTACCTAAAATTACTGTCACATTCTTCCTACAGAGCCCAGCTGAAAACTGAAAATGTCCAGCAATTGCTCCCAGCCAAAGGATGCCAGGACTGAAAGCTCTTGCTAGCATTCACATTTCCCTTGCAACCTATCAGCTGCACACTAGGGTTGTGTACTTTCCTCCCCTCCTAAATGTACCATCACATTACTTACTTGTGCCAGATTCGAGTTCCAAAATTGAAAGGGTCCAGTGTCTGCTCCCACACAAAAAGTGCCAGGCCAGAAAGCTGCTGCTTGCTCTTTCTTTCCTTGTGTAGGCTATAAACTACACCAGCAACAGTGGGGCTATGAATTTTCCTTCTCAATTAAAGATGAAATCCTCTTTTTTATTAGCCAGCAACCAAACTTGAAAACTGAAAAAAATTCTTTGATTGCTCCCACACAAAAGGTGCTGGGACAGAAAGCTGTTGCTGGCCTTCGCTTTCATATTGCAGCTTGTAAATGGCACTACCAGCACTGGGCTATGCATGTTGGTAAACTGCACTACCAACACAGACTAAGATCCCAGGTGAACTCACCCTGAACCTGCAGTTGGGTGACACAGGGAAAAAATGTGACTGTACACTTCAGGCAGGAAGGCAAGCACATAACCCCACTACTGCTGCTGCAGTTTTCAGGCTGCACAGGAAGGTAGAGGCCAGCAACACATTTGTGATCTATCACAGCCACTGAATATTTTCAGTTTTTGAGCCTATTTGGTGTGAGATAGAGTGTGTGATGGTGTGTTTAGTTGGCTAGGCAAATGTATAGCCACAGAGCTGGTGGTGCTGTTGAAAGACAACAGGGAGAACATAAAGTCAAGCAATAGCTTTCTGTCCCGTTGCCTTTTGTGTGAAAACAGTTGCTGCACCTTTTCAATTTCAGAGCTGTGTTTGGTATTAAGAGTTTGTCATGGTATGTTTACTTGGCTAGACATATGGATAGTCCCATTGCTGGTTGAGTTATTGAAAGGTTACCAGGGAAAGTGAACACCAGCAACAGCTTTTTGTCCTGTTCCCTTTTGTATCAGAATAGATGTTGGATGTTTTTAATTTTGCAATGAGGATCTTGCTATAGTGACAGAATATTATGGTAACTTTAATGGCAAGGCAAGCACATAGCCCCAGTATTGGTAGTGCTATCTAAAGCCTACAGCAGGAAGCTGAAGGTCTGCAAAAGTTTTCTGCACTGTCACTTTTTGTGCGGGAGCACTCCCTGGGTGTTTTCATTTTTGGAGGTCTATTTCTGGTAGAGTGAGAGAGTGTGATGATATATTTAGCTGGCTAGGCCAGTTCATGCACACTTCTGGATACAGTTTTGAAAGGCTACGTGACAAAGGATAAGGCCAGCAACAGCTCTTTGTCCTATCAGGTTTTGTGTTGGAGCACTCATCAGACATTTTCAGTTTTGGAGCTAGCTCTCTGTTAAAGAGTGTGATTGTACACTTAGTTGGCTAGGCAAGGTTTTAGCCTGTAGTGCTGATGGTGTTACTGAAAAGCTACAGGAGGAAAGGCAAAATCCAGTAAGATCTCTCAGGCACCTCTCTGTGGGAGCACTCCCAGGACATTTTCAGTTTTGGATCTGCACTTGAGGTGAGTTAGTGCCATGGTACATTCAGGTACTTCACCTTTCCTTTGTAGCCTTTCAACAGGCTAAGGTGAACATGATAATTAGGTGTTAAAGACAGAGCTCTGGTTTGGATAGGACTGGGAAATAGGCTACCAGGGTAAGTTCAAGGCCAGCAACACCTTTCAGTGCAGGTCACTTCTCTGTGGGAGGTGCATCTGGTGGGTTTATGTTTTGTTACTGTGCACTGGGGCCAGTCAGAGCTAGCCAGTGGTGCGTGATCAGTCTCAGTTTCAGTGGAGCTTTTATATGGCCTGCTAAGGTGAAGTGACTGGCAGCAATAGTTTTTGACCCTTGCCTATGTTGTGTGATAAACCTAGCTGTCTGTTCTCCATTTTTGTGCTGGGTTTTGTCAATGGTTATGGTTTAGTATTAGAAAAAAGTCAGTCTTGGTTTGGTAGGGCTGTGAAGGGGCTGCCCATGGAGGTATGAGCCAGCAACACCTCTGAGCTGTAGGTACTTCTGTGTTGGGACACTAACTACAGGTTGTCTGTTTCCTTATTAGGCTCTGGTGATGATTAAGTGACAGAGTGGCACAGTAAAATGGCCTGCCAAGGGAATCTAAGGATCAGCAAGAGTTTTTAACCCTTGTCACTTCTGTGTGGGAGCCTTTGCTGGAAGTTGTTGTCTTTTGGATCTGGACTCTAGCTTGAGTGATGACTGTGGGGAGGAAAATTACTAGGTCTCAGAACAAGCACAGCCCACTGCTGCTGGTGAGGCTGTAAATAAGTTGTAAAAGGCAGCTGAGGCATGGACACAGATTCATTCTTTGCCAGGTCTGTATGACAGCATTTCCTGGAAGTTGTTGTTTTTAAGGTCTGAGGAGGCAGTAGATGATAAAAATCACTAGATATCAGAAGAAGCAGAGATCTCTCTGTTTGATGGACCCTCAAACGGGCTGTCAAGGGAAGATGAGACATGGCAAATTCTTCCAGTCTTAGCCACTTCTCTCTGGGAGTTTCAGCTGCCTGCTGGTTGTTATCTTGCTGGACACTGGTGATGAATAGAGCAACCACAGAGCTCAGGTTTTGGTGGGCATCTGAAGTGGCTGCCAAGAGATGGTGAGGGTCAGCAACAGCTCTCAGTGCTGACCCCTTCTTTTGTGTGAGCCTTAGCTGGCAGCTGGCCTTTTCTTGCTTGTTGTGATCATGATATGTGGTCATGTGTTTGAGGGGATGGAGCTGCCAAGGGAATTTGAAGGCTAGCAGCAGCTTTTGGCCCTTGACAGTTCTGTGTGCATTTAGTTTCCCTTTGCTTGTCTGTGCCTTCTCCACGGACACCCCCTTGTCGTGGGGGAGAAGCTTGCGTGCCCTTATGAGGTTGCGAGCTGTGCTGGCGGT